>OX638135.1:70139194-70766694 GCA_951804985.1 Dryomyza anilis
CTTTTCGATCTTTTCGATCATTTCGACCTTTTTGATCTCTTTGATCTTTTTGATCTTTTTTAAATGTTTTTGATCTTTTTGATCTTTTTGATCTTTTTGATCTTTTTGATCTTTTATATCTTTTAGATCTTTTAGATCTTTTAGACTTTTTAGACCTCTTAGACCTTTTAGTTCTTTTAGACTTTTTAGACCTCTTAGACCTTTTAGTTCTTTTTGATCTTTTTGATCTTTTTGATCTTTTTGATCTTTTTGATCTTTTTGATCTTTTTGATCTTTTTGATCTTTTCGATCTTTTAGATCTTTTAGATCTCTTAGATCTTTTAGACCTTTAAGACCTTTTTGATCTTTTTGATCTTTTTGATCTTTTTGATCTTTTTGATCTTTTTGATCTTTTTGATCTTTTTGATCTTTTTGATCTTTTTGATCTTTTTGATCTTTTTGATCTTTTTGATCTTTTTGATCTTTTTGATCTTTTTGATCTTTTTGATCTTTTTGATCTTTTTGATCTTTTTGATCTTTTTGATCTTTTTGATCTTTTTGATCTTTTTGATCTTTTTGATCTTTTTGATCTTTTTGATCTTTTTGATCTTTTTGATCTTTTTGATCTTTTCGATCTTTTAGATCTCTTAGATCTTTTTGATCTCTTTGATCTTTTTGATCTTTTTTAAATGTTTTTGATCTTTTTGATCTTTTTGATCTTTTTGATCTTTTTGATCTTTTTGATCTTTTATATCATTTATATCTTTTATATCTTTTAGATCTTTTAGATCTTTTAGACCTTTTAGACATTTTAGACCTTTTAGACCTTTTAGACTTTTTAGATCTTTTTGATATTTTTGATATTTTTGATCTTTTTGATCGTTTTGATCTTTTTGATCTTTTTGATCTCTTTGATCTTTTTGATCTTTTTTAAATGTTTTTGATCTTTTTGATCTTTTTGATCTTTTTGATCTTTTTGATCTTTTTGATCTTATTGATCTTTTTGATCTTTTTGATCTATTTGATCTTTTTGATCTTTTTGATCTTTTAGATCTTTTAGATCTTTTAGATCTTTTAGATCTTTTAGACCTTTTAGACCTTTTAGACCTTTTAGACCTTTTAGATCTTTTTGATCTTTTTGATCTTTTTGATCTTTTTGATCTTTTTGATCTTTTTGATCTTTTTGATCTTTTTAATCTTTTTGATCTTTTTGATCTTTTTGATCTTTTTGATCTTTTTGATCTTTTTGATCTTATTGATCTTATTGATCTTTTTGATCTTTTTGATCTATTTGATCTTTTTGATCTTTTTGATCTTTTTGATCTTTTAGATCTTTTAGATCTTTTAGATCTTTTAGATCTTTTAGACCTTTTAGACCTTTTAGACCTTTTAGACCTTTTAGATCTTTTTGATCTTTTTAATCTTTTTGATCTTTTTGATCTTTTTGATCTTTTTGATCTTTTTGATCTTTTTGATCTTTTTGATCTTTTTGATCTTTTTGATCTTTTTGATCTTTTTGATCTTTTTGATCTTTTTGATCTTTTTGATCTTTTTGATCTTTTTGATCTTTTTGATCTTTTTGATCTTTTTGATCTTTTTGATCTTTTTGATCTTTTTGATCTTTTTGATCTTATTGATCTTATTGATCTTTTTGATCTTTTTGATCTATTTGATCTTTTTGATCTTTTTGATCTTTTTGATCTTTTAGATCTTTTAGATCTTTTAGATCTTTTAGATCTTTTAGACCTTTTAGACCTTTTAGACCTTTTAGACCTTTTAGACCTTTTAGATCTTTTTGATCTTTTTAATCTTTTTGATCTTTTTGATCTTTTTGATCTTTTTGATCTTTTTGATCTTTTTGATCTTTTTGATCTTTTTGATCTTTTTGATCTTTTTGATCTTTTTGATCTTTTTGATCTTTTTGATCTTTTTGATCTTTTTGATCTTTTTGATCTTTTTGATCTTTTTGATCTTTTTGATCTTTTTGATCTTTTTGATCTTTTTGATCTTTTTGATCTTTTTGATCTTTTTGATCTTTTTGATCTTTTTGATCTTTTTGATCTTTTTGATCTTTTTGATCTTTTTGATCTTTTTGATCTTTTTGATCTTTTTGATCTTTTTGATCTTTTTGATCTTTTTGATCTTTTTGATCTTTTTGATCTTTTTGATCTTTTTGATCTTTTTGATCTTTTTGATCTTTTTGATCTTTTTGATCTTTTTGATCTTTTTGATCTTTTTGATCTTTTTGATCTTTTTGATCTTTTTGATCTTTTTGATCTTTTTGATCTTTTTGATCTTTTTGATCTTTTTGATCTTTTTGATCTTTTTGATCTTTTTGATCTTTTTGATCTTTTTGATCTTTTTGATCTTTTTGATCTTTTTGATCTTTTTGATCTTTTTGATCTTTTTGATCTTTTTGATCTTTTTGATCTTTTTGATCTTTTTGATCTTTTTGATCTTTTTGATCTTTTTGATATTTTTGATATTTTTGATCTTTTTGATCTTTTTGATCTTTTTGATCTTTTTGATCTTTTTGATCATTTTGATCTTTTTGATCTTTTTGATCTTTTTGATCTTTTTGATCTTTTTGATCTTTTTGATCTTTTTAATCTTTTTAATCTTTTTGATCTTTTTGATCTTTTTGATCTTTTTGATCTTTTTGATCTTTTTGATCTTTTTGATCTTTTTGATCTTTTTGATCTTTTTGATCTTTTTGATCTTTTTGATCTTTTTGATCTTTTTGATCTTTTTGATCTTATTGATCTTATTGATCTTTTTGATCTTTTTGATCTATTTGATCTTTTTGATCTTTTTGATCTTTTTGATCTTTTTGATCTTTTAGATCTATTAGATCTTTTAGATCTTTTAGACCTTTTAGACCTTTTAGACCTTTTAGACCTTTTAGATCTTTTTGATCTTTTTAATCTTTTTGATATTTTTAATCTTTTTGATCTTTTTGATCTTTTTGATCTTTTTGATCTTTTTGATCTTTTTGATCTTTTTGATCTTTTTGATCTTTTTGATCTTTTTGATCTTTTTGATCTTTTTGATCTTTTTGATCTTTTTGATCTATTTGATCTTTTTGATCTTTTTGATCTTTTTGATCTTTTTGATCTTTTTGATCTTTTTGATCTTTTTGATCTTTTTGATCTTTTTGATCTTTTTGATCTTTTTGATCTTTTTGATCTTTTTGATCTTTTTGATCTTTTTGATCTTTTTGATCTTTTTGATCTTTTTGATCTTTTTGATCTTTTTGATCTTTTTGATCTTTTTTATCTTTTTGATCATTTTGATCATTTTGATCTTTTTTTTGATCTTTTTGATATTTTTGATATTTTTGATCTTTTTGATCTTTTTGATCTTTATGATCATTTTGATCTTTTTGATCTTTTTGATCTTATTGATCTTTTTGATCTCTTTGATCTTTTTGATCTTTTTGATCTTTTTGATCTTTTTGATCTTTTTGATCTTTTTGATCTTTTTGATCTTTTTGATCTTTTTGATCTTTTTGATCTTTTTGATCTTTTTGATCTTTTTGATCTTTTTGATCTTTTTGATCTTTTTGATCTTTTTGATCTTTTTGATCTTTTTGATCTTTTTGATCTTTTTGATTTTTTTGATCTTTTTGATCTTTTTGATCTCTTTGATCTTTTTGATCTTTTTCATCTTTTTGATCTTTTTGATCTTTTAGATCTTTTTGATCTTTTCGACCTTTTCGATTTTTTTGATGTTTTAGCTCTTTTAGACCTTTTTGATCTTTTTGATCTTTTTGATCTTTTTGATCTTTTTGATCTTTTTGATCTTTTTGATCTTTTTGATCTTTTTGATCTTTTTGATCTTTTTGATCTTTTTGATCTTTTTGATCTTTTTGATCTTTTTGATCTTTTTGATCTTTTTGATCTTTTTGATCTTTTTGATCTTTTTGATCTTATTGATCTTATTGATCTTTTTGATCTATTTGATCTATTTGATCTTTTTGATCTTTTTGATCTTTTTGATCTTTTTGATCTTTTAGATCTATTAGATCTTTTAGATCTTTTAGACCTTTTAGACCTTTTAGACCTTTTAGACCTTTTAGATCTTTTTGATCTTTTTAATCTTTTTGATATTTTTAATCTTTTTGATCTTTTTGATATTTTTGATCTTTTTGATCTTTTTGATCTTTTTGATCTTTTTGATCTTTTTGATCTTTTTGATCTTTTTGATCTTTTTGATCTTTTTGATCTTTTTGATCTATTTGATCTTTTTGATCTTTTTGATCTTTTTGATCTTTTTGATCTTTTTGATCTTTTTGATCTTTTTGATCTTTTTGATCTTTTTGATCTTTTTGATCTTTTTGATCTTTTTGATCTTTTTGATCTTTTTGATCTTTTTGATCTTTTTGATCTTTTTGATCTTTTTGATCTTTTTGATCTTTTTTATCTTTTTGATCATTTTGATCATTTTGATCTTTTTTTTGATCTTTTTGATATTTTTGATATTTTTGATCTTTTTGATCTTTTTGATCTTTTTGATCTTTTTGATCTTTTTGATCTTTTTGATTTTTTTGATCTTTTTGATCTTTTTGATCTTATTGATCTTTTCGATCTTTTTGATCTTTTTGATCTTTTTGATCTTTTTGATCTTTTTGATCTTTTTGATCTTTTTGATCTTTTTGATCTTTTTGATCTTTTTGATCTTTTTGATCTTTTTGATCTTTTTGATCTTTTTGATCTTTTTGATCTTTTTGATCTTTTTGATCTTTTTGATCTTTTTGATCTTTTTGATCTTTTTGATCTTTTTGATCTTTTTGATCTTTTTGATCTTTTTGATCTTTTTGATTTTTTTGATCTTTTTGATCTTTTTGATCTCTTTGATCTTTTTGATCTTTTTCATCTTTTTGATCTTTTTGATCTTTTAGATCTTTTTGATCTTTTCGACCTTTTCGATTTTTTTGATTTTTTTGATGTTTTAGCTCTTTTAGACCTTTTTGATCTTTTTGATCTTTTTGATCTTTTTGATCTTTTTGATCTTTTTGATCTTTTTGATCTTTTTGATCTTTTTGATCTTTTTGATCTTTTTGATCTTTTTGATCTTTTTGATCTTTTTGATCTTTTTGATCTTTTTGATCTTTTTGATCTTTTTGATCTTTTTGATCTTTTTGATCTTTTTGATCTTTTTGATCTTTTTGATCTTTTTGATCTTTTTGATCTTTTTGATCTTTTTGATCTTTTTGATCTTTTTGATCTTTTTGATCTTTTTGATCTTTTTGATCTTTTTGATCTTTTTGATCTTTTTGATCTTTTTGATCTTTTTGATCTTTTTGATCTTTTTGATCTTTTTGATCTTTTTGATCTTTTTGATCTTTTTGATCTTTTTGATCTTTTTGATCTTTTTGATCTTTTTGATCTTTTTGATCTTTTTGATCTTTTTGATCTTTTTGATCTTTTTGATCTTTTTGATCTTTTTGATCTTTTTGATCTTTTTGATCTTTTTGATCTTTTTGATCTTTTTGATCTTTTTGATCTTTTTGATCTTTTTGATCTTTTTGATCTTTTTGATCTTTTTGATCTTTTTGATCTTTTTGATCTTTTTGATCTTTTTGATCTTTTTGATCTTTTTGATCTTTTTGATCTTTTTGATCTTTTTGATCTTTTTGATCTTTTTGATCTTTTTGATCTTTTTGATCTTTTTGATCTTTTTGATCTTTTTAATCTTTTTGATCTTTTTGATCTTTTTGATCTTTTTGATCTTTTTGATCTTTTTGATCTTTTTGATCTTTTTGATCTTTTTGATCTTTTTGATCTTTTTGATCTTTTTGATCTTTTTGATCTTTTTGATCTTTTTGATCTTTTTGATCTTTTTGATCTTTTTGATCTTTTTGATCTTTTTGATCTTTTTGATCTTTTTGATCTTTTTGATCTTTTTGATCTTTTTGATCTTTTTGATCTTTTTGATCTTTTTGATCTTTTTGATCTTTTTGATCTTTTTGATCTTTTTGATCTTTTTGATCTTTTTGATCTTTTTGATCTTTTTGATCTTTTTAATCTTGTTGATCTTTTTGATCTTTTTGATCTTTTTGATCTTTTTGATCTTTTTGATCTTTTTGATCTTTTTGATCTTTTTGATCTTTTTGATCTTTTTGATCTTTTTGATCTTTTTGATCTTTTTGATCTTTTTGATCTTTTTGATCTTTTTGATCTTTTTGATCTTTTTGATCTTTTTGATCTTTTTGATCTTTTTGATCTTTTTCATCTTTTTGATCTTTTTGATCTTTTAGATCTTTTTGATCTTTTCGACCTTTTCGATTTTTTTGATTTTTTTGATGTTTTAGCTCTTTTAGACCTTTTTGATCTTTTTGATCTTTTTGATCTTTTTGATCTTTTTGATCTTTTTGATCTTTTTGATCTTTTTGATCTTTTTGATCTTTTTGATCTTTTTGATCTTTTTGATCTTTTTGATCTTTTTGATCTTTTTGATCTTTTTGATCTTTTTGATCTTTTTGATCTTTTTGATCTTTTTGATCTTTTTGATCTTTTTGATCTTTTTGATCTTTTTGATCTTTTTGATCTTTTTGATCTTTTTGATATTTTTGATCTTTTTGATATTATTGATCTTTTTGATCTTTTTGATCTTTTTGATCTTTTTGATCTTTTTGATCTTTTTGATCTTTTTGATCTTTTTGATCTTTTTGATCTTTTTGATCTTTTTGATCTTTTTGATCTTTTTGATCTTTTTGATCTTTTTGATCTTTTTGATATTTTTGATCTTTTTGATCTTTTTGATCTTTTTGATCTTTTTGATCTTTTTGATCTTTTTGATCTTTTTGATCTTTTTGATCTTTTTGATCTTTTTGATCTTTTTGATCTTTTTGATCTTTTTGATCTTTTTGGTATTTTTGATATTTTTGATATTTTTGATATTTTTGATCGTTTTGATCTTTTTGACCTTTTTGATGTTTTCGATCTTTTTGATGTTTTCGATCTTTTCGATCTTTTCGATCATTTCGACCTTTTTGATCTCTTTGATCTTTTTGATCTTTTTTAAATGTTTTTGATCTTTTTGATCTTTTTGATCTTTTTGATCTTTTTGATCTTTTATATCTTTTAGATCTTTTAGATCTTTTAGACTTTTTAGACCTCTTAGACCTTTTAGTTCTTTTAAACTTTTTAGACCTCTTAGACCTTTTAGTTCTTTTTGATCTTTTTGATCTTTTTGATCTTTTTGATCTTTTTGATCTTTTTGATCTTTTTGATCTTTTTGATCTTTTTGATCTTTTTGATCTTTTCGATCTTTTAGATCTTTTAGATCTCTTAGATCTTTTAGACCTTTAAGACCTTTTTGATCTTTTTGATCTTTTTGATCTTTTTGATCTTTTTGATCTTTTTGATCTTTTTGATCTTTTTGATCTTTTTGATCTTTTTGATCTTTTTGATCTTTTTGATCTTTTTGATCTTTTTGATCTTTTTGATCTTTTTGATCTTTTTGATCTTTTTGATCTTTTTGATCTTTTTGATCTTTTTGATCTTTTTGATCTTTTCGATCTTTTAGATCTCTTAGATCTTTTTGATCTCTTTGATCTTTTTGATCTTTTTTAAATGTTTTTGATCTTTTTGATCTTTTTGATCTTTTTGATCTTTTTGATCTTTTATATCATTTATATCTTTTATATCTTTTAGATCTTTTAGATCTTTTAGACCTTTTAGACATTTTAGACCTTTTAGACCTTTTAGACTTTTTAGATCTTTTTGATATTTTTGATATTTTTGATCTTTTTGATCGTTTTGATCTTTTTGATCTTTTTGATCTTTTTGATCTTTTTGACCTTTTTGATGTTTTCGATCTTTTCGATCTCTTCGATTTTTTCGATCTTTTCGATCTTTTCGATCTTTTCGATCTTTTCGATCTTTTCGATCATTTCGATCTTTTCGATCTTTTCGATCTTTTCGATCTTTTTGATCTCTTTGATCTTTTTGATCTTTTTTAAATGTTTTTGATCTTTTTGATCTTTTTGATCTTTTTGATCTTTTTGATCTTTTTGATCTTTTATATCTTTTAGATCTTTTAGATCTTTTAGACCTTTTAGACCTTTTAGACCTTTTAGACCTTTTAGACCTTTTAGACCTTTTGGACCTTTTAGACCTTTTAGACATTTTAGACCTTTTAGACCTTTTAGATCTTTTTGATCTTTTTGATCTTTTTGATCTTTTTGATCTTTTTGATCTTTTTGATCTTTTTGATCTTTTTGATCTTTTTGATCTTTTTGATCTTTTTGATCTTTTTGATCTTTTTGATCTTTTTGATCTTTTTGATCTTTTTTATCTTTTTGATCTTTTTGATCTTTTTGATCTTTTTGATCTTTTTGATCTTATTGATCTTTTTGATCTTTTTGATCTTTTTGATCTTTTTGATCTTTTTGATCTTTTTGATCTTTTTGATCTTTTTGATCTTTTTGATCTTTTTGATCTTTTTGATCTTTTTGATCTTTTTGATCTTTTTGATCTTTTTGATCTTTTTGATCTTTTTGATCTTTTTGATCTTTTTGATCTTTTTGATCTTTTTGATCTTTTTGATCTTTTTGATCTTTTTGATCTTTTTGATCTTTTTGATCTTTTTGATCTTTTTGATCTTTTTGATCTTTTTGATCTTTTTGATCTTTTTGATCTTTTTGATCTTTTTGATCTTTTTGATCTTTTTGATATTTTTGGTATTTTTGATATTTTTGATCGTTTTGATCTTTTTGATCTTTTTGACCTTTTTGATGTTTTCGATCTTTTTGATGTTTTCGATCTTTTCGATCTTTTCGATCATTTCGATCTTTTTGATCTCTTTGATCTTTTTGATCTTTTTTAAATGTTTTTGATCTTTTTGATCTTTTTGATCTTTTTGATCTTTTTGATCTTTTTGATCTTTTTGACCTTTTATATCTTTTAGATCTTTTTGATCTTTTAGACTTTTTAGACCTCTTAGACCTTTTAGTTCTTTTAGACTTTTTGGACTTTTTAGACCTCTTAGACCTTTTAGTTCTTTTTGATCTTTTTGATCTTTTTGATCTTTTTGATCTTTTTGATCTTTTTGATCTTTTTTATCTTTTTGATCTTTTTGATCTTTTTGATCTTTTTGATCTTTTTGATCTTTTTGATCTTTTTGATCTTTTTGATCTTTTTGATCTTTTTGATCTTTTTGATCTTTTTGATCTTTTTGATCTTTTTGATCTTTTTGATCTTTTTGATCTTTTTGATCTTTTTGATCTTTTTGATCTTTTTGATCTTTTTGATCTTTTTGATCTTTTTGATCTTTTTGATCTTTTTGATCTTTTTGATCTTTTTGATCTTTTTGATCTTTTTGATCTTTTTGATCTTTTTGATCTTTTTGATCTTTTTGATCTTTTTGATCTTTTTGATCTTTTTGATCTTTTAGATCTTTTAGATCTTTTAGACCTTTTAGACCTTTTAGACCTTTTAGACCTTTTTGATCTTTTTGATCTTTTTGATCTTTTTGATCTTTTTGATCTTTTAGATCTTTTAGATGTTTTAGATCTTTTAGATGTTTTAGATCTTTTAGATCTTTTAGATCTTTTAGATCTTTTATATCTTTTAGATCTTTTAGATCTTTTAGATCTTTTAGATATTTTAGATATTTTAGATCTTTTAGACCTTTTAGACCTTTTAGACCTTTTTGATCTTTTTGATCTTTTTGATCTTTTTGATCTTTTTGATCTTTTTGATCTTTTTGATCTTTTTGATCTTTTTGATCTTTTTGATCTTTTTGATCTTTTTGATCTTTTAGATCTTTTAGATGTTTTAAATCTTTTAGATGTTTTAGATCTTTTAGATCTTTTAGATCTTTTAGATCTTTTAGATCTTTTAGATATTTTAGATCTTTTAGATATTTTAGATCTTTTAGACCTTTTAGACCTTTTAGACCTTTTAGACCTTTTTGATCTTTTTGATCTTTTTGATCTTTTATATCTTTTAGATCTTTTAGATCTTTTAGATCTTTTAGATCTTTTAGATCTTTTAGACCTTTTAGACCTTTTAGACCTTTTAGACCTTTTTGATCTTTTTGATCTTTTTGATCTTTTTGATCTTTTTGATCTTTTTGATCTTTTTGATCTTTTTGATCTTTTTGATCTTTTTGATCTTTTTGATCTTTTAGATCTTTTAGATGTTTTAGATCTTTTAGATGTTTTAAATCTTTTAGATCTTTTAGATCTTTTAGATCTTTTAGATATTTTAGATCTTTTAGACCTTTTAGACCTTTTAGACCTTTTAGACCTTTTTGATCTTTTTGATCTTTTTGATCTTTTATATCTTTTAGATCTTTTAGATGTTTTAGATCTTTTAGATATTTTAGATCTTTAAGACCTTTTAGACCTTTTAGACCTTTTAGACCTTTTTGATCTTTTTGATCTTTTTGATCTTTTTGATCTTTTTGATCTTTTTGATCTTTTTGATCTTTTTGATCTTTTTGATCTTTTAGATGTTTTAGATCTTTTAGATGTTTTAGATCTTTTAGATCTTTTAGATCTTTTAGATCTTTTAGATCTTTTAGATCTTTTAGATCTTTTAGATCTTTTAGATATTTTAGATCTTTTAGATATTTTAGATCTTTTAGACCTTTTAGACCTTTTAGACCTTTTAGACCTTTTAGACCTTTTAGACCTTTTAGACCTTTTTGATCTTTTTGATCTTTTTGATCTTTTATATCTTTTAGATCTTTTAGATCTTTTAGACCATTTAGACCTTTTAGACCTTTTAGACCTTTTTGATCTTTTTGATCTTTTTGATCTTTTTGATCTTTTTAATCTTTTTGATCTTTTAGATCTTTTAGATCTTTTAGATGTTTTAGATCTTTTAGATCTTTTAGATATTTTAGATCTTTTAGACCTTTAAGACCTTTTAGACCTTTTAGACCTTTTTGATCTTTTTGATCTTTTTGATCTTTTTGATCTTTTAGATCTTTTAGATCTTTTAGATGTTTTAGATCTTTTAGATATTTTAGATCTTTTAGACCTTTTGGACCTTTTAGACCTTTTAGACCTTTTTGATCTTTTTGATCTTTTTGATCTTTTTGATCTTTTTGATCTTTTTGATCTTTTTGATCTTTTTGATCTTTTAGATCTTTTAGATCTTTTAGATGTTTTAGATCTTTTAGATCTTTTAGATATTTTAGATCTTTTAGACCTTTTAGACCTTTTAGACCTTTTAGACCTTTTAGACCTTTTTGATCTTTTTGATCTTTTTGATCTTTTTGATCTTTTTGATCTTTTTGATCTTTTTGATCTTTTTGATCTTTTTGATCTTTTTGATCTTTTTGATCTTTTTGATCTTTTTGATCTTTTTGATCTTTTTGATCTTTTTGATCTTTTTGATCTTTTTGATCTTTTTGATCTTTTTGATCTTTTTGATCTTTTTGATCTTTTTGATCTTTTTGATCTTTTTGATCTTTTTGATCTTTTTGATCTTTTTGATCTTTTTGATCTTTTTGATCTTTTTGATCTTTTTGATCTTTTTGATCTTTTAGATCTTTTAGATCTTTTAGATCTTTTAGATCTTTTAGACCTTTTAGACCTTTTAGACCTTTTTGATCTTTTTGATCTTTTTGATCTTTTTGATCTTTTTGATCTTTTTGATCTTTTTGATCTTTTTGATCTTTTAGATCTTTTAGATCTTTTAGATCTTTTAGATGTTTTAGATCTTTTAGATGTTTTAGATCTTTTAGATCTTTTAGATCTTTTAGATCTTTTATATCTTTTAGATCTTTTAGATCTTTTAGATCTTTTAGATCTTTTAGATCTTTAAGATCTTTTTGATCTTTTTGATCTTTTTGATCTTTTTGATCTTTTTGATCTTTTTGATCTTTTTGATCTTTTAGATCTTTTAGATCTCTTAGATCTTTTAGACCTTTAAGACCTTTTTGATCTTTTTGATCTTTTTGATCTTTTTGATCTTTTTGATCTTTTTGATCTTTTTGATCTTTTTGATCTTTTTGATCTTTCTGATCTTTTTGATCTTTCTGATCTTTTTGATCTTTTTGATCTTTTTGATCTTTTTGATCTTTTTGATCTTTTTGATCTTTTTGATCTTTTTGATCTTTTTGATCTTTTTGATCTTTTTGATCTTTTTGATCTTTTTGATCTTTTTGATCTTTTTGATCTTTTTGATCTTTTTGATCTTTTTGATCTTTTTGATCTTTTTGATCATTTTGATCTTTATGATCTTTATGATCTTTTTGATCTTTTTGATCTATTTGATCTTTTTGATCTATTTGATCTTTTAGATCTTTTAGATCTTTTAGATCTTTTAGATCTTTTAGATCTTTTAGACCTTTTAGACCTTTTAGACCTTTTAGACCTTTTAGACCTTTTTGATCTTTTTGATCTTTTTAATCTTTATGATCTTTTTAATCTTTTTGATCTTTTTGATCTTTTTGATCTTTTTGATCTTTTTGATCTTTTTGATCTTTTTGATCTTTTTGATCTTTTTGATCTTTTTGATCTTTTTGATCTTTTTGATCTTTTTGATCTTTTTGATCTTTTTGATCTTTTTGATCTTTTTGATCTTTTTGATCTTTTTGATCTTTTTGATCTTTTTTTGATCTTTTTGATCTTTTTGATATTTTTGATCTTTTTGATCTTTTTGATCTTTTTGATCTTTTTGATCTTTTTGATCTTTTTGATCTTTTTGATCTTTTTGATCTATTTGATCTTTTTGATCTTTTTGATCTTTTTGATCTTTTTGATCTTTTTGATCTTTTTGATCTTTTTGATCTTTTTGATCTTTTTGATCTTTTTGATCTTTTTGATCTTTTTGATCTTTTTGATCTTTTTGATCTTTTTGATCTTTTTGATTTTTTTGATCTTTTTGATCTTTTTGATCTTTTTGATATTTTTGATCTTTTTGATCTTTTTGATCTTTTTGATCTTTTTGATCTTTTTGATCTTTTTGATCTTTTTGATCTTTTTGATCTTTTTGATCTTTTTGATCTTTTTGATCTTTTTGATCTTTTTGATCTTTTTGATCTTTTTGATCTTTTTGATCTTTTTGATCTTTTTGATCTTTTTGATCTTTTTGATCTTTTTAATCTTTTTAATCTTTTTGATCTTTTTGATCTTTTTGATCTTTTTGATTTTTTTTGATCTTTTTGATCTCTTTGATCTCTTTGATCTTTTTGATCTTTTTGATCTTTTTGATCTTTTTGATCTTTTTGATCTTTTTGATCTTTTTGATCTTTTTGATCTTTTTGATCTTTTTGATCTTTTTGATCTTTTTGATCTTTTTGATCTTTTTGATCTTTTTGATCTTTTTGATCTTTTTGATCTTTTTGATCTTTTTGATCTTTTTGATCTTTTTGATCTTTTTGATCTTTTTGATCTTTTTGATCTTTTTGATCTTTTTGATCTTTTTGATCTTTTTGATCTTTTTGATCTTTTTGATCTTTTTGATCTTTTTGATCTTTTTGATCTTTTTGATCTTTTTGATCTTTTTGATCTTTTTGATCTTTTTGATCTTTTTGATCTTTTTGATCTTTTTGATCTTTTTGATCTTTTTGATCTTTTTGATCTTTTTGATCATTTTGATCTTTTTGATCTTTTTGATCTTTTTGATCTTTTTGATCTTTTTGATCTTTTTGATCTTTTTGATCTTTTTGATCTTTTTGATCTTTTTGATCTTTTTGATCTTTTTGATCTTTTTGATCTTTTTGATCTTTTTGATCTTTTTGATCTTTTTGATCTTTTTGATCTTTTTGATCTTTTAGATCTTTTTGATCTTTTTGATCTTTTAGACCTTTTAGACCTTTTAGATCTTTTAGACCTTTTAGACCTTTTTGATCTTTTAGATCTTTTTAATCTTTTTGATCTTTTTGATCTTTTTGATCTTTTTGATCTTTTTGATCTTTTTGATCTTTTTGATCTTTTTGATCTTTTTGATCTTTTTGATCTTTTTGATCTTTTTGATCTTTTTGATCTTTTTGATCTTTTTGATCTTTTTGATCTTTTTGATCTTTTTGATCTTTTTGATCTTTTTGATCTTTTTGATCTTTTTGATCTTTTTGATCTTTTTGATCTTTTTGATCTTTTTGATCTTTTTGATCTTTTTGATCTCTTTGATCTTTTTGATCTTTTTGATCTTTTTGATCTTTTTGATCTTTTTGATCTTTTTGATCTTTTTGATATTTTTGATATTTTTGATCTTTTTGATCTTTTTGATATTTTTGATCTTTTTGATCTTTTTGATCTTTTTGATCTTTTTGATCTTTTTGATCTTTTTGATCTTTTTGATCTTTTTGATCTTTTTGATCTTTTTGATCTTTTTGATCTTTTTGATCTTTTTGATCTTTTTGATCTTTTTGATCTTTTTGATCTTTTTGATCTTTTTGATCTTTTTGATCTTTTTGATCTTTTTGATCTTTTTGATCTTTTTGATCTTTTTGATCTTTTTGATCTTTTTGATCTTTTTGATCTTTTTGATCTTTTTGATCTTTTTGATCTTTTTGATCTTTTTGATCTTTTTGATCTTTTTGATCTTTTTGATCTTTTTGATCTTTTTGATCTTTTTGATCTTTTTGATCTTTTTGATCTTTTTGATCTTTTTGATCTTTTTGATCTTTTTGATCTTTTTGATCTTTTTGATCTTTTTGATCTTTTTGATCTTTTTGATCTTTTTGATCTTTTTGATCTTTTTGATCTTTTTGATCTTTTTGATCTTTTTGATCTTTTTGATCTTTTTGATATTTTTGATCTTTTTGATCTTTTTGATCTTTTTGATCTTTTTGATCTTTTTGATCTTTTTGATCTTTTTTATCTTTTTGATCTTTTTGATCTTATTGATCTTATTGATCTTATTGATCTTTTTGATCTTTTTGATCTTTTTGATCTTTTTGATCTATTTGATCTTTTTGATCTTTTTGATCTTTTTGATCTTTTAGATCTTTTAGATCTTTTAGATCTTTTAGATCTTTTAGACCTTTTAGACCTTTTAGACCTTTTAGACCTTTTAGACCTTTTAGACCTTTTTGATCTTTTTGATCTTTTTAATCTTTTTGATCGTTTTAATCTTTTTGATCTTTTTGATCTTTTTGATCTTTTTGATCTTTTTGATCTTTTTGATCTTTTTGATCTTTTTGATCTTTTGATCTTTTTGATCTTTTTGATCTTTTTGATCTTTTTGATCTATTTGATCTTTTTGATCTTTTTGATCTTTTTGATCTTTTTGATCTTTTTGATCTTTTTGATCTTTTTGATCTTTTTGATCTTTTTGATCTTTTTGATCTTTTTGATCTTTTTGATCTTTTTGATCTTTTTGATCTTTTTGATCTTTTTGATCTTTTTGATCTTTTTGATCTTTTTGATCTTTTTGATCTTTTTGATCTTTTTGATCTTTTTGATCTTTTTGATCTTTTTGATCTTTTTGATCTTTTTGATCTTTTTGATCTTTTTGATCTTTTTGATCTTTTTGATCTTTTTGATCTTTTTGATCTTTTTGATCTTTTTGATCTTTTTGATCTTTTTGATCTTTTTGATCTTTTTGATCTTTTTTTTATCTTTTTGATCTTTTTGATATTTTTGATATTTTTGATCTTTTTGATCTTTTTGATCTTTTTGATCTTTTTGATCTTTTTGATCTTTTTGATCTTTTTGATCTTTTTGATCTTTTTGATCTTTTTGATCTTTTTGATCTTTTTGATCTTTTTGATCTTTTTGATCTTTTTGATCTTTTTGATCTTTTTGATCTTTTTTATCTTTTTGATATTTTTGATCTTTTTGATCTTTTTGATTTTTTTGATCTTTTTGATCTCTTTGATCTTTTTGATCTTTTTCATCTTTTTGATCTTTTTAATCTTTTAGATCTTTTTGATCTTTTCGACCTTTTAGATTTTTTAAATTTTTTTGATGTTTTAGCTCTTTTAGACCTTTTTGATCTTTTTGATCTTTTTGATCTTTTTGATCTTTTTGATCTTTTTGATCTTTTTGATCTTTTTGATCTTTTTGATCTTTTTGATCTTTTTGATCTTTTTGATCTTTTTGATCTTTTTGATCTTTTTGATATTTTTGATATTTTTGATATTTTTGATATTTTTGATATTTTTGATCTTTTTGATATTTTTGATCTTTTTGATCTTTTTGATCTTTTTGATCTTTTTGATCTTTTTGATCTTTTTGATCTTTTTGATCTTTTTGATCTTTTTGATCTTTTTGATCTTTTTGATCTTTTTGATCTTTTTGATCTTTTTGATCTTTTTGATCTTTTTGATCTCTTTGATCTTTTTGATCTTTTTGATCTTTTTGATCTTTTTGATCTTTTTGATCTTTTTGATCTTTTTGATCTTTTTGATCTTTTTGATCTTTTTGATCTTTTTGATCTTTTTGATCTTTTTGATCTTTTTGATCTTTTTGATCTTTTTGATCTTTATGATCTTTTTGATCTTTTTGATCTTTTTGATCTTTTTGATCTTTTTGATCTTTTTGATCTTTTTGATCTTTTTGATCTTTTTGATCTTTTTGATCTTTTTGATCTTTTTGATCTTTTTGATCTTTTTGATCTTTTTGATCTTTTTGATCTTTTTGATCTTTTTGATCTTTTTGATCTTTTTGATCTTTTTGATCTTTTTGATCTTTTTGATCTTTTTGATCTTTTTGATCTTTTTGATCTTTTTGATCTTTTTGATCTTTTTGATCTTTTTGATCTTTTTGATCTTTTTGATCTTTTTGATCTTTTTGATCTTTTTGATCTTTTTGATCTTTTTGATCTTTTTGATCTTTTTGATCTTTTTGATCTTTTTGATCTTTTTGATCTTTTTGATCTTTTTGATCTTTTTGATCTTTTTGATCTTTTTGATCTTTTTGATCTTTTTGATCTTTTTGATCTTTTTGATCTTTTTGATCTTTTTGATCTTTTTGATCTTTTTGATCTTTTTGATCTTTTTGATCTTTTTGATCTTTTTGATCTTTTTGATCTTTTTGATCTTTTTGATCTTTTTGATCTTTTTGATCTTTTTGATCTTTTTGATCTTTTTGATCTTTTTGATCTTTTTGATCTTTTTGATCTTTTTGATCTTTTTGATCTTTTTGATCTTTTTGATCTTTTTGATCTTTTTGATCTTTTTGATCTTTTTGATCTTTTTGATCTTTTTGATCTTTTTGATCTTTTTGATCTTTTTGATCTTTTTGATCTTTTTGATCTTTTTGATCTTTTTGATCTTTTTGATCTTTTTGATCTTTTTGATCTTTTTGATCTTTTTGATCTTTTTGATCTTTTTGATCTTTTTGATCTTTTTGATCTTTTTGATCTTTTTGATCTTTTTGATCTTTTTGATCTTTTTGATCTTTTTGATCTTTTTGATCTTTTTGATCTTTTTGATCTTTTTGATCTTTTTGATCTTTTTGATCTTTTTGATCTTTTTGATCTTTTTGATCTTTTTGATCTTTTTGATCTTTTTGATCTTTTTGATCTTTTTGATCTTTTTGATCTTTTTGATCTTTTTGATCTTTTTGATCTTTTTGATCTTTTTGATCTTTTTGATCTTTTTGATCTTTTTGATCTTTTTGATATTTTTGATATTTTTGATCTTTTTGATATTTTTGATCTTTTTGATCTTTTTGATCTTTTTGATCTTTTTGATCTTTTTGATCTTTTTGATCTTTTTGATCTTTTGATCTTTTTGATCTTTTTGATCTTTTTGATCTTTTTGATCTTTTTGATCTTTTTGATCTTTTTGATCTTTTTGATCTTTTTGATCTTTTTGATCTTTTTGATCTTTTTGATCTTTTTGATCTTTTTGATCTTTTTGATCTTTTTGATCTTTTTGATCTTTTTGATCTTTTTGATCTTTTTGATCTTTTTGATCTTTTTGATCTTTTTGATCTTTTTGATCTTTTTGATCTTTTTGATCTTTTAGATCTTTTAGATCTTTTAGATCTTTTAGACGTTTTAGACCTTTTTAATCTTTTTAATCTTTTTGATCTTTTTAATCTTTTTGATCTTTTTGATCTTTTTGATCTTTTTGATCTTTTTGATATTTTTGATCTTTTTGATCTTTTTGATCTTTTTGATCTTTTTGATCTTTTTGATCTTTTTGATCTTTTTGATCTTTTTGATCTTTTTGATCTTTTTGATCTTTTTGATCTTTTTGATCTTTTTGATCTTTTTGATCTTTTTGATCTTTTTGATCTTTTTGATCTTTTTGATCTTTTTGATCTTTTTGATCTTTTTGATCTTTTTGATCTTTTTGATCTTTTTGATCTTTTTGATCTTTTTGATCTTTTTGATCTTTTTGATCTTTTTGATCTTTTTGATCTTTTTGATCTTTTTGATCTTTTTGATCTTTTTGATCTTTTTGATCTTTTTGATCTTTTTGATCTTTTTGATCTTTTTGATCTTTTTGGTATTTTTGATATTTTTGATATTTTTGATATTTTTGATCGTTTTGATCTTTGTGATCTTTTTGACCTTTTTGATGTTTTCGATCTTTTCGATCTTTTCGATCATTTCGATCTTTTTGATCTCTTTGATCTTTTTGATCTTTTTGATCTTTTTGATCTTTTTGATCTTTTTGATCTTTTTGATCTTTTTGATCTTTTTGATCTTTTTGATCTTTTATATCTTTTAGATCTTTTAGATCTTTTAGACTTTTTAGACCTCTTAGACATTTTAGTTCTTTTAGACTTTTTAGACCTCTTAGACCTTTTAGTTCTTTTTGATCTTTTTGATCTTTTTGATCTTTTTGATCTTTTTGATCTTTTTGATCTTTTATATCTTTTAGATCTTTTAGATCTTTTAGACTTTTTAGACCTCTTAGACATTTTAGTTCTTTTAGACTTTTTAGACCTCTTAGACCTTTTAGTTCTTTTTGATCTTTTTGATCTTTTTGATCTTTTTGATCTTTTTGATCTTTTTGATCTTTTTGATCTTTTTGATCTTTTTGATCTTTTTGATCTTTTTGATCTTTTTGATCTTTTTGATCTTTTTGATCTTTTTGATCTTTTTGATCTTTTTGATCTTTTTGATCTTTTTGATCTTTTTGATCTTTTTGATCTTTTTGATCTTTTTGATCTTTTTGATCTTTTTGATCTTTTTGATCTTTTCGATCTTTTAGATCTTTTCGATCTTTTCGATCTTTTCGATCATTTCGATCTTTTTGATCTCTTTGATCTTTTTCATCTTTTTTAAATGTTTTTGATCTTTTTGATCTTTTTGATCTTTTTTAAATGTTTTTGATCTTTTTGATCTTTTTGATCTTTTTGATCTTTTTGATCTTTTTGATCTTTTTGATCTTTTTGATCTTTTTGATCTTTTTGATCTTTTATATCTTTTAGATCTTTTAGATCTTTTAGACTTTTTAGACCTCTTAGACATTTTAGTTCTTTTAGACTTTTTAGACCTCTTAGACCTCTTAGACCTTTTAGTTCTTTTAGATCTTTTTGATCTTTTTGATCTTTTTGATCTTTTTGATCTTTTTGATCTTTTTGATCTTTTTGATCTTTTTGATCTTTTTGATCTTTTTGATCTTTTTGATCTTTTTGATCTTTTTGATCTTTTTGATCTTTTTGATCTTTTTGATCTTTTTGATCTTTTTGATCTTTTTGATCTTTTTGATCTTTTTGATCTTTTTGATCTTTTTGATCTTTTTGATCTTTTTGATCTTTTTGATCTTTTTGATCTTTTTGATCTTTTTGATCTTTTTGATCTTTTTGATCTTTTTGATCTTTTTGATCTTTTTGATCTTTTTGATCTTTTTGATCTTTTTGATCTTTTTGATCTTTTTGATCTTTTTGATCTTTTTGATCTTTTTGATCTTTTTGATCTTTTTGATCTTTTTGATCTTTTTGATCTTTTTGATCTTTTTGATCTTTTTGATCTTTTTGATCTTTTTGATCTTTTTGATCTTTTTGATCTTTTTGATCTTTTTGATCTTTTTGATCTTTTTGATCTTTTTGATCTTTTTGATCTTTTTGATCTTTTTGATCTTTTTGATCTTTTTGATCTTTTTGATCTTTTTGATCTTTTTGATCTTTTTGATCTTTTTGATCTTTTTGATCTTTTTGATCTTTTTGATCTTTTTGATCTTTTTGATCTTTTTGATCTTTTTGATCTTTTTGATCTTTTTGATCTTTTTGATCTTTTTGATCTTTTTGATCTTTTTGATCTTTTTGATCTTTTTGATCTTTTTGATCTTTTTGATCTTTTTGATCTTTTTGATCTTTTAGATCTTTTAGATCTTTTAGATCTTTTAGATCTTTTAGATCTTTTAGACGTTTTAGACCTTTTTGATCTTTTTAATCTTTTTAATCTTTTTAATCTTTTTAATCTTTTTGATATTTTTAATCTTTTTAATCTTTTTGATCTTTTTGATCTTTTTGATCTTTTTGATCTTTTTGATCTTTTTGATCTTTTTGATCTTTTTGATCTTTTTGATCTTTTTGATCTTTTTGATCTTTTTGATCTTTTTGATCTTTTTGATCTTTTTGATCTTTTTGATCTTTTTGATCTTTTTGATCTTTTTGATCTTTTTGATCTTTTTGATCTTTTTGATCTTTTTGATCTTTTTGATCTTTTTGATCTTTTTGATCTTTTTGATCTTTTTGATCTTTTTGATCTTTTTGATCTTTTTGATCTTTTTGATCTTTTTGATCTTTTTGATCTTTTTGATCTTTTTGATCTTTTTGATCTTTTTGATCTTTTTGATCTTTTTGATCTTTTTGATCTTTTTGATCTTTTTGATCTTTTTGATCTTTTTGGTATTTTTGATATTTTTGATATTTTTGATATTTTTGATCGTTTTGATCTTTGTGATCTTTTTGAATTTTTTGATGTTTTCGATCTTTTCGATCTTTTCGATCATTTCGATCTTTTTGATCTCTTTGATCTTTTTGATCTTTTTGATCTTTTTGATCTTTTTGATCTTTTTGATCTTTTTGATCTTTTTGATCTTTTTGATCTTTTTGATCTTTTTGATCTTTTTGATCTTTTTGATCTTTTTGATCTTTTTGATCTTTTTGATCTTTTTGATCTTTTATATCTTTTAGATCTTTTAGATCTTTTAGACTTTTAGACCTCTTAGACATTTTAGTTCTTTTAGACTTTTTAGACCTCTTAGACCTTTTAGTTCTTTTTGATCGTTTTGATCTTTTTGATCTTTTTGATCTTTTTGATCTTTTTGATCTTTTTGATCTTTTTGATCTTTTTGATCTTTTTGATCTTTTTGATCTTTTTGATCTTTTTGATCTTTTTGATCTTTTTGATCTTTTTGATCTTTTTGATCTTTTTGATCTTTTTGATCTTTTTGATCTTTTTGATCTTTTTGATCTTTTTGATCTTTTTGATCTTTTTGATCTTTTTGATCTTTTTGGTATTTTTGATATTTTTGATATTTTTGATATTTTTGATCGTTTTGATCTTTTTGATCTTTTTGACCTTTTTGATGTTTTCGATCTTTTCGATCTTTTCGATCATTTCGATCTTTTTGATCTCTTTGATCTTTTTGATCTTTTTTAAATGTTTTTGATCTTTTTGATCTTTTTGATCTTTTTGATCTTTTTGATCTTTTTGATCTTTTTGATCTTTTTGATCTTTTTGATCTTTTTGATCTTTTTGATCTTTTTGATCTTTTTGATCTTTTTGATCTTTTTGATCTTTTTGATCTTTTTGATCTTTTTGATCTTTTTGATCTTTTTGATCTTTTTGATCTTTTTGATCTTTTTGATCTTTTTGATCTTTTTGATCTTTTTGATCTTTTTGATCTTTTTGATCTTTTTGATCTTTTCGATCTTTTAGATCTTTTCGATCTTTTCGATCTTTTCGATCTTTTCGATCATTTCGATCTTTTTGATCTCTTTGATCTTTTTGATCTTTTTTAAATGTTTTTGATCTTTTTGATCTTTTTGATCTTTTTGATCTTTTTGATCTTTTTGATCTTTTTGATCTTTTATATCTTTTAGATCTTTTAGATCTTTTAGACTTTTTAGACCTCTTAGACATTTTAGTTCTTTTAGACTTTTTAGACCTCTTAGACCTTTTAGTTCTTTTAGTTCTTTTTGATCTTTTTGATCTTTTTGATCTTTTTGATCTTTTTGATCTTTTTGATCTTTTTGATCTTTTTGATCTTTTTGATCTTTTTGATCTTTTTGATCTTTTTGATCTTTTTGATCTTTTTGATCTTTTTGATCTTTTTGATCTTTTTGATCTTTTTGATCTTTTTGATCTTTTTGATCTTTTTGATCTTTTTGATCTTTTTGATCTTTTTGATCTTTTTGATCTTTTTGATCTTTTTGATCTTTTTGATCTTTTTGATCTTTTTGATCTTTTTGATCTTTTTGATCTTTTTGATCTTTTTGATCTTTTTGATCTTTTTGATCTTTTTGATCTTTTTGATCTTTTTGATCTTTTTGATCTTTTTGATCTTTTTGATCTTTTTGATCTTTTTGATCTTTTTGATCTTTTTGATCTTTTCGATCTTTTAGATCTTTTAGATCTCTTAGATCTTTTAGACCTTTAAGACCTTTTTGATCTTTTTGATCTTTTTGATCTTTTTGATCTTTTTGATCTTTTTGATCTTTTTGATCTTTTTGATCTTTTTGATCTTTTTGATCTTTTTGATCTTTTTGATCTTTTTGATCTTTTTGATCTTTTTGATCTTTTTGATCTTTTTGATCTTTTTGATCTTTTTGATCTTTTTGATCTTTTTGATCTTTTTGATCTTTTTGATCTTTTTGATCTTTTTGATCTTTTTGATCTTTTTTAAATGTTTTTGATCTTTTTGATCTTTTTGATCTTTTTGATCTTTTTGATCTTTTTGATCTTTTTGATCTTTTTGATCTTTTTGATCTTTTTGATCTTTTTTAAATGTTTTTGATCTTTTTGATCTTTTTGATCTTTTTGATCTTTTTGATCTTTTTGATCTTTTTGATCTTTTTGATCTTTTTGATCTTTTTGATCTTTTTGATCTTTTTGATCTTTTTGATCTTTTTGATCTTTTTGATCTTTTTGATCTTTTTGATCTTTTCGATCTTTTAGATCTCTTAGATCTTTTTGATCTCTTTGATCTTTTTGATCTTTTTTAAATGTTTTTGATCTTTTTGATCTTTTTGATCTTTTTGATCTTTTTGATCTTTTTGATCTTTTTGATCTTTTTGATCTTTTATATCTTTTATATCTTTTAGATCTTTTAGATCTTTTAGACCTTTTAGACATTTTAGACCTTTTAGACCTTTTAGACTTTTTAGATCTTTTTGATATTTTTGATATTTTTGATCTTTTTGATCGTTTTGATCTTTTTGATCTTTTTGATCTTTTTGATCTTTTTGACCTTTTTGATGTTTTCGATCTTTTCGATCTCTTCGATTTTTTCGATCTTTTCGATCTTTTCGATCTTTTCGATCTTTTCGATCTTTTCGATCTTTTTGATCTCTTTGATCTTTTTGATCTTTTTTAAATGTTTTTGATCTTTTTGATCTTTTTGATTTTTTTGATCTTTTTGATCTTTTATATCTTTTAGATCTTTTAGATCTTTTAGACCTTTTAGACCTTTTAGACCTTTCAGACCTTTTAGACCTTTTAGACCTTTTAGACCTTTTAGATCTTTTAGATCTTTTAGATCTTTTTGATCTTTTTGATCTCTTTGATCTTTTTGATCTTTTTGATCTTTTTGATCTTTTTGATCTTTTTGATCTTTTTGATCTTTTTGATCTTTTTGATCTTTTTGATCTTTTTGATCTTTTTGATCTTTTTGATCTTTTTGATCTTTTTGATCTTTTTGATCTTTTTGATCTTTTTGATCTTTTTGATCTTTTTGATCTTTTTGATCTTTTTGATCTTTTTGATCTTTTTGATCTTTTTGATCTTTTTGATCTTTTTGATCTTTTTGATCTTTTTGATCTTTTTGATCTTTTTGATCTTTTTGATCTTTTTGATCTTTTTGATCTTTTTGATCTTTTTGATCTTTTTGATTTTTTGATCTTTTTGATTTTTTGATCTTTTTGATTTTTTGATCTTTTTGATCTTTTTGATCTTTTTGATCTTTTTGATCTTTTTGATCTTTTTGATCTTTTTGATCTTTTTGATCTTTTTGATCTTTTTGATCTTTTTGATCTTTTTGATCTTTTTGATCTTTTTGATCTTTTTGATCTTTTTGATCTTTTTGATCTTTTTGATCTTTTTGATCTTTTTGATCTTTTTGATCTTTTTGATCTTTTTGATCTTTTTGATCTTTTTGATCTTTTTGATCTTTTTGATCTTTTTGATCTTTTTGATCTTTTTGATCTTTTTGATCTTTTTGATCTTTTTGATCTTTTTGATCTTTTTGATCTTTTTGATCTTTTTGATCTTTTTGATCTTTTTGATCTTTTTGATCTTTTTGATCTTTTTGATCTTTTTGATCTTTTTGATCTTTTTGATCTTTTTGATCTTTTTGATCTTTTTGATCTTTTTGATCTTTTTGATCTTTTTGATCTTTTTGATCTTTTTGATCTTTTTGATCTTTTTGATCTTTTTGATCTTTTTGATCTTTTTGATCTTTTTGATCTTTTTGATCTTTTTGATCTTTTTGATCTTTTTGATCTTTTTGATCTTTTTGATCTTTTTGATCTTTTTGATCTTTTTGATCTTTTTGATCTTTTTGATCTTTTTGATCTTTTTGATCTTTTTGATCTTTTTGATCTTTTTGATCTTTTTGATCTTTTTGATCTTTTTGATCTTTTTGATCTTTTTGATCTTTTTGATCTTTTTGATCTTTTTGATCTTTTTGATCTTTTTGATCTTTTTGATCTTTTTGATCTTTTTGATCTTTTTGATATTTTTGATCTTTTTGATCTTTTTGATCTTTTTGATCTTTTTGATCTTTTTGATCTTTTTGATCTTTTTGATCTTTTTGATCTTTTTGATCTTTTTGATCTTTTTGATCTTTTTGATCTTTTTGATCTTTTTGATCTTTTTGATCTTTTTGATCTTTTTGATCTTTTTGATCTTTTTGATCTTTTTGATCTTCTTGATATTTTTGATATTTTTGATCTTTTTGATCTTTTTGATCTTTTTGATCTTTTTGATCTTTTTGATCTTTTTGATCTTTTTGATCTTTTTGATCTTTTTGATCTTTTTGATCTTTTTGATCTTTTTGATCTTTTTGATCTTTTTGATCTTTTTGATCTTTTTGATCTTTTTGGTATTTTTGATATTTTTGATCGTTTTGATCTTTTTGATCTTTTTGACCTTTTTGATGTTTTCGATCTTTTTGATGTTTTCGATCTTTTCGATCTTTTCGATCATTTCGATCTTTTTGATCTCTTTGATCTTTTTGATCTTTTTTAAATGTTTTTGATCTTTTTGATCTTTTTGATCTTTTTGATCTTTTTGACCTTTTATATCTTTTAGATCTTTTAGATCTTTTAGATCTTTTCGATCTTTTCGATCATTTCGATCTTTTTGATCTCTTTGATCTTTTTGATCTTTTTTAAATGTTTTTGATCTTTTTGATCTTTTTGATCTTTTTGATCTTTTTGACCTTTTATATCTTTTAGATCTTTTAGATCTTTTAGACTTTTTAGACCTCTTAGACCTTTTAGTTCGTTTAGACTTTTTGGACTTTTTAGACCTCTTAGACCTTTTAGTTCTTTTTGATCTTTTTGATCTTTTTGATCTTTTTGATCTTTTTGATCTTTTTGATCTTTTTGATCTTTTTGATCTTTTTGATCTTTTTGATCTTTTTGATCTTTTTGATCTTTTTGATCTTTTTGATCTTTTTGATCTTTTTGATCTTTTAGATCTTTTAGATCTCTTAGATCTTTTAGACCTTTAAGACCTTTTTGATCTTTTTGATCTTTTTGATCTTTTTGATCTTTTTGATCTTTGATTTTTTGATCTTTTTTAAATGTTTTTGATCTTTTTGATATTTTTGATCTTTTTGATCTTTTATATCTTTTAGATCTTTTAGACCTTTTAGACCTTTTAGACCTTTTAGATCTTTTTGATCATTTTGATCTTTTTAATCTTTTAGATCTTTTAGATCTTTTAGATCTTTTAGATCTTTTAGATCTTATAGATCTTTTAGATCTTTTAGATCTTTTAGATCATTTAGATCTTTTAGATCTTTTAGATCTTTTAGATCTTTTAGATCTTTTAGATCTTTTAGATCTTTTAGATCTTATAGATCTTTTAGATCTTTTAGATCTTTTAGATCATTTAGATCTTTTAGATCTTTTAGATCTTTTAGATCTTTTAGATCTTTTAGATCTTTTAGATCTTTTAGATCTTTTAGATCTTTTAGATCTTTTAGATCTTTTAGATCTTTTAGATCTTTTAGATCTTTTAGATCTTTTAGATCTTTTAGATCTTTTAGATCTTTTAGATCTTTTAGATCTTTTAGATCTTTTAGATCTTTTAGATCTTATAGATCTTTTAGATCTTTTAGATCTTTTAGATCATTTAGATCTTTTAGATCTTTTTGATCTTTTTGATCTTTTTGATCTTTTTGATCTTTTTGATCTTTTTGATCTTTTTGATCTTTTTGATCTTTTTGATCTTTTTGATCTTTTTGATCTTTTTGATCTTTTTGATCTTTTTGATATTTTTGATCTTTTTGATCTTTTTGATCTTTTTGATCTTTTTGATCTTTTTGATCTTTTTGATCTTTTTGATTTTTTGATCTTTTTGATCTTTTTGATCTTTTTGATCTTTTTGATCTTTTTGATCTTTTTGATCTTTTTGATCTTTTTGATCTTTTTGATCTTTTTGGTATTTTTGATATTTTTGATATTTTTGATATTTTTGATCGTTTTGATCTTTTTGATCTTTTTGACCTTTTTGATGTTTTCGATCTTTTTGATGTTTTCGATCTTTTCGATCATTTCGATCTTTTTGATCTCTTTGATATTTTTGATCTTTTTTAAATGTTTTTGATCTTTTTGATCTTTTTGATCTTTTATATCTTTTAGATCTTTTAGATCTTTTAGACTTTTTAGACCTCTTAGACCTTTTAGTTCTTTTAGACTTTTTAGACCTCTTAGACCTTTTAGTTCTATTTGATCTTTTTGATCTTTTTGATCTTTTTGATCTTTTTGATCTTTTTGATCTTTTTGATTTTTTTGATCTTTTTGATCTTTTTGATCTTTTTGATCTTTTTGATCTTTTTGATCTTTTTGATCTTTTTGATCTTTTTGATCTTTTTGATCTTTTTGATCTTTTTGATCTTTTTGATCTTTTTGATCTTTTTGATCTTTTTGATCTTTTTGATCTTTTTGATCTTTTTGATCTTTTTGATCTTTTTGATCTTTTTGATCTTTTTGATCTTTTTGATCTTTTTGATCTTTTTGATCTTTTTGATCTTTTTGATCTTTTTGATCTTTTTGATCTTTTTGATCTTTTTGATCTTTTTGATCTTTTTGATCTTTTTGATCTTTTTGATCTTTTTGATCTTTTTGATCTTTTTGATCTTTTTGATCTTTTTGATCTTTTTGATCTTTTTGATCTTTTTGATCTTTTTGATCTTTTTGATCTTTTTGATCTTTTTGATCTTTTTGATCTTTTTTATCTTTTTTATCTTTTTGATCTTTTTGATCTTTTTGATCTTTTTGATCTTTTTGATCTTTTTGATCTTTTTGATCTTTTTGATCTTTTTGATCTTTTTGATCTTTTTGATCTTTTTGATCTTTTTGATCTTTTTGATCTTTTTGATCTTTTTGATCTTTTTGATCTTTTTGATCTTTTTGATATTTTTGATCTTTTTGATCTTTTTGGTATTTTTGATATTTTTGATCTTTTTGATCGTTTTGATCTTTTTGATCTTTTTGACCTTTTTGATGTTTTCGATCTTTTTGATGTTTTCGATCTTTTCGATCTTTTTGATCTCTTTGATCTTTTTGATCTTTTTTAAATGTTTTTGAT
This sequence comes from Dryomyza anilis, assembly GCA_951804985.1. NCBI lineage: Eukaryota > Metazoa > Arthropoda > Insecta > Diptera > Dryomyzidae > Dryomyza > Dryomyza anilis. The sequence goes on from OX638135.1 coordinate 70,167,028, forward strand.
CTTTTTGATCTTTTTGATCTTTTTGATCTTTTTGATCTTTTTGATCTTTTTGATCTTTTTGATCTTTTTGATCTTTTTGATCTTTTTGATCTTTTTGATCTTTTTGATCTTTTTGACCTTTTATATCTTTTAGATCTTTTAGATCTTTTAGACTTTTTAGACCTCTTAGACCTTTTAGTTCTTTTAGACTTTTTGGACTTTTTAGACCTCTTAGACCTTTTAGTTCTTTTTGATCTTTTTGATCTTTTTGATCTTTTTGATCTTTTTGATCTTTTTGATCTTTTTGATCTTTTTGATCTTTTTGATCTTTTTGATCTTTTTGATCTTTTTGATCTTTTTGATCTTTTTGATCTTTTTGATCTTTTAGATCTTTTAGATCTCTTAGATCTTTTAGACCTTTAAGACCTTTTTGATCTTTTTGATCTTTTTGATCTTTTTGATCTTTTTGATCTTTTTGATCTTTTTGATCTTTTTGATCTTTTTGATCTTTTTGATCTTTTTGATCTTTTTGATCTTTTTGATCTTTTTGATCTTTTTGATCTTTTTGATCTTTTTGATCTTTTTGATCTTTTTGATCTTTTTGATCTTTTCGATCTTTTCGATCTTTTCGATCTTTATGATCTCTTTGATATTTTTGATCTTTTTTAAATGTTTTTGATCTTTTTGATCTTTTTGATCTTTTTGATCTTTTATATCTTTTAGATCTTTTAGATCTTTTAGACCTTTTAGACATTTTAGACCTTTTAGACCTTTTAGATCTTTTTGATATTTTTGATATTTTTGATCTTTTTGATCGTTTTGATCTTTTTGATCTTTTTGATCTTTTTGACCTTTTTGATGTTTTCTATCTTTTCGATCTCTTCGATTTTTTCGATTTTTTCGATCTTTTCGATCTTTTCGATATTTTCGATCTTTTTGATCTCTTTGATCTTTTTGATCTTTTTTAAATGTTTTTGATCTCTTTGATCTTTTTGATCTTTTATATCTTTTAGATCTTTTAGACCTTTTAGACCTTTTAGACCTTTTAGATCTTTTTGATCTTTTTAATCTTTTAGATCTTTTAGATCTTTTAGATCTTTTAGATCTGTTAGATCTTTTAGATCTTTAAGATCTTTTAGATCTTTTAGATCTTTTAGATCTTTTAGATCTTTTAGATCTTTTAGAACTTTTAGATCTTTTAGATCTTTTAGATCTTTTAGATCTTTTAGGTCTTTTAGATCTTTTAGATCTTTTAGATCTTTTAGATCTTTTAGATCATTTAGATCATTTAGATCATTTAGATCATTTAGATCTTTTAGATCTTTTAGATCTTTTAGATCTTTTAGATCTTTTAGATCTTTTAGATCTTTTAGATCTTTTAGATCTTTTAGATCTTTTAGATCTTTTAGATCTTTTAGATCTTTTAGATCTTTTAGATCTTTTAGATCTTTTAGATCTTTTAGATCTTTTAGATCTTTTAGATCTTTTAGATCTTTTAGATCTCTTTGATCTCTTTGATCTCTTTGATCTCTTTGATCTCTTTGATCTCTTTGATCTCTTTGATCTCTTTGATCTTTTTGATATTTTTGATCTCTTTGATCTTTTTGATATTTTTGATCTTTTTGATCTTTTTGATCTTTTTGATCTTTTTGATCTTTTTGATCTTTTTGATCTTTTTGATCTTTTTGATCTTTTTGATCTTTTTGATCTTTTTGATCTTTTTGATCTTTTTGATCTTTTTGATCTTTTTGATCTTTTTGATCTTTTTGATCTTTTTGATCTTTTTGATCTTTTTGATCTTTTTGATCTTTTTGATCTTTTTGATCTTTTTGATCTTTTTGATCTTTTTGATCTTTTTGATCTTTTTGATCTTTTTGATCTTTTTGATCTTTTTGATCTTTTTGATCTTTTTGATCTTTTTGATCTTTTTGATCTTTTTGATCTTTTTGATCTTTTTGATCTTTTTGATCTTTTTGATCTTTTTGATCTTTTTGATCTTTTTGATCTTTTTGATCTTTTTGATCTTTTTGATCTTTTTGATCTTTTTGATCTTTTTGATCTTTTTGATCTTATTGATCTTATTGATCTTTTTGATCTTTTTGATCTTTTTGATCTTTTTGATCTTTTTGATCTTTTTGATCTTTTTGATCTTTTTGATCTTTTTGATCTTTTTGATCTTTTTGATCTTTTTGATCTTTTTGATCTTTTTGATCTTTTTGATCTTTTTGATCTTTTTGATCTTTTTGATCTTTTTGATCTTTTTGATCTTTTTGATCTTTTTGATCTTTTTGATCTTTTTGATCTTTTTGATCTTTTTGATCTTTTTGATCTTTTTGATCTTTTTGATCTTTTTGATCTTTTTGATCTTTTTGATCTTTTTGATCTTTTTGATCTTTTTGATCTTTTTGATCTTTTTGATCTTTTTGATCTTTTTGATCTTTTTGATCTTTTTGATCTTTTTGATCTTTTTGATCTTTTTGATCTTTTTGATCTTTTTGATCTTTTTGATCTTTTTGATCTTTTTGATCTTTTTGATCTTTTTGATCTTTTTGATCTTTTTGATCTTTTTGATCTTTTTGATCTTTTTGATCTTTTTGATCTTTTTGATCTTTTTGATCTTTTTGATCTTTTTGATCTTTTTGATCTTTTTGATCTTTTTGATCTTTTTGATCTTTTTGATCTTTTTGATCTTTTTGATCTTTTTGATCTTTTTGATCTTTTTGATCTTTTTGATCTTTTTGATCTTTTTGATCTTTTTGATCTTTTTGATCTTTTTGATCTTTTTGATCTTTTTGATCTTTTTGATCTTTTTGATCTTTTTGATCTTTTTGATCTTTTTGATCTTTTTGATCTTTTTGATCTTTTTGATCTTTTTGATCTTTTTGATCTTTTTGATCTTTTTGATCTTTTTGATCTTTTTAATCTTTTTGATCTTTTTGATCTTTTTGATCTTTTTGATCTTTTTGATCTTTTTGATCTTTTTGATCTTTTTGATCTATTTGATCTATTTGATCTTTTTGATCTTTTTGATCTTTTTGATCCTTTTGATCCTTTTGATCCTTTTGATCTTTTTGATCTTTTTGATCTTTTTGATCTTTTTGATCTTTTTGATCTTTTTGATCTTTTTGATCTTTTAGATCTATTTGATCTATTTGATCTTTTTGATCTTTTTGATCTTTTTGATCTTTTTGATCTTTTTGATCTTTTTGATCTTTTTGATCTTTTTGATCTTTTGATCTTTTTGATCTTTTTGATCTTTTTGATCTTTTTGATCTTTTTGATCTTTTTGATCTTTTTGATCTTTTTGATCTTTTTGATCTTTTTGATCTTTTTGATCTTTTTGATCTTTTTGATCTTTTTGATCTTTTTGATCTTTTTGATCTTTTTGATCTTTTTGATCTTTTTGATCTTTTTGATCTTTTTGATCTTTTTGATCTTTTTGATCTTTTTGATCTTTTTGATCTTTTTGATCTTTTTGATCTTTTTGATCTTTTTGATCTTTTTGATCTTTTTGATCTTTTTGATCTTTTTGATCTTTTTGATCTTTTTGATCTTTTTGATCTTTTTGATCTTTTTGATCTTTTTGATCTTTTTGATCTTTTTGATCTTTTTGATCTTTTTGATCTTTTTGATCTTTTTGATCTTTTTGATCTTTTTGATCTTTTTGATCTTTTTGATCTTTTTGATCTTTTTGATCTTTTTGATCTTTTTGATCTTTTTGATCTTTTTGATCTTTTTGATCTTTTTGATCTTTTTGATCTTTTTGATCTTTTTGATCTTTTTGATCTTTTTGATCTTTTTGATCTTTTTGATCTTTTTGATCTTTTTGATCTTTGTGGTCTTTTTAATCTTTCTGATTCTTTTTGATCTTTTTGATCTTTTTGATCTTTTTGATCTTTATCGATCTTTTTGAATTTTTCGATCTTTTTGATCTTTTTGATCTTTCTGATCTTTTTGAATTTTTCGATCTTTTTGATCTTTTTGATCTTTCTGATCTTTTTGATCTTTTTGATCTTTTTGATCTTTTTGATCTTTTTGATCTTTTTGATCTTTTGATCTTTTTGATCTTTTTGATCTTTTTGATCTTTTTGATCTTTTTGATCTTTTTGATCTTTTTGATCTTTTTGATCTTTTTGATCTTTTTGATCTTTTTGATCTTTTTGATCTTTTTGATCTTTTTGATCTTTTTGATCTTTTTGATCTTTTTGATCTTTTTGATCTTTTTGATCTTTTTGATCTTTTTGATCTTTTTGATCTTTTTGATCTTTTTGATCTTTTTGATCTTTTTGATCTTTTTGATCTTTTTGATCTTTTTGATCTTTTTGATCTTTTTGATCTTTTTGATCTTTTTGATCTTTTTGATCTTTTTGATCTTTTTGATCTTTTTGATCTTTTTGATCTTTTTGATCTTTTTGATCTTTTTGATCTTTTTGATCTTTTTGATCTTTTTGATCTTTTTGATCTTTTTGATCTTTTTGATCTTTTTGATCTTTTTGATCTTTTTGATCTTTTTGATCTTTTTGATCTTTTTGATCTTTTTGATCTTTTTGATCTTTTTGATCTTTTTGATCTTTTGATCTTTTTGATCTTTTTGATCTTTTTGATCGTTTTGATCTTTTTGATCTTTTTGATCTTTTTGATCTTTTTGATCTTTTTGATCTTTTTGATCTTTTTGATCTTTTTGATCTTTTTGATCTTTTTGATCTTTTTGATCTTTTTGATCTTTTTGATCTTTTTGATCTTTTTGATCTTTTTGATCTTTTTGATCTTTTTGATCTTTTTGATCTTATTGATCTTTTTGATCTTTTTGATCTTTTTGATCTTTTTGATCTTTTTGATCTTTTTGATCTTTTTGATCTTTTTGATCTTTTTGATCTTTTTGATCTTTTTGATCTTTTTGATCATTTAGATCTTTTAGATCTTTTAGATCTTTTAGATCTTTTAGATCTTTTAGATCTTTTAGATCTTTTAGATCTTTTAGATCTTTTAGATCTTTTAGATCTTTTAGATATTTTAGATATTTTAGATATTTTAGATATTTTAGATCTTTTAGATCTTTTAGATCTTTTAGATCTTTTAGATCTTTTAGATCTTTTAGATCTTTTAGATCTTTTAGATCTTTTAGATCTTTTAGATCTTTTAGATCTTTTAGATCTTTTAGATCTTTTAGATCTTTTAGATCTTTTAGATCTTTTAGATCTTTTAGATCTTTTAGATCTTTTAGATCTTTTAGATCTTTTAGATCTTTTAGATCTTTTAGATCTTTTAGATCTTTTAGATCTTTTAGATCTTTTAGATCTTTTAGATCTTTTAGATCTTTTAGATCTTTTAGATCTTTTAGATCTTTTAGATCTTTTTGATCTTTTAGATCTTTTAGATCTTTTTGATCTTTTAGGTCTTTTAGATCTTTTAGATCTTTTAGATCTTTTAGATCTTTTAGATCTTTTAGATCTTTTTGATCTTTTAGATCTTTTAGATCTTTTAGATCTTTTAGATCTTTCAGATCTTTCAGATCTTTTAGATCTTTTAGATCTTTTAGATCTTTTAGATCTTTTAGATCTTTTAGATCTTTTAGATCTTTTAGATCTTTTAGATCTTTTAGATCTTTTAGATCTTTTAGATCTTTTAGATCTTTTAGATCTTTTAGATCTTTTAGATCTTTTAGATCTTTTAGATCTTTTAGATCTTTTAGATCTTTTAGATCTTTTAGATCTTTTAGATCTTTTAGATCTTTTAGATCTTTTAGATCTTTTAGATCTTTTAGATCTTTTAGATCTTTTAGATCTTTTAGATCTTTTAGATCTTTTAGATCTTTTAGATCTTTTAGATCTTTTAGATCTTTTAGATCTTTTAGATCTTTTAGATCTTTTAGATCTTTTAGATCTTTTAGATCTTTAAGATCTTTAAGACCTTTTAGATCATGTAGATTTTTTAGATATATTAGATCTTTTAGATCATTTAGATCTTTGTGGAATTTTCTTTTTTGATCTTTTTGATCTTTTCGATCTTTTCGATCTTTTCGATCTTTTCGATCTTTTAGATCTTTTGATGTTTTAGATGTTTTAGATCTTTTAGATCTTAGATCTTTTAGATCTTTTAGATCTTTAAGATCTTGTAGATCTTTTAGATCTTTTAGATCTTTTAGATCTTTTAGATCTTAGATCTTTTAGATCTTTAGATCTTTTAGATCTTTTAGATCTTTTAGATCTTTTAGATCTTTTAGATCTTTTAGATCATTTAGATCATTTAGATCATTTAGATCTTTTAGATCTTTTAGACCTTTTAGAACTTTTAGATCTTTTAGATCTTTTAGATCTTTTAGATCTTTTAGATCTTTTAGATCTTTTAGAACTTTTAGATCTTTTAGATCTTTTAGATCTTTTAGATCTTTTAGATCTTTTAGATCTTTAAGATCTTTTAGATCTTTTAGATCTTTTAGATCATTTAAATCTTTTCGATATTTTTGATCTTTTCGATCTTTTCGATCTTTTAGATCTTTTAGATCTTTTAGATCTTTTAGATCTTTTAGATCTTTTAGATCTTTTAGATCTTTTAGATCTTTTAGATCTTTTAGATCTTTTAGATCTTTTAGATCTTTTAGATCTTTTAGATCTTTTAGATCTTTTAGATCTTTTAGATCTTTTAGATCTTTTAGATCTTTTAGATCTTTTAGATCTTTTAGATCTTTTAGATCTTTTAGATCTTTTAGATCTTTTAGATCTTTTAGATCTTTTAGATCTTTTAGATCTTTTAGATCTTTTAGATCTTTTAGATCTTTTAGATCTTTTAGATCTTTTAGATCTTTTAGATCTTTTAGATCTTTTAGATCTTTTAGATCTTTTAGATCTTTTAGATCTTTTAGATCTTTTAGATCTTTTAGATCTTTTAGATCTTTTAGATCTTTTAGATCTTTTAGATCTTTCAGATCTTTCAGATCTTTCAGATCTTTCAGATCTTTCAGATCTTTCAGATCTTTCAGATCTTTCAGATCTTTCAGATCTTTCAGATCTTTCAGATCTTTCAGATCTTTTTGATCTTTTTGATCTTTTTGATCTTTTTGATCTTTTTGATCTTTTTGATCTTTTTGATCTTTTTGATCTTTTTGATCTTTTTGATCTTTTTGATCTTTTTGATCTTTTTGATCTTTTTGATCTTTTTGATCTTTTTGATCTTTTTGATCTTTTTGATCTTTTTGATCTTTTTGATCTTTTTGATCTTTTTGATCTTTTTGATCTTTTTGATCTTTTTGATCTTTTTGATCTTTTTGATCTTTTTGATCTTTTTGATCTTTTTGATCTTTTTGATCTTTTTGATCTTTTTGATCTTTTTGATCTTTTTGATCTTTTTGATCTTTTTGATCTTTTTGATCTTTTTGATCTTTTTGATCTTTTTGATCTTTTTGATCTTTTTGATCTTTTTGATCTTTTTGATCTTTTTGATCTTTTTGATCTTTTTGATCTTTTTGATCTTTTTGATCTTTTTGATCTTTTTGATCTTTTTGATCTTTTTGATCTTTTTGATCTTTTTGATCTTTTTGATCTTTTTGATCTTTTTGATCTTTTTGATCTTTTTGATCTATTTGATCTTTTTGATCTTTTTGATCATTTAGATCTTTTAGATCATTTAGATCTTTTAGATCTTTTAGATCTTTTAGATCTTTTAGATCTTTTAGATCTTTTAGATCTTTTAGATCTTTTAGATCTTTTAGATCTTTTAGATATTTTAGATATTTTAGATATTTTAGATATTTTAGATATTTTAGATCTTTTAGATCTTTTAGATCTTTTAGATCTTTTAGATCTTTTAGATCTTTTAGATCTTTTAGATCTTTTAGATCTTTTAGATCTTTTAGATCTTTTAGATCTTTTAGATCTTTTAGATCTTTTAGATCTTTTAGATCTTTTAGATCTTTTAGATCTTTTAGATCTTTTAGATCTTTTAGATCTTTTAGATCTTTTAGATCTTTTAGATCTTTTAGATCTTTTAGATCTTTTAGATCTTTTAGATCTTTTAGATCTTTTAGATCTTTTAGATCTTTTAGATCTTTTAGATCTTTTAGATCTTTTAGATCTTTTAGATCTTTTAGATCTTTTAGATCTTTTAGATCTTTTAGATCTTTTAGATCTTTTTGATCTTTTAGATCTTTTAGATCTTTTAGATCTTTTAGATCTTTTAGATCTTTTAGATCTTTTAGATCTTTTAGATCTTTTTGATCTTTTAGATCTTTTAGATCTTTTAGATCTTTTAGATCTTTCAGATCTTTCAGATCTTTTAGATCTTTTAGATCTTTTAGATCTTTTAGATCTTTTAGATCTTTTAGATCTTTTAGATCTTTTAGATCTTTTAGATCTTTTAGATCTTTTAGATCTTTTAGATCTTTTAGATCTTTTAGATCTTTTAGATCTTTTAGATCTTTTAGATCTTTTAGATCTTTTAGATCTTTTAGATCTTTTAGATCTTTTAGATCTTTTAGATCTTTTAGATCTTTTAGATCTTTTAGATCTTTTAGATCTTTTAGATCTTTTAGATCTTTTAGATCTTTTAGATCTTTTAGATCTTTTAGATCTTTTAGATCTTTTAGATCTTTTAGATCTTTTAGATCTTTTAGATCTTTTAGATCTTTTAGATCTTTTAGATCTTTTAGATCTTTTAGATCTTTTAGATCTTTTAGATCTTTTAGATCTTTTAGATCTTTTAGATCTTTAAGATCTTTAAGACCTTTTAGATCATTTAGATTTTTTAGATATTTTAGATCTTTTAGATCATTTAGATCTTTGTGGAATTTTCTTTTTTGATCTTTTTGATCTTTTCGATCTTTTCGATCTTTTCGATCTTTTCGATCTTTTAGATCTTTTGATGTTTTAGATGTTTTAGATCTTTTAGATCTTAGATCTTTTAGATCTTTTAGATCTTTAAGATCTTGTAGATCTTTTAGATCTTTTAGATCTTTTAGATCTTTTAGATCTTTTAGATCTTAGATCTTTTAGATCTTTAGATCTTTTAGATCTTTTAGATCTTTTAGATCTTTTAGATCTTTTAGATCATTTAGATCATTTAGATCATTTAGATCTTTTAGATCTTTTAGACCTTTTAGAACTTTTAGATCTTTTAGATCTTTTAGATCTTTTAGATCTTTTAGATCTTTTAGATCTTTTAGAACTTTTAGATCTTTTAGATCTTTTAGATCTTTTAGATCTTTTAGATCTTTTAGATCTTTTAGATCTTTTAGATCTTTTAGATCTTTTAGATCTTTTAGATCTTTTAGATCTTTTAGATCTTTTAGATCTTTTAGATCTTTTAGATCTTTTAGATCTTTTAGATCTTTTAGATCTTTTAGATCTTTTAGATCTTTCAGATCTTTCAGATCTTTTAGATCTTTCAGATCTGTTAGATCTTTTAGATCTTTTAGATCTTTTAGATCTTTTAGATCTTTCAGATCTGTTAGATCTTTTAGATCTTTTAGATCTTTTAGATCTTTTAGATCTTTTAGATCTTTTAGATCTTTTAGATCTTTTAGATCTTTTAGATCTTTTAGATCTTTTAGATCTTTTAGATCTTTTAGATCTTTTAGATCTTTTAGATCTTTTAGATCTTTTAGATCTTTTAGATCTTTTAGATCTTTTAGATCTTTTAGATCTTTTAGATCTTTTAGATCTTTTAGATCTTTTAGATCTTTTAGATCTTTTAGATCTTTTAGATCTTTTAGATCTTTTAGATCTTTTAGATCTTTTAGATCTTTTAGATCTTTTAGATCTTTTAGATCTTTTAGATCTTTTAGATCTTTTAGATCTTTTAGATCTTTTAGATCTTTTAGATCTTTTAGATCTTTTAGATCTTTTAGATCTTTTAGATCTTTTAGATCTTTTAGATCTTTTAGATCTTTTAGACCTTTTAGATCTTTTAGATCTTTTAGATCTTTTAGATCTTTTAGATCTTTTAGATCTTTTAGATCTTTTAGATCTTTTAGATCTTTTAGATCTTTTAGATCTTTTAGATCTTTTAGATCTTTTAGATCTTTTAGATCTTTTAGATCTTTTAGATATTATAGATTTTTTAGATCTTTAATATCTTTTAGATCTTTTAGATCTTTTAGATCTTTTAGATCTTTTAGATCTTTTAGATCTTTTAGATCTTTTAGATCTTTAAGATCTTTAAGACCTTTTAGATCTTTTAGATCTTTTAGATCTTTTAGATCTTTTAGATCTTTTAGATCTTTTAGATCTTTTAGATCTTTTAGATCTTTTAGATCTTTTAGATCTTTAAGATCTTTTAGATCTTTTAGATCTTTTAGATCTTTTAGATCTTTTAGATCTTTTAGATCTTTTAGATCTTTTAGATCTTTTAGATCTTTTATATCTTTTAGATCTTTTAGATCTTTTAGATCTTTTCGATATTTTTGATCTTTTCGATCTTTTCGATCTTTTCGATCTTTCTGACATTTTTGATATTTTTGATATTTTTGGTCGTTTTGATCTTTTTGATCTTTTTGATCTTTTTGATCTTTTTGATCTTTTTGATCTTTTTGATCTTTTTGATCTTTTTGATCTTTTTGATCTTTTTGATCTTTTTGATCTTTTTGATCTTTTTGATCTTTTTGATCTTTTTGATCTTTTTGATCTTTTTGATCTTTTTGATCTTTTTGATCTTTTTGATCTTTTTGATCTTTTTGATCTTTTTGATCTTTTTGATCTTTTTGATCTTTTTGATCTTTTTGATCTTTTTGATCTTTTTGATCTTTTTGATCTTTTTGATCTTTTTGATCTTTTTGATCTTTTTGATCTTTTTGATCTTTTTGATCTTTTTGATCTTTTTGATCTTTTTGATCTTTTTGATCTTTTTGATCTTTTTGATCTTTTTGATCTTTTTGATCTTTTTGATCTTTTTGATCTTTTTGATCTTATTGATCTTTTTGATCTTTTTGATCTTTTTGATCTTTTTGATCTTTTTGATCTTTTTGATCTTTTTGATCTTTTTGATCTTTTTGATCTTTTTGATCTTTTTGATCTTTTTGATCTTTTAGATCTTTTAGATCTTTTAGATCTTTCAGATCTTTTAGATCATTTAGATCATTTAGATCATTTAGATCATTTAGATCTTTTAGATCTTTTAGACCTTTTAGATCTTTTAGATCTTTTAGATCTTTTAGATCTTTTAGATCTTTTAGATCTTTTAGATCTTTTAGATCTTTTAGATCTTTTAGATCTTTTAGATCTTTTAGATCTTTTAGATCTTTTAGATCTTTAAGATCTTTTAGATCTTTTAGATCTTTTAGATCTTTTAGATCTTTGCGATCTTTTAGATCTTTTAGATCTTTTAGATCTTTTAGATCTTTTAGATCTTTTAGATCTTTTTGATCTTTTAGATCTTTTAGATCTTTTAGATCTTTTAGATCTTTTAGATCTTTTAGATCTTTTAGATCTTTTAGATCTTTTAGATCTTTTAGATCTTTTAGATCTTTTAGATCTTTTAGATCTTTTAGATCTTTTAGATCTTTTAGATCTTTGCGATCTTTTAGATCTTTTAGATCTTTTAGATCTTTTAGATCTTTTAGATCTTTTTGATCTTTTTGATCTTTTTGATCTTTTTGATCTTTTTGATCTTTTTGATCTTTTTGATCTTTTTGATCTTTTTGATCTTTTTGATCTTTTTGATCTTTTTGATCTTTTTGATCTTTTTGATCTTTTTGATCTCTTTGATCTTTTTGATCTTTTTGATCTTTTTGATCTTTTTGATCTTTTAGATCTTTTAGATCTTTTAGATCTTTGCGATCTTTTAGATCTTTTAGATCTTTTAGATCTTTTAGATCTTTTAGATCTTTTAGATCTTTTAGATCTTTTAGATCTTTTAGATCTTTTAGATCTTTTAGATCTTTTAGATCTTTTAGATCTTTTTGATCTTTTTGATCTTTTTGATCTTTTTGATCTTTTTGATCTTTTTGATCTTTTTGATCTTTTTGATCTTTTTGATCTTTTTGATCTTTTTGATCTTTTTGATCTTTTTGATCTTTTTGATCTTTTTGATCTTTTTGATCTTTTTGATCTTTTTGACCTTTTTGATCTTTTTGATCTTTTAGATCTTTTAGATCTTTTAGATCTTTTAGATCTTTTAGATCTTTGCGATCTTTTAGATCTTTTAGATCTTTTAGATCTTTTAGATCTTTTAGATCTTTTAGATCTTTTAGATCTTTTTGATATTTTTGATCTTTTTGATCTTTTCGATCTTTTAGATCTTTTAGATCTTTTAGATCTTTTAGATCTTTTAGATCTTTTAGATCTTTTAGATCTTTTAGATCTTTTAGATCTTTTAGATCTTTTAGATCTTTTAGATCTTTTAGATCTTTTAGATCTTTTAGATCTTTTAGATCTTTTAGATCTTTTAGATCTTTTAGATCTTTTAGATCTTTTAGATCTTTTAGATCTTTTAGATCTTTTAGATCTTTTAGATCTTTTAGATCTTTTAGATCTTTTAGATCTTTTAGATCTTTTAGATCTTTTAGATCTTTTAGATCTTTTAGATCTTTTAGATCTTTCAGATCTTTCAGATCTTTCAGATCTTTTAGATCTTTCAGATCTGTTAGATCTTTTAGATCTTTTAGATCTTTGCGATCTTTTAGATCTTTTAGATCTTTTAGATCTTTTTGATCTTTTTGATCTTTTTGATCTTTTTGATCTTTTTGATCTTTTTGATCTTTTTGATCTTTTTGATCTTTTTGATCTTATTGATCTTATTGATCTTATTGATCTTTTTGATCTTTTTGATCTTTTTGATCTTTTTGATCTTTTTGATCTTTTTGATCTTTTTGATCTTTTTGATCTTTTTGATCTTTTTGATCTTTTTGATCTTATTGATCTTTTAGATCTTTTAGATCTTTTAGATCTTTTAGATCTTTTAGATCTTTTAGATCTTTTAGATCTTTTAGATCTTTTTGATCTTTTTGATCTTTTTGATCTTTTTGATCTTTTTGATCTTTTTGATCTTTTTGATCTTTTTGATCTTTTTGATCTTATTGATCTTATTGATCTTATTGATCTTTTTGATCTTTTTGATCTTTTTGATCTTTTTGATCTTTTTGATCTTTTTGATCTTTTTGATCTTTTTGATCTTTTTGATCTTTTTGATCTTTTTGATCTTTTTGATCTTATTGATCTTTTTGATCTTTTTGATCTTTTTGATCTTTTTGATCTTTTTGATCTTTTTGATCTTATTGATCTTTTTGATCTTTTTGATCTTTTTGATCTTTTTGATCTTTTTGATCTTTTTGATCTTTTTGATCTTTTTGATCTTTTTGATCTTTTTGATCTTTTTAATCTTTTTGATCTTTTTGATCTTTTTGATCTTTTTGATCTTTTTGATCTTTTTGATCTTTTTGATCTTTTTGATCTTTTTGATCTTTTTGATCTTTTTGATCTTTTTGATCTTTTTGATCTTTTTGATCTTTTTGATCTTTTTGATCTTTTTAATCTTTTTAATCTTTTTGATCTTTTTGATCTTTTTGATCTTTTTGATCTTTTTGATCTCTTTGATCTTTTTGATCTTTTTGATCTTCGTGGTCTTTTTGATGTTTTTGATGTTTTTTGATCTCCTTGATGTTTTTGATCATTTAGATCTTTTAGATCTTTTAGATCTTTTAGATCTTTTAGATCTTTTAGATCTTTTAGATATTTTAGATCTTTTAGATCTTTTAGATCTTTTAGATCTTTTAGATCTTTTAGATCTTTTAGATCTTTTAGATCTTTTAGATCTTTTAGATCTTTTAGATCTTTTAGATCTTTTAGATCTTTTAGATCTTTTAGATCTTTTAGATCTTTTAGATCTTTTAGATCTTTTAGATCTTTTAGATCTTTTAGATCTTTTAGATCTTTTAGATCTTTTAGATCTTTTAGATCTATCAGATCTTTCAGATCTTTTAGATCTATCAGATCTTTTAGATCTTTTAGATCTTTTAGATCTTTTTGATCTTTTTGATCTTTTTGATCTTTTTGATCTTTTTGATCTTTTTGATCTTTTTGATCTTTTTGATCTTTTTGATCTTTTTGATCTTTTTGATATTTTTGATCTTTTTGATATTTTTGATCTTTTTGATCTTTTTGATCTTTTTGATCTTTTTGATCTTTTTGATCTTTTTGATCTTTTTGATCTTTTTGATCTTTTTGATCTTTTTGATCTTTTTGATCTTTTTGATCTTTTTGATCTTTTTGATCTTTTTGATCTTTTTGATCTTTTTGATCTTTTTGATCTTTTTGATCTTTTTGATCTTTTTGATCTTTTTGATCTTTTTGATCTTTTTGATCTTTTTGATCTTTTTGATCTTTTTGATCTTTTTGATCTTTTTGATCTTTTTGATCTTTTTGATCTTTTTGATCTTTTTGATCTTTTTGATCTTTTTGATCTTTTTGATCTTTTTGATCTTTTTGATCTTTTTGATCTTTTTGATCTTTTTGATCTTTTTGATCTTTTTGATCTTTTTGATCTTTTTGATCTTTTTGATCTTTTTGATCTTTTTGATCTTTTTGATCTTTTTGATCTTTTTGATCTTTTTGATCTTTTTGATCTTTTTGATCTTTTTGATCTTTTTGATCTTTTTGATCTTTTTGATCTTTTTGATCTTTTTGATCTTTTTGATCTTTTTGATCTTTTTGATCTTTTTGATCTTTTTGATCTTTTTGATCTTTTTGATCTTTTTGATCTTTTTGATCTTTTTGATCTTTTTGATCTTTTTGATCTTTTTGATCTTTTTGATCTTTTGATCTTTTGATCTTTTTGATCTTTTTGATCTTTTTGATCTTTTTGATCTTTTTGATCTTTTTGATCTTTTTGATCTTTTTGATCTTTTTGATCTTTTTGATCTTTTTGATCTTTTTGATCTTTTTGATCTTTTTGATCTTTTTGATCTTTTTGATCTTTTTGATCTTTTTGATCTTTTTGATCTTTTTGATCTCTTTGATCTTTTTGATCTTCGTGGTCTTTTTGATGTTTTTGATGTTTTTTGATCTCCTTGATGTTTTTGATCATTTAGATCTTTTAGATCTTTCAGATCTTTTAGATCTTTCAGATCTTTTAGATCTTTCAGATCTTTTAGATCTTTAAGATCTTTTAGATCTTTTAGATCTTTAATATCTTTTAGATCTTTTAGATCTTTTAGATCTTTTAGATCTTTTAGATCTTTTAGATCTTTTAGATCTTTTAGATCTTTTAGATCTTTTAGATCTTTTAGATCTTTTAGATCTTTTAGATCTTTTAGATCTTTTAGATCTTTTAGATCTTTTAGATCTTTTAGATCTTTTAGATCTTTTAGATCTTTTAGATCTTTTAGATCTTTTAGATCTTTTAGATCTTTTAGATCTTTTAGATCTTTTAGATCTTTTAGATCTTTTAGATCTTTTAGATCTTTTAGATCTTTTAGATCTTTTAAATCTTTTAGATCTTTTAGATCTTTTAGATCTTTTAGATCTTTTAGATCTTTTAGATCTTTTAGATCTTTTAGATCTTTTAGATCTTTTAGATCTTTTAGATCTTTTAGATCTTTTAGATCTTTTAGATCTTTTAGATCTTTTAGATCTTTTAGATCTTTTAGATCTTTTAGATCTTTTAGATCTTTTAGATCTTTTAGATCTTTTAGATCTTTTAGATCTTTTAGATCTTTTAGATCTTTTAGATCTTTTAGATCTTTTAGATCTTTTAGATCTTTTAGATCTTTTAGATCTTTTAGATCTTTTAGATATTTTAGATCTTTTAGATCATTTAGATCTTTGTGGAATTTTCTTTTTTGATCTTTTTGATCTTTTCGATCCTTTCGATCTTTTAGATCTTTTGATGTTTTAGATATTTTAGATCTTTCAGATCTTAGATCTCTTAGATCTTTTAGATCTTTTAGATCTTTTAGATCTTTTAGATCTTTTAGATCTTTTAGATCTTTTAGATCTTTAGATCTTTTAGATCTTTTAGATCTTTTAGATCTTTTAGATCTTTTAGATCTTTTAGATCTTTTAGATCTTTTAGATCATTTAGATCATTTAGATCTTTTAGATCTTTTAGATCTTTTAGACCTTTTAGATCTTTTAGATCTTTTATATCTTTTAGATCTTTTAGATCTTTTAGGGCTTTTAGATCTTTTAGATCTTTTAGATCTTCTAGATCTTTTAGATCTTTTAGATCTTTTAGATCTTTTAGATCTTTTCGATATTTTTGATCTTTTCGATCTTTCTGATATTTTTGATATTTTTGATATTTTTGGTCTTTTTGATCTTTTTGATCTTTTAGTTCTTTTAGATCTTTGCGATCTTTTAGATCTTTTAGATCTTTTCGACCTTTTTGATCTTTTATATCTTTTTGATCTTTTTGATCTTTTTGATCTTTTTGATCTTTTTGATCTTTTTGATCTTTTTGATCTTTTTGATCTTTTTGATCTTTTTGATCTTTTTGATCTTTTTGATCTTATTGATCTTTTTGATCTTTTTGATCTTTTTGATCTTTTTGATCTTTTTGATCTTTTTGATCTTTTTGATCTTTTTGATCTTTTTGATCTTTTTGATCATTTTGATCTTTTTGATCTTTTTGATCTTTTTGATCTTTTTGATCTTTTTGATCTTTTAGATCTTTTAGATCTTTTAGATCTTTTTGATCTTTTAGATCTTTTAGATCTTTTAGATCTTTTAGATCTATTTGATCTTTTTGATCTTTTTGATCTTTTTGATCTTTTTGATCTTTTTGATCTTTTTGATCTTTTTGATCTTTTTGATCTTTTTGATCTTTTTGATCTTTTTGATCTTATTGATCTTATTGATCTTATTGATCTTATTGATCTTATTGATCTTATTGATCTTATTGATCTTATTGATCTTATTGATCTTATTGATCTTATTGATCTTATTGATCTTATTGATCTTATTGATCTTATTGATCTTATTGATCTTATTGATCTTATTGATCTTATTGATCTTTTTGATCTTATTGATCTTATTGATCTTTTTGATCTTTTTGATCTTTTTGATCTTTTTGATCTTTTTGATCTTTTTGATCTTTTTGATCTTTTTGATCTTTTTGATCTTTTTGATCTTTTTGATCTTTTTGATCTTTTTGATCTTTTTGATCTTTTTGATCTTTTTGATCTTTTTGATCTTTTTGATCTTTTTGATCTTTTTGATCTTTTTGATCTTTTTGATCTTTTTGATCCTTTTGATCCTTTTGATCCTTTTGATCCTTTTGATCCTTTTGATCCTTTTGATCCTTTTGATCTTTTTGATCTTTTTGATCTTTTTGATCTTTTTGATCTTTTTGATCTTTTTGATCTTTTTGATCTTTTTGATCTTTTTGATCTTTTTGATCTTTTTGATCTTTTTGATCTTTTTGATCTTTTTGATCTTTTTGATCTTTTTGATCTTTTTGATCTTTTTGATCTTTTTGATCTTTTTGATCTTTTTGATCTTTTTGATCTTTTTGATCTTTTTGATCTTTTTGATCTTTTTGATCTTTTTGATCTTTTTGATCTTTTTGATCTTTTTGATCTTTTTGATCTTTTTGATCTTTTTGATCTTTTTGATCTTTTTGATCTTTTTGATCTTTTTGATCTTTTTGATCTTTTTGATCTTTTTGATCTTTTTGATCTTTTTGATCTTTTTGATCTTTTTGATCTTTTTGATCTTTTTGATCTTTTTGATCTTTTTGATCTTTTTGATCTTTTTGATCTTTTTGATCTTTTTGATCTTTTTGATCTTTTTGATCTTAGATCTTTTAGATCGTTAGATCTTTTAGATCTTTTAGATCTTTTAGATCTTTTAGATCTTTTAGATCTTTGAGATCTTTTAGATCTTTTAGATCTTTTAGATCTTTTAGATCTTTTAGATCTTTTAGATCTTTTAGATCTTTTAGATCTTTTAGATCTTTTAGATCTTTTAGATCTTTTAGATCTTTTAGATCTTTTAGATCTTTTAGATCTTTTAGATCTTTTAGATCTTTTAGATCTTTTAGATCTTTTAGATCTTAGATCTTTTAGATCGTTAGATCTTTTAGATCTTTTAGATCTTTTAGATCTTTTAGATCTTTTAGATCTTTTAGATCTTTCAGATCTTTTAGATCTTTTAGATCTTTTAGATCTTTTAGATCTTTTAGATCTTTTAGATCTTTTAGATCTTTTAGATCTTTTAGATCATTTAGATCATTTAGATCTTTTAGATCTTTTAGACCTTTTAGATCTTTTAGATCTTTTAGATCTTTTAGATCTTTTAGATCTTTTAGATCATTTAGATCTTTTAGATCTTTTAGATCTTTTAGATCTTTTAGATCTTTTAGATCTTTTAGATCTTTTAGATCTTTTAGATCTTTTCGATATTGTTGATCTTTTCGATCTTTTCGATCTTTCTGATATTTTTGATATTTTTGATATTTTTGGTCTTTTTGATCTTTTAAATCTTTTAAATCTTTTAGTTCTTTTAGATCTTTGCGATCTTTTAGATCTTTGCGATCTTTTAGATCTTTTATATCTTTTATATCTTTTTGATCTTTTTGATCTTTTTGATCTTTTTGATCTTTTTGATCTTTTTGATCTTTTTGATCTTTTTGATCTTTTTGATCTTTTTGATCTTTGAGATCTTTTAGATCTTTTAGATCTTTTAGATCTTTTAGATCTTTTAGATCTTTTACATCTTTTAGATCTTTTAGATCTTTTAGATCTTTTTGATGTTTTAGACCTTTTTGATCTTTTTGATCTTTTTGATCTTTTTGATCTTTTTGATCTTTTTGATCTTTTTGATCTTTTTGATCTTTTTGATCTTTTTGATCTTTTTGATCTTTTTGATCTTTTTGATCTTTTTGATCTTTTTGATCTTTTTGATCTTTTTGATCTTTTTGATCTTTTTGATCTTTTTGATCTTTTTGATCTTTTTGATCTTTTTGATCTTTTTGATCTTTTTGATCTTTTTGATCTTTTTGATCTTTTTGATCTTTTTGATCTTTTTGATCTTTTTGATCTTTTTGATCTTTTTGATCTTTTTGATCTTTTTGATCTTTTTGATCTTTTTGATCTTTTTGATCTTTTTGATCTTTTTGATCTTTTTGATCTTTTTGATCTTTTTGATCTTTTTGATCTTTTTGATCTTTTTGATCTTTTTGATCTTTTTGATCTTTTTGATCTTTTTGATCTTTTTGATCTTTTTGATCTTTTTGATCTTTTTGATCTTTTTGATCTTTTTGATCTTTTTGATCTTTTTGATCTTTTTGATCTTTTTGATCTTTTTGATCTTTTTGATCTTTTTGATCTTTTTGATCTTTTTGATCTTTTTGATCTTTTTGATCTTTTTGATCTTTTTGATCTTTTTGATCTTTTTGATCTTTTTGATCTTTTTGATCTTTTTGATCTTTTTGATCTTTTTGATCTTTTTGATCTTTTTGATCTTTTTGATCTTTTTGATCTTTTTGATCTTTTTGATCTTTTTGATCTTTTTGATCTTTTTGATCTTTTTGATCTTTTTGATCTTTTTGATCTTTTTGATCTTTTTGATCTTTTTGATCTTTTTGATCTTTTTGATCTTTTTGATCTTTTTGATCTTTTTGATCTTTTTGATCTTTTTGATCTTTTTGATCTTTTTGATCTTTTTGATCTTTTTGATCTTTTTGATCTTTTTGATCTTTTTGATCTTTTTGATCTTTTTGATCTTTTTGATCTTTTTGATCTTTTTGATCTTTTTGATCTTTTTGATCTTTTTGATCTTTTTGATCTTTTTGATCTTTTTGATCTTTTTGATCTTTTTGATCTTTTTGATCTTTTTGATCTTTTGATCTTTTGATCTTTTTGATCTTTTTGATCTTTTTGATCTTTTTGATCTTTTTGATCTTTTTGATCTTTTTGATCTTTTTGATCTTTTTGATCTTTTTGATCTTTTTGATCTTTTTGATCTTTTTGATCTTTTTGATCTTTTTGATCTTTTTGATCTTTTTGATCTTTTTGATCATTTTGATCTTTTTGATCTTTTTGATCTTTTTGATCTTTTTGATCTTTTTGATCTTTTTGATCTTTTTGATCGTTTTGATCTTTTTGATCTCTTTGATCTTTTTGATCTTCGTGGTTTTTTGATGTTTTTGATGTTTTTTGATCTCCTTGATGTTTTTGATCATTTAGATCTTTTAGATCTTTCAGATCTTTTAGATCTTTCAGATCTTTTAGATCTTTCAGATCTTTTAGATCTTTCAGATCTTTTAGATCTTTAAGATCTTTTAGATCTTTTAGATCTTTAATATCTTTTAGATCTTTTAGATCTTTTAGATCTTTTAGATCTTTTAGATCTTTTAGATCTTTTAGATCTTTTAGATCTTTTAGATCTTTTAGATCTTTTAGATCTTTTAGATCTTTTAGATCTTTTAGATCTTTTAGATCTTTTAGATCTTTTAGATCTTTTAGATCTTTTAGATCTTTTAGATCTTTTAGATCTTTTAGATCTTTTAGATCTTTTAGATCTTTTAGATCTTTTAGATCTTTTAGATCTTTTAGATCTTTTAGATCTTTTAAATCTTTTAGATCTTTTAGATCTTTTAGATCTTTTAGATCTTTTAGATCTTTTAGATCTTTTAGATCTTTTAGATCTTTTAGATCTTTTAGATCTTTTAGATCTTTTAGATCTTTTAGATCTTTTAGATCTTTTAGATCTTTTAGATCTTTTAGATCTTTTAGATCTTTTAGATCTTTTAGATCTTTTAGATCTTTTAGATCTTTTAGATCTTTTAGATCTTTTAGATCTTTTAGATCTTTTAGATCTTTTAGATCTTTTAGATCTTTTAGATCTTTTAGATCTTTTAGATCTTTTAGATATTTTAGATCTTTTAGATCATTTAGATCTTTGTGGAATTTTCTTTTTTGATCTTTTTGATCTTTTCGATCCTTTCGATCTTTTAGATCTTTTGATGTTTTAGATATTTTAGATCTTTCAGATCTTAGATCTCTTAGATCTTTTAGATCTTTTAGATCTTTTAGATCTTTTAGATCTTTTAGATCTTTTAGATCTTTTAGATCTTTTAGATCTTTTAGATCTTTTAGATCTTTAGATCTTTTAGATCTTTTAGATCTTTTAGATCTTTTAGATCTTTTAGATCTTTTAGATCTTTTAGATCTTTTAGATCATTTAGATCATTTAGATCTTTTAGATCTTTTAGATCTTTTAGACCTTTTAGATCTTTTAGATCTTTTATATATTTTAGATCTTTTAGATCTTTTAGGGCTTTTAGATCTTTTAGATCTTTTAGATCTTCTAGATCTTTTAGATCTTTTAGATCTTTTAGATCTTTTAGATCTTTTAGATCTTTTCGATATTTTTGATCTTTTCGATCTTTCTGATATTTTTGATATTTTTGATATTTTTGGTCTTTTTGATCTTTTTGATCTTTTAGTTCTTTTAGATCTTTGCGATCTTTTAGATCTTTTAGATCTTTTCGACCTTTTTGATCTTTTATATCTTTTTGATCTTTTTGATCTTTTTGATCTTTTTGATCTTTTTGATCTTTTTGATCTTTTTGATCTTTTTGATCTTTTTGATCTTTTTGATCTTTTTGATCTTTTTGATCTTTTTGATCTTTTTGATCTTTTTGATCTTTTTGATCTTTTTGATCTTTTTGATCTTTTTGATCTTTTTGATCTTTTTGATCTTTTTGATCTTTTTGATCTTTTTGATCTTTTTGATCTTTTTGATCTTTTTGATCTTTTTGATCTTTTTGATCTTTTTGATCTTTTAGATCTTTTAGATCTTTTAGATTTTTTAGATCTTTTAGATCTTTTAGATCTTTTAGATCTTTTAGATCTTTTAGATCTTTTTGATCTTTTTGATCTTTTTGATCTTTTTGATCTTTTTGATCTTTTTGATCTTTTTGATCTTTTTGATCTTTTTGATCTTTTTGATCTTTTTGATCTTTTTGATCTTTTTGATCTTTTTGATCTTTTTGATCTTTTTGATCTTTTTGATCTTTTTGATCTTTTTGATCTTTTTGATCTTTTTGATCTTTTTGATCTTTTTGATCTTTTTGATCTTTTTGATCTTTTTGATCTTTTTGATCTTTTTGATCTTTTTGATCTTTTTGATCTTTTTGATCTTTTTGATCTTTTTGATCTTTTTGATCTTTTTGATCTTTTTGATCTTTTTGATCTTTTTGATCTTTTTGATCTTTTTGATCTTTTTGATCTTTTTGATCTTTTTGATCTTTTTGATCTTTTTGATCTTTTTGATCTTTTTGATCTTTTTGATCTTTTTGATCTTTTTGATCTTTTTGATCTTTTTGATCTTTTTGATCTTTTTGATCTTTTTGATCTTTTTGATCTTTTTGATCTTTTTGATCTTTTTGATCTTTTTGATCTTTTTGATCTTTTTGATCTTTTTGATCTTTTTGATCTTTTTGATCTTTTTGATCTTTTTGATCTTTTTGATCTTTTTGATCTTTTTGATCTTTTTGATCTTATTGATCGTATTGATCTTATTGATCTTATTGATCTTATTGATCTTATTGATCTTATTGATCTTATTGATCTTATTGATCTTATTGATCTTATTGATCTTATTGATCTTATTGATCTTATTGATCTTATTGATCTTATTGATCTCTTTGATCTTATTGATCTTATTGATCTTTTTGATCTTATTGATCTTTTTGATCTTTTTGATCTTTTTGATCTTTTTGATCTTTTTGATCTTTTTGATCTTTTTGATCTTTTTGATCTTTTTGATCTTTTTGATCTTTTTGATCTTTTTGATCTTTTTGATCCTTTTGATCCTTTTGATCCTTTTGATCCTTTTGATCCTTTTGATCCTTTTGATCCTTTTGATCTTTTTGATCTTTTTGATCTTTTTGATCTTTTTGATCTTATTGATCTTTTTGATCTTTTTGATCTTATTGATCTTTTTGATCTTTTTGATCTTTTTGATATTTTTGATCTTTTTGATCTTTTTGATCTTTTTGATCTTTTTGATCTTTTTGATCTTTTTGATCTTTTTGATCTTTTTGATCTTTTTGATCTTTTTGATCTTTTTGATCTTTTTGATCTTTTTGATCTTTTTGATCTTTTTGATCTTTTGATCTTTTTGATCTTTTTGATCTTTTTGATCTTTTTGATCTTTTTGATCTTTTTGATCTTTTTGATCTTTTTGATCTTTTTGATCTTTATGATCTTTTTGATCTTTTTGATCTTTTTGATCTTTTTGATCTTTTTGATCTTTTTGATCTTTTGATCTTTTTGATCTTTTTGATCTTTTTGATCTTTTTGATCTTTTTGATCTTTTTGATCTTTTTGATCTTTTGATCTTTTTTGATCTTTTTGATCTTTTTGATCTTTTTGATCTTTTTGATCTTTTTGATCTTTTTGATCTTTTTGATCTTTTGATCTTTTTGATCTTTTTGATCTTTTTGATCTTTTTGATCTTTTGATCTTTTTGATCTTTTTGATCTTTTTGATCTTTTTGATCTTTTTGATCTTTTGATCTTTTTGATCTTTTTGATCTTTTTGATCTTTTTGATCTTTTTGATCTTTTTGATCTTTTGATCTTTTGATCTTTTGATCTTTTTGATCTTTTTGATCTTTTTGATCTTTTTGATCTTTTTGATCTTTTTGATCTTTTTGATCTTTTGATCTTTTGACCTTTTTGATCTTTTTGATCTTTTTGATCTTTTTGATCTTTTTGATCTTTTGATCTATTTGATCTTTTTGATCTTTTTGATCTTTTTGATCTTTTTGATCTTTTTGATCTTTTTGATCTTTTTGATCTTTTTGATCTTTTTGATCTTTTTGATCTTTTTGATCTATTTGATCTTTTTGATCTATTTGATCTTTTTGATCTTTTTGATCTATTTGATCTTTTTGATCTTTTTGATCTTTTGATCTTTTTGATCTTTTTGATCTATTTGATCTTTTTGATCTTTTTGATCTTTTTGATCTTTTTGATCTTTTTGATCTTTTTGATCTTTTTGATCTTTTTGATCTTTTTGATCTTTTTGATCTTTTTGATCTTTTTGATCTTTTTGATCTTTTTGATCTTTTTGATCTTTTTGATCTTTTTGATCTTTTTGATCTTTTTGATCTTTTTGATCTTTTTGATCTTTTTGATCTTTTTGATCTTTTTGATCTTTTTGATATTTTTGATATTTTTGATCTTTTTGATCTTTTTGATCTTTTTGATCTTTTTGATCTTTTTGATCTTTTTGATCTTTTTGATCTTTTTGATCTTTTTGATCTTTTTGATCTTTTTGATCTTTTTGATCTTTTTGATATTTTTGATCTTTTTGATCTTTTTGATCTTTTTGATCTTTTTGATCTTTTTGATCTTTTTGATCTTTTTGATCTTTTTGATCTTTTGATCTTTTTGATCTTTTTGATCTTTTTGATCTTTTTGATCTTTTTGATCTTTTGATCTTTTTGATCTTTTTGATCTTTTTGATCTTTTTGATCTTTTTGATCTTTTTGATCTTTTTGATCTTTTTGATCTTTTTGATCTTTTTGATCTTTTTGATCTTTTTGATCTTTTTGATCTTTTTGATCTTTTTGATCTTTTTGATCTTTTTGATCTTTTTGATCTTTTTGATCTTTTTGATCTTTTTGATCTTTTTGATCTTTTTGATCTTTTTGATCTTTTTGATCTTTTTGATCTTTTTGATCTTTTTGATCTTTTTGATCTTTTTGATCTTTTTGATCTTTTTGATCTTTTTGATCTTTTTGATCTTTTTGATCTTTTTGATCTTTTTGATCTTTTTGATCTTTTTGATCTTTTTGATCTCTTTGATCTCTTTGATCTTTTGATCTCTTTGATCTTTTGATCTTTTTGATCTTCGTGGTCTTTTTGATGTTTTTTGATCTCCTTGATGTTTTTGATCATTTAGATCTTTTAGATCTTTCAGATCTTTTAGATCTTTCAGATCTTTTAGATCTTTAAGATCTTTTAGATCTTTTAGATCTTTAATATCTTTTAGATCTTTTAGATCTTTTAGATCTTTTAGATCTTTTAGATCTTTTAGATCTTTTAGATCTTTTAGATCTTTTAGATCTTTTAGATCTTTTAGATCTTTTAGATCTTTTAGATCTTTTAGATCTTTTAGATCTTTTAGATCTTTTAGATCTTTTAGATCTTTTAGATCTTTTAGATCTTTTAGATCTTTTAGATCTTTTAGATCTTTTAGATCTTTTAGATCTTTTAGATCTTTTAGATCTTTTAGATCTTTTAGATCTTTTAGATCTTTTAGATCTTTTTGATGTTTTAGACCTTTTTGATCTTTTTGATCTTTTTGATCTTTTTGATCTTTTTGATCTTTTTGATCTTTTTGATCTTTTTGATCTTTTTGATCTTTTTGATCTTTTTGATCTTTTTGATCTTTTTGATCTTTTTGATCTTTTTGATCTTTTTGATCTTTTTGATCTTTTTGATCTTTTTGATCTTTTTGATCTTTTTGATCTTTTTGATCTTTTTGATCTTTTTGATCTTTTTGATCTTTTTGATCTTTTTGATCTTTTTGATCTTTTTGATCTTTTTGATCTTTTTGATCTTTTTGATCTTTTTGATCTTTTTGATCTTTTTGATATTTTTGATCTTTTTGATCTTTTTGATCTTTTTGATCTTTTTGATCTTTTTGATCTTTTTGATCTTTTTGATCTTTTTGATCTTTTTGATCTTTTTGATCTTTTTGATCTTTTTGATCTTTTTGATCTTTTTGATCTTTTTGATCTTTTTGATCTTTTTGATCTTTTTGATCTTTTTGATCTTTTTGATCTTTTTGATCTTTTTGATCTTTTTGATCTTTTTGATCTTTTTGATCTTTTTGATCTTTTTGATCTTTTTGATCTTTTTGATCTTTTTGATCTTTTTGATCTTTTTGATCTTTTTGATCTTTTTGATCTTTTTGATCTTTTTGATCTTTTTGATCTTTTTGATCTTTTTGATCTTTTTGATCTTTTTGATCTTTTTGATCTTTTTGATCTTTTTGATCTTTTTGATCTTTTTGATCTTTTTGATCTTTTTGATCTTTTTGATCTTTTTGATCATTTTGATCATTTTGATCATTTTGATCTTTTTGATCTTTTTGATCTTTTTGATCTTTTTGATCTTTTTGATCTTTTTGATCTTTTTGATCTTTTTGATCTTTTTGATCTTTTTGATCTTTTTGATCTTTTTGATCTTTTTGATCTTTTTGATCTTTTTGATCTTTTTGATCTTTTTGATCTTTTTGATCTTTTTGATCTTTTTGATCTTTTTGATCTTTTTGATCTTTTGATCTTTTGATCTTTTTGATCTTTTTGATCTTTTTGATCTTTTTGATCTTTTTGATCTTTTTGATCTTTTTGATCTTTTTGATCTTTTTGATCTTTTTGATCTTTTTGATCTTTTTGATCTTTTTGATCTTTTTGATCTTTTTGATCTTTTTGATCTTTTTGATCTTTTTGATCTTTTTGATCTTTTTGATCTTTTTGATCTTTTTGATCTTTTTGATCTTTTTGATCTTTTTGATCTTTTTGATCTTTTTGATCTTTTTGATCTTTTTGATCTTTTTGATCTTTTTGATCTTTTTGATCTTTTTGATCTTTTTGATCTTTTTGATCTTTTTGATCTTTTTGATCTTTTTGATCTTTTTGATCTTTTTGATCTTTTTGATCTTTTTGATCTTTTTGATCTTTTTGATCTTTTTGATCTTTTTGATCTTTTTGATCTTTTTGATCTCTTTGATCTTTTTGATCTTTTTGATCTTCGTGGTCTTTTTGATGTTTTTGATGTTTTTTGATCTCCTTGATGTTTTTGATCATTTAGATCTTTTAGATCTTTCAGATCTTTTAGATCTTTCAGATCTTTTAGATCTTTCAGATCTTTTAGATCTTTAAGATCTTTTAGATCTTTTAGATCTTTAATATCTTTTAGATCTTTTAGATCTTTTAGATCTTTTAGATCTTTTAGATCTTTTAGATCTTTTAGATCTTTTAGATCTTTTAGATCTTTTAGATCTTTTAGATCTTTTAGATCTTTTAGATCTTTTAGATCTTTTAGATCTTTTAGATCTTTTAGATCTTTTAGATCTTTTAGATCTTTTAGATCTTTTAGATCTTTTAGATCTTTTAGATCTTTTAGATCTTTTAGATCTTTTAGATCTTTTAGATCTTTTAGATCTTTTAGATCTTTTTGATCTTTTAGATCTTTTTGATCTTTTTGATCTTTTTGATCTTTTTGATCTTTTTGATCTTTTAGATCTTTTAGATCTTTTAGATCTTTTAGATCTTTTAGATCTTTTTGATCTTTTTGATATTTTTGATCTTTTTGATCTTTTTGATCTTTTTGATCTTTTTGATCTTTTGATCTTTTTGATCTTTTTGATCTTTTTGATCTTTTTGATCTTTTCGATCTTTTTGATCTTTTTGATCTATTTGATCTTTTTGATCTTTTTGATCTTTTTTAGATCTTTTAGATCTTTTAGATCTTTTAGATCTTATAGATCTTTTAGATCTTTTAGATCTTTTAGATCTTTTAGATCTTTTAGATCTTTTAGATCTTTTAGATCTTTTTGATCTTTTTGATCTTTTTGATCTTTTGGATCTTTTTGATCTTTTTGATCTTTTTGATCTTTTTGATCTTTTAGATCTTTTAGATCTTTTTGATCTTTTTGATCTTTTTGATCTTTTTGATCTTTTTGATCTTTTAGATCTTTTAGATCTTTTAGATCTTTTTGATCTTTTAGATCTTTTAGATCTTTTAGATCTTTTTGATCTTTTTGATGTTTTTGATGTTTTTTGATCTCCTTGATGTTTTTGATCATTTAGATCTTTTAGATCTTTCAGATCTTTTAGATCTTTCAGATCTTTTAGATCTTTAAGATCTTTTAGATCTTTAATATCTTTTAGATCTTTTAGATCTTTTAGATCTTTTAGATCTTTTAGATCTTTTAGATCTTTTAGATCTTTTAGATCTTATAGATCTTTTAGATCTTTTAGATCTTTTAGATCTTTTAGATCTTTTAGATCTTTTAGATCTTTTAGATCTTTTTGATCTTTTTGATCTTTTTGATCTTTTAGATCTTTTAGATCTTTTAGATCTTTTAGATCTTTTAGATCTTTTAGATCTTTTAGATCTTTTAGATCTTTTAGATCTTTTAGATCTTTTAGATCTTTTAGATCTTTTAGATCTTTTAGATCTTTTAGATCTTTTAGATCTTTTAGATCTTTTAGATCTTTTAGATCTTTTAGATCTTTTAGATCTTTTAGATCTTTTAGATCTTTTAGATCTTTTAGATCTTTTAGATCTTTTAGATCTTTTAGATCTTTTAGATCTTTTAGATCTTATAGATCTTTTAGATCTTTTAGATCTTTTAGATCTTTTAGATCTTTTAGATCTTTTAGATCTTTTAGATCTTTTTGATCTTTTTGATCTTTTTGATCTTTTTGATCTTTTTGATCTTTTTGATCTTTTTGATCTTTTTGATCTTTTTGATCTTTTAGATCTTTTAGATCTTTTAGATCTTTTAGATCTTTTAGATCTTTTAGATCTTTTAGATCTTTTTGATCTTTTTGATATTTTTGATATTTTTGATCTTTTTGATCTTTTTGATCTTTTTGATCTTTTGATCTTTTTGATCTTTTTGATCTTTTTGATCTTTTTGATCTTTTTGATCTTTTTGATCTATTTGATCTTTTTGATCTTTTTGATCTTTTTGATCTTTTTGATCTTTTTGATTTTTTTGATCTTTTTGATCTTTTTGATCTTTTTGATCTTTTTGATTTTTTTGATTTTTTTGATCTTTTTGATCTTTTTGATCTTTTTGATCTTTTTGATCTTTTTGATCTTATTGATCTTTTTGATCTTTTTGATCTTTTTGATCTTTTTGATCTTTTTGATCTTTTTGATCTTTTTGATCTTTTTGATCTTTTTGATCTTTTTGATCTTTTTGATCTTTTTGATCTTTTTGATCTTTTTGATCTTTTTGATCTTTTTGATCTTTTTGATCTTTTTGATCTTTTTGATCTTTTTGATCTTTTTGATCTTTTTGATCTTTTTGATCTTTTTGATCTTTTTGATCTTTTTGATCTTTTTGATCTTTTTGATCTTTTTGATCTTTTTGATCTTTTTGATCTTTTTGATCTTTTTGATCTTTTTGATCTTTTTGATCTTTTTGATCTTTTTGATCTTTTTGATCTTTTTGATCTTTTTGATCTTTTTGATCTTTTTGATCTTTTTGATCTTTTTGATCTTTTTGATCTTTTTGATCTTTTTGATCTTTTTGATCTTTTTGATCTTTTTGATCTTTTTGATCTTTTTGATCTTTTTGATCTTTTTGATCTTTTTGATCTTTTTGATCTTTTTGATCTTTTTGATCTTTTTGATCTTTTTGATCTTTTTGATCTTTTTGATCTTTTTGATCTTTTTGATCTTTTTGATCTTTTTGATCTTTTTGATCTTTTTGATCTTTTTGATCTTTTTGATCTTTTTGATCTTTTTGATCTTTTTGATCTTTTTGATCTTTTTGATCTTTTTGATCTTTTTGATCTTTTTGATCTTTTTGATCTTTTTGATCTTTTTGATCTTTTTGATCTTTTTGATCTTTTTGATCTTTTTGATCTTTTTGATCTTTTTGATCTTTTTGATCTTTTTGATCTTTTTGATCTTTTTGATCTTTTTGATCTTTTTGATCTTTTTGATCTTTTTGATCTTTTTGATCTTTTTGATCTTTTTGATCTTTTTGATCTTTTTGATCTTTTTGATCTTTTTGATCTTTTTGATCTTTTTGATCTTTTTGATATTTTTGATGTTTTTGATGTTTTTGATGTTTTTTATCTTTTTGATCTTTTTGATCTTATTGATCTTTTTGATCTTTTTTTGTTCTTTTTGATCTTTTTGATCTTTTTGATCTTTTTGATCTTTTTGATCTTTTTGATCTTTTTGATCTTTTTGATCTTTTTGATCTTTTTGATCTTTTTGATCTTTTTGATCTTTTTGATCTTTTTGATCTTTTTGATCTTTTTGATCTTTTTGATCTTTTTGATCTTTTTGATCTTTTTGATCTTTTTGATCTGTTTGATCTGTTTGATCTTTTTGATCTTTTTGATCTTTTTGATCTTTTTGATCTTTTTGATCTTTTTGATCTTTTTGATCTTTTTGATCTTTTTGATCTTTTTGATCTTTTTGATCTTTTTGATCTTTTTGATCTTTTTGATCTTTTTGATCTTTTTGATCTTTTTGATCTTTTTGATCTTTTTGATCTTTTTGATCTTTTTGATCTTTTTGATCTTTTTGATCTTTTTGATCTTTTTGATCTTTTTGATCTTTTTGATCTTTTTGATCTTTTTGATCTTTTTGATCTTTTTGATCTTTTTGATCTTTTTGATCTTTTTGATCTTTTTGATCTTTTTGATCTTTTTGATCTTTTTGATCTTTTTGATCTTTTTGATCTTTTTGATCTTTTTGATCTTTTTGATCTTTTTGATCTTTTTGATCTTTTTGATCTTTTAGATCTTTTAGATCTTTTAGATCTTTTAGATCTTTTAGATCTTTTAGATCTTTTAGATCTTTTAGATCTTTTAGATCTTTTAGATCTTTTAGATCTTTTAGATCTTTTAGATCTTTTAGATCTTTTAGATCTTTTAGATCTTTTAGATCTTTTAGATCTTTTAGATCTTTTAGATCTTTTAGATCTTTTAGATCTTTTAGATCTTTTAGATCTTTTAGATCTTTTAGATCTTTTAGATCTTTTAGATCTTTTAGATCTTATAGATCTTTTAGATCTTTTAGATCTTTTAGATCTTTTAGATCTTTTAGATCTTTTAGATCTTTTAGATCTTTTTGATCTTTTTGATCTTTTTGATCTTTTTGATCTTTTTGATCTTTTTGATCTTTTTGATCTTTTAGATCTTTTAGATCTTTTAGATCTTTTAGATCTTTTAGATCTTTTAGATCTTTTTGATCTTTTTGATCTTTTTGATATTTTTGATATTTTTGATCTTTTTGATCTTTTTGATCTTTTTGATCTTTTGATCTTTTTGATCTTTTTGATCTTTTTGATCTTTTTGATCTTTTTGATCTTTTTGATCTATTTGATCTTTTTGATCTTTTTGATCTTTTTGATCTTTTTGATCTTTTTGATCTTTTTGATTTTTTTGATCTTTTTGATCTTTTTGATCTTTTTGATCTTTTTGATTTTTTTGATTTTTTTGATCTTTTTGATCTTTTTGATCTTTTTGATCTTTTTGATCTTTTTGATCTTATTGATCTTTTTGATCTTTTTGATCTTTTTGATCTTTTTGATCTTTTTGATCTTTTTGATCTTTTTGATCTTTTTGATCTTTTTGATCTTTTTGATCTTTTTGATCTTTTTGATCTTTTTGATCTTTTTGATCTTTTTGATCTTTTTGATCTTTTTGATCTTTTTGATCTTTTTGATCTTTTTGATCTTTTTGATCTTTTTGATCTTTTTGATCTTTTTGATCTTTTTGATCTTTTTGATCTTTTTGATCTTTTTGATCTTTTTGATCTTTTTGATCTTTTTGATCTTTTTGATCTTTTTGATCTTTTTGATCTTTTTGATCTTTTTGATCTTTTTGATCTTTTTGATCTTTTTGATCTTTTTGATCTTTTTGATCTTTTTGATCTTTTTGATCTTTTTGATCTTTTTGATCTTTTTGATCTTTTTGATCTTTTTGATCTTTTTGATCTTTTTGATCTTTTTGATCTTTTTGATCTTTTTGATCTTTTTGATCTTTTTGATCTTTTTGATCTTTTTGATCTTTTTGATCTTTTTGATCTTTTTGATCTTTTTGATCTTTTTGATCTTTTTGATCTTTTTGATCTTTTTGATCTTTTTGATCTTTTTGATCTTTTTGATCTTTTTGATCTTTTTGATCTTTTTGATCTTTTTGATCTTTTTGATCTTTTTGATCTTTTTGATCTTTTTGATCTTTTTGATCTTTTTGATCTTTTTGATCTTTTTGATCTTTTTGATCTTTTTGATCTTTTTGATCTTTTTGATCTTTTTGATCTTTTTGATCTTTTTGATCTTTTTGATCTTTTTGATCTTTTTGATCTTTTTGATCTTTTTGATCTTTTTGATCTTTTTGATCTTTTTGATCTTTTTGATCTTTTTGATCTTTTTGATCTTTTTGATATTTTTGATGTTTTTGATGTTTTTGATGTTTTTTATCTTTTTGATCTTTTTGATCTTATTGATCTTTTTGATCTTTTTTTGTTCTTTTTGTTCTTTTTGATCTTTTTGATCTTTTTGATCTTTTTGATCTTTTTGATCTTTTTGATCTTTTTGATCTTTTTGATCTTTTTGATCTTTTTGATCTTTTTGATCTTTTTGATCTTTTTGATCTTTTTGATCTTTTTGATCTTTTTGATCTTTTTGATCTGTTTGATCTTTTTGATCTTTTTGATCTTTTTGATCTTTTTGATCTTTTTGATCTTTTTGATCTTTTTGATCTTTTTGATCTTTTTGATCTTTTTGATCTTTTTGATCTTTTTGATCTTTTTGATCTTTTTGATCTTTTTGATCTTTTTGATCTTTTTGATCTTTTTGATCTTTTTGATCTTTTTGATCTTTTTGATCTTTTTGATCTTTTTGATCTTTTTGATCTTTTTGATCTTTTTGATCTTTTTGATCTTTTTGATCTTTTTGATCTTTTTGATCTTTTTGATCTTTTTGATCTTTTTGATCTTTTTGATCTTTTTGATCTTTTTGATCTTTTTGATCTTTTTGATCTTTTTGATCTTTTTGATCTTTTTGATCTTTTTGATCTTTTTGATCTTTTTGATCTTTTTGATCTTTTTGATCTTTTTGATCTTTTTGATCTTTTTGATCTTTTTGATCTTTTTGATCTTTTTGATCTTTTTGATCTTTTTGATCTTTTTGATCTTTTTGATCTTTTTGATCTTTTTGATCTTTTTGATCTTTTTGATCTTTTTGATCTTTTTGATCTTTTTGATCTTTTTGATCTTTTTGATCTTTTTGATCTTTTTGATCTTTTTGATCTTTTTGATCTTTTTGATCTTTTTGATCTTTTTGATCTTTTTGATCTTTTTGATCTTTTTGATCTTTTTGATCTTTTTGATCTTTTTGATCTTTTTGATCTTTTTGATCTTTTTGATCTTTTTGATCTTTTTGATCTTTTTGATCTTTTTGATCTTTTTGATCTTTTTGATCTTTTTGATCTTTTTGATCTTTTTGATCTTTTTGATCTTTTTGATCTTTTTGATCTTTTTGATCTTTTTGATCTTTTTGATCTTTTTGATCTTTTTGATCTTTTTGATATTTTTGATGTTTTTGATGTTTTTTATCTTTTTGATCTTTTTGATCTTTTTGATCTTTTTTTATTCTTTTTGTTCTTTTTGATCTTTTTGATCTTTTTGATCTTTTTGATCTTTTTGATCTTTTTGATCTTTTTGATCTTTTTGATCTTTTTGATCTTTTTGATCTGTTTGATCTTTTTGATCTTTTTGATCTTTTTGATCTTTTTGACCTTTTTGACCTTTTTGACCTTTTTGATCTTTTTGATCTTTTTGATCTTTTTGATCTTTTTGATCTTTTTGATCTTTTTGATCTTTTTGATCTTTTTGATCTTTTTGATCTTTTTGATCTTTTTGATCTTTTTGATCTTTTTGATCTTTTTGATCTTTTTGATCTTTTTGATCTTTTTGATCTTTTTGATCTTTTTGATCTTTTTGATCTTTTTGATCTTTTAGATCTTTTAAATCTTTTTGATCTTTTAGATCTTTTAAATCTTTTAGATCTTTTAGATCTTTTAGATCTTTTAGATCTTTAAGATCTTTAAGATCTTTAAGATCTTTAAGATCTTTTAGATCTTTTAGATCTTTTAGATCTTTTAAATCTTTTAGATCTTTTAGATCTTTTAGATCTTTTAGATCTTTTAAATCTTTTAGATCTTTTTGATCTTTTTGATCTTTTTGATCTTTTTGATCTTTTTGATCTTTTTGATCTTTTTGATCTTTTTGATCTTTTTGATCTTTTTGATCTTTTTGATCTTTTTGATCTTTTTGATCTTTTTGATCTTTTTGATCTTTTTGATCTTTTTGATCTTTTTGATCTTTTTGATCTTTTTGATCTTTTTGATCTTTTTGATCTTTTTGATCTTTTTGATCTTTTTGATCTTTTTGATCTTTTTGATCTTTTTGATCTTTTTGATCTTTTTGATCTTTTTGATCTTTTTGATCTTTTTGATCTTTTTGATCTTATTGATCTTATTGATCTTTTTGATCTTTTTGATCTTTTTGATCTTTTTGATCTTTTTGATCTTTTTGATCTTTTTGATCTTTTTGATCTTTTTGATCTTTTTGATCTTTTTGATCTTTTTGATCTTTTTGATCTTTTTGATCTTTTTGATCTTTTTGATCTTTTTGATCTTTTTGATCTTTTTGATCTTTTTGATCTTTTTGATCTTTTTGATCTTTTTGATCTTTTTGATCTTTTTGATCTTTTTGATCTTTTTGATCTTTTTGATCTTTTTGATCTTTTTGATCTTTTTGATCTTTTTGATCTTTTTGATCTTTTTGATCTTTTTGATCTTTTTGATCTTTTTGATCTTTTTGATCTTTTTGATCTTTTTGATCGTTTTGATCTTTTTGATCTTTTTGATCTTTTTGATCTTTTTGATCTTTTTGATCTTTTTGATCTTTTTGATCTTTTTGATCTTTTTGATCTTTTTGATCTTTTTGATCTTTTTGATCTTTTTGATCTTTTTGATCTTTTTGATCTTTTTGATTTTTTTGATCTTTTTGATCTTTTTGATCTTTTTGATCTTTTTGATCTTTTTGATCTTTTTGATCTCTTTGATCTCTTTGATCTTTTTGATCTTTTTGATCTTTTTGATCTTTTTGATCTTTTTGATCTTTTTGATCTTTTTGATCTTTTTGATCTTTTTGATCTTTTTGATCTTTTTGATCTTTTTGATCTTTTTGATCTTTTTGATCTTTTTGATCTTTTTGATCTTTTTGATTTTTTTGATCTTTTTGATCTTTTTGATCTTTTTGATCTTTTTGATCTTTTAGATCTTTTAGATCTTTTAGATCTTTTAGATCTTTTAAATCTTTTAGATCTTTTAGATCTTTAAGATCTTTAAGATC
Organism: Dryomyza anilis; assembly: GCA_951804985.1. Classification (NCBI taxonomy): domain Eukaryota; kingdom Metazoa; phylum Arthropoda; class Insecta; order Diptera; family Dryomyzidae; genus Dryomyza; species Dryomyza anilis. The sequence goes on from OX638135.1 coordinate 70,202,073, forward strand.
TTTAAGATCTTTAAGATCTTTTAGATCTTTTAGATTTTTAGATCTTTAAGATCTTTTAGATCTTTTAGATCTTTTAGATCTTTTTGATCTTTTAGATCTTTTAGATCTTTTAGATCTTTTAGATCTTTTAGATCTTTTAGATCTTTTAGATCTTTTAGATCTTTTAGATTTTTTAGATTTTTTAGATCTTTTAGATCTTTTAGATCTTTTAGATCTTTTAGATCTTTTAGATCTTTTAGATCTTTTAGATCTTTTAGATCTTTTAGATCTTTTAGATCTTTTAGATCTTTTAGATCTTTTAGATCTTTTAGATCTTTTAGATCTTTTAAATCTTTTAGATCTTTTAGATCTTAAAGATCTTTAAGATCTTAAAGATCTTTTAGATCTTTTAGATCTTTTAGATCTTTTAGATCTTTTAGATCTTTTAGATCTTTTAGATCTTTTAGATCTTTTAGATCTTTTAGATCTTTTAGATCTTTTAGATCTTTTAGATCTTTTAGATCTTTTAGATCTTTAAGATCTTTTAGATCTTTTAGATCTTTTAGATCTTTTAGATCTTTTAGATCTTTTAGATCTTTTAGATCTTTTAAATCTTTTAAATCTTTTAGATCTTTTAGATCTTTTAGATCTTTTAGATCTTTTAGATCTTTTAGATCTTTTAGATCTTTTAGATCTTTTAGATCTTTTAGATCATTTAGATCTTTTAGATCTTTTAGATCTATTAGATCTTTTAGATCTTTTAGATCTTTTAGATCTTTTAGATCTTTTAGATCTTTTAGATCTTTTAGATCTTTTAGATCTTTTAGATCTTTTAGATCTTTAAGATCTTTAAGATCTTTTAGACCTTTTAGATATTTTAGATCTTTAGATCTTTTAGATCTTTTAGCTCTTTTAGATCTTTTAGATCTTTTAGATCTTTTAGATCTTTTAGATCTTTTAGATCTTTTAGATCTTTTAGATCTTTTAGATCTTTTAGATCTTTTAGATCTTTTATATCTTTTAGATCTTTTAGATCTTTTATCTCTTTTAGATCTTTTAGATCTTTTAGATCTTTTAGATCTTTTAGATCTTTTAGATCTTTTAGATCTTTTAGATCTTTTAGATCTTTTAGATCTTTTAGATCTTTTAGATCTTTTAGATCTTTTAGATCTTTTAGATCTTTTAGATCTTTTTGATCTTTTAGATCTTTTAGATCTTTTAGATCTTTTAGATCTTTTAGATCTTTTAGATCTTTTAGATCTTTTAGATCTTTTAGATCTTTTAGATCTTTTAGATCTTTTAGATCTTTTAGATCTTTTAGATCTTTTAGATCTTTTAGATCTTTTAGATCTTTTAGATCTTTTAGATCTTTTAGATCTTTTAGATCTTTTTGATCTTTTTGATCTTTTTGATCTTTTTGATCTTTTTGATCTTTTTGATCTTTTTGATCTTTTTGATCTTTTTGATCTTTTTGATCTTTTTGATCTTTTTGATCTTTTTGATCTTTTTGATCTTTTTGATCTTTTTGATCTTTTTGATCTTTTTGATCTTTTTGATCTTTTTGATCTTTTTGATCTTTTTGATCTTTTTGATCTTTTAGATCTTTTTGATCTTTTAGATCTTTTTGATCTTTTTGATCTCTTCGATCTTTTAGATCTTTTTGATCTTTTTGATCTTTTTGATCTTTTTGATCTTTTTGATCTTTTTGATCTTTTTGATCTTTTTGATCTTTTTGATCTTTTTGATCTTTTTGATCTTTTTGATCTTTTTGATCTTTTTGATCTTTTTGATCTTTTTGATCTTTTTGATCTTTTTGATCTTTTTGATCTTTTTGATCTTTTTGATCTTTTTGATCTTTTTGATCTTTTTGATCTTTTTGATCTTTTTGATCTTTTTGATCTTTTTGATCTTTTTGATCTTTTTGATCTTTTTGATCTTTTTGATCTTTTTGATCTTTTTGATCTTTTTGATCTTTTTGATCTTTTTGATCTTTTTGATCTTTTTGATCTTTTTGATCTTTTTGATCTTTTTGATCTTTTTGATCTTTTTGATCTTTTTGATCTTTTTGATCTTTTTGATCTTTTTGATCTTTTTGATCTTTTTGATCTTTTTGATCTTTTTGATCTTTTTGATCTTTTTGATCTTTTTGATCTTTTTGATCTTTTTGATCTTTTTGATCTTTTTGATCTTTTTGATCTTTTTGATCTTTTTGATCTTTTTGATCTTTTTGATCTTTTTGATCTTTTTGATCTTTTTGATCTTTTTGATCTTTTTGATCTTTTTGATCTTTTTGATCTTTTTGATCTTTTTGATCTTTTTGATCTTTTTGATCTTTTTGATCTTTTTGATCTTTTTGATCTTTTTGATCTTTTTGATCTTTTTGATCTTTTTGATCTTTTTGATCTTTTTGATCTTTTTGATCTTTTTGATCTTTTTGATCTTTTTGATCTTTTAGATCTTTTAGATCTTTTAGATCTTTTAGATCTTTTAGATCTTTTAGATCTTTTAGATCTTTTAGATCTTTTAGATCTTTTAGATCTTTTTGATCTTTTAGATCTTTTTGATCTTTTTGATCTTTTTGATCTTTTAGATCTTTTAGATCTTTTAGATCTTTTAGATCTTTTAAATCTTTTAAATCTTTTAGATCTTTTAGATCTTTTAGATCTTTTAGATCTTTTAGATCTTTTAGATCTTTTAGATCTTTTAGATCTTTTAGATCTTTTAGATCTTTTAGATCTTTTAGATCTTTTAGATCTTTTAGATCTTTTAGATCTTTTAAATCTTTTAAATCTTTTAGATCTTTTAGATCTTTTAGATCTTTTAGATCTTTTAGATCTTTTAGATCTTTTAGATCTTTTAGATCTTTTAGATCTTTTAGATCTTTTAGATCATTTAGATCTTTTAGATCTTTTAGATCTATTAGATCTTTTAGATCTTTTAGATCTTTTAGATCTTTTAGATCTTTTAGATCTTTTAGATCTTTTAGATCTTTTAGATCTTTTAGATCTTTTAGATCTTTTAGATCTTTTAGATCTTTTAGATCTTTTAGATCTTTTAGATCTTTTAGATCTTTTAGCTCTTTTAGATCTTTTAGATCTTTTAGATCTTTTAGATCTTTTAGATCTTTTAGATCTTTTAGATCTTTTAGATCTTTTAGATCTTTTAGATCTTTTAGATCTTTTAGATCTTTTAGATCTTTTAGATCTTTTAGATCTTTTAGATCTTTTAGATCTTTTAGATCTTTTAGATCTTTTAGATCTTTTAGATCTTTTAGATCTTTTAGATCTTTTAGATCTTTTAGATCTTTTAGATCTTTTAGATCTTTTAGATCTTTTAGATCTTTTAGATCTTTTAGATCTTTTAGATCTTTTAGATCTTTTAGATCTTTTAGATCTTTTAGATCTTTTAGATCTTTTAGATCTTTTAGATCTTTTAGATCTTTTAGATCTTTTAGATCTTTTAGATCTTTTAGATCTTTTAGATCTTTTAGATCTTTTAGATCTTTTAGATCTTTTAGATCTTTTAGATCTTTTAGATCTTTTAGATCTTTTTGATCTTTTTGATCTTTTTGATCTTTTTGATCTTTTAGATCTTTTTGATCTTTTTGATCTTTTTGATCTTTTAGATCTTTTTGATCTTTTAGATCTTTTTGATCTTTTAGATCTTTTTGATCTTTTTGATCTCTTCGATCTTTTAGATCTTTTTGATCTTTTTGATCTTTTTGATCTTTTTGATCTTTTTGATCTTTTTGATCTTTTTGATCTTTTTGATCTTTTTGATCTTTTTGATCTTTTTGATCTTTTTGATCTTTTTGATCTTTTTGATCTTTTTGATCTTTTTGATCTTTTTGATCTTTTTGATCTTTTTGATCTTTTTGATCTTTTTGATCTTTTTGATCTTTTTGATCTTTTTGATCTTTTTGATCTTTTTGATCTTTTTGATCTTTTTGATCTTTTTGATCTTTTTGATCTTTTTGATCTTTTTGATCTTTTTGATCTTTTTGATCTTTTTGATCTTTTTGATCTTTTTGATCTTTTTGATCTTTTTGATCTTTTTGATCTTTTTGATCTTTTTGATCTTTTTGATCTTTTTGATCTTTTTGATCTTTTTGATCTTTTTGATCTTTTTGATCTTTTTGATCTTTTTGATCTTTTTGATCTTTTTGATCTTTTTGATCTTTTTGATCTTTTTGATCTTTTTGATCTTTTTGATCTTTTTGATCTTTTTGATCTTTTTGATCTTTTTGATCTTTTTGATCTTTTTGATCTTTTTGATCTTTTTGATCTTTTTGATCTTTTTGATCTTTTTGATCTTTTTGATCTTTTTGATCTTTTTGATCTCTTTGATCTCTTCGATCTTTTCGATCTTTTTGATCTTTCTGATATTTCTGATATTTTTGATCTTTCTGATATTTTTGATCTTTTTGATATTTTTGGTCTTTTTGATCTTTTCGATATTTGCGATCTTTTAGATCTTTCAGATCTTTTCGACCTTTTTGATCTTTTTGATCTTTTTGATCTTTTTGATCTTTTTGATCTTTTTGATCTTTTTGATCTTTTTGATCTTTTTGATCTTTTTGATCTTTTTGATCTTTTTGATCTTTTTGATCTTTTTGATCTTTTTGATCTTTTTGATCTTTTTGATCTTTTTGATCTTTTTGATCTTTTTGATCTTTTTGATCTTTTTGATCTTTTTGATCTTTTTGATCTTTTTGATCTTTTTGATCTTTTTGATCTTTTTGATCTTTTTGATCTTTTTGATCTTTTTGATCTTTTTGATCTTTTTGATCTTTTTGATCTTTTTGATCTTTTTGATCTTTTTGATCTTTTTGATCTTTTTGATCTTTTTGATCTTTTTGATCTTTTTGATCTTTTTTATCTTTTTGATCTTTTTGATCTTTTTGATCTTTTTTATCTTTTTGATCTTTCTGATATTTTTGATCTTTTTGATATTTTTGGTCTTTTGATTTGATTTGGTCTTTTTGGTCTTTTTGATCTTTTTGATCTTTTTGATCTTTTTGATTTGATTTGATCTTTTTGATCTTTTTGATTTGATTTGGTCTTTTTGATCTTTTTGATCTTTTTGATCTTTTTGATCTTTTTGATCTTTTTGATCTTTTTGATCTTTTTGATCTTTTTGATCTTTTTGATCTTTTTGATCTTTTTGATCTTTTTGATCTTTTTGATCTTTTTGATCTTTTTGATCTTTTTGATCTTTTTGATCTTTTTGATCTTTTTGATCTTTTTGATCTTTTTGATCTTTTTGATCTTTTTGATCTTTTTGATCTTTTTGATCTTTTTGATCTTTTTGATCTTTTTGATCTTTTTGATCTTTTTGATCTTTTTGATCTTTTTGATCTTTTTGATCTTTTTGATCTTTTTGATCTTTTTGATCTTTTTGATCTTTTTGATCTTTTTGATCTTTTTGATCTTTTTGATCTTTTTGATCTTTTTGATCTTTTTGATCTTTTTGATCTTTTTGATCTTTTTGATCTTTTTGATCTTTTTGATCTTTTTGATCTTTTTGATCTTTTTGATCTTTTTGATCTTTTTGATCTTTTTGATCTATTTGATCTTTTTGATCTTTTTGATCTTTTTGATCTTTTTGATCTTTTTGATCTTTTTGATCTTTTTGATCTTTTTGATCTTTTTGATCTTTTTGATCTTTTTGATCTTTTTGATCTTTTTGATCTTTTTGATCTTTTTGATCTTTTTGATCTTTTTGATCTTTTTGATCTTTTTGATCTTTTTGATCTTTTTGATCTTTTTGATCTTTTTGATCTTTTTGATCTTTTTGATCTTTTTAATCTTTTTGATCTTTTTGATCTTTTTGATCTTTTTGATCTTTTTGATCTTTTTGATCTTTTTGATCTTTTTGATCTTTTTGATCTTTTTGATCTTTTTGATCTTTTTGATCTTTTTGATCTTTTTGATCTTTTTGATCTTTTTGATCTTTTTGATCTTTTTGATCTTTTTGATCTTTTTGATCTTTTTGATCTTTTTGATCTTTTTGATCTTTTTGATCTTTTTGATCTTTTTGATCTTTTTGATCTTTTTGATCTTTTTGATCTTTTTGATCTTTTTGATCTTTTTGATCTTTTAGATCTTTTAGATCTTTTTGATCTTTTAGATCTTTTTGATCTTTTTGATCTTTTAGATCTTTTTGATCTTTTTGATCTTTTTGATCTTTTTGATCTTTTTGATCTTTTTGATCATTTTGATCATTTTGATCTTTTTGATCTTTTTGATCTTTTTGATCTTTTTGATCTTTTTGATCTTTTTGATCTTTTTGATCTTTTTGATCTTTTTGATCTTTTTGATCTTTTTGATCTTTTTGATCTTATTGATCTTTTTGATCTTTTTGATCTTTTTGATCTTTTTGATCTTTTTGATCTTTTTGATCTTTTTGATCTTTTTGATCTTTTTGATCTTTTTGATCTTTTTGATCTTTTTGATCTTTTTGATCTTTTTGATCTTTTTGATCTTTTTGATCTTTTTGATCTTTTTGATCTTTTTGATCTTTTTGATCTTTTTGATCTTTTTGATCTTTTTGATCTTTTTGATCTTTTTGATCTTTTTGATCTTTTTGATCTTTTTGATCTTTTTGATCTTTTTGATCTTTTTGATCTTTTTGATCTTTTTGATCTTTTTGATCTTTTTGATCTTTTTGATCTTTTTGATCTTTTTGATCTTTTTGATCTTTTTGATCTTTTTGATCTTTTTGATCTTTTTGATCTTTTTGATCTTTTTGATCTTTTTGATCTTTTTGATCTTTTTGATCTTTTTGATCTTTTTGATCTTTTGGATCTTTTTGATCTTTTTGATCTTTTTGATCTTTTTGATCTTTTTGATCTTTTTGATCTTTTTGATCTTTTTGATCTTTTTGATCTTTTTGATCTTTTTGATCTCTTTGATCTTTTTGATCTTTTTGATCTTTTTGATCTTTTTGATCTTTTTGATCTTTTTGATCTTTTTGATCTTTTTGATCTTTTTGATCTTTTTGATCTTTTTGATCTTTTTGATCTTTTTGATCTTTTTGATCTTTTTGATCTTTTTGATCTTTTTGATCTTTTTGATCTTTTTGATCTTTTTGATCTTTTTGATCTTTTTGATCTTTTTGATCTTTTTGATCTTTTTGATCTTTTTGATCTTTTTGATCTTTTAGATCTTTTTGATCTTTTTGATCTTTTTGATCTTTTTGGTCTTTTAGATGTTTTTGATCTTTTTGATCTTTTTGATCTTTTTGATCTTTTTGATCTTTTTGATCTTTTTGATCTTTTAGATCTTTTTGATCTTTTTGATCTTTTTGATCTCTTCGATCTTTTAGATCTTTTAGATCTTTTTGATCTTTTTGATCTTTTTGATCTTTTTGATCTTTTTGATCTTTTTGATCTTTTTGATCTTTTTGATCTTTTTGATCTTTTTGATCTTTTTGATCTTTTTGATCTTTTTGATCTTTTTGATCTTTTTGATCTTTTTGATCTTTTTGATCTTTTTGATCTTTTTGATCTTTTTGATCTTTTTGATCTTTTTGATCTTTTTGATCTTTTTGATCTTTTTGATCTTTTTGATCTTTTTGATCTTTTTGATCTTTTTGATCTTTTTGATCTTTTTGATCTTTTTGATCTTTTTGATCTTTTTGATCTTTTTGATCTTTTTGATCTTTTTGATCTTAAAGATCTTTAAGATCTTAAAGATCTTTTAGATCTTTTAGATCTTAAAGATCTTTAAGATCTTTAAGATCTTAAAGATCTTTTAGATCTTTTAGATCTTTTAGATCTTTTAGATCTTTTAGATCTTTTAGATCTTTTAGATCTTTTAGATCTTTTAGATCTTTTAGATCTTTTAGATCTTTTAGATCTTTTAGATCTTAAAGATCTTTAAGATCTTAAAGATCTTTTAGATCTTTTAGATCTTTTAGATCTTTTCGATATTTTTGATCTTTTCGATCTTTTCGATCTTTTAGATCTTTTAGATCTTTTAGATCTTTTAGATCTTTTAGATCTTTTAGATCTTTTAGATCTTTTAGATCTTTTAGATCTTTTAGATCTTTTAAATCTTTTAGATCTTTTAGATCTTTTAGATCTTTTAGATCTTTTAGATCTTTAAGATCTTTTAGATCTTTTAGATCATTTAGATCTTTTAGATCTTTTAGATCTTTTAGATCTATTAGATCTTTTAGATCTTTTAGATCTTTTAGATCTTTTAGATCTTTTAGATCTTTTAGATCTTTTAGATCTTTTAGATCTTTTAGATCTTTTAGATCTTTTAGATCTTTTAGATCTTTTAGATCTTTTAGATCTTTTAGATCTTTTAGATCTTTTAGATCTTTTAGATCTTTTAGATCTTTTATATCTTTAAGATCTTTTAGACCTTTTAGATCTTTTAGATCTTTAGATCTTTTAGATCTTTTAGATCTTTTAGATCTTTTAGATCTTTTAGATCTTTTAGATCTTTTAGATCTTTTAGATCTTTTAGATCTTTTAGATCTTTTAGATCTTTTAGATCTTTTAGATCTTTTAGATCTTTTAGATCTTTTAGATCTTTTAGATCTTTTAGATCTTTTAGATCTTTTAGATCTTTTAGATCTTTTAGATCTTTTAGATCTTTTAGATCTTTTAGATCTTTTAGATCTTTTAGATCTTTTAGATCTTTTAGATCTTTTAGATCTTTTAGATCTTTTAGATCTTTTAGATCTTTTAGATCTTTTAGATCTTTTAGATCTTTTAGATCTTTTAGATCTTTTAGATCTTTTAGATCTTTTAGATCTTTTAGATCTTTTAGATCTTTTAGATCTTTTAGATCTTTTAGATCTTTTAGATCTTTTAGATCTTTTTGATCTTTTTGATCTTTTTGATCTTTTTGATCTTTTTGATCTTTTTGATCTTTTTGATCTTTTTGATCTTTTTGATCTTTTTGATCTTTTTGATCTTTTTGATCTTTTTGATCTTTTTGATCTTTTTGATCTTTTTGATCTTTTTGATCTTTTTGATCTTTTTGATCTTTTTGATCTTTTTGATCTTTTTGATCTTTTTGATCTTTTTGATCTTTTTGATCTTTTTGATCTTTTTGATCTTTTTGATCTTTTTGATCTTTTTGATCTTTTTGATCTTTTTGATCTTTTTGATCTTTTTGATCTTTTTGATCTTTTTGATCTTTTTGATCTTTTTGATCTTTTTGATCTTTTTGATCTTTTTGATCTTTTTGATCTTTTTGATCTTTTTGATCTTTTTGATCTTTTTGATCTTTTTGATCTTTTTGATCTTTTTGATCTTTTTGATCTTTTTGATCTTTTTGATCTTTTTGATCTTTTTGATCTTTTTGATCTTTTTGATCTTTTTGATCTTAAAGATCTTTAAGATCTTAAAGATCTTTTAGATCTTTTAGATCTTAAAGATCTTTAAGATCTTTAAGATCTTAAAGATCTTTTAGATCTTTTAGATCTTTTAGATCTTTTAGATCTTTTAGATCTTTTAGATCTTTTAGATCTTTTAGATCTTTTAGATCTTTTAGATCTTTTAGATCTTTTAGATCTTTTAGATCTTTTAAATCTTTTAGATCTTTTAGATCTTAAAGATCTTTAAGATCTTAAAGATCTTTTAGATCTTTTAGATCTTTTAGATCTTTTCGATATTTTTGATCTTTTCGATCTTTTCGATCTTTTAGATCTTTTAGATCTTTTAGATCTTTTAGATCTTTTAGATCTTTTAGATCTTTTAGATCTTTTAGATCTTTTAGATCTTTTAGATCTTTTAAATCTTTTAGATCTTTTAGATCTTTTAGATCTTTTAGATCTTTTAGATCTTTAAGATCTTTTAGATCTTTTAGATCATTTAGATCTTTTAGATCTTTTAGATCTTTTAGATCTATTAGATCTTTTAGATCTTTTAGATCTTTTAGATCTTTTAGATCTTTTAGATCTTTTAGATCTTTTAGATCTTTTAGATCTTTTAGATCTTTTAGATCTTTTAGATCTTTTAGATCTTTTAGATCTTTTAGATCTTTTAGATCTTTTAGATCTTTTAGATCTTTTAGATCTTTTAGATCTTTTATATCTTTAAGATCTTTTAGACCTTTTAGATCTTTTAGATCTTTAGATCTTTTAGATCTTTTAGATCTTTTAGATCTTTTAGATCTTTTAGATCTTTTAGATCTTTTAGATCTTTTAGATCTTTTAGATCTTTTAGATCTTTTAGATCTTTTAGATCTTTTAGATCTTTTAGATCTTTTAGATCTTTTAGATCTTTTAGATCTTTTAGATCTTTTAGATCTTTTAGATCTTTTAGATCTTTTAGATCTTTTAGATCTTTTAGATCTTTTAGATCTTTTAGATCTTTTAGATCTTTTAGATCTTTTAGATCTTTTAGATCTTTTAGATCTTTTAGATCTTTTAGATCTTTTAGATCTTTTAGATCTTTTAGATCTTTTAGATCTTTTAGATCTTTTAGATCTTTTAGATCTTTTAGATCTTTTAGATCTTTTAGATCTTTTAGATCTTTTAGATCTTTTAGATCTTTTAGATCTTTTTGATCTTTTTGATCTTTTTGATCTTTTTGATCTTTTTGATCTTTTTGATCTTTTTGATCTTTTTGATCTTTTTGATCTTTTTGATCTTTTTGATCTTTTTGATCTTTTTGATCTTTTTGATCTTTTTGATCTTTTTGATCTTTTTGATCTTTTTGATCTTTTTGATCTTTTTGATCTTTTTGATCTTTTTGATCTTTTTGATCTTTTTGATCTTTTTGATCTTTTTGATCTTTTTGATCTTTTTGATCTTTTTGATCTTTTTGATCTTTTTGATCTTTTTGATCTTTTTGATCTTTTTGATCTTTTTGATCTTTTTGATCTTTTTGATCTTTTTGATCTTTTAGATCTCTTCGATCTTTTTGATCTCTTCGATCTTTTCGATCTTTTTGATCTTTCTGATATTTTTGATCTTTCTGATATTTTTGATCTTTTTGATATTTTTGGTCTTTTTGATCTTTTCGATATTTGCGATCTTTTAGATCTTTCAGATCTTTTCGACCTTTTTGATCTTTTTGATCTTTTTGATCTTTTTGATCTTTTTGATCTTTTTGATCTTTTTGATCTTTTTGATCTTTTTGATCTTTTTGATCTTTTTGATCTTTTCGTTCTTTTTGATCTTTTTGATCTTTTTTGATCTTTTTGATCTTTTTGATCTTTTTGATCTTTTTGATCTTTTTGATCTTTTTGATCTTTTTGATCTTTTTGATCTTTTTGATCTTTTTGATCTTTTTGATCTTTTTGATCTTTTTGATCTTTTTGATCTTTTTGATCTTTTTGATCTTTTTGATCTTTTTGATCTTTTTGATCTTTTTGATCTTTTTGATCTTTTTGATCTCTTCGATCTTTTTGATCTCTTCGATCTTTTCGATCTTTTTGATCTTTCTGATATTTTTGATCTTTCTGATATTTTTGATCTTTTTGATATTTTTGGTCTTTTTGATCTTTTCGATATTTGCGATCTTTTAGATCTTTCAGATCTTTTCGACCTTTTTGATCTTTTTGATCTTTTTGATCTTTTTGATCTTTTTGATCTTTTTGATCTTTTTGATCTTTTTGATCTTTTTGATCTTTTTGATCTTTTTGATCTTTTTGATCTTTTTGATCTTTTTGATCTTTTTGATCTTTTTGATCTTTTTGATCTTTTCGTTCTTTTTGATCTTTTTGATCTTTTTGATCTTTTTGATCTTTTTGATCTTTTTGATCTTTTTGATCTTTTTGATCTTTTTGATCTTTTTGATCTTTTTGATCTTTTTGATCTTTTTGATCTTTTTGATCTTTTTGATCTTTTTGATCTTTTTGATCTTTTTGATCTTTTTGATCTTTTTGATCTTTTTGATCTTTTTGATCTTTTTGATCTTTTTGATCTTTTTGATCTTTTTGATCTTTTTGATCTTTTTGATCTTTTTGATCTTTTTGATCTTTTTGATCTTTTTGATCTTTTTGATCTTTTTGATCTTTTTGATCTTTTTGATCTTTTTGATCTTTTTGATCTTTTTGATCTTTTTGATCTTTTTGATCTTTTTGATCTTTTTGATCTTTTTGATCTTTTTGATCTTTTTGATCTTTTTGATCTTTTTGATCTTTTTGATCTTTTTGATCTTTTTGATCTTTTTGATCTTTTTGATCTTTTTGATCTTTTTGATCTTTTTGATCTTTTTGATCTTTTTGATCTTTTTGATCTTTTTGATCTTTTTGATCTTTTTGATCTTTTTGATCTTTTTGATCTTTTTGATCTTTTTGATCTTTTTGATCTTTTTGATCTTTTTGATCTTTTTGATCTTTTTGATCTTTTTGATCTTTTTGATCTTTTTGATCTTTTTGATCTTTTTGATCTTTTTGATCTTTTTGATCTTTTTGATCTTTTTGATCTTTTTGATCTTTTTGATCTTTTTGATCTTTTTGATCTTTTTTATCTTTTTTATCTTTTCGATCTTTTCGATCTTTTTGATCTTTCTGATATTTTTGATCTTTTTGATATTTTTGGTCTTTTTAATCTTTTCGATATTTGCGATCTTTTAGATCTTTCAGATCTTTTCGACCTTTTAGATCTTTCAGATCTTTCAGATCTTTTCGATCTTTTCGACCTTTTTGATCTTTTTGATCTTTTTGATCTTATTGATCTTTTTTATCTTCTTGATCTTTTTGATCTTTTTGATCTTTTTGATCTTTTGATCTTTTTGATCTTTTTGATCTTTTTGATCTTTTTGATCTTTTTGATCTTTTTGATCTTTTTGATCTTTTTGATCTTTTTGATCTTTTTGATCTTTTTGATCTTTTTGATCTTTTTGATCTTTTTGATCTTTTTGATCTTTTTGATCTTTTTGATCTTTTTGATCTTTTTGATCTTTTTGATCTTTTTGATCTTTTTGATCTTTTTGATCTTTTTGATCTTTTTGATCTTTTTGATCTTTTTGATCTTTTTGATCTTTTTGATCTTTTTGATCTTTTTGATCTTTTTGATCTTTTTGATCTTTTTGATCTTTTTGATCTTTTTGATCTTTTTGATCTTTTTGATCTTTTTGATCTTTTTGATCTTTTTGATCTTTTTGATCTTTTTGATCTTTTTGATCTTTTTGATCTTTTTGATCTTTTTGATCTTTTTGATCTTTTTGATCTTTTTGATCTTTTTGATCTTTTTGATCTTTTTGATCTTTTTGATCTTTTTGATCTTTTTGATCTTTTTGATCTTTTTGATCTTTTTGATCTTTTTGATCTTTTCGATCTTTTTGATCTTTTTGATCTTTTCGATCTTTTTGATCTTTTTGATCTTTTCGATCTTTTTGATCTTTTTGATCTTTTTGATCTTTTTGATCTTTTTGATCTTTTTGATCTTTTTGATCTTTTTGATCTTTTTGATCTTTTTGATCTTTTTGATCTTTTTGATCTTTTTGATCTTTTTGATCTTTTTGATCTTTTTGATCTTTTTGATCTTTTTGATCTTTTTGATCTTTTTGATCTTTTAGATCTTTTAGATCTTTTAGATCTTTTAGATCTTTTAGATCTTTTAGATCTTTTAGATCTTTTAGATCTTTAAGATCTTTTTGATCTTTTTGATCTTTTTGATCTTTTTGATCTTTTTGATCAATTTGATCATTTTGATCATTTTGATCTTTTTGATCTTTTTGATCTTTTTGATCTTTTTGATCTTTTTGATCTTTTTGATCTTTTTGATCTTTTTGATCTTTTTGATCTTTTTGATCTTTTTGATCTTTTTGATCTTTTTGATCTTTTTGATCTTTTTGATCTTTTTGATCTTTTTGATCTTTTTGATCTTTTTGATCTTTTTGATCTTTTTGATCTTTTTGATCTTTTTGATCTTTTTGATCTTTTTGATCTTTTTGATCTTTTTGATCTTTTTGATCTTTTTGATCTTTTTGATCTTTTTGATCTTTTTGATCTTTTTGATCTTTTTGATCTTTTTGATCTTTTTGATCTTTTTGATCTTTTTGATCTTTTTGATCTTTTTGATCTTTTTGATCTTTTTGATCTTTTTGATCTTTTTGATCTTTTTGATCTTTTTGATCTTTTTGATCTTTTTGATCTTTTTGATCTTTTTGATCTTTTTGATCTTTTTGATCTTTTTGATCTTTTTGATCTTTTTGATCTTTTTGATCTTTTTGATCTTTTTGATCTTTTTGATCTTTTTGATCTTTTTGATCTTTTTGATCTTTTTGATCTTTTTGATCTTTTTGATCTTTTTGATCTTTTTGATCTTTTTGATCTTTTTGATCTTTTTGATCTTTTTGATCTTTTTGATCTTTTTGATCTTTTTGATCTTTTTGATCTTTTTGATCTTTTTGATCTTTTTGATCTTTTTGATCTTTTTGATCTTTTAGATCTTTTAGATCTTTTAGATCTTTTTGATCTTTTTGATCTTTTTGATCTTTTTGATCTTTTTGATCTTTTTGATCTTTTTGATCTTTTTGATCTTTTTGATCTTTTTGATCTCTTCGATCTTTTTGATCTTTTAGATCTTTTAGATCTTTTAGATCTTTTAGATCTTTTAGATCTTTTAGATCTTTTAGATCTTTTAGATCTTTTAGATCTTTTAGATCTTTTTGATCTTTTTGATCTTTTTGATCTTTTTGATCTTTTTGATCTTTTTGATCTTTTTGATCTTTTTGATCTTTTTGATCTTTTTGATCTTTTTGATCTTTTTGATCTTTTTGATCTTTTAGATCTTTTTGATCTTTTAGATCTTTTAGATCTTTTAGATCTTTTAGATCTTTTAGATCTTTTTGATCTTTTTGATCTTTTTGATCTTTTTGATCTTTTTGATCTTTTTGATCTTTTTGATCTCTTCGATCTTTTTGATCTTTTAGATCTTTTAGATCTTTTAGATCTTTTAGATCTTTTAGATCTTTTAGATCTTTTAGATCTTTTAGATCTTTTAGATCTTTTAGATCTTTTAGATCTTTTAGATCTTTTAGATCTTTTAGATCTTTTAGATCTTTTAGATCTTTTAGATCTTTTTGATCTTTTTGATCTTTTTGATCTTTTTGATCTTTTTGATCTTTTTGATCTTTTTGATCTTTTTGATCTTTTTGATCTTTTTGATCTTTTTGATCTTTTTGATCTTTTTGATCTTTTTGATCTTTTTGATCTTTTTGATCTTTTTGATCTTTTTGATCTTTTTGATCTTTTTGATCTTTTTGATCTTTTTGATCTTTTTGATCTTTTTGATCTTTTTGATCTTTTTGATCTTTTTGATCTTTTTGATCTTTTTGATCTTTTTGATCTTTTTGATCTTTTTGATCTTTTTGATCTTTTTGATCTTTTTGATCTTTTTGATCTTTTTGATCTTTTTGATCTTTTTGATCTTTTTGATCTTTTTGATCTTTTTGATCTTTTTGATCTTTTTGATCTTTTTGATCTTTTTGATCTTTTTGATCTTTTTGATCTTTTTGATCTTTTTGATCTTTTTGATCTTTTTGATCTTTTTGATCTTTTTGATCTTTTTGATCTTTTTGATCTTTTTGATCTTTTTGATCTTTTTGATCTTTTTGATCTTTTTGATCTTTTTGATCTTTTTGATCTTTTTGATCTTTTTGATCTTTTTGATCTTTTTGATCTTTTTGATCTTTTTGATCTTTTTGATCTTTTTGATCTTTTTGATCTTTTTGATCTTTTTGATCTTTTTGATCTTTTTGATCTTTTTGATCTTTTTGATCTTTTTGATCTTTTTGATCTTTTTGATCTTTTTGATCTTTTTGATCTTTTTGATCTTTTTGATCTTTTTAATCTTTTTGATCTTTTTGATCTTTTTGATCTTTTTGATCTTTTTGATCTTTTTGATCTTTTTGATCTTTTTGATCTTTTTGATCTTTTTGATCTTTTTGATCTTTTTGATCTTTTTGATCTTTTTGATCTTTTTGATCTTTTTGATCTTTTTGATCTTTTTGATCTTTTTGATCTTTTTGATCTTTTTGATCTTTTTGATCTTTTTGATCTTTTTGATCTTTTTGATCTTTTTGATCTTTTTGATCTTTTTGATCTTTTTGATCTTTTTGATCTTTTTGATCTTTTTGATCTTTTTGATCTTTTTGATCTTTTTGATCTTTTTGATCTTTTTGATCTTTTTGATCTTTTTGATCTTTTTGATCTTTTTGATCTTTTTGATCTTTTTGATCTTTTTGATCTTTTTGATCTTTTTGATCTTTTTGATCTTTTTGATCTTTTTGATCTTTTTGATCTTTTTGATCTTTTTGATCTTTTTGATCTTTTTGATCTTTTTGATCTTTTTGATCTTTTTGATCTTTTTGATCTCTTCGATCTTTTCGATCTTTTTGATCTTTCTGATATTTTTGATCTTTTTGATATTTTTGGTCTTTTTGGTCTTTTCGATATTTGCGATCTTTTAAGATCTTTTCGACCTTTTTGACCTTTTTGATCTTTTTGATCTTTTTGATCTTTTTGATCTTTTTGATCTTTTTGATCTTTTTGATCTTTTTGATCTTTTTGATCTTTTTGATCTTTTTGATCTTTTTGATCTTTTTGATCTTTTTGATCTTTTTGATCTTTTTGATCTTTTTGATCTTTTTGATCTTTTTGATCTTTTTGATCTTTTTGATCTTTTTGATCTTTTTGATCTTTTTGATCTTTTTGATCTTTTTGATCTTTTTGATCTTTTTGATCTTTTTGATCTTTTTGATCTTTTTGATCTTTTTGATCTTTTTGATCTTTTTGATCTTTTTGATCTTTTTGATCTTTTTGATCTTTTTGATCTTTTTGAACTTTTTGAACTTTTTGAACTTTTTGAACTTTTTGAACTTTTTGAACTTTTTGATCTTTTTGATCTTTTTGATCTTTTTGATCTTTTTGATCTTTTTGATCTTTTTGATCTTTTTGATCTTTTTGATCTTTTTGATCTTTTTGATCTTTTTGATCTTTTTGATCTTTTTGATCTTTTTGATCTTTTTGATCTTTTTGATCTTTTTGATCTTTTTGATCTTTTTGATCTTTTTGATCTTTTTGATCTTTTTGATCTTTTTGATCTTTTTGATCTTTTTGATCTTTTTGATCTTTTTGATCTTTTTGATCTTTTTGATCTTTTTGATCTTTTTGATCTTTTTGATCTTTTTGATCTTTTTGATCTTTTTGATCTTTTTGATCTTTTTGATCTTTTTGATCTTTTTGATCTTTTTGATCTTTTTGATCTTATTGATCTTTTTGATCTTTTTGATCTTTTTGATCTTTTTGATCTTTTTGATCTTTTTGATCTTTTTGATCTTTTTGATCTTTTTGATCTTTTTGATCTTTTTGATCTTTTTGATCTTTTTGATCTTTTTGATCTTTTTGATCTTTTTGATCTTTTTGATCTTTTTGATCTTTTTGATCTTTTTGATCTTTTTGATCTTTTTGATCTTTTTGATCTTTTTGATCTTTTTGATCTTTTTGATCTTTTTGATCTTTTTGATCTTTTTGATCTTTTTGATCTTTTTGATCTTTTTGATCTTTTTGATCTTTTTGATCTTTTTGATCTTTTTGATCTTTTTGATCTTTTTGATCTTTTTGATCTTTTTGATCTTTTTGATCTTTTTGATCTTTTTGATCTTTTTGATCTTTTTGATCTTTTTGATCTTTTTGATCTTTTTGATCTTTTTGATCTTTTTGATCTTTTTGATCTTTTTGATCTTTTTGATCTTTTTGATCTTTTTGATCTTTTTGATCTTTTTGATCTTTTTGATCTTTTTGATCTTTTTGATCTTTTTGATCTTTTTGATCTTTTTGATCCTTTTGATCTTTTTGATCTTATTGATCTTTTTGATCTTTTTGATCTTTTTGATCTTGTTGATTTTTTTGATTTTTTTGATCATTTTGATCATTTTGATCTTTTTGATATTTTTGATCTTTTTGATCTTTTTGATCTTTTTGATCTTTTTGATCTTTTTGATCTTTTTGATCTTTTTGATCTTTCTGATATTTTTGATCTTTTTGATATTTTTGGTCTTATTGATCTTTTCGATATTTGCGATCTTTTAGATCTTTCAGATCTTTTAGATCTTTTCGACCTTTTTGATCTTTTTGATCTTTTTGATCTTTTTGATCTTTTTGATCTTTTTGATCTTTTTGATCTTTTTGATCTTTTTGATCTTTTTGATCTTTTTGATCTTTTTGATCTTTTTGATCTTTTTGATCTTTTTGATCTTTTTGATCTTTTTGATCTTTTTGATCTTTTTGATCTTTTTGATCTTTTTGATCTTTTTGATCTTTTTGATCTTTTTGATCTTTTTGATCTTTTTGATCTTTTTGATCTTTTTGATCTTTTTGATCTTTTTGATCTTTTTGATCTTTTTGATCTTTTTGATCTTTTTGATCTTTTTGATCTTTTTGATATTTTTGATCTTTTTGATCTTTTTGATCTTTTTGATCCTTTTGATCTTTTTGATCTTATTGATCTTTTTGATCTTTTTGATCTTTTTGATCTTGTTGATTTTTTTGATTTTTTTGATCTTTTTGATCATTTTGATCTTTTTGATATTTTTGATCTTTTTGATCTTTTTGATCTTTCTGATATTTTTGATCTTTTTGATATTTTTGGTCTTATTGATCTTTTCGATATTTGCGATCTTTTAGATCTTTCAGATCTTTTAGATCTTTTCGACCTTTTTGATCTTTTTGATCTTTTTGATCTTATTGATCTTATTGATCTTTTTGATCTTATTGATCTTTTTGATCTTTTTGATCTTTTTGATCTTTTTGATCTTTTTGATCATTTTGATCTTTTTGATCTTTTTGATCTTTTTGATCTTTTTGATCTTTTTGATCTTTTTGATCTTTTTGTTTTTTTTGATCTTTTTGATCTTTTTGATCTTTTTGATCTTTTTGATCTTTTTGATCTTTTTGATCTTTTTGATCTTTTTGATCTTTTTGATCTTTTTGATCTTTTTGATCTTTTTGATCTTTTTGATCTTTTTGATCTTTTTGATCTTTTTGATCTTTTTGATCTTTTTGATCTTTTTGATCTCTTCGATCTTTTCGATCTTTTTGATCTTTCTGATATTTATGATCTTTTCGATCTTTTTGATCTTTTTGATCTTTTTGATCTTTTTGATCTTTTGATCTTTTAGATCTTTTAGATATTTTAGATTCGATCTTCGATCTTTTTGATCTTTCTGATATTTTTGATCTTTTTGATATTTTTGGTCTTTTTGATCTATTCGATATTTGCGATCTTTTAGATCTTTTAGATCTTTTAGACCTTTTAGACCTTTTAGAAATTTTAGATCTTTTTGATCTTTTTGATCATTTTGATCTTTTTTTTCTTTTTGATTTTTTTGATCTTTTTTATCTTTTTGATCTTTTTGATCTTTTTGATCTTTTTGATCTTTTTGATCTTTTTGATCTTTTTGATCTTTTTGATCTTTTTGATCTTTTTGATCTTTTTGATCTTTTTGATCTTTTTGATCTTTTTGATCTTTTTGATCTTTTTGATATTTTTGATATTTTTGATATTTTTGATCTTTTTGATCTTTTTGATCTTTTTGATCTTTTTGATCTTTTTGATCTTTTTGATCTTTTTGATCTTTTTGATCTTTTTGATCTTTTTGATCTTTTTGATCTTTTTGATCTTTTTGATCTTTTTGATCTTTTTGATCTTTTTGATCTTTTTGATCTTTTTGATCTTTTTGATCTTTTTGATCTTTTTGATCTTTTTGATCTTTTTGATCTTTTTGATCTTTTTGATCTTTTTGATCTTTTTGATCTTTTTGATCTTTTTGATCTTTTTGATCTTTTTGATCTTTTTGATCTTTTTGATCTTTTTGATCTTTTTGATCTTTTTGATCTTTTTGATCTTTTTGATCTTTTTGATCTTTTTGATCTTTTTGATCTTTTTGATCTTTTTGATCTTTTTGATCTTTTTGATCTTTTTGATCTTTTTGATCTTTTTGATCTTTTTGATCTTTTTGATCTTTTTGATATTTTTGATATTTTTGATATTTTTGATATTTTTGATCTTTTTGATCTTTTTGATCTTTTTGATCTTTTTGATCTTTTTGATCTTTTTGATCTTTTTGATCTTTTTGATCTTTTTGATCTTTTTGATCTTTTTGATCTTTTTGATCTTTTTGATCTTTTTGATCTTTTTGATCTTTTTGATCTTTTTGATCTTTTTGATCTTTTTGATCTTTTTGATCTTTTTGATCTTTTTGATCTTTTTGATCTTTTTGATCTTTTTGATCTTTTTGATCTTTTTGATCTTTTTGATCTTTTTGATCTTTTTGATCTTTTTGATCTTTTTGATCTTTTTGATCTTTTTGATCTTTTTGATCTTTTTGATCTTTTTGATCTTTTTGATCTTTTTGATCTTTTTGATCTTTTTGATCTTTTTGATCTTTTTGATCTTTTTGATCTTTTTGATCTTTTTGATCTTTTTGATCTTTTTGATCTTTTTGATCTTTTTGATCTTTTTGATCTTTTTGATCTTTTTGATCTTTTTGATCTTTTTGATCTTTTTGATCTTTTTGATCTTTTTGATCTTTTTGATCTTTTTGATCTTTTTGATCTTTTTGATCTTTTTGATCTTTTTGATCTTTTTGATCTTTTTGATCTTTTTGATCTTTTTGATCTTTTTGATCTTTTTGATCTTTTTGATCTTTTTGATCTTTTTGATCTTTTTGATCTTTTTGATCTTTTTGATCTTTTTGATCTTTTTGATCTTTTTGATCTTTTTGATCTTTTTGTTCTTTTTGTTCTTTTTGATCTTTTTGATCTCTTTGATCTTTTTGATCTTTTTGATCTTTTTGATTTTTTTGATCTTTTTGATCTTTTTGATCTTTTTGATCTTTTTGATCTTTTTGATCTTTTTGATCTTTTTGATCTTTTTGATCTTTTTGATCTTTTTGATCTTTTTGATCTTTTTGATCTTTTTGATCTTTTTGATCTTTTTGATCTTTTTGATCTTTTTGATCTTTTTGATCTTTTTGATCTTTTTGATCTTTTTGATCTTTTTGATCTTTTTGATCTTTTTGATCTTTTTGATCTTTTTGATCTTTTTGATCTTTTTGATCTTTTTGATCTTTTTGATCTTTTTGATCTTTTTGATCTTTTTGATCTTTTTGATCTTTTTGATCTTTTTGATCTTTTTGATCTTTTTGATCTTTTTGATCTTTTTGATCTTTTTGATCTTTTTGATCTTTTTGATCTTTTTGATCTTTTTGATCTTTTTGATCTTTTTGATCTTTTTGATCTTTTTGATCTTTTTGATCTTTTTGATCTTTTTGATCTTTTTGATCTTTTTGATCTTTTTGATCTTTTTGATCTTTTTGATCTTTTTGATCTTTTTGATCTTTTTGATCTTTTTGATCTTTTTGATCTTTTTGATCTTTTTGATCTTTTTGATCTTTTTGATCTTTTTGATCTTTTTGATCTTTTTGATCTTTTTGATCTTTTTGATCTTTTTGATCTTTTTGATCTTTTTGATCTTTTTGATCTTTTTGATCTTTTTGATCTTTTTGATCTTTTTGATCTTTTTGATCTTTTTGATCTTTTTGATCTTTTTGATCTTTTTGATCTTTTTGATCTTTTTGATCTTTTTGATCTTTTTGATCTTTTTGATCTTTTTGATCTTTTTGATCTTTTTGATCTTTTTGATCTTTTTGATCTTTTTGATCTTTTTGATCTTTTTGATCTTTTTGATCTTTTTGATCTTTTTGATCTTTTTGATCTTTTTGATCTTTTTGATCTTTTTGATCTTTTTGATCTTTTTGATCTTTTTGATCTTTTTGATCTTTTTGATCTTTTTGATCTTTTTGATCTTTTTGATCTTTTTGATCTTTTTGATCTTTTTGATCTTTTTGATCTTTTTGATCTTTTTGATCTTTTTGATCTTTCTGATATTTTTGATCTTTTGATATATTTGGTCTTTTTGATCTATTCGATATTTGCGATCTTTTAGATCTTTTAGACCTTTTAGAAATTTTAGATCTTTTTGATCATTTTGATCTTTTTGATCTTTTTGATCTTTTTGATCTTTTTGATCTTTTTGATCTTTTTGATCTTTTTGATCTTTTTGATCTTTTTGATCTTTTTGATCTTTTTGATCTTTTTGATCTTTTTGATCTTTTTGATCTTTTTGATCTTTTTGATCTTTTTGATCTTTTTGATCTTTTTGATCTTTTTGATCTTTTTTTGATCTTTTTGATCTTTTTGATCTTTTTGATCTTTTTGATCTTTTTGATCTTTTTGATCTTTTTGATCTTTTTGATCTTTTTGATCTTTTTGATCTTTTTGATCTTTTTGATCTTTTTGATCTTTTTGATCTTTTTGATCTTTTTGATCTTTTTGATCTTTTTGATCTTTTTGATCTTTTTGATCTTTTTGATCTCTTTGATCTTTTTGATCTTTTTGATCTTTTTGATCTTTTTGATCTTTTTGATCTTTTTGATCTTTTTGATCTTTTTGATCTTTTTGATCTTTTTGATCTTTTTGATCTTTTTGATCTTTTTGATCTTTTTGATCTTTTTGATCTTTTTGATCTTTTTGATCTTTTTGATCTTTTTGATCTTTTTGATCTTTTTGATCTTTTTGATCTTTTTGATCTTTTTGATCTTTTTGATCTTTTTGATCTTTTTGATCTTTTTGATCTTTTTGATCTTTTTGATCTTTTTGATCTTTTTGATCTTTTTGATCTTTTTGATCTTTTTGATCTTTTTGATCTTTTTGATCTTTTTGATCTTTTTGATCTTTTTGATCTTTTTGATCTTTTTGATCTTTTTGATCTTTTTGATCTTTTTGATCTTTTTGATCTTTTTGATCTTTTTGATCTTTTTGATCTTTTTGATCTTTTTGATCTTTTTGATCTTTTTGATCTTTTTGATCTTTTTGATCTTTTTGATCTTTTTGATCTTTTTGATCTTTTTGATCTTTTTGATCTTTTTGATCTTTTTGATCTTTTTGATCTTTATGATCTTTATGATCTTTATGATCTTTTTGATCTCTTTGATCTTTTTGATATTTTTGATCTTTTTGATCTTTTTGATCTTTTTGATCTTTTTGATCTTTTTGATCTTTTTGATCTTTTTGATCTTTTTAGTGTACATGTCCAAAATCATGTTTATGGCATTTCAAAACATAATGTAAAAAATGTCCAAGGTCATCATAGACATGTCCAGGTGCACCTCATCCCCCAGTGTACATGTCGAAAACCATTTTTATGCCATTTAAAAACATAATGAAAATAAAAAAAAATTTATCAAAGGTCATCTTTCGATCTTTTTGATTTTTTCGTCCTTTTCGAACATTTTGAACTTTTCGCACTTTTCGATCGTTTTGATCTTTTCGACCTTTTTGATCTTTTCGATTTTTCGATCTTTTCGACCTTTTTGCTCTTTTCAATCTTTTAGATCTTCTAGAACTTTTAGATCTTTTAGATCTTCTAGATCTTTTAGATCTTTTAGATCTTTTTGACCTTTTGTCCAAGGTCATCATAGACATGTCCAGGAGCACTTCATCCCCCAGTGTACATGTCGAAAACCATTTTTATGCCATTTCAAAACATAATGAAAATAAAAAAAATTTATCAAACTCATCATGGACCAGAAGAAATATCTTTTTGATATTTTGGATTTTTTCGATCTTTTCGTCCTTTTCGAACATTTTGAACTTTTCGCAATTTTCGATCGTTTTGATCTTTTCGGCCTTTTTGATTTTTTCGATCTTTTCGATCTATTTGATCTTTTTGCTCTTTTCAATCTTTTAGATCTTTTTGATCTTTTCAAATTTATCGATCTTTTCGATCGTTTCGATCTTTTCGATCTTTTTGATCTTTACCTTTCTCAACTCTTTATCGATTTCTGCAATATGAAAACGTTGGTGCAAAAAGGCGATTCCGCCCAATTGGAGTGGTCATCCTGGATATGTCCAGCAGCACCTTATCATTCAATGGACATCCAAAATCATTTTTGGTTATATTTCAAAACTTTATGAAAAAACATTGTTGTCCAAGGTCATGGCATTTCAAAACATAATGAAAAATAAAAATATTTGTCCAAGGTCATCATGGACATGTCCAGGAACACTTCATCCTCCAGTGTACATGTCCAAAATCATTTTTATGACATTTCAAAATATAATAAAAAAAAATGTTTGTCCAATGTCATCATGGCCATGTCCAGGAACACCTCGTCTTCCAGTGTACATGTCAAAAATAATGTTTATGGCATTTCAAAACATAATGAAAATAAAAAAAAAATTATCAAACTCATCATGGACCAGAAGCAAATATCTTTTTGATATTTTGGATTTGTTCGTTATTTTTGATCTTTTCTTACTTTTCGAACATTTTGAACTTTTCGCACTTTTCGATCGTTTTGATCTTTTCGACCTTTTTATTCTATTCGATCTTTTCGATCTTTTAGATCTTTTAGATCTTTTAGATCTTTTAGATCTTTTAGATCTTTTAGATCTTTTTGATCTTTTTAATCTTTTTGATCTTTTCAAACTTATCGATCTTTTCGATCGTTTCGATCTTTTCGATCTTTTTGATCTTTACCATTCTCAACTCTTTATCGATTTCTGCAATATGAAAATGTTGGTGCAAAAAGGCGATTCCGCCCAATTGGAGTGGTCATCGTGGATATGTCCAGCAGCACCTCATCATTCAATGGACATCCAAAATCATTTTTTGTTATATTTCAAATCTTAATGAAAAAAACATTGTTGTCCAAGGTCATGGCATTTCCAAACATAATGAAAAATAAAAATGTTTGTCCATGGTCA
This sequence comes from Dryomyza anilis, assembly GCA_951804985.1. Classification (NCBI taxonomy): domain Eukaryota; kingdom Metazoa; phylum Arthropoda; class Insecta; order Diptera; family Dryomyzidae; genus Dryomyza; species Dryomyza anilis. Next base: position 70,226,798 of record OX638135.1, read on the forward strand.
TCATGGACATGTCCAGGAACAACAAAAAATTTTTTTTGTCCAATGTCATCATGGCCATGTCAAGGAACACTTCATCATCCAGTGTACATGTCCAAAATCATGTTTATGGCATTTCAAAACATTATGTAAAAAAAATGTCCAGTGTACATGTCGAAAACCATTTTTATGACATTTCAAAACATAATGAAAATAAAAAAAAAATTATCAAAGGGCTTGTTCAAAACAAATATCTTGTTGATATTTTGGATCTTTTCGATCTTTTTGATCTTTTCGTCCTTTTCGCACATTTTGAACTTTTCGCACTTTTCGATCGTTTTGACCTTTTTGATCATTTCGATCTGTTCGATCATTTTGATCTCTTCGATCTTTTCGATCTTTTTGATATTTTTGTCTTTTTGATATTTTTGTCTTTTTGATATTTTTGGTCTTTTTGATCTTTTTGATCTTTTTGATCTTTTTGATCTCTTTGATCTTTTTGATCTTTTTGATCTTTTTGATCTTTTTGATCTTTTTGATCTTTTTGATCTTTTTGATCTATTTAATATTATTGATATTTTTGATATTTTTGATATTTTTGATATTTTTGATATTTTTGAAATTTTTGATATTTTTGATCTTTTTGATCTTTTTTGATCTTTTTTGATCTTTTTTGATCTTTTTTGATCTTTTTTGATCTTTTTTGATATTTTTTGATATTTTTTGATCTTTTTTGATCTTTTTTGATATTTTTTGATCTTTTTTGATCTTTTTTGATCTTATTTGATCTTTTTGATCTTTTTGATCTTTTTGATCTTTTTGTGATCTTTTTGTGATCTTTTTGTGATCTTTTTGTGATCTTTTTGTGATCTTTTTGTGATCTTTTTGTGATCTTTTTGTGATCTTTTTGTGATCTTTTTGTGATCTTTTTGTGATCTTTTTGTGATCTTTTTGTGATCTTTTTGTGATCTTTTTGTGATCTTTTTGTGATCTTTTTGTGATCTTTTTGTGATCTTTTTGTGATCTTTTTGTGATCTTTTTGTGATCTTTTTGTGATCTTTTTGTGATCTTTTTGTGATCTTTTTGTGATCTTTTTGTGATCTTTTTGTGATCTTTTTGTGATCTTTTTGTGATCTTTTTGTGATCTTTTTGTGATCTTTTTGTGATCTTTTTGTGATCTTTTTGTGATCTTTTTGTGATCTTTTTGTGATCTTTTTGTGATCTTTTTGTGATCTTTTTGTGATCTTTTTGTGATCTTTTTGTGATCTTTTTGTGATCTTTTTGTGATCTTTTTGTGATCTTTTTGTGATCTTTTTGTGATCTTTTTGTGATCTTTTTGTGATCTTTTTGTGATCTTTTTGTGATCTTTTTGTGATCTTTTTGTGATCTTTTTGTGATCTTTTTGTGATCTTTTTGTGATCTTTTTGTGATCTTTTTGTGATCTTTTTGTGATCTTTTTGTGATCTTTTTGTGATCTTTTTGTGATCTTTTTGTGATCTTTTTGTGATCTTTTTGTGATCTTTTTGTGATCTTTTTGTGATCTTTTTGTGATCTTTTTGTGATCTTTTTGTGATCTTTTTGTGATCTTTTTGTGATCTTTTTGTGATCTTTTTGTGATCTTTTTGTGATCTTTTTGTGATCTTTTTGTGATCTTTTTGTGATCTTTTTGTGATCTTTTTGTGATCTTTTTGTGATCTTTTTGTGATCTTTTTGTGATCTTTTTGTGATCTTTTTGTGATCTTTTTGTGATCTTTTTGTGATCTTTTTGTGATCTTTTTGTGATCTTTTTGTGATCTTTTTGTGATCTTTTTGTGATCTTTTTGTGATCTTTTTGTGATCTTTTTGTGATCTTTTTGTGATCTTTTTGTGATCTTTTTGTGATCTTTTTGTGATCTTTTTGTGATCTTTTTGTGATCTTTTTGTGATCTTTTTGTGATCTTTTTGTGATCTTTTTGTGATCTTTTTGTGATCTTTTTGTGATCTTTTTGTGATCTTTTTGTGATCTTTTTGTGATCTTTTTGTGATCTTTTTGTGATCTTTTTGTGATCTTTTTGTGATCTTTTTGTGATCTTTTTGTGATCTTTTTGTGATCTTTTTGTGATCTTTTTGTGATCTTTTTGTGATCTTTTTGTGATCTTTTTGTGATCTTTTTGTGATCTTTTTGTGATCTTTTTGTGATCTTTTTGTGATCTTTTTGTGATCTTTTTGTGATCTTTTTGTGATCTTTTTGTGATCTTTTTGTGATCTTTTTGTGATCTTTTTGTGATCTTTTTGTGATCTTTTTGTGATCTTTTTGTGATCTTTTTGATCTTTTTGATCTTTTTGATCTTTTTGATCTTTTTGATCTTTTTGATCTTTTTGATCTTTTTGATCTTTTTGATATTTTTTATCTTTTTTATCTTTTTGATCTTTTTGATCTTTTTGATCTTTTTGATCTTTTTGATCTTTTTGATCTTTTTGATATTTTTGATATTTTTGATATTTTTGATATTTTTTATCTTTTTTATCTTTTTGATCTTTTTGATCTTTTTGATCTTTTTGATCTTTTTGATCTTTTTGATCTTTTTGATCTTTTTGATCTTTTTGATCTTTTTGATCTTTTTGATCTTTTTGATCTTTTTGATCTTTTTGATCTTTTTGATCTTTTTGATCTTTTTGATCTTTTTGATCTTTTTGATCTTTTTGATCTTTTTGATCTTTTTGATCTTTTTGATCTTTTTGATCTTTTTGATCTTTTTGATCTTTTTGATCTTTTTGATCTTTTTGATCTTTTTGATCTTTTTGATCTTTTTGATCTTTTTGATCTTTTTGATCTTTTTGATCTTTTTGATCTTTTTGATCTTTTTGATCTTTTTGATCTTTTTGATCTTTTTGATCTTTTTGATCTTTTTGATCTTTTTGATCTTTTTGATCTTTTTGATCTTTTTGATCTTTTTGATCTTTTTGATCTTTTTGATCTTTTTGATCTTTTTGATCTTTTTGATCTTTTTGATCTTTTTGATCTTTTTGATCTTTTTGATCTTTTTGATCTTTTTGATCTTTTTGATCTTTTTGATCTTTTTGATCTTTTTGATCTTTTTGATCTTTTTGATCTTTTTGATCTTTTTGATCTTTTTGATCTTTTTGATCTTTTTGATCTTTTTGATCTTTTTGATCTTTTTGATCTTTTTGATCTTTTTGATCTTTTTGATCTTTTTGATCTTTTTGATCTTTTTGATCTTTTTGATCTTTTTGATCTTTTTGATCTTTTTGATCTTTTTGATCTTTTTGATCTTCTTGATCTTTTTTATATTTTTTATCTTTTTGATCTTTTTGATCTTTTTGATCTTTTTGATCTTTTTGATCTTTTTGATCTTTTTGATCTTTTTGATCTTTTTGATCTTTTTGATCTTTTTGATCTTTTTGATCTTTTTGATCTTTTTGATCTTTTTGATCTTTTTGATCTTTTTGATCTTTTTGATCTTTTTGATCTTTTTGATCTTTTTGATCTTTTTGATCTTTTTGATATTTTTGATATTTTTGATCTTTTTGATCTTTTTGATCTTTTTGATCCTTTTGATCTTTTTGATCTTTTTGATCTTTTTGATCTTTTTGATCTTTTTGATCTTTTTGATCTTTTTGATCTTTTTGATCTTTTTGATCTTTTTGATCTTTTTGATCTTTTTGATCTTTTTGATCTTTTTGATCTTTTTGATCTTTTTGATCTTTTTGATCTTTTTGATCTTTTTGATCTTTTTGATCTTTTTGATCTTTTTGATCTTTTTGATCTTTTTGATCTTTTTGATCTTTTTGATCTTTTTGATCTTTTTGATCTTTTTGATCTTTTTGATCTTTTTGATCTTTTTGATCTTTTTGATCTTTTTGATCTTTTTGATCTTTTTGATCTTTTTGATCTTTTTGATCTTTTTGATCTTTTTGATCTTTTTGATCTTTTTGATCTTTTTGATCTTTTTGATCTTTTTGATCTTCTTGATCTTTTTTATATTTTTTATCTTTTTGATCTTTTTGATCTTTTTGATCTTTTTGATCTTTTTGATATTTTTGATCTTTTTGATCTTTTTGATCTTTTTGATCTTTTTGATCTTTTTGATCTTTTTGATCTTTTTGATCTTTTTGATCTTTTTGATCTTTTTGATCTATTTGATCTTTTTGATCTTTTTGATCTTTTTGATCTTTTTGATCTTTTTGATCTTTTTGATCTTTTTGATCTTTTTGATCTTTTTGATCTTTTTGATCTTTTTGATCTTTTTGATCTTTTTGATCTTTTTGATCTTTTTGATCTTTTTGATCTTTTTGATCTTTTTGATCTTTTTGATCTTTTTGATCTTTTTGATCTTTTTGATCTTTTTGATCTTTTTGATCTTTTTGATCTTTTTGATCTTTTTGATCTTTTTGATCTTTTTGATCTTTTTGATCTTTTTGATCTTTTTGATCTTTTTGATCTTTTTGATCTTTTTGATCTTTTTGATCTTTTTGATCTTTTTGATCTTTTTGATCTTTTTGATCTTTTTGATCTTTTTGATCTTTTTGATCTTTTTGATCTTTTTGATCTTTTTGATCTTTTTGATCTTTTTGATCTTTTTGATCTTTTTGATCTTTTTGATCTTTTTGATCTTTTTGATCTTTTTGATCTATTTGATCTTTTTGATCTTTTTGATCTTTTTGATCTTTTTGATCTTTTTGATCTTTTTGATCTTTTTGATCTTTTTGATCTTTTTGATCTTTTTGATCTTTTTGATCTTTTTGATCTTTTTGATCTTTTTGATCTTTTTGATCTTTTTGATCTTTTTGATCTTTTTGATCTTTTTGATCTTTTTGATCTTTTTGATCTTTTTGATCTTTTTGATCTTTTTGATCTTTTTGATCTTTTTGATCTTTTTGATCTTTTTGATCTTTTTGATCTTTTTGATCTTTTTGATCTTTTTGATCTTTTTGATCTTTTTGATCTTTTTGATCTTTTTGATCTTTTTGATCTTTTTGATCTTTTTGATCTTTTTGATCTTTTTGATCTTTTTGATCTTTTTGATCTTTTTGATCTTTTTGATCTTTTTGATCTTTTTGATATTTTTGATCTTTTTGATCTTTTTGATCTTTTTGATCTTTTTGATCTTTCTGATATTTTTGATCTTTTTGATATTTTTGGTCTTATTGATCTTTTCGATATTTGCGATCTTTTAGATCTTTCAGATCTTTTAGATCTTTTCGACCTTTTTGATCTTTTTGATCTTTTTGATCTTATTGATCTTATTGATCTTTTTGATCTTATTGATCTTATTGATCTTTTTGATCTTTTTGATCTTTTTGATCTTTTTGATCATTTTGATCTTTTTGATCTTTTTGATCTTTTTGATCTTTTTGATCTTTTTGATCTTTTTGTTTTTTTTGATCTTTTTGATCTTTTTGATCTTTTTGATCTTTTTGATCTTTTTGATCTTTTTGATCTTTTTGATCTTTTTGATCTTTTTGATCTTTTTGATCTTTTTGATCTTTTTGATCTTTTTGATCTTTTTGATCTTTTTGATCTTTTTGATCTTTTTGATCTTTTTGATCTTTTTGATCTCTTCGATCTTTTCGATCTTTTTGATCTTTCTGATATTTTTGATCTTTTCGATCTTTTTGATCTTTTTGATCTTTTTGATCTTTTTGATCTTTTTGATCTTTTGATCTTTTAGATCTTTTAGATATTTTAGATTCGATCTTCGATCTTTTTGATCTTTCTGATATTTTTGATATTTTTGGTCTTTTTGATCTATTCGATATTTGCGATCTTTTAGATCTTTTAGATCTTTTAGACCTTTTAGACCTTTTAGAAATTTTAGATCTTTTTGATCTTTTTGATCATTTTGATCTTTTTTTTCTTTTTGATTTTTTTGATCTTTTTTATCTTTTTGATCTTTTTGATCTTTTTGATCTTTTTGATCTTTTTGATCTTTTTGATCTTTTTGATCTTTTTGATCTTTTTGATCTTTTTGATCTTTTTGATCTTTTTGATCTTTTTGATCTTTTTGATCTTTTTGATCTTTTTGATCTTTTTGATCTTTTTGATCTTTTTGATCTTTTTGATCTTTTTGATCTTTTTGATCTTTTTGATCTTTTTGATCTTTTTGATCTTTTTGATCTTTTTGATCTTTTTGATCTTTTTGATCTTTTTGATCTTTTTGATCTTTTTGATCTTTTTGATCTTTTTGATCTTTTTGATCTTTTTGATCTTTTTGATCTTTTTGATCTTTTTGATCTTTTTGATCTTTTTGATCTTTTTGATCTTTTTGATCTTTTTGATCTTTTTGATCTTTTTGATCTTTTTGATCTTTTTGATCTTTTTGATCTTTTTGATCTTTTTGATCTTTTTGATCTTTTTGATCTTTTTGATATTTTTGATCTTTTTGATCTTTTTGATCTTTTTGATCTTTTTGATCTTTTTGATCTTTTTGATCTTTTTGATCTTTTTGATCTTTTTGATCTTTTTGATCTTTTTGATCTTTTTGATCTTTTTGATCTTTTTGATCTTTTTGATCTTTTTGATCTTTTTGATCTTTTTGATCTTTTTGATCTTTTTGATCTTTTTGATCTTTTTGATCTTTTTGATCTTTTTGATCTTTTTGATCTTTTTGATCTTTTTGATCTTTTTGATCTTTTTGATCTTTTTGATCTTTTTGATCTTTTTGATCTTTTTGATCTTTTTGATCTTTTTGATCTTTTTGATCTTTTTGATCTTTTTGATCTTTTTGATCTTTTTGATCTTTTTGATCTTTTTGATCTTTTTGATCTTTTTGATCTTTTTGATCTTTTTGATCTTTTTGATCTTTTTGATCTTTTTGATCTTTTTGATCTTTTTGATCTTTTTGATCTTTTTGATCTTTTTGATCTTTTTGATCTTTTTGATCTTTTTGATCTTTTTGATCTTTTTGATCTTTTTGATCTTTTTGATCTTTTTGATCTTTTTGATCTTTTTGATCTTTTTGATCTTTTTGATCTTTTTGATCTTTTTGATCTTTTTGATCTTTTTGATCTTTTTGATCTTTTTGATCTTTTTGATCTTTTTGATCTTTTTGATCTTTTTGATCTTTTTGATCTTTTTGATCTTTTTGATCTTTTTGATCTTTTTGATCTTTTTGATCTTTTTGATATTTTTGATCTTTTTGATCTTTTTGATCTTTTTGATCTTTTTGATCCTTTTGATCTTTTTGATCTTTTTGATCTTTTTGATCTTATTGATCTTTTTGATCTTTTTGATCTTTTTGATCTTGTTGATTTTTTTGATTTTTTTGATCATTTTGATCATTTTGATCTTTTTGATATTTTTGATCTTTTTGATCTTTTTGATCTTTTTGATCTTTTTGATCTTTCTGATATTTTTGATCTTTTTGATATTTTTGGTCTTATTGATCTTTTCGATATTTGCGATCTTTTAGATCTTTCAGATCTTTTAGATCTTTTCGACCTTTTTGATCTTTTTGATCTTTTTGATCTTATTGATCTTATTGATCTTTTTGATCTTATTGATCTTTTTGATCTTTTTGATCTTTTTGATCTTTTTGATCTTTTTGATCATTTTGATCTTTTTGATCTTTTTGATCTTTTTGATCTTTTTGATCTTTTTGATCTTTTTGATCTTTTTGTTTTTTTTGATCTTTTTGATCTTTTTGATCTTTTTGATCTTTTTGATCTCTTTGATCTTTTTGATCTTTTTGATCTTTTTGATCTTTTTGATCTTTTTGATCTTTTTGATCTTTTTGATCTTTTTGATCTTTTTGATCTTTTTGATCTTTTTGATCTTTTTGATCTCTTCGATCTTTTCGATCTTTTTGATCTTTCTGATATTTTTGATCTTTTCGATCTTTTTGATCTTTTTGATCTTTTTGATCTTTTTGATCTTTTGATCTTTTAGATCTTTTAGATATTTTAGATTCGATCTTCGATCTTTTTGATCTTTCTGATATTTTTGATCTTTTTGATATTTTTGGTCTTTTTGATCTATTCGATATTTGCGATCTTTTAGATCTTTTAGATCTTTTAGACCTTTTAGACCTTTTAGAAATTTTAGATCTTTTTGATCTTTTTGATCATTTTGATCTTTTTTTTCTTTTTGATTTTTTTGATCTTTTTGATCTTTTTGATCTTTTTGATCTTTTTGATCTTTTTGATCTTTTTGATCTTTTTGATCTTTTTGATCTTTTTGATCTTTTTGATCTTTTTGATCTTTTTGATCTTTTTGATCTTTTTGATCTTTTTGATCTTTTTGATCTTTTTGATCTTTTTGATCTTTTTGATATTTTTGATATTTTTTATCTTTTTGAAATTTTTTATCTTTTTGATCTTTTTGATCTTTTTGATCTTTTTGATCTTTTTGATCTTTTTGATATTTTTGATATTTTTGATATTTTTGATATTTTTAATCTTTTTGATCTTTTTGATCTTTTTGATCTTTTTGATCTTTTTGATCTTTTTGATCTTTTTGATCTTTTTGATCTTTTTGATCTTTTTGATCTTTTTGATCTTTTTGATCTTTTTGATCTTTTTGATCTTTTTGATCTTTTTGATCTTTTTGATCTTTTTGATCTTTTTGATCTTTTTGATCTTTTTGATCTTTTTGATCTTTTTGATCTTTTTGATCTTTTTGATCTTTTTGATCTTTTTGATCTTTTTGATCTTTTTGATCTTTTTGATCTTTTTGATCTTTTTGATCTTTTTGATCTTTTTGATCTTTTTGATCTTTTTGATCTTTTTGATCTTTTTGATCTTTTTGATCTTTTTGATCTTTTTGATCTTTTTGATCTTTTTGATCTTTTTGATCTTTTTGATCTTTTTGATCTTTTTGATCTTTTTGATCTTTTTGATCTTTTTGATCTTTTTGATCTTTTTGATCTTTTTGATCTTTTTGATCTTTTTGATCTTTTTGATCTTTTTGATCTTTTTGATCTTTTTGATCTTTTTGATCTTTTTGATCTTTTTGATCTTTTTGATCTTTTTGATCTTTTTGATCTTTTTGATCTTTTTGATCTTTTTGATCTTTTTGATCTTTTTGATCTTTTTGATCTTTTTGATCTTTTTGATCTTTTTGATCTTTTTGATCTTTTTGATCTTTTTGATCTTTTTGATCTTTTTGATCTTTTTGATCTTTTTGATCTTTTTGATCTTTTTGATCTTTTTGATCTTTTTGATCTTTTTGATCTTTTTGATCTTTTTGATCTTTTTGATCTTTTTGATCTTTTTGATCTTTTTGATCTTTTTGATCTTTTTGATCTTTTTGATCTTTTTGATCTTTTTGATCTTTTTGATCTTTTTGATCTTTTTGATCTTTTTGATCTTTTTGATCTTTTTGATCTTTTTGATCTTTTTGATCTTTTTGATCTTTTTGATCTTTTTGATCTTTTTGATCTTTTTGATCTTTTTGATCTTTTTGATCTTTTTGATCTTTTTGATCTTTTTGATCTTTTTGATCTTTTTGATCTTTTTGATCTTTTTGATCTTTTTGATCTTTTTGATCTTTTTGATCTTTTTGATCTTTTTGATCTTTTTGATCTTTTTGATCTTTTTGATCTTTTTGATCTTTTTGATCTTTTTGATCTTTTTGATCTTTTTGATCTTTTTGATCTTTTTGATCTTTTTGATCTTTTTGATCTTTTTGATCTTTTTAATCTTTTTAATCTTTTTGATCTTTTTGATCTTTTTGATCTTTTTGATCTTTTTGATCTTTTTGATCTTTTTGATCTTTTTGATCTTTTTGATCTTTTTGATCTTTTTGATCTTTTTGATCTTTTTGATCTTTTTGATCTTTTTGATCTTTTTGATCTTTTTGATCTTTTTGATCTTTTTGATCATTTTGATCTTTTTGATCTTTTTGATCTTTTTGATCTTTTTGATCTTTTTGATCTTTTTGATCTTTTTGATCTTTTTGATCTTTTTGATCTTTTTGATCTTTTTGATCTTTTTGATCTTTTTGATCTTTTTGATCTTTTTGATCTTTTTGATCTTTTTGATCTTTTTGATCTTTTTGATCTTTTTGATCTTTTTGATCTTTTTGATCTTTTTGATCTTTTTGATCTTTTTGATCTTTTTGATCTTTTTGATCTTTTTGATCTTTTTGATCTTTTTGATCTTTTTGGTCTTTTTGATCTTTCTGATATTTTTGATCTTTTGATATATTTGGTCTTTTTGATCTATTCGATATTTGCGATCTTTTTGATCTTTTTGATCTTTTTGATCTTTTTGATCTTTTTGATCTTTTTGATCATTTTGATCTTTTTGATCTTTTTGATCTTTTTGATCTTTTTGATCTTTTTGATCTTTTTGATCTTTTTGATCTTTTTGATCTTTTTGATCTTTTTGATCTTTTTGATCTTTTTGATCTTTTTGATCTTTTTGATCTTTTTGATCTTTTTGATCTTTTTGATCTTTTTGATCTTTTTGATCTTTTTGATCTTTTTGATCTTTTTGATCTTTTTGATCTTTTTGATCTTTTTGATCTTTTTGATCTTTTTGATCTTTTTGATCTTTTTGATCTTTTTGATCTTTTTGATCTTTTTGATCTTTTTGATCTTTTTGATCTTTTTGATCTTTTTGATCTTTTTGATCTTTTTGATCTTTTTGATCTTTTTGATCTTTTTGATCTTTTTGATCTTTTTGATCTTTTTAATCTTTTTGATCTTTTTGATCTTTTTGATCTTTTTGATCTTTTTGATCTTTTTGATCTTTTTGATCTTTTTGATCTTTTTGATCTTTTTGATCTTTTTGATCTTTTTGATCTTTTTGATCTTTTTGATCTTTTTGATCTTTTTGATCTTTTTGATCTTTTTGATCTTTTTGATCTTTTTGATCTTTTTGATCTCTTTGATCTTTTTGATCTTTTTGATCTTTTTGATCTTTTTGATCTTTTTGATCTTTTTGATCTTTTTGATCTTTTTGATCTTTTTGATCTTTTTGATCTTTTTGATCTTTTTGATCTTTTTGATCTTTTTGATCTTTTTGATCTTTTTGATCTTTTTGATCTTTTTGATCTTTTTGATCTTTTTGATCTTTTTGATCTTTTTGATCTTTTTGATCTTTTTGATCTTTTTGATCTTTTTGATCTTTTTGATCTTTTTGATATTTTTGATATTTTTGATATTTTTGATATTTTTGATCTTTTTGATATTTTTGATCTTTTTGATCTTTTTGATCTTTTTGATCTTTTTGATATTTTTGATATTTTTGATATTTTTATATTTTTGATATTTTTGATATTTTTGATATTTTTGATATTTTTGATACTTTTGATCTTTTTGATCTTTTTTGATCTTTTTTGATCTTTTTTGATCTTTTTTGATCTTTTTTGATCTTTTTTGATCTGTTTTGATCTTTTTTGATCTGTTTTGATCTTTTTTGATCTTTTTGATCTTTTTGATCTTTTTGATCTTTTTGATCTTTTTGATCTTTTTGATCTTTTTGATCTTTTTGATCTTTTTGATCTTTTTGATCTTTTTGATCTTTTTGATCTTTTTGATCTTTTTGATCTTTTAGTTTTTTTTTGATCTTTTTGATCTTTTTGATCTTTTTGATCTTTTTGATCTTTTTGATCTTTTTGATCTTTTTGATCTTTTTGATCTTTTTGATCTTTTTGATCTTTTTGATCTTTTTGATCTTTTTGATCTTTTTGATCTTTTTGATCTTTTTGATCTTTTTGATCTTTTTGATCTTTTTGATCTTTTTGATCTTTTTGATCTTTTTGATCTTTTAGTTTTTTTTTGATCTTTTTGATCTTTTTGATCTTTTTGATCTTTTTGATCTTTTTGATCTTTTTGATCTTTTTGATCTTTTTGATCTTTTTGATCTTTTTGATCTTTTTGATCTTTTTGATCTTTTTGATCTTTTTGATCTTTTTGATCTTTTTGATCTTTTTGATCTTTTTGATCTTTTTGATCTTTTTGATCTTTTTGATCTTTTTGATCTTTTTGATCTTTTTGATCTTTTTGATCTTTTTGATCTTTTTGATCTTTTTGATCTTTTTGATCTTTTTGATCTTTTTGATCTTTTTGATCTTTTTGATCTTTTTGATCTTTTTGATCTTTTTGATCTTTTTGATCTTTTTGATCTTTTTGATCTTTTTGATCTTTTTGATCTTTTTGATCTTTTTGATCTTTTTGATCTTTTTGATCTTTTTGATCTTTTTGATCTTTTTGATCTTTTTGATCTTTTTGATCTTTTTGATCTTTTTGATCTTTTTGATCTTTTTGATCTTTTTGATCTTTTTGATCTTTTTGATCTTTTTGATCTTTTTGATCTTTTTGATCTTTTTGATCTTTTTGATCTTTTTGATCTTTTTGATCTTTTTGATCTTTTTGATCTTTTTGATCCTTTTGATCTTTTTGATCTTTTTGATCTTTTTGATCTTTTTGATCTTTTTGATCTTTTTGATCTTTTTGATCTTTTTGATCTTTTTGATCTTTTTGATCTTTTTGATCTTTTTGATCTTTTTGATCTTTTTGATCTTTTTGATCTTTTTGATCTTTTTGATCTTTTTGATCTTTTTGATCTTTTTGATCTTTTTGATCTTTTTGATCTTTCTGATCTTTTTGATCTTTTTGATCTTTTTGATCTTCTTGATCTTTTTTATCTTTTTGATCTTTTTGATCTTTTTGATCTTTTTGATCTTTTTGATCTTTTTGATCTTTTTGATCTTTTTGATCTTTTTGATCTTTTTGATCTTTTTGATCTTTTTGATCTTTTTGATCTTTTTGATCTTTTTGATCTTTTTGATCTTTTTGATCTTTTTGATCTTTTTGATCTTTTTGATCTTTTTGATCTTTTTGATCTTTTTGATCTTTTTGATCTTTTTGATCTTTTTGATCTTTTTGATCTTTTTGATCTTTTTGATCTTTTTGATCTTTTTGATCTTTTTGATCTTTTTGATCTTTTTGATCTTTTTGATCTTTTTGATCTTTTTGATCTTTTTGATCTTTTTGATCTTTTTGATCTTTTTGATCTTCTTGATCTTTTTTGATCTTTTTGATCTTCATGGACATGTCCAGGAACACGTCATCCTCCAGTGTACATGTCCAAAATCATTTTTATGACATTTCAAAACATACTAAAAAAAAAAAAATGTTTGTCCAATGTCATCATGGCCATGTCCAGGAACACCTCATCCTCCAGTGTACATGTCCAAAATCATGGTTATGGCATTTCAAAACATAATGTAAAAAAATGTCCAAGGTCATCATAGACATGTCCAGGAGCACCTCATCCCCCAGTGTACATGTCGAAAACCATTTTTATGCCATTTTTGAAATGAAATTAAAACACAATGAAAATAAAAAAAATTATCAAAGGTCATCATGGACCAAATCTTTTTGATATTTTGGTTTTTTTCGATCTTTTTAATCTTTTCGTCCCTTTCGAACATTTGGAACATTTCGCACTTTTCGAACGTTTTGATCTTTTCGACCTTTTTGATCTTTTCGATATTTTTTCTCTTTTCAATCTTTTAGATCTTTTTCATCTTTTCAAACTTATCGATCTTTTCGATCTTTTTGATCTTTACAAAAAGGCGATTCCGCCCAATTGGAGTGGTCATCCTGGATATGACCAGCAGCACCTCATCATTCAATGGACATCCAAAATCATTTTTTGTTATATTTCAAAACTTAATGAAAAAAACATTGTCATTATGGACATGTGAAGGAACACTTCCTCCTCCAGTGTACATGTCCAAAATCAGGTTTATGGCATTTCAAAACATAATGTAAAAAAAATGTCCAGTGTACATGTCGAAAACCATTTTTATGACATTTCAAAACATAATGAAAATAAAAAAAAATTATCAAAGGTCATCAAGGAGATGTTCAGAAGCAAATATCTTTTTGATATTTGGAATCTTTTCGAGCTTTATGATCTTTTCGTCCTTTTCGAACATTTTGATCTTTTCGCACTTTTTGATCATTTTGATTTTTTCGACCTTTTTGATCTTTTTGATCTCTTCGATCTTTTTGATCTCTTCGATATTTTTGATCTTTTTTGATCTTTTTGATCTTTTTGATCTTTTTGATCTTTTTTGATCTTTTTTGATCTTTTTTGATCTTTTTTGATCTTTTTTGATCTTTTTGATCTTTTTGATCTTTTTGATCTTTTTGATCTTTTTGATCTTTTTGATCTTTTTGATCTTTTTGATCTTTTTGATCTTTTTGATCTTTTTGATCTTTTTGATCTTTTTGATCTTTTTGATCTTTTTGATCTTTTTGATCTTTTTGATCTTTTTGATCTTTTTGATCTTTTTGATCTTTTTGATCTTTTTGATCTTTTTGATCTTTTTGATCTTTTTGATCTTTTTGATCTTTTTGATCTTTTTGATCTTTTTGATCTTTTTGATCTTTTTGATCTTTTTGATCTTTTTGATCTTTTTGATCTTTTTGATCTTTTTGATCTTTTTGATCTTTTTGATCTTTTTGATCTTTTTGATCTTTTTGATCTTTTTGATCTTTGTGATCTTTTTGATCTTTTTGATCTTTTTGATCTTTTTGATCTTTTTGATCTTTTTGATCTTTTTGATCTTTTTGATCTTTTTGATCTTTTTGATCTTTTTGATCTTTTTGATCTTTTTGATCTTTTTGATCTTTTTGATCTTTTTGATCTTTTTGATCTTTCGATCTTTTAGACATTATCGATCTTTTTGGTCCTTTTTTATCTTTTTGATCTGTTCGATCTTTCTGATCTTTTCTCTCTTTTCGATTTTATTGATCTTTTCGATCTTTGTGGTCTTTTTGATCTTTTTTGATCTATTTGATCATTTCGATCCGAGTCAATGTTGGCATTTCGGACCGAACGTATGTCCATTACAATAGAAGCGTGCCTTTCGTCAATCACAACGTTATCAATTTGGTCAATTTCGGGTGACCGCCACGTGTCCTTGTGAATATTGAGATACTTGAATATAGTACGAATAATTATCATGTTTCGTGGTGCGGCGAAATCGATCAACCTCATTTCATTGTCGGACGTGCTGTCGTGGAGGCTGAATTCTCCAACAGTTGGACCAAAGATATCCTCTTGGGCTACCTTGGCATTAAAGTCGTCGTTTTGATGTCGTGTCGGGGGCAGCGCTCATAGATGGTCTTTTTGGTTTTATCGTCCTTCTCATTCGTCGGACCGTGCACACAAATTAGGTTGATGTAGAAATATTAAGCCTTGATGCGGATTGTTGCCAGTCGTTCGTTCACGGGTGTTGCCAACATTGTGGAAAAAATACCTTTTGAGGGATTAGAGATTTTTCAATTCATGAGGGATTTTTTTCTCACACTTTTTTATTATTTGGCGTACATTTTTATATATCGAGGGCTTATATTCAATACCGTCTATCTACAAAAACACAGTTTTTCAGGAGAGCGAAAAAACTAATTAAATCGCAAATCATGAAAGTGGCGATCAACTTTTCTTCTACAATATTAAATAAAAATAGTCTTTAATTAATACAATTAAAAAATTCAGCAATTTCGCGCTATTCGTCGTGCTATGGTAGATAGAGATTATTGCTATTCAAATATGATCAATGTCTATGAAAAAACGAGCAGATAGAGCATATTGCACAATATCGTAATGGAGATATATCAGAAAATATTCTTGGAATCAGCGATTTGTTAATTTTTTTATATTCTGGTGTAACTTATACAAAATTCACCGACTAATTTTTGTTATACCATTTTCGGTTCACGAGGTATACGAAGGTTAAAGGTCTTAATATTCCATAATCCAACCCGACGTTTTATAAAGATTAAAAAAAAAAACACTTAACTCTGTATCAAAAAAAAAAAAAAAAAAAAAAAAAAAAAAAAAAGAAGCCTCGGATAACGACCGATTACAACGATGACGACCCACGCAAACGTTTTAAGGACCATGATTTACGGATATGCACCTGGAATGTCCGGACCCTTTATAGGGAAGGTGCCTCTATCCAGCTGGCAGATGTCCTCGAAAAATATAAGGCTGACATCACCGCTATCCAGGAGATGCGATGGACGGGACAGGGCTGTTCGAAACAAGCGTCCTGTGATATCTACTACAGCTGCCATGCGGAGAGACACGAATTTGGATGTGGATTTGTGGTCGGCAAGAGACTCCGCCATCTTGTCTCTAGGTTCACGCCCGTGGACGAAAGGCTGGCAACAATTCGCATCAAGGCTAAATATTTCCATATCAGCCTAATTTGTGCACACGCTCCGACGAACGAGAAAGATGACGAGACAAAAGAGCGCTTCTACGAGCGCCTAGACAACGCATACGAGCGCTGCCCCCGCCACGATATCAAAATCGTGCTAGGCGATTTTAACGCCAAGGTGGGCAGAGAAGCCATCTATTGTCCCACAATCGGAAAATTTAGCCTCCATGCCAACACTTCCGATAACGGAACGAGGCTAATCGACTTCGCCGCAGCACGAAACATGGTAGTTAGTAGCACTAGATTCGAACATTTCGATATCCACAAGGCCACATGGTTGTCGCCCGATCAAAAAACTCGAAATCAAATTGATCACGTTGTGATTGACGGAAGGCACGCTTCAAGCGTGATGGACGTACGCACTATCCGAGGTGCCAATATGGACTCGGATCATTACCTTGTAGCAGCCAAGGTCCGCACACGCTTAAGCGCTGCGAAGAACGTACGGAACCAAACGCAGAGAAAGCTAGACGTCGGAAAGCTGCAATCACAACAGACAACGCAAGCCTTTTCCACTCGACTCTCACACCTGCTTAGACAAAGCACTCCTCCTCTCGATGATATAAGCGCGCAGTGGAATCATATCTCCTGCTCTATGCGTACGGCTGCCGAAGAGGTGCTTGGATTCCAACGCCCCCTGAGGAATCAGTGGTATGACCAAGAGTGTCGCGCGGCCACTGCAGTACAAATCCACCCTGCAGTCAGTAGCTACGCGAGCTGCGAAGGAGCGATACAAAGAGAAGAGGAGGGAAGAGAGACGTCTTTTCAGGCGTAAAAAAAGCGAGGCAGAAAGACGTGAGTGTGAGGAGATTGAGATGCATGGGGACAGGAATGAGGCTCGAAAATTCTTCCAGAAAATAAGACGCCTAGCCGGAGGTTCAAAATCCGGAGCCTCTTCCTGTAAAGATGAGAACGGGAATCTAGTGACAGATATCCAGAGCACACTGAAAATATGGAGGGATCACTTCTCTAAACTGCTGACCGGTGATGATGACCTCAATTCCACCGATAGAGAAGCAAACCCGGCAACCCCAGTACTTGATGACGACGTTGAGATTCCGCCACCCGACCATGACGAGGTCAGAACAGCCATTGCTCGGCTGAAAAACAACAAAGCCGCAGGTGCTGATGGCCTGCCTGCTGAATTGTTTAAGACCGGAGGCGAAGAGCTAATAGAGAGCATGCACGAGCTCGTAAGCAGAATATGGTCGGATGAAAGCATGCCAAGTGACTGGAACCTCAGTGTACTCTGCCCAATCCTTAAGAAAGGGGATCCCACTATCTGCGCCAACTACCGTGGGATCAGCCTACTCAATATCGCATACAAGGTTCTATCGAGCGTATTATGTGAAAGACTGAAGCCCATCGTCAACAGACTGATTGGACCTTATCAGTGCGGCTTCAGACCTGGAAAGTCCACCATAGACCAGATTTTCACATTGCGCCTAATCCAGGAAAAGACCCCTAGAAAAACAGATCGACACCTACCACCTATTAGTCGACTATAAAGCCGCCTTCGACACTCCGATAAGGGAACGATTATACGCCGCAATGTCTGAGTTCGGTATACCTGCGAAACTTATAAGGCTTTGCAGGATGACCCTGAGCAACACACGTTGCTCAGTGAGAATAGGAAAAGACCTCTCCGAGCCATTTCATACCGAACGAGGTTTCAGACAGGGTGACTCCCTATCGTGCGACTTTTTTAACTTATTGATGGAGAAAATAGTTCGAGCTGCCGAACTCCGTCAAAGCGGCACTATCTTCAACAAAAGTGTCATGCTGCTCGCATATGCCGACGATATTGATATCATTGGCAGGAGCACACGAGCAGTCAGCGCAGCATTCTCCAGATTGGAGAAAGAGTCGCGTCGAATGGGTCTAGCGGTGAACGAGGACAAGACGAAGTTCCTTGTGTCAACAAGCAAAAAAGAGTCCGTGCGTCTTGGACAAAAAGCTGATTTTGACACCCACAAGTTCGACATTGTGAAGGACTTCGTCTATCTGGGATCCAGCGTAAACAGCAACAACGACGTCAGCCTGGAGATCAAACGGAGAATAACTCTTGCCAACAGGTGCTACTTTGGGCTCAGTAGGCAATTGAGAAGCAGAGCCCTCTCTCGCCGGACAAAAATAACGCTCTACAAGTCACTCATCATGCCCGTCCTACTTTATGGTGCAGAAACATGGACGCTGGCCACCACCGATGAGAGAGTACTGGGAGCGTTCGAGAGAAAGATTCTCCGTAAAATCTTTGGCCCTATCTGCTTTGCTAACGAGTATCGAATCAGGATGAACCACGAGCTGTATGAGTTATTCGACGACATTGACATAGTCAAGCGCATCAAGATCCAGCGGCTTCGCTGGCTAGGTCATGTCGAACGAATGGATGAAAACACTCCAGCCAAGAAGGTGCTTGAATCGAAACTCGAAGGTGGACAGCGTAGAAGAGGGCGTCCAAATCTGCGTTGGAAAGACCAAGTTGAGGACAACCTGGCAACGCTTGGTATTTCTAACTGGCGTCAGCGCGCGCAAAGCAGATCCGACTGGCGCGGCTTCATCTCAGCGGCCAAAACCGATCCACGGTTGTAAGGGCCATTTAAGTAAGTAAGTAAGTAACTCTGTATCACTATTTTAAAATCATGAATATTATCCTAAATATTTAAACTAATATCCCATTTTGGAGGATATCGGTGTATTGACCACGAATATATAATACGAATCCTTAACATATCTGAAAACTTTCTTTAAAAAAACACTAAACATCTTGTCTGGAAATACCATAAAGGTAATGGTACAAGCTATGTTTTCTCAGTACAAACTAAATTTAAATTTCGTCCTTTAAGGCTTCATATTAGAATAGGAAAAATCTTTGAAAAGTTAGTTTTCCGTATACGAAAAATTATTTTTAGTAGCTCCTATGGCTTCTATGATATTGTATAACCATTGAGAAAATATGACGTCATCCTTCGATAACAGTTTTTACATGGATGTCATATCCTTTTTCATACAAATTGAGTTGATTCTTTGTGAATTAGGATGGACCGGACCCACGGATGGACAGGACGAAATTGATTAATAAAATTACGCTTAAGAATAATCTATATACTACTCCATAACTGCAACGCTTATTTATAGTCATTATAAACTTATATGTGTAGATAGATACTATTGCATTCATAAAAAAACATTCATGTAGATAGACAAATTATTAAAATGAAAATATAATAGTAATCGAAATATTCTTTTTGTTCCAAATTAATGTCATAGATGCAGCGGAGATCAGTGAAGATTTCTGCATCAAAAACTCATTTTCGTCAAAATTGTAGATAGGCAGTATTGAATATAAGCCCTCGATATATTCTATATTATATTGTTTAAATTTTGAGTTTTTGACCCCAAAATAACCACTAAAAACTAACTCGTGTGCAATACAATTTTTTTATTGCGATTATTGCAAAAAGCGCAACAGAACAATCTCGAATTATTGCTTCACAGAGTTGCAATTTTTTTTTTATTCATACGAAAATTAGTTGTAGACTTTTAAAAGAGTTGATTTTATGAAATTAAATAAACAATGGAATTATATAAAATGATAATATTAATGTTGTTAACAGCCAAAAATTATAAAGTATTTAATTATTTGATGCAAATAAAGACATTCAGACAAAACAATAGATGTCATTTATGAAAGCAAATGAAATTAAAGTTCCTTTAAGTTTGTAAAAAAATATGTGATGAATTTTTTTTTTTAATTGTTTCATATAAATCTTGTTGTCGAATCACTTTAAGTGATTGTTTTGTATTTTTTTTTTGATTTCAATTGAATTTTTATTTTTAATTTGAATAACTTTTTTTATTATCTTTTTAATTTTTTTTATTACTACTTTTTTAATTAAATTACTTCTTATTTTACTTTTTTGAATACTTTTATTTTTAATGCACTAAGCAACATTAATTTTAAGAAATGAATTTTATAATGAAATAAAAAGAGCATTCGTTTTGTTACCGCCACCAACGCAACATCGAGTTTTAAATTGGGTCCCAATAAATAAATATAAACCAGTTGGGAGGTTAGATCACATGGGAAATTTTAAAGTAGGTGTAATTATGATAGTTAGGATTATCAAAATTATAGTCGGTCTAAGCCGACTATAAATAACCTACACATATGTGTGGTTACCATTCAAAGTGATATATAGGTCAACAGGGTATACGAATCCTGAAAATAACTACAAACATTCAATCGCTGAAGAATTTCCATTCATTTGATACCCATATTTACAAATGGGTAGGTGTACCGAATTTCGATTTTTTTTTTGTGAACCACAAATCTTTTTGCCGGAAAACATTATTATAATGTATTTGAGCATGATATCAATATACATTTGACCAAAAAAGTTTACTTAAGCACGTATACATAAAAATTGATCTTTATATGTACATTTTATATGAGGTATTTGAACATAAGTGGTCGGATCATAGGTCACAATAGACCGATCTTGCCAAGCGTAGGTATATTAGTAATCTAAGTTATAAGTTTCATTTATCTAGCTCTTCAATTTTAAAAGTAGTAGGGATTTCAACAGACAAACAGACAGACGGACAGACAGACGGACATCGCTAAATCGACTCAGGAGGTCATGCTGATCAAGAATATATATACGTTTCCATACCGGAGATGCTTCCTTCTGGGTGTTACAAACGGTGTACCAAACTGAATATACCCTTTCACTCTTAGTGTAGGGTATAAAAACAACCAACAAAAACATTAAACGAAAAATAATTTCGTTTTTAATAAATATTAAAAAAATTCATGGCGCCCAAGCAGGGACTTGATTAAACGATAAAAAAATGTTAATTAAATTGTTGCAGGTGGAAAACCAAAAGATTATTTGGTTCGGTTTTCGCAATTAAGCGAACAAAGTCTTTCGCGAATCGCAATCCACGGTAATTCGCCAAATTAACGTGTGAAATTTAATAAATTAATTAAAAATTAAAGTTCCGCTGTCGTGGCAATCGCTTTCGGGTTCACCATCATTGTCGCTACTTGCTGCCTACTTGTTGCCGTCGCCTTGTATATTATATACAACAAATTGGCGCCATCTCGGTCATTGACCTGCTGCCGCTGACTTGTGCCTGTATCCATCCCACTGCTGCTTACTGCCGTCGCTGCTATCTTGCTGCTGAGGAAATATCGATGATTAGGACAAATGCTCTGCAACTGCTGCATCTGTCAAAAGGAAGTTGGCAAATCACAGGTATTTAAGTACTATTAACTGAGAAAATATATCTGCTTAATAAAAGCAAGGCAAAAATAATTGCTAAATATTTAATCAACCAGTTAATTGCACTTTTATTTGAATTAGAAACATATTCCGAAGTGAAACAAAACATCGCGATAGTGAGACGGTTAATAATTCGGTATAAATTAATTAACACAAATCGCATTAATTGCATTCGTTCGATTTGTGGAAAATATTCGGAGTATAAAAATATCAAGAGGTTATTTGAACAATGATCACGCATTAACTGATATTGAGAAATTTAATCATCTCATATCATGTTTATCGAAGTTTAGGAACTGTAAAAGCGTTCCAAATAACTGATCAAAATTATCCCAAGGCATTGTCAAGTTTGAAGAAGGTTTATGACAACAGCTGTCTAATCTTTTTGGATAACATTCATAAACTCTTCGATCTTGAGGAAACTAATAAGCCATCTGCTTCTGCCTTGCTTTCCATAATCGACACAGAACCACGCTTCGGTTTGTGATGACCAAGTTATTTTAGCTACACCCATAGTTAAAATAAAAAGTAAATCTGGGGAGTATTATTTAGCAAGAACTTTGCTTGATTCCGGTTCACACATCGATTGTATTACCAAAGAACTCGCTCAATTGTTGCAATTGAAAAGGGAAGAGAGTATATCTTGGTATTGGAACATGATTGGTGTTGGAAAATCAAATTCCAAAGATTCTAAATTACACGCTGCTGTGACTCTATAGTTCAAAAATTCTGGGAGTTGAAAGAAATTCCCATGGAGTCACAAAAAATGAAATATACCACAGAACAACAACTGTGTGAGAATAACTTTGTTGATACCGTACAACGTTCATCCAATGGTCGTTTAAAATTATCACTACTATTTAAATCTGATCACAATTCTATCGCTATCTATCGCTAGAGCGAAGATTATCAAAAGATTCTGAGCTGCGTGAACTATATATGGATTTCATGAAAGAGTACATTGATTTAGGTCACATGACATTGGCCAAAAGCGAAATTCCGCAGACCCCTCATTATTTTATACCGCATAAGTGCGTCCTTAGACCACTCAGTACGACTACAAAACTTCGTGTAGTTTTTGATGCGTCGTGTCGGACATCAACGCAGAATTGAATTATATTGAATGATATTTTGCGTGTTGGTCCAAGAGGAGCTGTACTCAACGTTGTTACGTTTTCGATTGCATAAATACGCAATCATTGCTGACATTACTAAAATGTACCGTCAAATATCAATTGACGACGCAGATAAAAATTTTCAGCTAATTTTATGGAGAGAACATTCAACAGATCCGATACAGGCGTATCAATTAAACACCGTGACGTATGGTACGTCGCCATCTCCATTTCTGGCCATACGATGCTTTTTTTATTTAAGCGACTTGAACAAAGATGTGTATCAAATTGGATCGAAAATTGTACGCAGTGATTTCTACGTTGACGACCTGTTAACCGGTGCTGACAATTTTGAAGATCTAGAAATTATACGTGTTCAAGTCTCAAAAATGTTAGATTCAGCCGGAATGCAATTGGCAATTTGGTTTTCTAACCACCCGACCTATCAAGTCGGAGAGTTGTCAGAAAAATCACTGCAATTTAATGATGTCGATTCCACAAAAGCGCTGGGAAAACATTGGGTTCCGAAGAATGACACATTTAAGTTTCATTTAGAAGACAATTTTCACGATCTGCGAGCCACAAAAAGAAACATTTTGTCAGTTTCTGCTCGAATTTTCGATCCGCTCGGACTTTAATGCCCAATTGTAACAAAGGCAAATATCTTATTAAAAGAAATCTGGCTTCAAAACCTGGACTGGGATGAATCAATACCACAGCGCTTAGATTCCTGTTGGCAAAACTTTAAAATCAATTTAACTCAGCTGGACACAATAACAATTCCACGATATGTTAATACGCATCCAAATACCAAGTTCATGGTTTTGCTGACGCTTCAATAAAAGCGTACGGTTGCTGTCTTTACATAAGAACACAAGAAAAAGTGGCATTAAATTCAGCTTTTGACAACAAAATAGACTTGAGTTGTGCGCTGCGCATTTGCTGACTAAACTCTGGAATAGAGTACATGTTAAACTGTGGAATCGAGAGCGTAACTTTCAGGACTGACTCAGAAATTACGCTACACTGGATTAAGACTCATCCATGCACACTCAATACGTTTGTAGCAAACCGAGTGTCTGAAATTCAAAATACTTCTTGGCGACACGTTCCTACCAAACATAATCCTGCAGATGTAGTCTCCAGAGGATGTAACGTAGACGAACTCAATAATTCAATTTGGTTCAAAGGACCGTTATTTCTACTCGATAGTGCTGAACAGTGGCCTATTAATAAGCATTTTGAATTGTCGCAAGAAGAAACAATATTGGAAAAGAAGAAAAGTAGTGTGAAAAGACTTCTTAACGCACCCATTGCATACGACGCAAAATTTCCACTTCATATGCCGGAAAAATCTCACTTCGTAGAAATTTATTTACGGTACCTGCATTTAACTAACTGGACCAAAGGATTTGGTAGCACTTCTTCGACAGCAAATTTTGTTAACAAACGCTCGAGAAGCGTGCAGTAAAACCGTACGAACCTGCGTACATTGCTTTCGCTATAAGCCAAAGCTTCTTACTCAAATAATGGGGAACTTGTCTTTAGATCGTTTGAAGGCACTACGACCATTTTTAATATGTGGCGTAGATTTTTGTGGTCCCATGTACACGTCGCTAAAAATTCGCGGTCGACCACCCGTAAAGATGTACATTGCTGTGTTCATTTGTTTCACTTCGAACGCCGTCCACCTAGAACTTGTTAGCGATTTGACTTCTAACTGTTTCATTAATTGTTGTAAAATGTAGTTGTTTTATTTTACATTTATTGATTTATTTTACAATTTAATTAATCAAAAGAAACTTTTTATTATTTTAGTACCTCCACTTGAGGTTAGTTAAACTACAATATTTTAAATTGCAACGAAAGGTATTAACAATATCTTTGTTTCAAGCTTTTCTTAAATTCTATTTTCACAATGTTCTAGTGAATTTTCACTTTTACTCAATTTTGGTGTACGTGACTTTTGAAGAAAGTCCGACTTGCAGTTTTTGGCTGACACCAATTGCGAAATAGTATAATTGTTGGAGAACCGCTGCTTTGCTTATTTTAACATAGACCCAAAATTATGCAATGGAAAATTGTATTGCAAGAGGTGTGGTCTATGTAAAACCTTAGCGCTTTGCCAAATTATTGCCTGATTACTGTGCAAGCTAACTTGAAAGAGGAGTGGTCAAAGTATAGCTTTAGCGCTTTGCCAAATTATTGTCATTGTTGCCAACGTGAAGCGTTAGGACAATGCTATGAACATGTTGCTGTACAACATGAGTTCAACATGATATAAAAACATGATTCGCTCAACATGTGTACAGCAACATCCAAAACTGAATGAATAGTGAAGAACCACAAAGAAAAGAAAAATTTGTGAACTAATTCACAACATTCCTCCCCCCTTATGGAAAACAAAATTATTATTAATATTAAGAATAATAATAATTTTTTACTAGATATCTTAGGAATATTTTCGAATATATAGAAATGATGTGTTTTCTTAGAATTAATATTAAGAAGAATAACGATTATATGTATATTTTCAAATAATGATAATATGTTATTTTAACAATTATAATATGTTTATTTTTATTTCAAGTTATCTATAAAAATATTTTTGAATATTTGAATGTGTGCCAATATTAATAATGATATGTTTTTTTTTATATATATAAATATCTGTTGTTTAATTTGTTAATACTTATAATGGTAATCCAACCGAATTAATACTTGTGATTGAATTAATATATATATATATATATACATACATATATATATATATACATACATATATATATATATATATATATATATATATATATATATATATATATATGTATATATATATATATATATATGTATATATATATATATATATATATATATATATATATATATATATATATATATATATATATATATATATATATATATATATATATATATATATATTAATTCAATCACAAGTATTAATTCGGTTGGATTACCATTATAAGTATTAACAAATTAAACAACAGATATTTATATATATATAAAAAAAAAACATATCATTATTAATATTGGCACACATTCAAATATTCAAAAATATTTTTATAATAAATAAAATGAAATGAAATAAAAATAAACATATTATAATTGTTAAAATAACATATTATCATTATTTGAAAATATACATATAATCGTTATTCTTCTTAATATTAATTCTAAGAAAACACATCATTTCTATATATTCGAAAATATTCCTAAGATATCTAGTAAAAAATTATTATTATTCTTAATATTAATAATAATTTTGTTTTCCATAAGGGGGGAGGAATGTTGTGAATTAGTTCACACATTTTTCTTTTCTTTGTGGTTCTTCACTATTCATTCAGTTTTGGATGTTGCTGTACACATGTTGAGCGAATCATGTTTTTATATCATGTAGAACTCATGTTGTACAGCAACATGTTCATAGCATTGTCCTAACGCTTCACGTTGGCAACAATGACAATAATTTGGCAAAGCGCTAAAGCTATACTTTGACCACACCTCTTTCAAGTTAGCTTGCACAGTTAACAGAAGCTTGCAATAATTTGGCAAAGCGCTAAGGTTTTACATAGACCACACCTCTTGCAATACAATTTTCCATTGCATAATTTTGGGTCTATGTTAAAATAAGCAAAGCAGCGGTTCTCCAACAATTATACTATTTCGCAATTGGTGTCAGCCAAAAACTGCAAGTCGGACTTTCTTCAAAAGTCACGTACACCAAAATTGAGTAAAAGTGAAAATTCACTAGAACATTGTGAAAATAGAATTTAAGAAAAGCTTGAAACAAAGATATTGTTAATACCTTTCGTTGCAATTTAAAATATTGTAGTTTAACTAACCTCAAGTGGAGGTACTATAATAATAAAAAGTTTCTTTTGATTAATTAAATTGTAAAATAAATCAATAAATGTAAAATAAAACAACTACATTTTACAACAATTAATGAAACAGTTAGAAGTCAAATCGCTAACAAGTTCTAGGTGGACGGCGTTCGAAGTGAAACAAATGAACACAGCAATGTACATCTTTACGGGTGGTCGACCGCGAATTTTTAGCGACGTGTACATGGGACCACAAAAATCTACGCCACATATTAAAAATGTTCGTAGTGCCTTCAAACGATCTAAAGGCAAGTTCCCCATTATTTGAGTAAGAAGCTTTGGCTTATAGCGAAAGCAATGTACGCAGGTTCGTACGGTTTTACTGCACGCTTCTCGAGCGTTTGTTAACAAAATTTGCTGTCGAAGAAGTGCTACCAAAGCCTTTGGTCCAGTTAGTTAAATGCAGGTACCGTAATGAAGTGGAAATTTTGCGTCGTATGCAATGGGTGCGTTGTCGCCAAGAAGTATTTTGAATTTCAGACACTCGGTTTGCTACAAACGTATTGAGTGTGCATGGATGAGTCTTAATCCAGTGTAGCGTAATTTCTGAGTCAGTCCTGAAAGTATCGCTCTCGATTCCACAGTTTAACATGGACTGTACTCTATTCCAGAGTTTAGTCAGCAAATGCGCAGCGCACAGCTCAAGTCTAGGTAACGACTTGGTTTTTAGTGGTGCAACTTTCGATTTTGTTGTCAAAATCTAACAATTATAATATGTTTATTTTTATATCAAGTTATCTATAAAAATATTTTTGAATATTTGAATGTGTGCCAATATTAATAACGATATGTTTTTTTTTATATATATAAATATCTGTTGTTTAATTTGTTAATACTTATAATGGTAATCCAACCGAATTAATGCTTGTGATTGAATTAATATATATATATATATATATATATATATATTAATTCAATCACAAGCATATATATATATATATATATATATATATATATATATATATATATATATATATATATACATATATATATATGTATATAACTTATTTACTTATAACTTAACTTATATGTGTTTTGCCTTGTTCATCTTCAATGGTTCGTTGTATGTGGTGCGTTGGATCTGTTGAGCTTCGATGGTTCTTGGGGAATTTGCAAATGGTTCTATCTCCAGTGGGCGTCGTCATGTTAATACTCTGGACTCTAAATCGTTCAGGAGAGTTTTGTCCCGTTGACTTGGTCGTCGATATGTTCGAGATGATTTTTTTTTTCTGCGATCTTGTCAAACAAATTTTTGAATCATCTTGGTGCTCATGTCGCGTTATGTAGGATATTTTAGATTTCCGAATTGTTGATATCAGAAAACCTCGTGGTTCGATATTGCATTGTTTCTTCTTTATGTAAGATTGAAGACATAATATTGCGATTTCTCCCTTTTTTTTTATTATACGTTTTTCAAGGTCCATTTTACATTTAGTATCTGGCAATTGTGGCAATTTTCAAGGTCCATTTTGCATCTTGTATTTGGCAATTGTGGCAATTGTAAAAATTCAATCATTGCAACCTACTTGTATTTGGTATAACAACAAGTTTGCGTTTAGTGTGTCCTGCTCCGTTTTCAAATATGCTGCCACTCTGCTTCGTTTCTTTATTTTTCTTTATACGAATCTGCTGGGCCTCTGCTTCACTACTTCTCCTTGTTGATAACACCAAGAGCTCTTTCCACATGTCCCCATTAAAGTCCCAAGAACCCAACGATCATCTATGTGTCATCTGAGTCAGTATCCAGCGCTATTGGTCACTCTAAATAACAGTTTTTGTGCACTCGGATATTTTAAATGTACATGAAGCTTTTACTAACAATAGTTTTAATTTTGTTTAAATTATTTCAAAAGTGTGGTATGGTACTAATTTCTGTAAAATTAATATAATTTTCGTAAATTATATAATGGTTTCTGTACATTCGTCACAAGAAAAAGACTGATTTTAAGATGTTTAAATTACTTGAAATAAAGTATGGAACATTATTTGGAACATTACAAATAAAAAAAAAAATATTTCATATAATTTTTTTTTTAAATATATATGTACAAGAATATATTGTATATTGCATATACATATATATTATTTTCAATTTTCTCAAGAATTGTTGAATTTATTATATATACATATTTTTTTTTAACTGTGTTAATTTAGTTTAAAAATTTATTTAATTTCCAATACAAATTTGTATATCTCTTTTAAAAGTTTAATATAAAATTTTAGATAAAAATTAAAATAAATGAATTAAATTTTTTTTTTTAAATTTTAATTCCCGTTATTTTTTTTTCATATATTTTTTCTTTTTTTTTCTTTTAAAAAAAAAATTAATAGTTAATATCTGTTATTTATATATTTTTACTATATATTTTTTTCTTCTCTTCTTATTTTCTTCTTCTTTTTTTTCTTTTTATCTTCTTTTCTTATTTTCTTCCTTTTTTTTCCTTCTCTTTAATTAAAATTTTGATACCTCCTTCTTTTTTTTTTAATTTTAGTTCTCCTTTTCTTTTTTCATATATTTTTTATTTCTCTTTTTTTTCTCCTTTAAATTTAATATTATTATTCCCTTTTTTTTCTTCATTTTTTTTTCTCCTTTTTGTTCATCTCTTCTTATTATATTTTTTTCACTTTTTTTTTTCTTTAAAATTTAAAATTTCTTTTAATAAAAAAATAATATTTAATACCTATATATATATTTTCTCCATTTTATTTATTTTACTAATATGTTTCCTCTTTTTTTTCGATTCAATTATCAAAACTTTTTTTTAATTTTAACTGCACTAAATATTTTAATGCATAAATCCCTATTTTTTTAAATTTTAATTTCTTTGTTTTTGTTTTTTTTTTATATCTGTTATAAATTTATATTTAATTCCTGTTTTTTTTTTATTCTACTATAATATTTTCCTGTTCCCTTTATTTTAAGTTTAACTGTACTAAATATTTATATATCTCTTGTTTTTTGTTTTAAATTTGAATACTAACTGATAATTTTCTTCTTTAAGTAATTTAAATTATTATAAGTAAGTTCTTCAAATTCATTTATGTATTTGCTATATTTAAGCTTATTCAAATTGAATTATATTAATGTACAAAGTACCTTTGATATCTCTGCATGTAATTAAATATAATTGGAGTTGCGATTTATTTTTTAAAAATGTTTAATATGTTATTATATTATTTTCGTGTACTTATATAAGTTATATTATATGATATTTATTTGCATTGTTTATGGTATCAAAACAAACTGCAAGATCTGCATTTATATGCCAGCTATGAACGCTCGCTTCACGTATGATATTCATACGTTCGTACACATTGCATATGTGCTTCAGCATGAAACACTTGGGTGTAATGACCCTTTGCAAGGTTTGTTAGCTTGCGCCATTAATTATAGGTCAGTAATGCAATTGTTGGTTTGCGTTATCTGCATTGAATACGACAATGCAGAAAAGTTTGTACTACAACTACTTTTTCAGTATTATTCGGTATGCGGCTAAGCGCATCAGCGTTTAAATTACTTTTTCCCGGTTTGTAATGAATTTCGAAATCATATTCCGATAATTTGTGTCGGAAACGCGCAAGAGTTGATGTCTGATCTTTTAAATTTGCTATACCCTTTAGGGGCTGATAATCTGTATAAATTTTAAATGACCTTCCCAAAAGATATGCCCTAAAATTCATTGTTGCCCATACAATTGCCAAAAATTCTTTCTCATAGTAGAGAAGCGTGTTTCCGCATCGTTAAGAGACCTACTGGCAAACGCAATCGGACGGTCGCTTCCAACTTCACCTTGCGAAAGAACCGCGCCAATTTCTTCGTTACTGGCGTCTGTCGTGAGCAAAAAGGGTTCGTTAAAATCCTGATACGTTAGTATGGGTGGTGACATAATCGCCGCCTTAAGTTTTAAAAATGAATTCTGACAATTTTCATTCCATATGAACTTAGCGTTCTTTTTAAGCAAACAGTTTATTGGTAATGACAGTTTCGCCATACCACCTATAAATTTTCTGTAATAATTAATTAAGCCTAAAAATGCTTGAACTTCCTTCCTATTTTTCGGCACTGGAATATTTTTTACACACTCTACTTTGCCTGGTCTGGTAGGGCACCTAACTGAGAACACTTATGTCCTAAATATATAACATCGCGTCGCAAAAACTGACATTTTTCTGTATTTAATTCAAATTATGTTCTCTCAGCATTTGCAAAGCCTTGCATAGCCTATGCTCGCTGCTGCTAAATTATTTCCATAAACCACTATGTCATCTAAATAAACAAAACAGTCAATACCCTGTAAGCCTGTTAGTATGTGGTTCATTATCCTTTGAAAAGTGGCAGGTGCCCCCGTTAAACCGAATGGCATTCTGTAAAATTCGAAATGATCAAGACCTGTACTGAAAGCAGTTTTTTCTGTGTCACTATCTTCAACTAGAACCTGATGGTAACCACTTGCTAAATCTAGTGTTGAAAAATACCGACTATGATCTAACTAGTCTAAAATCTCATCTATTCGTGGTATAGAAAATACCTGTTGAATGGTGAAGTCATTTAATTTTCGAAAATCTATAACCAGTCTCCATTTCTTATTGCCATCTTTATCGCCCTTTTTAGGTACCAATAATAATGGGGAATTCCAAGGCGACATGCTTGGTGAAATAATTCCATCGGCTAACATCATTGATACTTGTCTTCTAATCTCCTTTATATGCATATGAGGAAGTTTATGCTGTTTCTGATTTATTGGTGGCTGATTCCATTGTGTGGGTATTTCATGTTTTAATATCGGAGTGAATGTTAATTCATCCCCTTCCAAATGAAAAACGTCATGATGTGATAAGCAAATATTTTGCAAAGATGCAACTTTTTCTTTATTTAATGATTTATCGATCTTTACATTTCCTAATAATCTATCAATTCTATTTTTAATATTAACCGAGTTTATTGTATTTATTGTAGAACTCGTCTTTGTTGCTTCATTATATTTGTTAAAATTTGAAAATTGTGGCTTGAAATTGCTATCAATGGTCACCTCCATATCGGTGGCATTTAAAATTGATGCATATACTCTATTTCTTCTAACGTTTGTTAAACTATCTCCCAAATATACTCCTGGCTGCATTTCCTGTTTGTACAAGAAAACTATAGGAATTCTTGTTGTTAACGGCAGTGATACAACCATGCACCCTGATTTGTTGATTAAAATTAATATTTTCTATGTCTTGCAATGATTTTAATGGAAATTTAACAAGGTGATTTTTGTCTTCATCAAAAAATTTAATTTTTTTATTTAACGCATTTATTATAGATCTGTTCCAGAGATAGTCACGCCCGACAATTACATCTGCTGGTACCCCTTGTTAAAATGACACAACGTGTAGCGTTAAACTCACGTTTTCTATGTTTGTGTGCTGAATCTTAGTGGAGCCTATGGTTCTAACGCATCCACCAAAAGCACCACTCAGATCTTTCTGAATATTTTCATTAAAATTCGGCAAATGTGCCATCCTATTTTCTTTAATCAGGCTGGACTCAGCTCCAGAATCCACTAACTAAGTAAGTTTTTCCATTTTTTGCTGCCTCGCAAGGTACTTCAATGAACACTTCACTCGTATCAGATATCTTATAACACTCTCCATGCCGGTTAAATATTTTACGATGCTTGCCTAATTGTGAAGCTAATTTCATTTTCTTCGACATAAATTTACTCTTAAAATTATTAGCAACTGAAGACAATTTAATTTTACAGATCGTGAATTTATTATACATTTCTGACGATAAAATGCACATAGCGCTAATAATAAAAAGAAATATTGAAATTACTTCATTGCAAATTATAGTCGACCCTGTACGGAATGTATCCACTGTCTTGCCAGACGTTTGATCTACAATTCCCAAATTTTCAGGGCAGTTAATTACAACTTTCTTTTTATTTGATTTACTTTTGATTTTATTATTCTTGATTTTAATATTTTTAACTTCCGATTCAATTGGTTTTACTTCTTTACTTTATTTGCTTTCTTTATAATTTGTTTATTTTTAATTTCCTTAATTCCTATATTCTGTTCATTATTCGCGTCAAGTTGTGTATTATTATTATTTAGTTCATTATATGTTTTTGTTGGAAGATTTTTATCTTCATTAATATATGTTTTTACTTTTTGTTCTTCATTTTCTGCGTTAATAATACTCGCTGTTTTATTTTGTTGTAGTGTCCTCTTTGCAACTTCTACAACTACTGGCCTTACTTCACTATTTGCTAAGGGTCCCCAGTTTAGTGGCCTTGACTGGGCCCTTGGTAGTTTCCCTGTGGACTGCTATTATTATTCCATGCATCATATTTACGTTTGGCATAACAATTCATAATAACATGTCCGACCTTTCTGCACCAAGTGCAATATTTAGTGGGACTGTTTGCAAAATTCCCATTACCTTGAAAAACTTGTGTGTCGCGTTTAACACGACAATCCCCCTCGACGTGTCCCCCTCTATGGCACCAATCGCATCTCAATCCTGGAGCAACCCCGCCTTGGTTCTGGATGCCACCTTGACCATTTACCTGAGGTACGGGTGGCTGACTTCCTTGGGGGCAGTATGTCCTGGAAAAACATTCCGACCCGAACGATCTGCACACTGTTCATGTCCATAGGTACGACAGTCACTGCAATACGGAGTATTTCTCCGTGTATGATATTCATCCCTCAGATGTCCCTTCTTCTTGCAAAAAAAAACATGTAGGTGTAGGCTGCTTCATACCTACATTTTGTGTTTTCTCTTCCGTCTCCTTTTTTTCATTGCCTTGGCCACCTAATGCATAACGATTATTTGGCATGAAGGCCGATGAAGGCTCATTGAAATGGACTCCAAACTTGTCTATGCCCGTTAACTCCCTGACTCCTTTTGTATCATCGGTATGGTCCAATGCCTCTTCCACCAATTTCTCCAGTGTTGTTTGCTTACTGCTCAACATGAGCATTCGCAAAGTGTAATCCCGAAGTCCTAACTTAAATGAGCTTTTAACTAAATTATTGAATTCAATAACGAACACGTCGTCTCGTATCATTATATTTACATTTAAACGTGCTTAATGCTGCCGACTGCAGGTTAACCAAACGCATCGAGAAAGATATACTACATTCCCTTGGATACTGAGATGCCTTTCTAATGTCATATTGAATGGCATCTACTGACCTACATTCCAAGTACGTATTCCTTAACAAATTGTATAAATCATCTATTGTGTCAAACTCCGAACCTAAGCGAACCCTAACGCTTTTAATAAACTCCTTCATTTGTTCAGGCTTCAGTTCTGCCCTCACCATTTCACATCCTTCAATAAAACGGTGAAGATCCGTCCTCAGCGATGATGAGTCTGCACCTGCAAAATCTGGCACCGCATCTTTAACGAATTTCGCGACTTCGTCTAATCCCATGTTGCCCTGTGTTGTGATGTCGTCACTTTCTATGGTATCCTTGTGGTATAAGGATGTCTCGTGCGTTGACTTAACCTCCTCGTTCAAATATCTAATACGCGCGTTCAACTCCTGTATTTTGTTGTTCGCTTCCTCCAACGTCGCGTACTCCTCCCTTGCCTGGCGTCTGACAGAATTATTTATTGAGTTCTCAGAAATATTCATTTCTTTCAATAAATTTCTTAATTTAATGTTTTCCTCTTCTATTTTAGCTGTTTCTTCTAACTCTGCTGTACGTTTTAAACAATAATCGTTTAAAGGTTTTCTCAACACGTCAACTAATCTTTCTAATTCAGTATTGTTGGTACAAATTGCGACCATAATTTTTAAACAAATCTGTCCAATTCGCTAGATAGCTTTTGAATATACGCATTTAATTCATTAGTATCTGCCATTAAATATTTCCAATCAATTTAAAACGTTATCTTTATCTTTTAATTAAAAAAAATAAATTTCATCAAGTTGTAATTGCAAATTTCAATGAAACAAAAATGTTACCCAAACAACAACGATATCAATTTTGGCATTCATGAAGAATAACCAGAGAATATATATTTGATATAGAGTTTCCATACAGGTGGTTTCGCTGCCACTTTTGTCAAATAAATTCAAACATTGGTTATGTGGAAATTAAAACAAAAATGTTGTCAACAGACACCTTTTCAAATCAATATTCTGATGTTTTCTGCCACATTTTTGGACAGAAAAATAATTAAAATTTATAAGGCGTTGGATTGCAATATATTTTGGTAAGTTTGGTTGCAAATTATCCTCCGACAGATCCAGTTTTGTGCATTGTTTTCCTCTGTTAACTTCAATCTGTTCAATGTTTAACCAATTCCACATACCCAATTTTTTCGGCAGCGACGCCAGCAAACTGGGAAGGAAACTCTATGTCAAATGTATACTCTCTGGTATAACTATAAACTATATTTTTTTTTAAGATATTGTCTTAACGTACTCAAGGTCCAGTCGGTACAAATTGGGTGTTTTGTACCAACAAATAAAACAACAAACAATTGGCAAAATGCATTGAGTGCCAGATCGTACAGCTGTTTCAGAGGCAGCCAAGCCCCTTCATCAGCGATCTTTCTCTGCAGATTCTACATTTTAAGTCGCCTAAGTTTTCCTTCTCCAATAAACACAATAAGAATTATGTGCATTGAAGAAAGAACCAAAAGCAAAAATGTAAAAACTGCATCAACTCAAGATTTTGCCAAAGTTGTTGTTGCGTGCAGCAATTTGCTACGTATAGGCTGCAGAGTTTCCACAGAATCAAATACGTAGGCTGCACTTTGTATAAAAAATTGATTTTTTATTATTTTTAAAAAATATAAAAAATCCTTTAGATTTTAAACGCCGCGCACTGCGTTAACAATTAATTGTTTTTGTTTTACGACCTCTTTTGATTATTTTAAGATATTGTCTTAACGTGCTCAAGGTCCTGTCGGTACAAATTGGGTGTTTTGTACCAACAAATAAAACAACAAACAATTGGCAAAATGCATTGAGTGGCAGATCGTACAGCTGTTTCAGAGGCAGCCAAGCCCCTTCATCAGCGATCTTTCTCTGCAGATTCTATATTTCAAGTCTATATTCTACATTTCAAGTCTATATTTTTTTTTTTTCAAATTTATATTGAAGTATTTTTTTTTTCAAATCTGTTTTCTATAACATTGGAAAAATAAAAATAATTTTATTTTTCCAAATAAAAAAAAAATAAAATAAAAAATTATGTGTATATTCGATTACTCAAGATTGTCAAAAAAAAATTTTAACATACAATGATTTTTTAATATAAATTTTTTATTATTTTTAAAATCATAACAGCAATTAGTGCTGTGTTCACACGCTTTAAAATTTAATGAAATCATTTAGTTTTTATTTGTTATACACTAGAGGGTCCGTAGTTTGGAATCTCAGTGTTATTTCAATTATTATATTGTCCTTTTTCTTTTCAGACAATTTGTAAAATTTCGACTTTTTAATAAAAATATGATTAAATTAAAATGTATGTAATCGCTGTTACTATGTAATTATTTTCATAGCACAGAAGACGTTTAAGAGAAATGTCAATTGTAAATTTATTATTTAGAATATTATAAAATATTAAAATTTCTTGAATATTTCTAAATGTTACTCCTGACTACACATCGCATTTTATTTTTCATTTAGTTTGATATAAAAATTAATTCTCATACTAATAGTATGAATTATTTTATTATACACTAGAGGGTCCGTAGTTCGGATTCGCAGTGTGTATTTTCTTTTATATATTTAATTTTTATATTTTTAAATTATTTAGAATGTTTAATCATTTTTTATTTATAACTTTAAAAAACTCTCCCTATCTCTATAACAAAAAAAAAAAACAAAATATAATTAAATCCAGTTTTCAAAGCTCCCTTTTTTTTAAATTAAAAAAAAAATAATTAAAATTTTTAATCACTTACCATTATGGTTACTTTTCCTTCTCGTCCTCCTTCCTTGGTACTTCTTTCCACTCTCAATCCTTGAGAGGTTGCTACCGGCTGCGCCAAATGTTGTAAAATTTAGTTGTTTTATTTTACATATATTGATTTATTTTACAATTTAATTAATCAAAAGACACTTTTTATTATTTTGGTACTTCCACTTGAGGTTGGTTAAACTACAATATTTTAAGTTGCAACGAAAGGTATTAACAATAACTTCGTTGCAAGCTTTTCTTAAATTCTATTTTCATAATGTTCTAGTGAATTTTCACTTTCACTTAATTTTGGTGTACGTGACTTTTGAAGAATGTCCGACTTGCAGTTTTTGGCTGACACCAATTGCGAAATAGTATAATTGTTGGAGAACCGCTGCTTGGCTTATTTTAACATAGACCCAAAATTATGCAATGGAAAATTGTATTGCAAGAGGTGTGGTCTACGTAAAGCTTTAGTGCTTTGCCACGTTGTTGCCAACGTGAAGCTTCTGTTAACTGTGCAAGCTAACTTGAAAGAGGTGTGGTCTAAGCATAGCTTTAGCGCTTTGCCAAATTATTATCATTGTTGCCAACGTGAAGCTTTAGGACAATGCTATGAACATGTTGCTGTACAACATGAGTTCAACATGATATGAAAAACATGATGCGCTCAACATGTGTACAGCAACATCCAAAACTGAATGAATAGTGAAGAACCATAAAGAAAAGAAAAATGTGTGAATGTTCTCAAAAGGTTTGTCGAAAGACGTGGGCTCCCGCAGAAGATCTACTGCGACAACGCAACCAACTTCGTGGGAGCAGACATGAAGCTGCAGGACCTTCAAGAGGCATTCAGGACACAGACGCCGACGCCGACGCCGAGGGCGCCACACTTCGGGGGACTGTGGGAAGCTGCTGTCAAGTCCGCCAAGAACCAGCTGATGTGTACCGTGGGCAACGCACTGCTCACGGCCTAGGAAATGCACACGGAGCTCGTCGAGGTAGAGGCCGTGCTCAATTCGCGACCAATCGCTCCGATGAGTCAGGACCCGAACGACGGCGAAGCGCTAACTCCAGCGCACCTGCTAATCGGAGGGCCACTGCGTTCGCTACCGCCAGAATCCGTCCCAGCGACAAAATGATGTGCTTGATGGGATGGCATCACTTATGCGATCTCAAGCAGAGTTTCTGGCGCTCGTGGTCCAGAGACTACATCCTGGGGCTGTAGCCGCGCCACAAGTGGATCGTCGACCAGCCCAATCTGGCAATCGGCAGGCACGTCGTAATGCACGACGACAACCTCCCGTCGCAGCAGTGTATGCTCGGGAGAGTAGAAGCGGTGATCGTCGGTCAGGACACCAAGGTTCGCGTCGATGACGTCAGAACCGGCGTTCATAGGAGTCCAATCCACAAACTGACAATAGTGCCTGATAATTGAACACAGCTGTTCTTTAACGTGGCCGGTGTCGAATCACTTCAAGTGATTGTTTTGTTTTCAATTGAATTTTTATTTTTAATTTGAATTACTTTTTTTATTATCTTTTTAATTTTTTTTATTACTACTTTTTTAATTGAATTACTTTTATTTTTAATGCACTAAGCAACACTAATTTTAAGAAATGCATTTTATAATGAAATAAAAAGAGCATTCGTTTTGTTACCGCCACCATCGCAACGAGTTTTAATTTGGGTCCCAATATATAAGTATAAAAAACAACAAAAATATTAAACGAAAATAATTTCGTTCTTCAAAAATATTAAGAAAATTCACTTGTTAACGAACTTTTAAATTTTTTTATTTTTTTTATTTAATTTTTTTTATATATGTGATATTTTTTGAGGGATTTTTAATGCCTGAGGGATTTTATGTGAGATTTTTTATTGTTGAGGGATTTTATATCTGAAAAAGTCTCACGACAGGGTTCTGAGTCAATGAAAGAAGATTATTGATAAATACCAGAAATAGGGACGGGGATAGGACGGAACCCTGCGGAACTCCAGAATTGATGAAATGTTGTTCTGAAAAAACACCATCCATCGCAACTCATATTGAACGACCCTGGAAAAAACTCGATATCCATCGAGTAAAAGATTTCCCGACAGCAAATGCAATTAGTTTTGAAACGAGAGCTTTATGCCACACTCGATCAAAAGCCTTGGAAATATCGACAGCAACAGCCTTACTCTCCCCGAAAAGGTGAACACAATTATTCCACTTTTCGGAGAGGACCGCCATCAAGTCACCTGTGGATCTGGTCTTACGGAAACCATATTGGCGGTCACTGAGCAATTCGTTGTGCTCAAGATAGTTCACAAGGTGGAAGTTAATTACGCTATCCATTACCTTGGAGAGTGCAGAGCGTATTGCAATGGGTCGGTAATTGGCAGGGTTCGTAGCCTCGCCCTTTTTCGGAACTGGCTGAACATTGGCAATCTTCCAACAAGATGGAAAAACTCCTGTCGTGTAGGAGATGTTGAAAACGTTACGAAACGGACACGCTGGCTTGTGAACACGCTACGCGAACTTTGTCAACACATGGGCAGATATGCCATCTGGCCCAGAGGCTTTGTTAATGTTGATATTTGCAAAAACTTTTTTAACTGCCCGAGTTCGAAAATGAATATCCGGCATTTCAGAAGAAACAAAATCGACGACGAGCAGTGGTTGATTACTATCTGGGAGTGTGGAACTATTTGCAAATAATTTTGCCAAGAGATTAGCTTTATCAACCGGGTCAGTGAAGGTCTGGCCATTCATAATAAGAGTTGGAGTAGACGATGTCGTCTGATTCTTCACCCTTTTTACAAATGACCAGATATTTTTACTACCACTGTGGTAAAGTAGGACTTTTTTGCGCGCGTTTTGTTCGTGAAGAAACTTTACGCGCGAGATCACGGCATTACAGCGATTCCTAGCCTGTATGAGAAGTCTTTCTGTGTCGGCATTCTTGTTAGAACGCCAATTCTGAAAGGCTTCCTCTTTCGACCTTTTTTATACTGAGCGGCTTTTTTATACTTGTTTATTCCCGACCAGACCTCGCACCGGGATTGAAACCAGATCTGATTGCACGTGTTAACGGGCTTCACCAACGCGATGGTGAGACAAGGAATTGTGTTGGATAGGCTATGGTAACTAACAGAAGTCAATTACTAAATTGTATATGCATTACACCATTCTGATCCCCAACGCTTCAGTTTAATATATGGACGTTTGTATCAACTTTTCCTAAGTAAATGTTTAAAATATCCTGTGTTGGGCATTCCAGATACACCCCAACTGAAAATAACCATTTATTTTAAATAATAAATAAATAAAAACCAGTTTGATGAAAAGATATTAATACTTTTCTTCATTTTTTAAGGTGAATTTGAATTCGATTCTCCATATTGGGACGAAATTAGTGAATCTGCAAAGCATTTTATTCACAATTTGATGTGCGTTAATGTAGAGAAGCGATATACTTGCAAACAGGCTTTAGCACATCCATGGTAAGTGTTCTTCAATATAATTGAAATGTAATATTATTTTGTTTATATGGAATGGTGTTGTTTAGGATTTCTGGAAATGCGGCAAGCAATAAGAATATTCACGGAACCGTATCTGAGCAGCTTAAGAAAAATTTTGCCAAATCGCGATGGAAGGTAATTAGAAACATATTGGGCTCAATCGACTGACTTTATTAGGGCAAAGAATTAAATAAATGCCTCACAATTATTTTTCAGATCGATCCCGCGTTTGATTGGCGTACAGAAATTAAACTAATTGCTTCACAATTAGTTTTAAGATCTGTCTGTTACAGAAACTTATCACAGATAGTTTCAGTAACGTTTTCTCGAAGAGTAATTTTCGAATTCGAGAACTTTTCAGACTCTGTAACTTGATAGATTCACCACACGAGTAATTCGTACTTTCTTCTATAAGACAGTGCAACAAATGCCCAACTTTTTCTTCCATCTTCCTATTTGATAACGATTTTAGGATAACGTGGGATTTCTGATCTTGAATTTGTTTTGCTCTATCAGCTCTGGATTCCTCACAATTTGGGGTCAAATATGAACCATTAGAGTGTTTAAAGAGAGTATAAAAAATAATTTAATTTAAA
Source organism: Dryomyza anilis (assembly GCA_951804985.1). Classification (NCBI taxonomy): domain Eukaryota; kingdom Metazoa; phylum Arthropoda; class Insecta; order Diptera; family Dryomyzidae; genus Dryomyza; species Dryomyza anilis. The sequence continues at coordinate 70,267,290 of OX638135.1, forward strand.
TGATACAGGTTTGGTTTCTTCAGCAATGATGTTTATCATGAACAGGCACAATCGTCCAACGCTTTTCTATAACCTCCGTTTTTTCGAATTTTAACCCTACTAATTACAAATTTTGACATACCTGAATGAGGTTCTCAAATAACGAAATTGCCTCTAATCCACCCATTAAACAGAATAATACAAAAGCTAAAAACAAACAATATATTTTTTACTTTGTTTATAACGTTGCAGGCACATTTCACAAAGTTTTTTGAAAGCGGAAATAAAAATTATATATTTTTGTGAATTTCGCTATTCGACAAACAATGGCGTATTTACTTTTCTTCCTAGACATCCTGTTTCAAGGATATTTGACAATAACGAAAATTTCTGTTTTTGGGCATGAGGTGTTAGTGGAAAGTCACACTCATATTTCTTGTATCTAAAATTAGCATAAATGCTGACACATTCAGTGCTGATATTGATTTTAAAAATACCTATCATGGTTTTCGATATTTATTTAATAAAGTAGCAAATTTTGATATAAAAAAAATAATTTTTGGGTATTTATTTCTTGTCATTCAAGTGAACACCTTTCTTGTCTTTAAGTTTTAGCTTAGCAAATTATATGAGTTTTAAAAATGTATTATAATATTAATTCGTCTGTGCTTATTTTGGATCCAAAATATATAAGCTCAACGTCTACCAAACAAAAGTATGGCTTAAAACACAGCATTTCGCTTTTGTCGTTTATCCTTGAAACAGAACGTCTAATAAAAAAACTGCAAACGCCATTATTTTTATAATATTGGAATTCATAAGAATATATAACATTTATTTTTGCTAACGAAAATTTTGCACACATCGTAATAAACAAAATACAAAATTTATGGTTTTTTTCTGTTACTGCTGAATCTGAGACGATTTTATGGATTGAGGACCTCATCTCATTTTGTATGAGGAACATTTTTGCCAAAGAAAGTATGACAGTTTTCTCAAGAGTTCAAGCGGTATGTCCAAATTTGAAATTAGTAGGGTTAAAATTCAAAAAAAATGAAGGTTATATGATAGAGTTAGGAAAATGGTGTCAAAGTAAAATAATACTGCATATTCTTGAGAAACAATATTGCTAAAAACTCCATAAATGTATCCTTTGAAATAAAAAAAATGTACTATCTTTAAACACCCTAATTGCGATAATATCATTGAAACAAGACATTTACGAAAAAAAAATTGAATATGCCAATGTTTTTAAAATGTCGAAATCCATAAGAATATATAACTTTTATTTAAGCTTTCTAAAATTTTTGTGAAATGTGCATGCCACGTAATAAACAGAATACAAAGTTTATTGTTTTTTTATTATTCTGTCTGTGGACATTTTGTTATTTAAGACCCCCACGTTATTTTGTATGGGGAATATATTTGCTGAAGAGAGTATAATAGTTTTTTCAAGAGTTCACGTTGTATGTCAAAATTTGTAATTAGTAGGGTTAAAATTCGAAAAAACAAAGTAAAAAAAATGCGCCTGTTCATGATAAACATTATTGCTAAAGAAACCAAACCTGTATCTTTTAAATTAAATTATTTTTTGTACTCTCTTTAAACACTCTTCATATTTGACCCCAAATTGTAAGGAACCCAGAGCTGATGGAGCAAAACGGACTTCAGATTCAAGATCAGCGACCCCATGTGACCCTAAAATCGTTATCAAATCGGAAGATTGTATTTTTTGCTGCACTGTGTAATAAATTGAGTTTCACATTTTTTTTGTAAATTTCACTATGGGGACAGAAGCATAGTATAGCTCGCCGAATCGGAAATTAAAGTTTGTTGCAGAATGTTGAAAATAATGTCGATTTATTCGAAATTTATGAAAACCTAGAAAACAAACGAAAACTGGTACATCCTAGTTAAAAAGATCCTTTTTAGGTTTGCTTAAAGTCAAAAAATTAGAACTGGCGCTTTTTAAAAATTAAAAACGGGTTACATTAAAACTGTCGTAACTCTTTCAATGTATACTTCACATGCAGAATGATAGTTTTATATTATTGGAAATTGAGAGAACTCTCATCTTCTGTATCAAAAATGTTAATTAGCAATTCGTATTTTTCCTGATTATTTGGCAAAAACATAAAAAAAAATATATATATATTTTTTATACAACATGGAAAAAAAACTTTCAAATGCTCTCATAAATCTTTTATACCTGGGACAGACATCTAGTATTCATACCATAGTATTTGAAATACCAGATGTGTGTCTTACAATATTATAATACTTTTGTAGTATTCCTTGATTTCATTGTAGTATTTAGCTGGCACAAATATCACAAAACTATTCGTAGTATTTTTGTAGTTTGCGTTTAAACACAGCCAAAAATTCAAAAGCTTTCGAAGAACTTTGTGTCAAAAATACTCTTTGTACTGAAATCTCATATTAAATTCCAACAAATAAATAAATTATTTAAAATTGTTTTTCAAAATTTTATTGAAAAATTTATGTTAGAAACTGAATTTTATATAATTGGCAGCACAAAAATAAAATGACCACGACCTTTAAAATATAGTGATCTTTATATCCGACTGGAAAAAATGGTTCTCTATTAACCGTGGTACCCAACAAAAATAAATGTTCTGCAATATTTGTTTTGTATAGTGTGATTTACTACGCAAAATATACAAAGTTATGTCTGTCACCTATCTGGTATTTTGAATATTATATAACTGTTATACATGCTTGCATATGTTTGGCACACGCTATTTAAAATGAGTTTAAGTGATGATAAATATACGAAAATCGTAAAAAAAATTAATTTAATATTTTTATTTTATAAGTCAGTTTCGCCATTTCTGTTATTATAGTAGACAAAATTGGCTTATAATTGGTATGGTAGTTAATAATTGCGATATTACCACACCCAGAAAATGAATCAGTTGGGCAACCATCTTTTTTTGTCAACCGCTTTATTTAGATCTGTCAACTTTCCACTTATTCAGTTGTTGCAACACCACGTATCAGTTCGCGCACCTAATGAATGCAATTGACGCAACCAAATAATCGGGGATTGTTTAGCCAATTTAAGTACACGAAATCAGCCAATTCGTACTTCACATACTTTACATACTTCATCGGAAATTTTCGACAACTTGTTGTGACCCTGACTTTGTGTATGCAACGCGTCGGAGCGTTGGGCTGCATATGAAAAGACAACAGATTGAAACTAAACACTAAGAACTCTGGAGAATAGTATTTGTCTTGTTGAATAAAGTGTAATTGGTCATGGATGAACTGAGCAGACAGATATAACAGATAAAACAATCCAAGTTTGTTTTACACGTAGTACGCGCACACAAAAAAGCAGTGAAAAATCTGATGCTTGTTCGACTGATGTTTCCTACTCTGGCAATGTTTTCCTACAACATGCCCGTGCGCACGGGGGGCCTTTGGGTGTTCGAACCCCTCGCCCTCCAGGAGCATTAACAAAATATTTAATTAAATTAAAGCCTAAAAATGTATATGACTGTAAATTATAAGAACAAAAGAAGTTTAAGCGATATGTTAGAATAAAAAAATTGATCGAAATGTTTAGAGTAAAACGAAATAATATTTTCTAAAAGTAATAAACGATAAAATATCAGAGTAAAAAAATGATAAAATTGTATCTCATTTGTGAACTTACTTTATCTTTACTCATTCTTATTCTAACAAAATTTTATTTATGTTAAAACGTATTGAGGAAATTGAAAAATGCTATACTATGCGATAAAAAATGCTATGTATACTTTCATTACAAAAAAGTTCATTGCATACATTTTTTTTATGATGTTGAAAAACTTTTGTTTGGAAAAATAATTACGTTATTTTTGTCGAAGAAACCTTTTTTTCTGAACTAAAAATTATTGGAATTTACTTACAATCTTTTATTTTTTTAAACAATTATTTTTAAACTTTATAATTTAGAAATTTTTATACATATTTTTGTTTGTAAATTTATTATTATATTTGTACTTTACCTCAGCAACAATAATTATTGCTGTTCCTACTGGAATTAAAATTTTCAGTTGATTAGCTACTCTTCACGGAACTCAATTAAACTACTCACCTGCTATTTTATGAGCCTTAGGATTTGTATTCTTGTTTACTGTTGGAGGATTAACAGGAGTTGTTTTAGCTAATTCATCCCTTGATATTATTCTTCATGATACATACTATGTAGTTACACACTTCCACTATGTGCTGTCAATAGGAGCGGTATTTGCAATCATAGCAGGGTTGATCCACTGATTCCCTTTATTTACAGGACTTTCATTAAATAATAAATGATTAAAAAGTCAATTCGTAATCATGTTTATTGAAGTAAATTTAACATTTTTCCCTCAACATTTCTTAGGACTTGCCGGAATACCACGACGTTACTCAGATTATCCAGATGCATATACTACTTGAAATGTTATCTCAACAATTGGTTCATCAATTTCACTTTTAGGAATTTTATTTTTCTTATTTATTATCTGAGAAAGCTTAGTTACTCAACGACAAGTAATTTACCCGATACAACTAAATTCTTCAATTGAATGATACCAAAATACACCACCAGCTGAACACAGTTATTCTGAACTACCTCTATTAACTAATTTCTAATATGGCAGATTAGTGCAATGGATTTAAGCTCCATTTATAAAGTATTTTACTTTTGTTAGAACTAATGTCAACATGATCAAATTTAGGACTACAAGATAGAGCTTCTCCTCTAATAGAACAGCTTACTTTCTTTCATGACCACGTTTTATTAATTTTAGTAATAATCACAATATTAGTAGGATATTTAATATTTATACTATTTTTTAATAAATATACTAATCGATTATTATTACATGGACAAACAATTGAAGTAATCTGAACTATTTTACCAGCAATTGTATTGTTATTTATCGCCTTCTTTTCTCTTCGTCTACTTTATTTATTAGATGAAATTAATGAGCCATCTATTACATTAAAATCAATTGGTCATCATAGATACTGAAGCTATGAAAACTCAGATTTTTTAAATGTTGAGTTTGACTCATACATAATTCCTACAAATGAATTACCAATTGACGGCTTCCGGTTATTGGACGTAGATAACCGAGTTGTACTACCTATGAACTCTGAAATTCGAATTCTAGTAACTGCCGCAGATGTTATTCATTCATGAACAGTACCTGCATTAGGTGTAAAGATCAACGGAACTCGAGGACGACTTAACCAAACTAACTTTTTAATTAGCCGCCCAGGATTATTTTATGGACAATGTTCAGAAATTTGCGGAGCAAATCACAGATTTATACCTATTGTAATCGAAAGAGTTTCAGTAAATTATTTTATTCAATGAATTTCAAGAAATATAAATCCTTCATTAGATGACTGAAAGCAAGTACTGGTCTCTTAAACCACTCAATAGTAAATTAGCGCTTACTTCTAATAAAATAAAAAATTAGTTAAATATATAACATTAGTATGTCAAACTAAAGTTATCAAATTATTGATATTTTTTGATTCCACAAATAGCCCCTATTGGTTGATTAAGCTTATTTATTATTTTTTCTATTACTTTTGTATTATTTAATATAATAAATTATTATTCTGTTTTGCCATCTTCACCTAAATCTCATAGACTTAATTCTATTAAATTAAATTCAATAAATTGAAAATGATAACAAATTTATTTTCTGTATTCGACCTTTTTCTAGAATTTTTAATTGTCCCTTAGCTGAATAAGTATTTTTATCGGAATTTTAATAATTCCTTCAATATACTGATTTATACCTTCTCGATACCACATCTTTTGAAATAAAATTTTATTGACTTTACACAATGAATTTAAGACACTGCTAGGACTCACTGGACATAACGGAAGAACTTTCATCTTTGTATCATTATTTTCAATAATTTTATTTAATAATTTTTTAGGATTATTCCCTAATATTTTCACTAGAACTAGCCACTTAACTTTAACATTAACTCTCGCCCTTCCTTTATGATTATGTTTTATAATCTATGAATGACATAATCATACTCAACATATATTTGCTCATTTAGTTCCTCAAGGAACTCCAGCCGTTCTAATACCTTTTATAGTATGTATTGAAACAATTAGAAATATTATTCGTCCTGGAACTCTAGCTGTACGATTAGCAGCTAATATAATTGTTGGACACCTACTACTAACATTATCGAGAAATACAGGTCCGTCACTATCTTATATAATTGGATTACTATTATTAATAGCTCAAATTGCACTTTTAGTACCTGAGTCAGCTGTAGCTATTATTCAATCATATGTATTTGCAGTTTTAAGAACTCTTTATTCTAGAGAAGTAAATTAATGTCAACACACTCAAATCACCCATTCCACCTAGTAGACTACAGTCCATGACCTCTTACAGGAGCTATTGAAGCTATAACTACTGTTTCTGGTATAGTTAAATGATTCCACCAATATGATATCTCTTTATTTACTTTAGGAAATATTATCACAATTCTGACAGTATATCAGTATATACCAAGGATTACATACTCATGCTGTAACAATTGGATTACGATGAGGAATAATTCTATTTATTTTATCTGAAGTATTATTTTTTGTTTCTTTCTTTTGAGCTTTTTTTACAGTAGCCTTTCTCCAGCTATTGAATTAGGGGCTATATGACCTCCAGCCGGAATTGAATCATTTAATACATTCCAAATTCCTCTTTTAAATACCGCTATTTTATTAGCATCTGGGGTAACATTTACATGAGCTCATCATAGACTAATAGAGGAAAACCATTCTCAAACAACACAAGGTTTATTTTTTACAGTACTATTAGGGTATATTTCACTATTCTTCAAGCATATGAATATATTGAAGCTCCTTTTACAATTGCAGATTCCGTTTATGGTTCTACCTTCTATATAGCAACAGGATTTCATGGAGTTCATGTATTAATTGGAACTACTTTTTTTCTAGTATGTTTATTTCGACACTTAAATAATCACTTTTCAAAGACACATCATTTCGGATTTGAAGCTGCTGCATGATACTGACATTTTGTTGATATTGTTTGATTATTCCTTTATGTATCAATTTACTGATGAGGTGGATAACCTTTTATATATAGTATAAAGGATATATGACTTCCAACCATAAGGTCTATTAATAAAATAGTATAAATAATTTTTTCAATTTTAAGAATTAGAATAATTATCTTACTTCTTTCTTTAGTAGTAATACTACTGGCATCTATTTTATCAAAAAAGTCTCTAATTGACCGAGAAAAAAGTTCACCATTTGAATGTGGATTTGACCCAAAGTCATCATCTCGGTTACCATTTTCACTGCGCTTTTTTTTAATGACAATTATTTTTTTAATCTTTGATGTAGAAATCGCATTGTGTTAATTATAAACTATTCAAACTTACTAGTCTGATCATTAACTTCTATAATCTTTATCCTAATTTTATTGGGAGATCAATACCACGAATGAAATCAAGGAATATTAAACTGGTCAAAATAGGGTTGTAGTTAATTATAACATTTGATTTGCATTCAAAAAGTATTAAATTTCAATCTACCTTGAATATGAAGCGATATATTGCAATTAGTTTCGACCTAATCTTAGGTAATTTTACCTTTATTCTATTAATTGAAGCCAAAAAGGGGCGTATCACTGTTAATGATATAACTGGGAAAATTCCCCAATTAAGGAAATATGATGTACAAAAAAAAGCTGCTAACTTTTATTTTTAATGGTTAAATTCCATTTATATTTCTATTTATATAGTTTAACAAAAACCTAACATTTTCATTGTAAAAATAAAATATACAATTTTTATAAATTACTAAATTTAATTCATAATATTCAAAGATAAAACTAATCTCCATAACATCTTTAGTGTCATACTCTAAATATAAGCTATTTGAGTATAGTAATAGTAAAAAACTAAACAAAATAAAAATTCATAAAACATAAGTTAACAAATAAATCTTTAAGTTATTATTTTATAATAAATTATTAATTTTAGAATATTTTGTTAAAAGTCGGTATAAAACTTGACCCCCAAAAAATTCTGATCACCCTTGGTCAAAACTTTTTACCACCTATATGCAATGGATAAAATACTACTCCATAAGTAGCAATATATGGTATAAACCACATCGAACCACAAAAATAAGATAAAGAATAGTTATTAATTGATTTATTGATAAAGTATAAGGAAACATTAGAAATTATGTAATCAATAACACCTCCTGAAATACATACAAATAATGTCAGAAACTTTAAATAAAAAGGTAAACAAATTATATCTGGAGTTCTAAAAATTAGTCAATTTAACATTCTACCTCCAATAATTCTTATAAATAACAATCCTAATATTCCACGCAATTTAATTCATCCTTCATCATTTAATATATTTAAAGACCCACAGTTTAATTCACCAGTTATTGAATAATAAACTAATCGAAATGAATAACATACAGTTAATCCAGTAGAAAAAAATATAAAAAGAAAGAAAATATATTGATATTTCTTATAGAAATAACCTCTAAAATTAAATCCTTTGAATAAAACCCAGCTAAAAATGGCATACTGCATAAAGCTAAATTAGCAACATTTAAACAAGCTGAGGTTAACGATATATGAATTCTTAATCCACCTATATGTCGAATATCTTGCGAATTATTTATATTATGAATTACAGCCCCAGCACATATAAATAACAAAGTCTTAAACAATGCATGAGTCAAAAGATGAAAAAATGCAAGTTTATAAAATCCTATTGACAAAATACTTATTATCAAACCTAATTGACTTAATGTTGATAATGCAATATTTTTTTTAAAATCAAACTCAAAATTAGCCCCTAATTCAGCCATAAATATTGTATGTCCTGATAATAACAGTAAAAATTGTCCTAAATAAGTATCATTTAAAAGAACATTAAATCGAATTAATAAATAAACTCCAGCTGTAACTAAAGTTGAAGAATGAACTAAAGCAGAAACCTGCGTTGGTGTAGCTATAGCAGCAGGTAATCAAGAAGAAAACGGAATTTGAGCACTTTTAGTTATAGCAGCAAAAACTACTAACCCACCAATAATTATTATAGAAGGTCTATTAACTATTATTTCTAAATAAAAAATATAATTTCATCTACCATAATTTAATATTCATGCAATTGCCAATAATAAAGCAACATCACCAATTCGATTTGATAAAGCAGTTAGTATACCTGCATTAAATGATTTAACATTTTGAAAATAAATTACTAAACAATAAGATACTAAACCTAATCCATCTCACCCTAATAAAATTCTAATTAAATTAGGTCTAATAATTAGTAATATCATTGACATTACAAATATCAAAACAAGCATAATGAACCGATTAATATTAATATCTCCTCTTATATACTCCTTTCTATAAAAAATTACTAGTGAAGAAATTATTAACACAAATGACATAAATATTAAACTTATTCAATCAAATAAAAAAGTTATAACAATTCTAGAAGAATATAAAGATACTACTTCTCATTCCCAAAAATAAACTAATTCATTAAGCAAAAAATTTAAACTGATAAAAAATAATCTAATTCTAATAGAAATTAAAGATATAAAACTAATTGTACAAATTGAAATAAATTTCACGATTTAAAATGAATAAATTCATATCATTGACACCACAAATCAATATTTTTAATAAACTATTTAAATATAGTCAAAGTATACACATATCTCTTTTTAAAATTAGTAAATTTAAAGGAAATCAATGTAAAAACAAAAGAAGATACTCACGAATATTACCCCCTCTAAATGAATAAATTCCAGAGAAAATTTTACCGTGTTGTCTATAGGCATATAAATACAAAGTATAAGCCGCTCTAAAAAAGGATAATAAAGATAATATAATCATTGACACTCATGACCAACCAACAATTCTATTTAATAAAGAAATTTCACCTAATAAATTTATTGTTGGTGGAGCTGCTATATTAGCTGATCTTAATAAAAATCATCATAAAGTTATTGAGGGTATACAATTTAATAACCCATTATTAATTAAAAGACTTCGTCTTCCTAACCGTCCATAAGTAATATTGGCTAAACAAAACAAACCAGAAGAACATAGCCCGTGAGCAATTATCAATGTGTACGACCGGCACATTCCTCAGTATCTTATAGTTATTAATCCAGCTAAAACAATTCCTATATGTGCCACAGATGAATAAGCAATTAAAGCCTTAAGGTCTGTTTGCCGCAAACAAACAAAACTGATTAAGACACTTCCCACTAAACTAATTCTAATCCAAATAAAATTTAACTTTAACCCGACTAATTGTAAAAAGTATCTTATAGTTATTAATCCAGCTAAAACAATTCCTATATGTGCCACAGATGAATAAGCAATTAAAGCCTTAAGGACTGTTTGCCGCAAACAAACAAAACGGATTAAGACACCTCCCACTAAACTAATTCTAATCCAAATAAAATTTAACTTTAACCCGACTAATTGTAAAAAATAAAATACCCGTAATAAACCATACCCACCTAATTTTAATATAATTCCACCTAAATTATTGAACCAGATACAGGAGCTTTAACATGAGCCTTTGGAAGTCATAAATGAACTAAAAATATAGGCATTTTCACTAAAAAGGCCAAAATTATACCAAAATAAACCAACTCACTATTAAATAAGTAGTCTCTTAACAAATAAAAATGTATAGACCCAGAAAAGTTGTACAAATAAAAAATTCCTACTAGTATAGGTAAATACACTAATAAAGTATAAAATAATAAATACACCCCAGCTTGAAGACACTCAGGTTGATACCCCCATCCTAAAATTAAAAAAAAGTTGGAATTAAACTACTTTCAAAAAATAAGTAAAATATAAATAAACTCATTCTTCTAAAAATTAAAACTAAAAACAATAATAACATTAACACATTAATTCAGAAAAATTAATTACTATATTTATTAACTGATTCTCTTGCTATTAATATAAGAGAAAAAATTCAAACGCTTAATAAAATTAATCCATAAGACAATATATCACAACCTAAAAAATAAGAAATATTTATAAAATAATTTCTGAAATAGTTAAACATAATCACAAAAAATGTGATAATAAATAATAAATTCTGAACCATTCAAAAAGCATTATTAATAAAACACACTGGAACTAAAAATAAGATTATAAATAAGATTTTTAACATTGTAAAGAATTAAAAGATTGAAAGTAATCATTCCCATGAGTTCGAATTATTGAAACAAAAATTGAGAGGTCTAACGCCCCTTCACAGACACTAAAAGTTAAAAATATTATACAAAAAATCTTTCATAATTAAATACATTTAAATAAATAAATAAATAAATAAATAAATAAATAAATAATAACAAAAATAATCTTAAAACAATATATTCTAATCTTAATAATATAGATAGTAAATGTTTACGGTTAGAAACAAATACAAAAAACCTATAATTAACAAAATACTTAGTAGACTTCAATATATAATTATAATCATTAGTTTTAATAGTTTAATAAAAAATTGGTCTTGTAATCCAAAAATAAAAGATACTTCTTTAAAACTTCAAGAAGAAAGACATTTTTTTATCATTAATCCCCAAAATTAATATTTTAATTAAACTACTTCTTGAAATTATACAACTTATATTATTTTCTTTTATAATAATTTTTAATTTTATCTTCTTCATACAAATAATTCATCCCTTGGCAATAGGTTTAATACTTTTAGTAAAAACCCTAACAATTTGCATAATTACAGGAATAATTTCTAAAAGATTTTGATTCTCCTATGTATTATTCCTATTTTTTTTAGGAGGAATATTAGTTTTATTTATTTATGTAAAATCTTTAGCTTCAAATAAAATATTTTCATTATCAATAAAATTATCAATTGCATCTATTATAATAATTTCACTATTATTTATTTTATCTTTAATTATAGATAAATCAACGATTTAATTTTTTACTGTTAATAACGAAATATAACAATTATCAAACATAAACTCTTTTAATTTAGAAAATTCAATTAGACTATACAAACTATATAATTATCCTACTAATTCCGTAACCATTTTATTAATAAATTACTTATTAGTTACTTTAATTGCTATTGTTAAAATTACTAAAATATTCTACGGACCCTTATGATTAATAAATTAATGAATAAACCTATTCGATCAAATCACCCCTTACTAAAAATTCCAAACAATGCATTAGTAGACTTACCAGCTCCTATTAATATTTCAGCCTGATGAAATTTTGGATCATTATTAGGAATTTGCTTAGTAACTCAGATTTTAAAGGCCTATTTTTAGCTATACACTATACAGCGGATATCAATATGGCATTTAATAGAGTAAATCACATTTGTCGTGATGTAAATTACGGTTGATTATTACGGACACTACACGCTAATGGAGCATAATTCTTTTTTATTTGTATTTATCTTCATGTAGGACGAGGAATCTACTACGGATCATACTTATTTACCCCCACCTGAATGGCAGGTGTAATCTTATTATTTTTAGTCATAGGAACTGCCTTTATAGGATATGTTCTTCCTTGAGGACAAATATCATTTTGAGGGGCTACTGTTATTACAAACCTACTATCAGCAATTCCATACTTAGGAATTGATTTAGTACAATGAGTTTGAGGAGGATTTGCTGTGGATAACGCTACATTAACCCGATTTTTTACTTTTCATTTTATTTTACCATTTATTGTACTAGCAATAACAATAATTCATTTATTATTTCTTCACCAAACAGGATCCAATAACCCTATAGGAATAAATTCAAATATCGATAAAATCCCTTTCCATCCTTATTTTACGTTTAAGGATATCGTAGGGTTTTTAGTAACATTAGGATTACTAATTCTATTAACTCTTATTAATTCATACCTTTTAGGAGATCCAGAGATGCTAATCCATTAGTTACTCCAGTTCATATTCAACCTGAGTGATACTTCCTATTTGCTTATGCTATTCTTCGGTCAATTCCAAAAAAACTAGGAGGAGTAATTGCATTAGTACTTTCAATTGGTATTTTAGCAATCTTACCATTTTACCACTTAAGTTAAGGAATTCAATTTTACCCAATTAATAAAATTATATTTTGAGGTATAGTAGTAACAGTAATTTTATTAACATGAATTGGAGCACGACCAATAGAAGACCCCTATGTAATTGTAGGTCAAATCCTTACTGTTGTATACTTCTTATACTACCTAATTAACCCAATAGTAGCTAAATGATGAGATAGACTTTTAAATTAGTTAATGAGCTTGAACAAGCTTATGTTTTGAAAACATAAGATAGAAATAAAATTTTCTATTAACTTTACTAATTTTAATTAATAAAATCAAATAAACTAATAAAATTTTAAATCCAATGAAAAATAATAGATAATTTAAAGAAAAAGGTAAAAAACACTTTCAAGCTAAATACATTAATTTATCATAATGGAATCGAGGTAAAGTTCCACGAACCCAAATAAACACAAAAGAAATAAAAGTCAACTTTACATAAAATAACAAATTAAATACATCCCCGCCTAAAAATATTAATCTAAATAATATACTTATAAATAAAATTCTAGCATACTCCGCTAAAAAAATAAATGCAAAACCTCCTCTCCTGTACTCAACATTAAACCCAGAAACTAGCTCAGATTCCCCAGCAAAATCAAAAGGAGTACGATTAGTTTCTGCCAAAGAAATTCTAAATCAAACTAATGCTAATGGAAATAAAATAATCAAAAATCAAGTATAATACTGATAATGAATAAACCCAATCATATTAAAATTTCCAATTAAAAAAACAAAAGATAATAAAATTAAAGCTAATCTAACCTCATAAGAAATAGTCTGAGCAACCGCTCGTAACCCCCCTAATAAAGCATAATTTGAATTCGAAGACCACCCAGCAATTATAACTGTATAAACACCTAAACTAGTACAACATAAAAAAAATAATAAACCTAAATTAAAAGAAAATAACTTAATTAATAACGGTATACACATTCAAACCAAAAGAGACAAAAATAATGAAAATACTGGAGAAAGGTAATAAGAAATATAATTTGATAACAAAGGATAAGTTTGTAAATAACTTAATTGCATCACAAAATGGTTGCGGAATTCCCATAATTCCAACTTTATTAGGACCCTTACGAATTTGAATATAACCTAATGCTCTAATAAATTTAAAAAAGCAACTCATACTAGTACACAAACAATTAATAATAATCTTCCTACTAATGATAAAATTAACTCGATATGAAACAAGTACTATTTGTAATAAAAATTATATAAATAAATTCTAAATTTATTGCACTAATCTGCCAAAATAGCTTATATTAATTATATTCATTATTAAAAAAAAAATTATTCAAATACTTGGTCCTTTCGTACTAAAATATTTTAATAAATTAAAGATAGAAACCAACCTGGCTTACGCCGGTTTGAACTCAGATCATGTAAGAATTTAAAAGTCGAACAGACTTAAAATTTGAACGGCTGCGCCCAAAATTATATCTTAATCCAACATCGAGGTCGCAATCTTTTTTATCGATATGAACTCTCCAAAAAAATTACGCTGTTATCCCTAAAGTAACTTAAATTTTTAATCGTTATTAACGGATCAATTATTCATAAATTAATGATTTTAAAAATTAAAAGTTTATTAAATTTTAATATCACCCCAATATATTTTAGTTTATAATAACAAAATTAATCTACACGATTAAAATAAACAAAATATAAAGATTTATAGGGTCTTCTCGTCTTTTAAAAAAAATTTTAGCTTTTTGACTAAAAAATAAAATTCTATAATAAATTTAAATGAAACAGTTAATATTTCGTTCAACCATTCATACCAGCCTTCAATTAAAAGACTAATGATTATGCTACCTTTTTACAGTTAGTATACTGCGGCCATTTAATAAATATCAGTGGGCAGGCTAGACTTTAAATTAATTTCAAAAAGACATGTTTTTGTTAAACAGGCGAATATTATTTTTGCCGAATTCTTTACATAAACTTTTAATTTAAAATTATTTTTACATAAAAATATACTAATTTTATCAGTATTACTTTACTAACTATACTAATTTTATCATTATTACTTTACTTTTAATGTTAAAGTAAATACTTTTATAAATAATTAAAGTTTAATAAATAATATAATTTATTAAATAAATTATAAGAAATTTTTTAATAATTGCTAATTCTAAGCATATATTTTTAAATCATTATTTATTACTTTTAAGTATTTATTTTACAGCTTATCCCATAAAATATTAGAAATTAAAATTATTTAAAATATTTTCCTAAATTAAATTTATTTCTAAAAGAACTAGAAACCTTTAAAAAGGAATAACATTTCATTTCTAATAAGATATTTTAAATAATTTTGTCACATTAACTTAAATATCTTATTAACTCTTTTAAAATCGAGAAAATAAATATTTTTTTTATTTAATAAACCCTGATACACAAGGTACAATAAATTAAATTTTCTTTTAAAACAAAAATTTTTCAAGTTATTTCAATATTCTTTCACAATACTACTAAACTATTATAAAAATTATTTTTTCTTTATACAATACTAAAACAATAAATTATACAATTATTTTTAATATAAAATTATAAATAAATAAAATTATTAATAAATAAAATCTATTCAATTTATATTGATTTGCACAAAAATCTTTCCAATGTAAATGAAATGCTTTACTAAATAAGCTTTAAATTGTATTTCTAGATACACCTTCCGGTACATCCACTATGTTACGACTTATCTTACCTTAGTAATAAGAACGACGGGAGATGTGTACATATTTTAGAGCTAAAATCAAATTATTAATCATTATAATTTTACTATCAAATCCACTTTGAACAAATTTTTCATATTTGTATCCATATAAATAATTTTATTGTAACCCATTTTTATTTTTAAAATAACTATTTAACTTTTACTGATGAAATTCACGAAATTAGCCAATGTTAATTAATATTTCTATTTCTAAGTTTCCTTAATCAATAATATTAATTACTGCGACTTATTTATGTTATTTATTATTTAAATAAATAACATCTCCCACAAAAATTTACATATAAAACAAATGAATAACGAATTATAAAGCCAAAATAAAGTTTTAAAAGATAAGACTTTAATAATTAACTTAAAAATATTTCTTAAAATTTATTAATAAATAATTAAAAAAAAGCAGCGCTCTCATATAAATTATAAATTCGATTTTTTAGAAGTGCTGCGTTATATTCAAGCCATTATTTTTATAATTTACATGTATTGAAATTATGACATTACAATTCCGTCTTATTTTTCCATGTTCTTAACCTATTTCAAAAAATATGGTCTCTTTTGAAAATTAGTCTTGAAATTATGTGTGAAAAATAATAGCAGCGATACCAAATTTATTACAAAATCCATATATTTTCTTCTAAGTTTTTAAATTTAAAACTTGTATTTATATTAGTTAGGCGAATTTGAACAAAATTGTTGAATATTTGAAATATTGTATGTTGCTTTAATTGAGTATGGAACCTTCAAAACCTTGTTTACGTAAATGCCGAAAAATCCTTAGAATTTTGTAACGGAGCTTCAAAATTGTGCAGGATATTGTTTATTTCTGAGCTAAAATGTTAACTGAAGCAAATAATTTGACAAAAAATACGAAGCGCGTGTCTAAATGTAAATAAAGTATAAAAAAATCCCTTGTTTGAATATTACAAATGATTTAAGTAACTTTTCTGTGAAATGTACCAAAGTAAAATAAAATATTGATATGCAATTAAAAAGATAAACATATATAGAACCACTTTTCTGTAAGAAGTTTTTTCTGTAAGAAGCCCTTAAGGACAGTAATCCACACCGGCAAATATAGATACATCACGAATTTGCATGTGTGTATCATAAGCATAAGAACCACTCATAGAAGAAGTTTTTTCTGTAAGAAGCACTCAAGGACTGTAATCCACATCGGCAAATATTGATACATCACGAATTTGCATGTGTGTATTATGATACACACATGCATAACTTGATTTAACCACTAGCATTACTTAGTATGATCCAATGGTTCAAAATTTCCATGACTTATTCAGGGAATATCAGAAGTACAAATTTTAATTCATTGGACAGTAGTAAATGCCGCAATTTTTGGAATAATGGTTCAGAGAGTTAGTCATGATGTTTAAATACTTTTAATGAATAGTTTCAATATTTTCCGAGGTCTATAATTGCCATTCAGGACTCCTTTCATAAAAAAGTTCTTTAATGACTTGTGTTCTAAAATCATATCTTTCGAATTGTATATCAAGATTTATTTTCACTTTGGTTCATTTCACAGAAAAGGTTACTTAAATCATATGTAATATTGAAACAAGTAATTTTTTGTGTTTCGTATTTTTTGAACTTGTAAACAAAGCATTGATGTTTTGTTTTAAATTTTTCGTAAACAAATGTTGAGACTTTCAAACAGTTTTGCTAAATGTAACATTTTTGCATAAACTTACACGGTGTCATTCATTCTACATATTTAATAAATATTATGACATTTAACGTTCCATCGCGTACGTCTAGGCATTTAACGTTCCATCGCGTACGTCTAGCCTTTACGTCTTTGTTTATGCAATGCAAACTTCTCACAAGACAATCGTTTCGTTGTATTTGTAATGACTTTAATAATCTATTAAATTACAATGTGAGTCCACTGACATTTTAAAACAATTAATAATTGCCCATTTAAATAAATAAATACTTAAATCTTTGCCAGCTGATGATACTAAATCTGTAGATAAATTGAATGACAGGGCAGTCCGGCCTATTGGTGCCGGTCACCATGTCTGTACGATACACGGATGAGCGCCTCGGTTGGTTGGGTATGTGGGATCGCAGGGATTCATCGAAAGGCACTCCCACTCTCGATGATATATGTACGCAGTGGAAGAGGTGCTTCCAACCTCCCCTACGGAACAATTGGTATGACGAAGAGTGTCGGGCATCTACTGCAGAAAAAGACGTTGCTTATAGAGCAACACTGCAGTCGGTAGTTACGCGAGCCCTGAAGGAGCGATGCAGAGAGAAGAGCAACATCTTTACAGCCGAAGGGAAAGAGAATTAGAAAGACGCGAGTGTGAACATATTGAGATGCATGGTGACAGAATAAGAGGAGGCACAAAGGTCAGGATGATGACAAGAATCTAGTAACAGGTCTTCAGGGTACAATGATATTATCAGGGTACACTGAGATCATCTTCTAGCCGGCGGTGACGACAACTACTTCGCCGATAGAGAAGACAACTTACTGACGACGGCGTTGACATACAGCCGCCTGACCGTGATGAGGTATGCACAGCCATCAACATACTGAAAAACAACAAAGCCGCAGGATCGGATGCTTTTCCAGCTGAGTTGTTTAAGACCGGAGGCGACGAGCTCATAACGAGCATGCACCAGCTCATCAGCAGAATATGGTCAGAAGAAAACATGCCCAGTGAATGGAATCTCAGTATACTCTGCCCAATCCTTCAGATGGGAGATCCCACGAGCCAACTACCGTAGGATAAGTCTCCTCAACATCGCGTATAAAGTTCTAACGAGCGTATTATGTGAAAGACAAAAGCCCATCGTCAACAGACATATTGGATCTTATCACTGCGGCTTCAGACCTGGCAAGTCCACCATGGAACCGATTTTCACATTGCGCGAAATCCTGGAAAAGACCAAAGAGAGGCAGATCGACACCCACCACCTCTTCGTCGACTACAAAGCTGCCTTCTACAGTACGATAAGAAGTCGCCTGTACACCACCATGTCTGAGTTCGGTATACCTGCGAAACTTATAAGGCTTTGCAGGATGACCCTGAGCGACACACGTTGCTCAGTGAGATACGTTTAATATCGAACGAGGTTTCAGGCAAGGCGATTCCCTATCGTGTGACTTCTTCAACCTAATAATGGAGAAGATTGAAAGTGCTGCACAACTCCATCACAATGGCACTATCTTCAGCAAGAATTCCATGCTGCTCGGGTACGCTGATGATATTGACATCATTGGGTAGAGCGTACGAGCAGTCAGTGCAGCATTCTCCAGTTTAGAGAGGGAATTGCGTCGAATGGGTCTTACGGTGAACGAGGACAAGACGAAGTACCTAGTGTCAACAAACAAAGAGTCCCGGCGTCTTGGACAACATGTCACTATTGACAACCACAACTTCGAAGTTGTGAAGGACTTCGTATACCTAGGAGCCAGCATCAACAAGAAAAACAATGTCAGCCTGGAGATTAGTCGAAGAATAACTCTTGCCAACAGGTGTAACTTTGGGCTCAGTTGGCAATTGACGAGCAGAGCCCTCTCTCGACGGACAAAAATTACGCTCTATAATGCCCGTAACTTCAACGAATAGATATATACTGGTGCTTAGTTCTCTACCGTGTATGCAAAATTTCGTAACTTCAGCGCATAGTTAAGGAGTAAAAACATAAGTCGCTCATCATGCCACTCCTCCTCTATGGCGCTGAGGCATGGACGCTTGCCAACACCGATGAGCGATCTTTAGGAGCGTTCGTGAGAGAGATTCTTCGGAAAATCTATGGCCCGATATGCGTTGAAAACGTGTACAGAATCAGATGAAACGACGAGCTGTATGAGCTCTACGCCGACATTGACATAGTCAGGCGCATTAAGATACAGCGCTTACGCTGGTTTGGACATGTCGAGCTTATGGATGAAAGCACTCCAGCAAAAAAGGTACTCAATTCTGTACCCTGTGGTGGTCAACGTAGGAGAGGGCGTCCGAATCTCCGGTGGAGCGACCAAGTGCGAGACAACCTGGCAACACTTGGGATGCAAAATTGGCGCCAGCGCGCGCAATGCTGATGCGACTGGCGAGACATATTGCTGCGGCCGAGACCCAACATGGGTTGAAATGGCCAAATAAAGAAAAGAAAGAAAGTAATTTTGACAGAAAAGCTCCGCAGGCCAAAATGTTTGACTTTTTTTGTGAACATTTATTCATAAATGTTTATAAGTAAGGGTGTTTTTGAAATATGAAAACAGACAAATTCATATCTTAGCAGTGCTATCTCAGAATTTGATGAAATTTGGAAGTATGGTGAAACAACATAAAATTAAGATATTGACAATCGTGATAATTAATTGAACATAACTTAAGCAATAGTGAAGCAAAGAAATACACTGAAATCTCATTTAAATGATAATAAAATTGCTAAAAATTTGATTTTAGAGTGGTCAGTTTTAAGCAAAGTTTATTTCAAAAGGATATATCTCAAAAAGCAATGGCGAAAGCCGATTTTAAAATTAAAAGCAGCTTTTTGACATTCTGTTGTTTATGAAAATTGTCAAAAAAAGACATTCATTTAAAACATGACTTTAAATTGTTTTTGAATTTTGTAGACCTCAGGGATCTTAAATAATACGTCATGTATTTGTAAGTGTGTGGGTACAGCGATTTTATTTAAACTAATACTGGGAATGTCTTTACTGTTTGCTGAAAAACTATGTCCAAAGCAATATTGGACGATAGCTGAAATCAGATCACGGCTTCGACAAGGAATAGGGAACTTATTCGTGCTTCGCTACTGAAAATATGTCCAAAACAATATTGTACGATAAGTTCAGTGTGAATGCTCAGCGTTGAAAATGACAAATATGTGAGCTGGTGTTGCTATTTTATACAAAAATGAAGCTAACAAGAACAAGCATATAAGCGTCCCATGGTTGCATTCTTAGTAGTTTGCAAAGATACGCAACCAGGGTTGTTGTTTAAAATAATACAATGCTGCTACTATTCTCCACTGAGACCTCTGTCGGCGTCTCTGCCTGCGTCGCTGTTGACGGCGATGCCTCTGTCGGCGTCTCTGTTTGCGTCGCTGTTGACGTCGATGCCTCTGACGGCGTCTCTGCCTGCGTCGCTGTTGACGGCGATGCCTCTGTCGGCGTCTCTGTTTACGTCGATGACTCTATCGGCGTCTCTGCTTGCGTCGCTGTTGACGTCAATGCCTCTGTCGGCGTCTCTGCCTGCGTCGCTGTTGACGTCGATACCTCTGTCAACGTGCGAGTTGACGTCGATGACTCTGCCTCTGACGGAACTGTCACTTCCAGCCTTTGTGTTGTTGTGCTGAACGATGGTGTCGCTGGCCCCACGTTGGGCGCCAATGTAAACCTCAGGGATCTTAAATAATACGTCATGTATTTGTAAGTGTATGGGTACAGCGATTTTATTTAAACTAATACTAGGAATGTCTTTACTGTTTGCTGAAAAACTATGTCCAAATCAATATTGGACGATAGCTTAAATCAGTTCACGGCTTCGACAAGGAATAGGGAACTTATTCGTGCTTCGCTACTGAAAATATGTCCAAAACAATATTGTACGATAAGTTCAGTGTGAATGCTCAGCGTTGAAAATGACAAATATATGGTGTTGCTCTTTTATACAAAAATGAAGCTAACAAGAACAAGCATATAAGCGTCCCATGGTTGCATTCTTAGTAGTTTGCAAAGATACGCAACCAGGGTTGTTGTTTAAAATAATACAATGCTGCTACTATTCTCCACTGAGAATAGTAGTAAAATATTAAAATTAATGCAAAAACTTAGAAATACTAATAATTAAAATATAACTGCTTCAATTTGAAATTAATAGCCGTATTCTGGCATTTTCATGACAAAGTATAGTAATTAAAATGTTGTCATTTACCGTCTCATGCCTTTTTTTATAAATAATTGTTACTGTATTCTAATTTAAACGTGACAAATTGAAACTCAACACTGTGGTGAAAAGCTTTTTTCAATATTAACTGTCAAAAAATTAAAATTAAAATGTAAACAATTTAAAAATACAAAATTTATAAAATATTTTACGTGAACATTTATTACTATTTAAAATAAAATGCAGATTGCGCGACTTGAATTCGGCAGTTAGTGATATCCGGTATTATTTGCAAGCCGCATAATCCGTAAATACAAGAAATGATTACAAAAATCGGTTGTCCGCCAGAAAGTTAAATTGCCGACAAGTGTTCAGCGAACAAATATAGATATCGATATAGTGTACATGGCAGCATCCTAAATTTACCATTAAGTGCAATTCAATAAAATGTGGTATTAAAACGTTTAAAATGATCATATATTTGAGAATTAAATCCTTGTCACCTCCTCTTTACGTGGTGATAAATTTCATAACAATTGTCACTGCTTTCGTTGTCACTTTGCAGAATACCATTTCGTACCAATTGTCACTCACCTCAAAATTGTCATTGTTTTGTCATTGCCTGCCAGAATAGGCCTATAAGTCATATTTTCATAATAAAAAAAAAATGTTTGCGATTTTATTTATTTTGTAGCTGCGATTTCTATGAGTATGGATATAAAAGCGTTTTTCAAATATAAATTCATTTAAAGTTGTATTCTCTTTTGAAATGTTACTTTAATATATTTTTAAAATCAATTCAAATTTATTTAAATGCGAATAAAAGCTGTAATGAAATAATATCGTACTACAATGAACTACATCCAACTTTTTTAAATGTCCGACCAAAAATTTGATACGCACTTGCATTTCAAACGGAAAAAACTCCTTTAACTAACTGATTCAGAAAAACTTGGAAACACGATTATACGATTTTTTAGAAACTTTTAAAAAATATATGATTTTATCTCATCCCATGATGGCTTTCTTTGCTGTTCCTTGAACATCATGATGTTTATGAAGTCGGGATCACTCTTTAGATCACTTTGAATTACGCAAGAATTGGTGCAGAGCACAGTAGTTCTTTTAATTTCAAAAGCTACTTTTCTTGATCATATACTCCGACAACCGAACTAATGTTGGAGCAGCACAAATGCTGAAGAAAGATCGGCAAGATTTTATAAAGACACTGCAGACCCAAGTAGTAGCGACCCACAGTCATAAAGAACTAACCTGGAATTTTAATCAACCCGGAGCTCCACACATGGGTGGACTCTGGCATTTAAAATTGATGGCATTTAAAATTGATGCATATATTTCTTCTAACATTTGTTAAACTCTCTCCCAAATATACTCCTGCCTGTTTGTGCAACAAAACTATAGGAATTCTTGTTTTTAACGGCAGTGATACAACCATGGCCGTTCTGGGCTGTACCCTGATTTATTGATTAAAATTAATACTTTCTATATCTTGCAATCATTTTAATGGAAATTTAACAATGTGATTTTTGTCTTGTAATTTTTGTATTTAACGCATTTATTATAGATCTGTTCCAGAGCTTGTCACGCCCGACTATTCCATCTGCTGGTACCCCTTGTTCAAGTGACATAACGTGTAGCGTTGAACTCAGGTTTTCTATGTTTGTGTGCTGAATCTTAGTGGAGCCTAAGGTTCTAACGCATGCACCAAAAGCACCACTCAGATCTTTCTGAATATTTTTATTAAAATTCGGCAAATGTGTCATCCTATTTTCTTTAATCAGGCTGGCCTTAGATCCAGAATCCATTCTTTTTTCCATTCTTTGCTGCCTTGCAAGGTACTTCAATGAACACATCACTCGTATCGGATATCTTGAAACACTCTCCATGCCAGTAAAATATTTTACGATGTATGCCTAATTGTGAAGCTAATTTCATTTTTCTTGATATAAATTTACTCTTAAAATTATTAACAATTGGAGATAATTTAATTTTACAAATTGTGCATTTATTATACACTTCTGACGATAAAACGCACATAGCGCTAATAATAAAAAGAAATATTGAAATTACTTCATTGCTCCTGTACGGAATGTATCTACAGTCTTGTCAGACGTTTGATCTACTATTCCCAAATTTTCAGGGCCCTTAATTACAACTTTCTCTTTATTCGATTTACTTTTGATTTTATTATTCTTGATTTTAATATTTTTGACTTCCGAATTAATTGATTTTACTTTATTTGCTTTCTTTACAATTATTCTGTTAATTTTTCGCGCCAAGTTGCGTTTTATTATTATTTAGTTCATTATATGTTTTCGTAGGAAGATTTCTATCTTCATTAATATGTATCTACACTTTTTGTTCTTTATTTTTCTTGATTACTTGATTACTTAATTGTAGTGTTATACTACAAACTTCTACAACTTCCGGCCTAACTATATTACCTGCAGCTGATTCATGATTTTCTTCCGCACAACAATTAGTTATTGTATCCCCTTTTCTATTATGATATGAACATTTCATATTACTTGTATTTTTCAATTCAATTTTAATAAAATTTTTATAAAAACAATTCAATTTAAGTGATACATATTTTTGTATACAGGGGAATTAATAGTAAATTCTGTAGAATATAATTTATAGAAGAATTTATAATAATATGTAAATAATTTATAATTTAATATTAACCAATAATACACAAAATAATTGCATAATACATCTTATGTATTATGTAGTACACGTATTTCAAAAATAAAAATTACAGAAAACAAATACATATTCTGCAATATGTAGAAAACGAATTTCTAATACATTGTGTAGTAAAATCCTGACAAATTAATATAAATGTATTAAAAAACGATCAAAATGTAGTAGAACTGCAGTTTTTCAAAACGAAGGCATAAATGTAGAATTATTTACTACAGTAATTTTTTCGGTATATGTGTATATTTTGTATATTATTTTTCATCAACAAATATCTAAAATCAAATTGATAATTTTTATTCAAAATATTTTGCCATGAAATGAATATCGCATTTTTTGTTAATAATGTATTTAAATTTCTATATTAAAAGTGTTATATTTGACACTGTCATATTTTTTATTAATTATTAAATACAATTATTTGTTTTTTTACAAAAGAATGTTTATTCAACATCAAAGAAAATTTTAAATTAATTAGAACGAATTGAACTGATTGACAACAAGCGCGGATCCAGGAGGGGACGATGGGGGCGATCGCCCGCCCAAAAAAGGCGCACTTTTGAATTTTTCAAACAAATTTTCAAAAAAACACAATATGAAAAAAATGCGCATAATATTCAAAATTTTGCGCCTTTTAAATGAGCGAAAACTATAGAGAAATGAGCAAAATTTGAAAAAATCATAAAATTGCATTGCATGCACCTCTACAGAAGGGCGCAAAATGTAGAGAAAGGCGCAAAATTTTCTAAAAAGCATAAAAGTGCAAATGCGCCTAATTTACAAATTTTTGCGCCTCTAAAGAAGGGCGCAAAATATAGAAAAAGACGCAAAATTTTCTAAAAAGCATAAAATTGCAAATGCGCCTAATTTAATCTATAGCAAGTCGCAAAATAAAGAGAAAGGCGTAAAATTTTCTAAAAAGCATATCATTGCAAATGCGCCTTATTTACAAAATGTTTGCGCCTCTACAGGAGGGCGCAAATTATAGAAAAAGGCACAAAATTTTCAAAAAAAAAAAAATAAAATTGTAAATGCACCTAATTTACAAAATGTTTGCGCCTCTACAGATGGGCGCAACATATAGAGAAAGACGCTAAATTTTGAAAAAAATAACCACAAAATGGAAAAAGCGCCTTAAATGCAGAATGTTTGCGCCTTTTAAAAAGATCGCAGAATTAGAAAAAGGCACCAAATTTTAAAAAAATACACAATTAATTTACAGATTAAATAAGCGTCATTTTCATTTTGTGTTTGTTTTGATAATTTTGTGCTTGTAAAGACGATACAATTCTGTAAGTTATGCGCTGTTTTAATTTTGATTGTTATTTGAGTAATTTACGCCTTTTTGAGCTTTTCTCTCCACATTGTGCCTTTGTGTAAAAATTACTAACAAACTCCAGATTACTAATATTCTGTAAATTACCTTTTTAATTGTTCGCTTTTTTTTAATTTTGCTACTTTTAAAATAATTTTAACATTTTAATCTTTGTTAAAATAGCCCAAAATAGCGGGTAACTTTTATTTTCAAGTTGACCTTAAATTGTCTACGAATAAGCGCCATTTTATTTTGACAAATATTCTGAAGAAAACACAATTCGAGTTTTAAATATTTTGAGTTCTATATCCCATATAGTCCCTGAGTTCTATAGTCCCAAGACAAAATTTTAGGCAGGGTCGAGGCAGTTTAGAAACATTTTTTCGACATATTTTAAAAAGAGATAGGCGGAGTTTGTATCACAAGCTGTCTGCCCGAACTGTCCGATCCCAAAATATGGCGTGAATCTATCATTAAAATTCCACAAAATTTTACAACTGCTATACACTTCCCAAAATATTCCTTGAAAATGACATACATTTTGTCTCGGGGTATCAATATTAAAACGAATTTAAACATTATAGGCGCATAACCATAGACAATTTTAAGACAACTTTAATAATTCGTCCTAAAAAAAATTCGACTTTTTTTAGAATTTTCAGAAATCATTGTTTCCCTCTTCAACAACATTTTGGTATATATAATTTTTGTTTAAAATATATATAGGGATTTTAATAATTTTTTTTTCTTTAAAACTAGTTAACTTAGAAAACCACGATTATTCGATTAGAAAGGTAACAAATGTATATGGCTGAAAATGCAATAAAATCGATATTGGAACAAAATTTATTTGATGACTTTTAGTTCTATAACGACGATTTTTAATCCAATTTTTACGTTTTTAGTATTTTTGAAATTAAAAAAAACTGTTGTAAATTAATTTAATAATTGGTCAAGTAACTATTACCTTTTACTTCTTGGAGAAATGGTACAAAAAAACTAGGTTAAATGTCAAACATAAGTTTGGTACAACATCACAGGATCACTTTTTTTTGAGTTTTAAAAGCTTCTTCTCAGTTTTAGAGGTCCTAGTTTCAGAAAGTCGACGCGGAGCGAAACATTTTAAAATGTTTGGTTTTTGAATCAGTATAATGTACACCTTCCTAAAATCAGAGACCAAAAATAATTAATTTTTTATAATTTATATGTAAAAAGTCATTGTAAGAATAAGATAACATTCGATGAACATTTTTAATTTATGGTTTTATTTTTATTATACGACTGTTAAATTTTAAAATATTTTTTAATAATTATATATGAGATAATGTACACTTTCCCAAAATCAGAGACCAAAAATAATTAATTTTTTATAATTTATATGTAATAAGTCATTGCAAGAATTGATGGCACTGTAAAACAAAGGATACCATTAGATAACATTCGATGAACATTTTTAATTTATGGTTTTATTTTTATTTTAAAATATTTTTTAATAATTATATATGAGATATAAAAATAAAAGTTTGATTAATATTTATCAAAGTCAAAAATTATTATTTTTGATAAATATTTTCAAAAGTCTAATACAATTTTTATTTTATTATTTTATTTAATAAAATCAAAACTAATTATTATTTTTGATATATAAATGGAAAGAAAGTCGTTACTCGTACCCAAATCTCCAAACAAACAAACAAATTGGCTTAAATTTAGATAACCGGATGAAGTGATATATTTCTTCTTCAAACTATCCCCTCTGTTTGGGTCCAAGACAAATTAGGGCTCGGTTGGACTTGTGGTAACACAGATAAATCAAAACCTACCTATATGAGCATGTAGGTACTGAAGTGAAAGGTATTGATCTCACGATTAATATGTAATTATGTTCATGGTCTGATAACACCAGTGTACTCAGGACCGTTTTTAGTTTTAACAACTGAGTTCATTTTATACACGAATAATATATAAATACAAAAGTGTGCGTACCCAAACGAAAAGAAATTTAATCAGGAGTCTATTATACACTTTTGTATTTATGTTTTAAACATAAAAATTTAATTTTTTATAAAAAATTTCGCCTGCGCCGCTGTTGGGCCACCTCTAAAAAATTAAAAAAAACGTTTCATCATTACCTATTCATTTCAAAATTTCGTCGTCATTTTGATAAATAATTACATTTTTTCTCAACAACATTTCATTTTCATTCATTTTAATTCTATTTTTTACATAATTACAAATCATAATCGCTATGGTTATAAGATCATAAAAATAACCATATAATTACAAATGTGGCATTATTACCTTTCATTTGAGTACCTATATGACCAAATATGTAGGTGCACCGGATATCGATTTTTCTAGGGTACCACAGATCCGACCGCACCCTATATTTTTTTTGTTTTTTAAGCAAATAAAACGGTTGATTTAAAAAAAAAAGTTGGTTTAAAGAAGAACAGTTGTGTATAATTCATTATTCACTGTATTTGATGAGAAAATATAAAAAAGGGCGCAAAATAAATTTTTTGGGGCGCATTTAAAAAAAAATTGAAAAAGGCGCAAAAAAATCAATCGCCCCCCCAATCATACTGCTGGATCCGCCCCTGATTGACAAGCGCGATTGCTTATGTTTTTCCAAGTTCAATCGTATACGAAAAAGTAACAAGTATCTGAAAAATAAAATGATTAAGTCTTTGACGATGCCAACAAATAGTTAGGTAATAATTTCCGTAATATCAAATTTCAGAAATTTGTAAAATTTTGATTTTTAATAAAAATAAGTTTAATTTAAAATTAATGTAAACGCTGTTATTATTTAATTATTTTAATAGTACAATATTACAATAGAAATGCCAGGTGTAAATTTAATATTTAGAATATTACAAAATATTGATATTTCTTGAATATTTCCAAATGTTATTTCTGAAAACACATTCGGAAAATTTATTGATTTTTTGATCGCATTTTATTTTCCATTTAATATAAAAATTAATTCTCTTTATCAACAGCTTTCAGTGCTGCGAAAAACTGATACGTTTTGAATAAAAATATTTGGTTGATTTTATAGTGTTATCGTTTTATATTTAATGAAAATTATATTTGCATACTAATAGTATGAATTATTTTATTATACACTGGAGGGTCCGGAGTTCGAATTCGCAGTGTGCATTTTTTATTTATTGTCAAATTTCTATTATAGATTATTTTTATTTTATTTAATATTTCTAAGTATATTTTTTCCTTTATTTTCTAAACTTTAAATTTATATTTTTATTATACACTGGAGGGTCCTTGGTTTGGTATCTCAGTGTGTATTTAACTTTATATATTTTATTTCTCATTGATTTTTTTTTTTATGTTAGAATATGTAAATATTTTTAATTCAAAACTTTAAAAACTCACCATTTTCTATTTGGGTTCTAGCGCTTTGCCAAATTATTGCAAGCTTCTGTTAACTGTGCAAGCTAACTTGAAAGAGGTGTGGTCTAAGCAAAGCTTTAGCGCTTTTCCAAATTATTATCATTGTTGCTGTGAATTATCATTGTAGCGTGAAGCGTTGGAACAATGCTATGAACATGTTTCTGTACAACATGAGTACACATGCTAAACACATGATGCGCTCAACATATGTACAGCAACATCCAAAATTGCGTGAATAGTAAATATCCATAAGGAAAAGAAAAATGTGTGAACTAATTCACAACATAACATCACGTTTTGAATCAGGCACTAACGAAAACCCCAGAGCATTGCCTGATTCGAAATCAGACTGCTTGATCATACAATGATCGCATCCTGAAAGAAATTTCCACTCGGGTTATGCTGGTGCTTATCATCATAATGTTCTTCCGCTTATGCAGGGAAAACATGCTAAGAAGAAAACAAAATGAGATATATAATTAAAACTTTAGATTTTTAGTGAATTCATATGTAAGTATAAAATAAGTTACAATGTTTCATTCTTTTAACGGATACGCTCACTATACATCAATATCAGATAATGTCCGTCCGATTGCACACGGAAAACACGTTCAGAAGAATACTAAAAGAGCTATATACTTTAAACTTTGGATTTTTAGTGAATACATACATAAATATAAAATATTTTAAAATGGTTTCATTTTTTTAACGGGTACGTTCACTATATAACAGTTTCACATAATATTCGTCCGTCCGCTTGAACACGGCAAACACGTTTTTGTAAATACATATCTAAGTATAAAGTATGTTAACATGGTTTTATTATATTAACGGGTACACCCACTATATATCAATTTCACAATTGGAGGTATTATTATTTCCGAAGTTATTGTATTGTTTTATGGGTCATTCCACACCAAATCAACCAAAAAAAAGTTAAATTTGAGATTTTACCTTTTCGATCTTAATGAACATTTGGCAACTGATAAAGGGTATCGAGACATGCACTAAACAATTTTTTTTTATTTTTTTCCGACCACTACTTCCAGAGATACAGTGGCTCAAAGTTGGAAAAAAAGTGGCAAAAATCACTTTTGTACTGTTGTAATGTTTCTATACAAAAAAAAAAAAAATTTAGAAAATTATTTTTTAAAATATGATGCAATCAAAATACCATATTTGCATGAACATTAACAATAAATTGACGAAAATTTAAGATTTTTTTCAGAATTTTAAAAAGGGTCCTTTTTAAGGACCACAATTTTGAAGTGCAAGGATAATGACCACGGGCCACATGTTACCGTTTGGAAATTACAGCTTAATTTTTCTAAAAGCTTCTTCTATTAGCTTTAAAACGAGCCATTAACGGAGTTTCTAGCATTTCTAGTTCAAGAGATATTTAAATATGAACAACAGTACAAAAGTGATTTTTGGTAATTTTTTATTATTGCATGTCTCGATACCCTTTATCAGTTGCCAAAATTTCATTGAAATCGAAGAAGGTGAGTTCCAACCGCTGGTCGATTTGGTGTGGAATGGCCCTTACATGAAATAACACCCAAAATTATTGAAGTTTATTTCATTTTAGTTTTGGGTGTTATTTCATTTCTTTATTAATTAATTATTTCATTTTTGGGGAATATTTCATATTTTTTGATTATTATTATATTGGGGCGTAGCGCTGTAATTTTTCCGTCATTAATTCGTTGGAACTACAAAAAGAGTAATTATCAAATATTTAAACATTTTGTTCTACTTTTTTAAATTATTTATTTATTAAATTATTTTAAAAATCAAAATAAAATTCACAAATCAATAAAACTGTCTCATACAACATATACATAAAATTTAAATAAAACTAGATCTGAAAAATAAATACTTACACGGAGGGAAATAATGTTCTAAAACTCAAGAAGAATTCGGTTAGAAAGAAAAATAGTAGAATTTGACTAATATCAATAAAATACTACTAAAATTCAAGAATTTGTCATCTGAATATTAAGAAAGCAAATTACTTAGTTGTTAAAAAAGTAAATAAAATTTATTCTACTGAATTTTCAGAAATTAATTTATTGATTATGAAAAACCAAAAAGAACACGCAAAATTGTTGCTGTATTCTTCGCAAAAGAAACATGTGTTCATGTATCTGCTGTTGTTTTCATCGGTCTTTCTTTGTCTGTAATATTCGCTCGTTTGCTTTGTGTTGGGATGTCGCCATCTGTGCACTAACAGATGGCGCTGACAGACGGACAACGCAAAACAAAACATAATAGCGACAAAGCAAGATCGAAAAAACAACAACTATACGAACACGTGTTCATTAAATTTTGGGTCGAAAACAGCAACAACATTTTTGATACCTAAGAAATTAATAACTGAATTCATGATTTATTCTACATAGTTACTTTTTTGATGCCTAAGAAATTAATAACTGAATTTAAGACTAATTCTACTTAGTTACTTTTTTTGCTACCTAAGAAAATATTAACAGAATTAAAAAATAATTCTACTTAGTTACTTTTTTAAAAACTAAGTAAATCCTTTTTTTATCACTTCGTGTACTTCTTGATACCTTCTGGATTTTAGAAATTTTTTCCCTTCGTGTATACATTTTTGTAATAGTGAGGCAATTTTAAATTTCTGTAGTCTTAATTACTTTGTAAATATAAGCATCGGTTGTTTTATTTTACAAAATTATATTGACTCAAGATTAACAGAATTTAATAATAATATATATTTTATCATGTCGTCCATTTTAGCAAGCGTACTATGCAGCTACTGTCATTCGGCAAATGCAGCGCATGGCACTAAGCAGCAGTTGTACCGGCGGTACCGAGGTCACCAGAAAATCAAATAAAATTCATGAACACCAGGAGGCAACCACTACACCATCTGTCGACAGTGAAATTAACAAAAACGTGCTTCAGTCTGGTGTTGGAGATGTTAAAAATGCTGTTTCCCCCACTTCTGTAGTCAACACTTTACTACGCAAAAGTGACAAAAGTGTGGAAAATACAACAACAAACCCAACCGCAATGACAATGTGCTTCCGTAGTCAAACTGAAAATGATGAGAGTTTCAAAACAAATACGCAACCCGCAGCAACAAATCTCGCTTCCTGCCTTAACGGAAAATAAATTAGAATATGTACGAATCAAATAGATGCAAACCTACGTCAACAATACGCATGCACACTAACACACAAGCTTTTACTATTTATGTTGTACAATGCAAAAAAAAAGAACACTCATAAATACATTATAGCTATTATTAATAGGATTTTTTTATATGAAATAATATTGTTAATATTGGTGGCAATTACACAGATCTATGAATTTTATTTACTCTGAAGTTTAGTATGTATTACTTTCATTAACCAATAATTTACATAGTTGAACGAAAAATTTTATCGACTCGGAATGTAAATAATTAGCGTATTCACAGTTCGTCGTATTTTAATATGGTATTCGTACCATACACTGGTAGAAAAGTATTAGAGCCTTAAACATCATTGCAGTTGAAAATTATTCAAGTCAAATATATGACACTTTTGTGATATTTAGACAATATTAATAGTTTTGCTACAAAAGCATTAATATCTGTGGAATATGTGAATATTTGCAGCAATGCTACCTATTTCTCTAGTAATTGCAGTGATTCTACCACAAATATGACATTTTCCGTGATGTTTGTAAGAAACATCTCACAAATAATACAAAATATGTGATGTTAACCAATTATTTAAACTTTTGCTGCATATTTATTTGCGTTTACTGCATATTGGAATTGTTAAAGCGAGTACTATTTTAGTTGCAGCAACACTCTCATAAATATTCTGTTTTCTTAGTGTATAGTTATATACGATACAATAACACAGAAACGCCAATTTGTTGTTGTGTTGTATTTCAGAGTAGCCTTGAGACATGTTTTGTGAAAGTAAGAAAAATTGTAAAATTGAATATTATCTGGCAAAAAAAAAAATGTATTTCCAGTTATTAGTTTTTGCAAAAAATTAAAAAGAAATTTGTATTACATATGTCGAGAGAGAAATTAATCACAATTCCCTAAGCTCTCTTAAATATTTTTTAATTTAAGTTCGAAATGTTTTTGCTGTCAAATTTAAAAAAAAAATGTTTTACACTTTATCTTATTTTTTTCTGAATATTTTTATATGTTTGTATATGAAATATTTCATTAAAATGAAGGAAAATACAAGCAGCGATATACAATGACATACTGAAATAATGTGGTGGGGCTAGGTGCAAAAACGGAAAAAAATATTTGCATGTGATGTCCGCATTATTTGGAAACATGATAAGAAAAATATTCACTGCGTAATCATCTGGTGTGTATTTGATTCGGCAGGCTTACAAGAGTTAAAAAATGTATTACACACGCGCCTTCAACGAATGCTTCTGTGCGTCTGAACTGAAATTTTACAAAAAAAAAACGGCACCTTGCACCTAATCATTATTAAATTTAAATTGAATGTATCGTTTGGGAAATATTTGTTGCATATTTTAATGTATGAAAACATATTTCCTGACGCTTTATTATATTTAGCATGCACTAAATCATTTCCAACTGAAATTAAGAAAATTCCAAATGATATTGGGAAAATTTCAAATGAAATTGAGAATTTTGATTTCAAATTGGGAAAATTCCAAATGAAATTTTGAATTTTCTCAATTTCAGTTGGAAATGGTGTAGTGCAGGTATGTCAAACTCATTTGGCAGCATGGGCCGCAAAAATAGCTCATAGCGACATATCGCAGTTTTTATTCGAAACGATAAGAAAAACTATTTTAGATTAATATTACATCAAATAGTTCAAATATATCGAGATTTTTTTGAAAAACATTGCGATATCGATGTGGAAAATCTTTAAATATCCTAGCATAAAATTTTACTCCACGAAAATTACGAAATTTTAAAAATTAGCAAGAAGATAGGATTTTTGTTATCCAAGTTAGTTTAAGAAATCTTCGAGGCATAAATCACATGGCAGACCTGTTACCAAATTTTTTAGATTTTCGGTACAAACAATACTTAAACATTATGAAAAAGTTTTTTTTGAAAATACCGTATATCAATTTGATATTTGAATAAATTTGTCTTTAAACGTGTTCCGTCCGTCGTTTTATATGTTTAATTGTCGAAATTTTTAGTCAAATGTGCCGCCAAACAACAAATTAAAAACCAATAACATAAAATTACAATCGTCGTGGACATATTTAACATTATTAAAAATTACTTAATAAATTACACAAAACAAATAACTAAAACCACAATACCAATATCACAACAACAATAGACCTGAACCGGTTTACGCTGTCTGTGGACTTGCTGCACTCGCCGTTTTTATACCCTACACTAAGGGTGAAAGGGTGTATTCAGTTTTGTAAGCTGTTTGTAACAACCAGAAGGAAGCATCTCCGGTATGGAAAAGTATAAATATTCTTGATCAGCATGATCTGAGTCGATTTAGCGATGTCCGTCTGTCTGTTGAAATCCCTACTACTTAAAAAATTGAAGAGTTAGATGAATGAAACTCATAATTTAGATTACTTATATACCTATATGTGCGAAATAATTGGCGAGAGCGGTCCATTGACCTGTGATCTGATCATGTATATTCAAAGGGTATTTATAGTCGGCTTAGACCGACTATAATTTTGATAATCCAACTGGTTTTATTTGCAATTGCCAGCGCAAAGGGCCTTTCTATGGTCTCAGCTGTGATCTGATCATTTATATTCAAATAACTCATATAAAATTTACATCCACTGTACAATTTTACTGTATATGTGCTTAGGTAAACTTTTTGCCAAATATATATTGATTTCATGCTCAAATACATGGAAATAATGTTTTCCCGCGAAACGATTTGTGGTTCCCAAAAAAAAATCGAAATTCGGTACACCTACCCATTTTTAAATATGGGTATGAAATGAATGGAAATTCTTCAGCGATTGAAAGATTGTAGTTATTTTCAGGATTCGTATACCCTGGTGACCTATATACCACTTTGAATGGTAACCACACATATGTGTAGGGTATTTATAGTCGGCTTAGACCGACTATAATTTTGATAATCCTAACTATCATAATAACACCTACTATAAATTGTATCTACACCTACTATAAATTGTCTCTACTTTAAAATTTCCCATGTGTTCTAACCTGTCCAACTGGTTTTATTTGCAATTGCCAGCGCATAGGGCCTTTCTATGATCTCTGCTGCAATTGCACTGACCACTGTTTAGCTTACGCTGTCATCTGTTCGTCTCAGCTGTGCCCAAATTAGTATTTTTGTATGTTTTAAATTCACCCAGTAGCGAAAATGTCGCAAAACTTCCGTACACACATAGAAAATAATTGTTGATTTTTGAAAAAAAATATTATCAATTTTTTATAATCTCAAAACTACAATATTATTTTTAACTTTGAAAATAATATTAATAATTTTTTGTTCTTCAGTGTAGATAAAATTTGACGTATAAAAATATTATTTATATTTTGAAAATATATGTTTTGTTTTCAAAAAAATTATTTATTATGGCGTAGTTTCGTCGTCACCCAAGCCATTACGCGATATCCTCCGAATCAAAGTTGACCATAATTTAGTCACCAGACGCAGTTACGAGTTGCGATGCCGAATGTAAGACCAAAACAGGCGCTTGCGTCTTTTGCCGCACATAAAGTGCGGTTGCATCTGAGCGAGACCGTTTTCGAGTGGTGACGAACTTGAGCCTGTCCACCACCTATTCGCACCAAGCGAACGGAATGATGGCAGAACAACGAAATAACGAGCGAAAAGCCAATCGCATGACCGCCCCCGCTGAGCGACACGATGATGCAGCGACGACAATGTCCTTGGCCAAATCAGTGAGAAATAGTGCAGTCAAATATTATTGATTTGAATTTCTCCATCGTCGGCAATAAGATAAAACATATTTGATGTCACCTGTGGCCAACTCATTTTAACAGCTCACCGTGGTGTGTGAATAAAGCACACTGCCCAGCGCAAGGTGTAGCTGAAGAAAATAATGTTTATTTTGCGGGGCAACATTGTAACGTTATTTTTGTGCTAAAAAAATGACATAAAAAAAATAAAAATTGGTATAAAATAGAAACGAATATAAAAGAATTTTACAATTCCTTTTACTTACATATGTTAATATTTGTTAAAAATAGTTAAAAATAACTGCAAACTTGCAAATTTGATC
The DNA here is from genome assembly GCA_951804985.1 of Dryomyza anilis. Lineage (NCBI taxonomy): Eukaryota > Metazoa > Arthropoda > Insecta > Diptera > Dryomyzidae > Dryomyza > Dryomyza anilis. Next base: position 70,303,716 of record OX638135.1, read on the forward strand.
ATTAACTAGGATTCATCATAATGAAGATTTCATTCATCGTATTAATATCGTATTATTTTTAATGTTTTTCATTCATGCACATTTTCTGTGACAGACAGCGTAAGTGTATAAAAATCTAATTTTGGAGTTTCATTGAACGGGATTTGAATAGACAGGCGGACATCGCTAAATCGACACAGGATGTCATGCTGATAAAGAATAGATATACTTATTAATTCTTAGTACAGTATCCTGTTACATCAGATCCTTTGCTTTTATTAAAAAAATATATATAAATATAAAAAATTACGTTTTTCGAGAAAAACTGATGTTTATTTTAATTCGTCAATATAAAAGTGAAATATGTTACATTGAATTTAAAAACTGAAAGATAGTTTTTTGTATAAGAAAAATAGAAAAAAATAAAATTTTAATTATTTTTATTGAGAAATAAAATTTTATCCATATTGCCTCCCAAGAGTCGACTTCTTCTTTCCTCGAGGATTCTGCCAGAAGAAGAAAAAACACGATCGCTTGTAGCCGAACTTACCGGAATGCATAGAATATGCGTTGCCAGTTTTTGTAAGAATGGAAGTTCGAATGCATCTTTCCAAAACTTCAAAATATCGCATTCCGGATTCACTTTTTTTTTCATATAAAAATGAATTTCATCATCCACCTGTTCCTCTGGATTTATTTCTTGATTGGACTCCTTTATATCCATGTATTCCAAAAACGGATTTTCTACGTTGGATGACGGCTCATTAACGGACACGACCTGGGATTCATCAGAATTGTTATCTTCTTCGCTCACCATGACTTTGATCATAGAAAAAACATCATCCTTTTGATCTTGGTTACAAAATTTTAGTTCCTTGAATGGTGGGTGAAGAAATAGTGCAACGTAGTGAAATGCTTCAGGCTTAAACCTTTGAACCAAGGACTTTTTTGTTAATATCTTTAATTTTTTGATTATATCTGAATCATAAAATTCATCTGTACATCTTTTTAAAAGTTTTTCATACCACAAAACATAAATATTTATGGTTGGTGTTTTTTCCGAACTTAGCTTCTCCGAGCAATCTTTGAAAACATTCAAAAACTTTAAAATGTGTTGCATGAAATTGAAGTCTATTAAAGCTACTTTATTAATTTCATTTCGTTCAATCAATAGTTTTTGTATTTCATCTTTCATCTTATAAATACAATCCAGCATGTAATAAATTGAATTCCATCTTGTTTTCACGTCTTGCTTCAAGGTCGTACTTAGTTTATTATTAAGTTCTGAATGTTTAAAGTAGCCTACTAGTTTCTTGCACGCATCTATTAAAATTTTAATGTCAGAAATGTTGCCTTTTCCAGGACATCGTCCATGACTAAATTTAGATTGTGACAGGCACACGATAACCGTTTATATTTTTTAAATGCAGCGACAACATTAGCTCCATTGTCGGTTACAATAACGCTACTTTGCAATTTTTCTTTGAGATTAAACTCTTCCAATGTATTAATCGTCAATTCTAATATATGAACACCGGTCTTTTTACCTATAATAAAGTTTCACTTAATTAAAATTTTTCTATTTTCTGTATCAAAATCATGACTAATAAATTGATTAATCAGAATCCTGTTTTACCCTATTTATCAGAATTTTGATGAATTGAAAATGAAATCATTTTGCTTAACAACATTTATAAATTTTGTCAACTTAAATAAAGAGAACATTTATTTTTAAAATATTTTAAATTTAAAGAGAAATGTTTAAAAAGTCCATATAAAAACTTTTCTAAAATATTTCGTGACGTAAATGTTTATTAATCAGTAATTTTAATTGATTAATCAACGTGTTATTTATCGAAAATATTGATAATGCAATTAATTAGGAATTGATTAATAAAACCATTTAATTAATCAATTAATCGTAAAAACCTACTTTATACATTTTATGAAACTATGCAGATACATTTTAAGACACTATATATCGACGTTGTAGAAGTAAAAGTAACCAAATACATTTTTTTCTTAATCGATTTCCAATCTTCAAGTGCTGTCCAAAACCCTTTCAGCGCAGTGCCGATTGAACATAGATACAATATCCCATACTTAAAAAATATATTTTGTGAATATTTTATTTTTAATTATGAAAAATGCACAAAAAGGTCTTTAACTCTAATTTTAAAAAAGATATTTGGTGACTTTTAGTTCTACAAACTTTCCTAATTTTAATTAAATCTGAATTTTTAAAATATAAAAAAACTATTTGTTGAAGAAACAAATATCAACGAAAGTAATACAATACAAATATATCATTCTGTCAGTTTAAAACAATTTAATATTTAACTTAAATCTAAGATATTTTCTTTTAAACTAGAACCGTTTGTTACATTACGTATTATTTTATAGTGCAGTATTTCTATTTTTTAAGTCTTATTCTAAAATATTGTATCTCTATTAGTATTCCTAAATTTAACAAATTGTGCAAAAGATTTCTGATTTAAATGCGTAACTAATAAAACTTACCTAAAATAAATTCACGATTTCCCAAAATATTGACACAAAGATTAAAATCTTTATCAATGTAATGGCAACTTAGTGTCAAAAAGTTCCTTTGGGTATATTCGTCAACCCACATATCCGTCGTAAATGCAACGTGTCTATCATATAAAATTGCCTTGAGTTTCTCTTTAACATCTTCATAACATTCTGGAAGTACTTTCGTTGTAAGAGTTTTTCTGGAAACTAAAACATCTTCGAGTTTTACATTTCCATGCGATGCTCCAACATCTATCAACGATTGAGCAAGTTCCTTAAAACCTTGCCCTGCATTTTCTATGATAAGTAAAACAAAAATAAATAAAAAATATTTCAGAACTAACCTTCAGTGACACTGAGTGGCCTCAGGTCTGTTGTAATGAAATTTAATTGCTTCCACACAATTTTTTTTTTGTGCTCTCTGGAACTTTTTTTGTAGTAAATTTATCAATTATAATTTGTGAACTACTTGATGACTCTGAACTAAATATTTGTGGACACTTGTGTCTTATTAGACTTCCTGTGCCACCCTTGTTTGTGTAAGACAACAGATTTTTACATTTGTTGCATATTGCAAAATCTAAAACGTCTTCTCCACATTTAATAAGTTGGAAATTTTTCCAAACAGCACTCTTTGAACATCCTGGTGTATAAAAAGTATACTTATTTTTATGTTTTTTTATATCTGATTCGATGTTTTCTTTGGTTTTTTTATTCATTTTGTTGCACTCTTCAATTACGTTTTCACTAAAACAAATAGAATTGTATGTGTCAAATGTCAAATGTCAAACACGTGCTGTAGCTGTGTTGCCATATTTTTCCACAAAGCAACAGGATTTGAATAGAGCATTGCCATTTGAGGCATTGCCATTGATTTTTTATTTAAACATTCGAAAAAAATAATAATACAATTTGTTTTCTAATCCTGCGGAATATTCGACTCACGCACACTCACTCACGTAAATTTTCACTCACGCACACTCACTCACGGTATTTTTTGGTCTACTCACACTCACTCACAATCACGTGAGTAAAATTAGGAATCAATCACAATCACGCGTGATTCACGTGAATCACGCTGAATCACGCTCACATGCCCATCTCTAATAAAATTTAAAAAAATGTTTGTTTTATTTTTAAAAATAACATTTCAAAATTAACAATTGAAATTTTCTAAAACAAAAATTTTATGTTCAATTCTTTTTTGATAATTTGATAGTTGAATCCGACAATAATTTGATAATAATATTTGTGGATCCATTTTAACATGAAATATTTTCAAATTATTGTCAGATTCGACAATAATTTTCTATGTGTGTATAGACTTTTGCAACGTTCGTGTGCTGAGGTCGATTTTTTCTCTGTGTATGCACATGTGTCCGTCTATAGGCCTCATATAATGGAATTTGGTGAAACCCAGGGTGGTAAGGGTGCAGATCCACTGGATTTTCAAATACCGGGGTAATGACACCTACTGCCATTGTTCTCTGCCCATAGGGTCTCGCCCTTTTTATTCGAAGTGACCTTGCGTACCAGCACCAACAGCGTGTTTCGGATAATGAATTTAACTCTATGTGGATTAAATTCAAAATCTTGCAACAAATCATGCACTTGTGTTTTATTTATAGGAGTCCGAATCTATATAGAGTTTCTACATGTACCAAGTTAGATGCCCTATCTGATTTGATCTCAAATATATTGGAATAATTTCCAGGCAGTGAAATTGTTGTTGATGGTGACTTTAATGTGCACAACACCATTTGGTTGAGCCACTCGGGTCAATCAACACAGGAGGGTTGTTATGTTGAGCTGTTTGCCGAGTGCAATCTGCCCGCGTCGGCCGGAAGAGCCAGAAAGTCTTAGACCTTCTTCTGACTTCGCATCATGAAAAATATGATGTAAAAGTCCTTGCACCTCTTGGTAGATCCGACCACTGTATGGTTTCCGCTGCATTTTCGTATTCTTGTTTACGCTCCTCTTCGATTAAAGCCCCGAAGAGGACTGTATGGCTTTACGGAAAAGCAAATTGGGTTGCGTTGAATGATTTCTTTCGTAACTTTAATTGGAAATTGTGTTGCGCAGACAGAGACATAAATGCCGCAGCTTTAATGGTACAAAATATTATTTTTTTCGGTATGCGGTCCATCATACTTTCTAAAAAGATAAGCATTAAAGCCATGGACCGTGAGACTTGCAGGATTGCAGTCAGTTCGAAAGAGTAAGCCTTTCGGAATTGGCGTTCTAACAAGAATGCTGACAGAGACAGAGACTTCGCATACAGGCTAGGAATCGCTGTAATGCCGTGATCTCGCGCGAAAAATTTCTTCACGAACAAAACGCTTAAAAAGGACCTACTCTTCCACAGAGGTAGTAAAAATTTCTCGTCAATTGTAAAAAGAGTCTCTTGCAAAATTATTTGCAAATAATTCAACGCTCTTAGTTAACAATCAACCACTGCCCAGTGTCGTCAGTGTTTCTTCTGCAATGCCGCAGATACATTTTCGAACTCGGGCAGTTAAAAAGGTCCTAGCAAATCTCAATATCAACAAAGCCTTTGGGCCAGATAGCATTTCGACCCATGTGTTGAAGATGTGCGCGTCAACGCTGGCTTGTTCGTTGCGTAACATATTCAACATCTCCTGCACGACTGGAGTTTTTCCATCTTGTTGGAAGGTTGCCAATGTCCAGCCAGTTCCGAAAGAGGGCGATGCCACGAACCCTGCCAATTACCGACCCATTGCAATATGCTCTGCACTCTTCAAGGTAATGAAAAGCGTAATTAACTTCCACCTTGTGAACTATCTTGAGCAAAACGAATTGCTCAGTGAATGTCAATACGGTTTCCGTAGGACCAGATCCACAGGTGACTTGATGTCGGTCCTCTCCGAAAAGTGGAATAATTGTGACCACCTTTTCGGGGAGAGTAAGGTTGTTGTTTTGAATATTTCCAAGACTTTTGATCGAGTATGGCATGAAGACCTCGTTTCAAAACTAATTGCATATGGTGTCGGTGTTTCATTTACTCGATGGATATCGAGTTTTCTCCAGGGTCCTTCAATATGAGTTGCGATGGATGGTGTTCTTTCAGAACAACATTTCATTAATTCTGGAGTACAGCAGGGTTGTGTCCTAACCCCGTCTCTATTTCTGGTATTTATCAATGACCTTCTGTCATTGACTCAGAACCCAATTCATTCCTTTGCAGATGACAGTAACATTTGTCATTCATATTCGTTCAACAAGCGCCCAAACACTATGGAGATTGAGAGTAAAAGACGCACTATGAATGACTCACTCAATAATGACCTTAAATCAATCTCCGAGTGGGCTCTTGCAAATAGAGTTGATTTAAAAGCAAGCAAGACCCAATGTTGTCTGTTATCTCACAAAAGAATGGATTCACACCTCCCGCAGTCAGCTGCTCCTGACTGTCCAGCTGCGAGAAATATCAATTCGTTGGAATGATCACATGTTTGATGTGTCGAAAGAAGCGGCGAATTGCCTCGGTTTTCTGAAACGGTGTAAGACATATTTCATTTTGAATATGACAATATTAATAATCATTGTTACGAAATGAAAAATGATGTACTATTCAAATTTCCAGGTGTTTTTTAAGTTTTTTAATTTTTGTTTTTATTTATTTGAATTTTTTTTTTATTGATATTTTTATACTGTAGTTTACACTTTTGATACTCAAAGTTCCGGACAGGAAAGATTTCAATTAGCTGTCAAAAATTTTCTAGAATTACTGGAGGAAATTCTGCATTAGAAACAATGGATTCAACTTAAAAAATAAATTCAGTTTACTATGGTAATAAATGTTTTTTTTTTTGGTTCAGGAGGGACATCGAAAACTCTAATACAAAAATCGAAATTTTTCCGTTACTTTAATCTAGATCATTATTTTTAAGCTTTAGAAATAATTATTAATGTTACCTGAAAAAACAGAAAATAATATTTTGTATCTGTATGTCTTTAAAGTTAATTAATTTGGTTACTCAAAATACATGACAAATGGGTTTATTTATATATTGCGTAGTAACGTAACTTTATGAGTATTTTTTTATACGTTACCTTTAACGGAATAGAAATTTCATTTCAGATATTTAGATTTAGATTTATAAGATTCCAAATCCATCGTATTTTGAAAGATTTGAGCATTTTTAATACTTCGGCCATGGTTGACGTTTTTCTGGAAATGCCCATATTTCATATTAAATTGAATACATGGCGCTGCACAAAAACGAACATAATACATAATAATCATTTTAACGCTTGTAAATAAAATATTTAAAATGTTTTCAATTCTTAAAAATACGTTTTTTTAGTAATATTTAAAAAGTCTTCGCTGGCCGTAAATGAAAGGTTGCGGGCCGCATGCGGCTCGCGGTCTGCGTGTTTGACATGTATGATGTAGTGCATGCTAAACATAATAAAGCATTAGAAAATATATATTTTCATACATTCAAATATGCAGTAAATATTTACCAAACAATACATTCAATTTAAATTTAATAATGTAAAATTTTCAAAAATTTCAGTTCAGTCGCTCAGAAGCATTCGTTGAAGGCTGGTGTGTAATCAGAGTTGGGCATTATCAATTACATTTTGTAATTAATTACACGAGCAATTACAATTATATGTAATTGTAATTGAACTTTTGTCAATTGCAATTACTTGTAATTGTAATTGAATATTTTTCAATTACAATTGCTTGTAATTGTAATTGAATTTTTTTCAATTACAATTGCTTGTAATTGTAATTGAATTTTTTTCAATTATAATTACATTTTGAAAAATGTAATTTGAAATATGTAATAGACATTAAAAGTAATTGAGGAATAAACAGTAATAATTACATTTTTTTTAATTTAATTACATGAAAAGTAATCCATTAACAAGATATTATCAATTAGATTCACACCCAGGTGCGTCATTGGAACTTTTTTGGATGCATCTGTTCCAATGGGCATAGATTCACATCCAGATGCGTCATTGGAACTTTTTTGGACGAAACTGTTCCAATGGGCATAGATTCACATCCAGGTGCGTCATTGGAACTTTTTTGGATGCATCTGTTCCAATGGGCATAGATTCACATCCAGGTGCATCATTGGAACTTTTTTGGATGAAACTGTTCCAATGGGCATAGATTCACATCCAGGTGCGTCATTGGAACTTTTCTTGGATGAAACTATTCCAATGGGCATAGATTCACATCCATGTGCGTCATTGGAACTTTTTTGGATGCATCTGTTCCAATGGGCATAGATTCACATCCATGTGCGTCATTGGAACTTTTTTGGATGAAACTGTTCCAATGGGCATAGATTCACATCCAGGTGCGTCATTGGAACTTTTTTGGATGCATCTGTTCCACTGGGCATAGATTCACATCCAGTTGCGTCATTGGAACTTTTTTGGACGAAACTGTTCCAATGGGCATAGATTCACATCCAGGTGCGTCATTGGAACAGTTTCGTCCAAAAAAAGTTCCAATGACGCACCTGGATGTGAATCTATGCCCATTGGAACAGATGCATCCAAAAAAGTTCCAATGACGCACTTGGATGTGAATCTATGCCCATTGGAACAGTTTCATCCAAAAAAGTTCCAATGATGCACCTGGATGTGAATCTATGCCCATTGGAACAGATGCATCCAAAAAAGTTCCAATGACGCACATGGATTTGAATCTATGCCCATTGGAACAGATGCATCCAAAAAAATTCCAATGACGCACATGGATGTGAATCTATGCCCATTGGAACAGTTTCATCCAAGAAAAGTTCCATTGAGTGTTCGTAATTACCGTCTTCAGCTGTAATACATTAATTTTTCATGTAATTAATTGAAAAAAAATTAATGGTCCCGTTTTTAGCTTCAATTACATTTTTTTCAATTACATTTTTAATTTTTTTTTGTAATTGGAAAAAATTAGTCTAATATGCAATTAAATGTAATTGTAATTGCAAAATTTTCAATTACAATTACATGTAATTGGAATTTTATTAATTACAATTACATGTAATTGTAATTGAAAATTTTTGTAATTGTGAATGCCCATGTCTGTGTGTAATACATATTAATAACCCTTTTAAGCCTGACGAATCAAGAACATACCAGATGATTACGAAGTGCATATTTTCCTTGTATTCAAATAATGTGGACATAACATGCAAATAATTTTGTCTGTTTTTGCACCTAGCCCAACCACAATATTTCAGTATGATATTGTATGTTGCTGTTTGTAATAATAATAAGAGTTTGGCGCTACAGTCCTATAGGCCGAGTTCTCTCATCATTTTGAGCTGTGCGTGTTATATTTGTACTCAAAGTGGGTGGCCTACAGTTTAATGCCGAATCCGAACGGGTGGTAAGAGCTTTTCATAGGCAATGTTTTGTTTTACTCTCGTAGGTTTGCTATTTACTTCCGAGAGGTAGCGCGGTATAGAAAAATGTATCTATGAAAAGATGTTGTTAGCCCACCCACCATTTTAATGAAATATATCATATATTAACCATTTGATATTGAGTTTTCATACAGGTGGTTTCGCTGCCACTTTTGTCAAATAAATTCAAACATTGGTTATGTGGAAATTGAATGTTGTCTACTGACACATTTTCAAATCATTATTCTGATGTTTTCTGACACATTTTTGGCCAGAAAAATAATTCAAATTTGTAAGGCGTTGGATAGCGATATATATTTTAATAAGTTTGGTTTCAAATTATACAGTGTTGTGCACTGTTTTCCTCTGTTTTCTTCAATCTGAAAAATTCCACTTCCACATAACCATTCAAAATGTATTATCAAATTATTGATATTTTTTGATTTCACAAATAGCCACTATTGGTTGATTATGCTTATTTATTATTTTTTTTATTACTTTTGTATTATTTAATACTAGCTGGACCCGTGCACGACTCGTGCCAAAATTTTGTGAATTCATAGTTATAAAGCGATTTTATTAATATAAAAAAACATTATTATTATTTTTTATATCAGGGGCCCGTGCTTCGCTGTGGAAGTTTTTATTGGTTTTATAAATGTAGTAACCAAATAATAATTCTCCGTCAAAACAACTTTTCTCAAAGACAATTCAAACAGTAGAATATTTCGCCGTAGAATTCTTCCCAGTAGAAATCTTCGCCGTATAATTCTTCCCCATAGAACGCTTTACCGTAGAATTCTTCCCGGTAGAATTCTTCCCGGTAGAATTCTTCCCAGTAGAGTTTTTCCCAGTAGAAGTTTTAGTGTAGTTAGTTTTAATGTGGTGAGTTTTAGTGTGTTGAAATTTTAGTTTAGTGAATTTTTAGTGTGGTTAGTTTTAGTGTGGTGAGTTTCAGTGTGGTGAGTTTTTAGTATGGTGAGTTTTAGTGTGGTGAGTTTTAGTGTGGTGAATTTTTAGTGTGGTGAGTTTTAGTGTGGTGAGCTTTATTGTGTTGAGTTTTAGTGTGGTGAGTTTTGGTGTGGTGAGTTTTAGTATGGTGAATTTTTAGTGTGGTGAGTTTTAGCGTGGTGAGTTTTATTATGGTTAGTTTTAGTGTGGTGAGTTTTAGTGTGGTGAATTTTAGTTTTTTGTTTCATCTTTTTAGATTGTGTATGTGCTCGGTTATGTCGTTTTGAAAGTTTAGGTTGTATGGGAGGTACCACGCCCCTTTGTCCAATCCCGCCCATATATAGCCTATGACACCCTCCGGACTCCTTAGTATCCTGTGGCAAAATTTCAGTTAAATCGGTTCAGCGGTTTAGACGTGATGCTGGAACAAACAGACAGACAGACAGACAGACAGACAGACAGACAGACAGACAGACAGACCGACAGACTGACAGACGGACCAAGAGTTTTATATATATAGATAATAAATTAAAACACATTAAAAAATATTGAGGAAAAATGTCAGTAAGAACATTTATACGGAGCCTACGCCACTCACGGAATCACAATACCGTCATTGACGGCACCTTTACGGAGCATTGAGCAAGTATCCGTCATTGCATATACGATTACGCACCGTAAACGTACCGTCAAATCGGACGACTCCGTCAGAATTCGGTTTTCCTCCGTATTTTTAAATAACTCCGTATGATTGCCGTTTTGTTGTAGTCGTTTACAGTACCGTTGAAACGGAGTACTCCGTAACTTTTCCGTTTATACTGCAACTTAACGGCATCGATTTTCTTCCGTTATTAGTTTATTTTTGAAATTTCAATTCATTTGATTTTGTGAAGAAAAACAATGAGCTTGGAGGAAAAGGAGCGCTGATGGTGCATGGAAACCAAACAAGATAAGTGAATCAAATATAAATAATATATGTTTTTATACAAAACATATTTGCAGAATGTACATAAATTTACAGTCCATTTTTGCCAATCTCCGATGGCTTCAAACTACTTTTAATTCAAGAACTATATATATTTCCAATGACCTGCAGAAATAGAAAAACCTTAGCACGCGTGCAAACTTATTGGGAAAGGCGCGAGAAGCGACGACGATGTCGAAGAGCTGTTGGTCGGAAACAGCCTCTGCATCAAAGTGTACATCTTCCTATGGTTTGCACTTCTTCGGACTGATTAGATGGTGGGTTGACGCGACTCAAGTTTCGAAGTGCGATCGCTAGTCGCTGTCGCTTTGCACAAACACGCGCATCTGCTTTTAAATTCAAATTTCAAATAGATACCAACATATGTAAGTAAATGACATTAATAATCATAGTTGCTAGACTTTTACTATTTGGGGCGTAGTTGCCAACTTTACAATAAAATTTTCATGTGTGGTATTTTTTATAGTTGTGGGAAAGGGGTAATTTTGTAATTTAAATTTTATTCCATAAATAAATTACCATATTAATCTTTTTAGAGGATTTATATTCCATTGACGTTGGTTTAAATTAGTTCTTTTGATTTAATTATTTTTGTTATAATTAATAATATATATTTTTTTATTTATTTACAGATGTTAATATCAAAAAAATAGATAGAAATCTTAAAACGGCATTTCAACGAATAACTTTTTAATAACAGCAACGAATTAGAGTCTTGACAGAGGTTCACTGTATATTAATTAAATCTAAAATATTTTAATACTTAATTTTATTATTATTTGTAATTTTTTTTTTATTTGTTGTAAAATAATAATAATATGCAAAAGCTAATTTTGTATGATATGAAAAAAGAGTTTTTAATCTATTCCCTACGTTACGTTAACGGACCGTCCAAAAAATAATCTCAACTGACTCACTCCGTACTTTTCCAGAATGGCGGTTCATTAACGGACCGTCGAAACGTAAAATCAACGGATTCACTCAGTATTTCATCCAGTATGACGGTCCGTAAACGTACCGTTAAAACTTACTCACAACGGACTCACTCCGTGTGTCATCCAGTATGACGGTCCGTTAACGTACCATCCTAACGCATTCTTATCTGATTCGAAATCCGTTTCGATGTTCCTCTTTATCTGTTCACTGGACCGTTTTCGTATCCAGAAAACGGAATCGTATTCCGTATTGCTGTTCCGTATACGGCACCGTTAACGGACCGTTTTGTTCTTGCGTGTTTAAAACATTTTTTTAAAAATTTGACAGCAAAAACAGCGAACTTAAATTAATAAAAGAATTAAGAGAGCTTAGAGAAATCTGATAAATTACTCTCTCGACGCACTTTTTAGGTAACACAAATTTCTTTTTGATTTTTTGCAAAAAAACTAATAACTGGATGCAGAGGGCAAGGTTCATATTTAATTTTGTGATAAAGTTTGCATCTGCAACATGTCGAATGGCCCTTTAAGTAACTTAGACTTGATTTTTTGCAAAATCTCGACGTGAGGGGCAAATTCTGAGTACGCAGCAAGTATTTGTAATACACACTACGAATAATGGGTACAAATAAATAATAATCGTTTGGCACTACAGTCCTATAAGAACTTAGGCCGAGCTCTCTCACCATTTTGAGGTCTGCGTGAAATATTTGTACTCAAAGTGGTGGGACCTACAGTTTATTGCCGAATCCGAATAGCGGGTCAGAGCTTTTTATAGGCAAGGTTTTACTCTCGTAGATTTGCCATTTACTACCGAGAGGTAGAGCGGTATAGAAAAATGTTTCTATGAAAAGATGTTGTTAGCCCCAGTCCAGGCTTGAACCGGGGACCTTTCGGCTCGCAGTCCAACGCACTAACCACTGAGTTACCGTGGCTACTGGAAACAAATGTTCTGTTAAAAAATTCAATGTTTAATTATAATTCAAATATGTACAGAGGAAGAAGGAAAAAAAAAAGAAATATCAACTTCGCGCTCCAACCGTAATTATGCATAGGTATAATCGTTGTGACCAACCGTGCGCTTTGCACGAAATCTGGAGATCTTTGTGGCCGTAGAAAACCAATCGATCAGCGATCAGACAGCATGGATCGAGGTGCCGACGCGTATTATAACTACCGAAGTGGGCAAAAGCACCGTAGGGTGATGGTTTATTCGCTGCTCCTCTGTGAAGGTTTAAATTAACAAAGGAATTAGTTTGACAATGGATCTGGTAATAAGTCCTCGTTGGGTCCGCATATTGGGTACCCGGACATTACCGTCATTTCCTGGATAGACTTTCATCACTCGACCTAAGCGCCAGTCGTTAAGTATCAAATTTTTATGTCGAATGACACGAGATCATCTATAGATATATAACGTTGGGGCGACTTCCATTTATAGCTCCGATGAAGTTCCATTAAATATTCTTCTATCCACCGCATGCAAAATTTGTGATGAATTGCCCGAATTTTATTCCAGCGGTTAAGTAGACTTAGCCGCGAATTATCGATGTACGACTCCGTAGGAGACAGTATAGGGTCTCCACTAGGGTGATGCAAAAAAAATAAAGTCATTGGGATCGCTCACCATAGGATCATAAAAGTTGAAAAAGACACACACGTGCCTTTTTTGTTTAGAGGTCGCGCATCTGGATGTTCTGTTTTTGGCGATCTGAAAAACGTAAGTTGGCTTCATGGAAAAAGTTGAATATCTCGCAAAGTTTAAGGAGTAAACTCTTTAGTACTCTTATATAATGTAAAAGTACTCTTATATAATGTAGTTTCTAAAACTGTTGCAAAAATTTTTTAACATCGACTTTTTAATACAGGAACTAATAAATTCACGAATTAATTTCAGTTAATAAAAAAATTCCGCTACACCCAATAATTGTTTCTTAGATCCAATGTATCCAATAAATATAATTTAATCACGGGCCTAGGTAAAATGTACCGGTACAGATCATTTTCATTCAGAAATTCGTATGAAACGCACGTTTTCAGAGATTGAAGAAAACGTCGTAATCTTTTCAAAAAAATGTAAAACATATAATCGGCAAAGGTATACCGTAATTATGGGTTATTATATGGTGATGATCATTTTTTTTTTCATACATTTTAATTTTAAAAATATGTTCTCAACAGATCAAATATAAAATTGTACGATCGTGAAATGTTTTATTTATAACCTATTTAATAAAATATATTTTATTACATTTGGTTAGGAAACACCCAAATTAGAGACGATTATTCAATTCAATAAAACTTTACTCAAGAAACGAGAAAGAATATTCGTATGGAGACATCCCAAACTTCAATGTAATATAAATCGTGTATGCTGATTTTGACTGCATACTCAGTTTTTTCCTATTACGTAACATATTTATGAAAACTTCCAATTTTAAGCCATTTTGACCACGGAAAAAATATCATGAAAATTTAAACACAAAGTAAACAGATTTCATATTATTTTTTTCAAACAGATACATACAGCGCTAACAATAATCAATAAATAGTGTACAGCTTTAACAAACAGTCGGCTTTTTGACAAATCTTCCATATACATTTATGTCAAAATCGACTACTATAATTTTTTGTGAAAATTTTCAGACGATTTCTTAAGATGGACATTATTTTTTGATTATTGGTTACGCTGATAGTGTTAGTTTTTAACATGGTACATGAATTTAATTATTATTATTATTCATAATGTTAATTATTAATAGTAAAAATTGTTACCTGAACATGGATTAACTGTTTTATTCAACATGTTGTATCGTTAATGTAACAATTGTATAATGTTAGATTTACATTGGATAACTTGTTGCTATAAAATGTATGTATGTTGATTCAATAGTATCACGAAAACTAATTTTAATATACAAAAAAATCGTTTTTTTTATTTTATAGACTACTTTTGGATTATTTTTCAAGAATTTCGGATCTACTGTTGTTAACAAGAAAGCGATATATGATTATCAAGAGCATTGCCCAAACTAAAACTAGAATTTTTTTCTATATTTACTACATTTTAAAATATGCGATGTTGATAGTTTCCATTTTGTTTTATTTCTCGTTTTGTTGAGTAGTGTTATTGTATATTGGATAATCGACTCGGTTGTTTCCCTACCATAACATTTTTTTGTTAAATACGTAAAAAATAAAGCATTTCACTATTATAGAATTTCATTTTTGTTCTGTTGAGTAATTATATTTAAAGTAAATATGTATACAAATAATGCATTTTTGACAATATCTATAACTTCGGTACAACTTTAACAAATATGTGTTTTATAATTGTTTGTACAAATTTTCAGACGTTTTCTTTGCACGATATATAAAATTTAAGACATCCTACTCCAAATACTAAAGGTATAAATAAATCAATCTCTGAAAACTTGCGTTTTATACCAATTTCTGAATGGAAACGATATTTACCGCTATTTTTTGTCTAGGCCTGCGCTTAAATTATATTTATTAGATACATTGGATATCTAAGAAACAATTGTTGGGTGTAGCGGATACGAACTGATTAGCGGAATGTTTTTATTAACTGAAATTAGTTCATGAATTTAAAATTAGTTTGTGTATTAATAAGTCGATCTTAAAAAATTTTAACAACAGTTTTAGAAACTACATTATATAAGAGTACTTCTCCCAAAAATGTGTGAGTTTACTCCTTAGACTTTGGGAGATATTCAACTTTTCCCATGAAGCTAACTTGCGTTTTTCAGATCGCCAAAAACAGAAAATCCAAGTGCGCGACTTCTAAACATCAATCGATTTTGGAAACAAAGGCACGTGTGTGTCATTTTCAACTTTTCTGATCATATGGTTAGCGATTTCGTGGGAAAATAAAAATTCGATCCAATTTTGAATCACCCTGGTCTCCACTCAATAAATAAGCAGGTGTCAAGGCGGATAAGTCTGTCGAATTAGTCGACAGGATTCGATGCGGGCTATAATGGTAGATAATTCCTCAAATGTGTACTTGCTACAATCATCAATTTTACGGAACTGTATTTTAATGCTTTTAACACTAGCTTCCCAAAGCCCTCCCATATGTGGACAACCGGCAGGTATGAAATTACAAGTGATTTCTTGCTGGGTGTAGTGTGAACCAAGCAGGCTATGTGACTATTTCTAAAAATCGTTAAATTCTTTATTAAAGATTTAAGATGCTCCAATGAAGTTGGTTTTATTATCTGAATGGTGCGTCTTAGGACATCGTCGGCGTGACACAAATCGCGCAAAAGCTGCAGGAAAGGCGAAGCAGACGAATACGTAACCCTTTGTTAACACGTTGACGGACAGTAGAAACAAGTGAAATTCGAAAATTGACACTATTTGTTTTTGTAATTTTTAGAATATCAGAAGTATAGTTTTACTCTTTCTGCTTAAATACACTTAATTTTGATTAATTCAGCACCTTTAATTAGGTTGCGGCTACAACCGTCATGGCGCCAGCGGACTCTAGACACTATGTAATGGGACGATGGCGGCTATAACAGCAAAAATTTAAAAACGTAAATGACAGGTTTAATGACTGAAATAAGCAATTTTTTGTGAGCAACAAAGTATTTTTGGGAACAAAAATAAATATATGACAAATAAATTTATTATAATTTTATAATTATTATACATTATTTTCGGTATGCCATGTTTCAAAGCATGGTGCAGGACACAGTGCAGGTTTTGATATGCAATTCTTACAGCAATATGATGTTTCCTTCCTTACTCCCTGTTTATAACATTGTTTACAACGCTGAAAATATGTTTTTCGCTGATAATTTTCAGGAGGAGAAATTTTCTCAGGAAAATACTGTGTTCCATTGTTGTTGATTTCATTGGTTTGGATTCGTGCACGTTTAAATTGAACCAAAGACCTTCCATCCTGTTTATAATCTATGCCAGTTAGAGATCGTATAATTGCTTCCCTGAATTCTATAAACTTCATTTGAGAACCTGTCTTTTCTTTAAAGATGTAGTAAGAATTCCACACTGCTACATCCAGTAGATGAAAGATTATCTTTTTATACCATCTAATTGTTTTTCGTGGACAGGAATAATAGGACATCATCTGATCTGCTCTGTCGACACCTGACATATTCTGATTATAATTCACTATTTCAATTGGTTTTCTCTTTTCCTGTTGTCGACGGTTAGCTGTGTTTATCATACTTGGGTGGTAAGCTGTTGTTAGACATAGCACATCCCGTTTATCTTTCCATTTGGACACGTATGTCTGATTTTGGCGTCGCCATACATGTTCTCCTTTTCTAAGCTTACGACCTGTTATTTCTTGCGGCAGACCCTTCCTATTTACACGAAGAGTTCCTGTCACATGTGTCTTTTTGCTCAGTAATTTGTTAGCCAATGGTACACTGTTGTAATAGTTATCCATGAACAAATGATGCCCTTTGTTTAAATATGACTGCATCAATCGCATCACAAGACTTTCAATAGTTGTCATGTTTTCTTCGTTTTCTCGATGGCCTTTGTATATTTCTATGTTCAAAACATAACCTTGGGCAGAACAAAGTTCGTACAATTTAATTCCTTATTTTGCCTTTTTGCCTTTCATGTACGTGCGAAAAGAAAGCCTTCCTCGAAATAATAACAAAGATTCGTCTAATGATAATGCCTCATTTGGTGCATATGCATTCGCAAACTTTTTTATGAGCAAATCAAGAAATATTTTTATTTTCCTCAAACGGTCGTTTGAATTTTCTTCTTCTGCCCTGCCGGTGTAAATTTTTATATCAAACGGGCCAGCGAAATCGACCCCTGTATTATCAAAACTCTTTATAGCTGCCATAATTTGCGATTGTTGATTTTTCTTATATAAGAAACATTTATTGCATTTATGTATGCAGGTCTTAATAAGGTTCTTGACTTTTTGAATCCAATATTCCTGTCGAAGAAGGCGTAGATTCAATTAATTACCTCCGTGTAACGAAGTGACATAAATGTAATGTACCAGTAATTAAGTATATCTAGCGCCGTAGGGTAAAATGATCGGATGGCGTTAATTAAAGGAGAGGTCAATGGCTTCGGTAAAGCGGCCATTTATGCGCATGCATTTGTGACTGTCCAAGTAAGGATTCAGCGTCAATATGCCGTTCTTCGGACTAATAGGTAAATTGTCCATCAAGCAATTATACTAGGCTGGAAAAGCCACCTTTTGAGCAATAATTGCCAAACGATTTTAGACGAATTGTATCTCGGGACCAGAAATTATAGATGGGTCATAAGTAGGGTCACTTCTTACACCACAGTGTTTGTGTTTAAAGAACCGAAATACATACGCAAGGACCCGTAAAGCCCGTGATAATGAAGAGAACCTATCTAAAATATCCTCGTACGACGCGAAAAAATTGAAAAATGACTTCATTGGTTTCTTTTCAAGCGTCTCTGGACACATATTTAGTGATGATGGCCAGTATGACCTACCACAGTTAAGCCAGTAAGGGCCATGCCACCACAGAAAATTTCCATATAACTCTTGGAGCGTAATCCCTATGCCGCCTAAGTCACCATGGTCTACATGTTGCCAATGTGCTATCGTAATATTATTTTGTATCTTACTGACTCGGTTAGGCACAAATGTTGTCCATGAACAAGGAGGTTTCTGAAGCCAAGCCAAAACAATTGTGGAATCGGTCCAGCAAAACATGTAATGAATTTCAACATTCAGCTCAGTCAGAAGAGATTCAACCATTTCTGAAAGAAGGACTGCACCGCATAAATCTAGTCGTGTAGTGATATGGTTTTTTCTGGCGCCACCTTTGTTTTTGCGGTAAGCAAATAAGTTGAAACATTCGAATTGGCTAAAACGCGCATGCCTTTAACGACGCATCACTAAAGGCATGCAGTTCTACATAACTTGTTGGAGTATGTTGCACCCAACGCGGTACCCTTATTTGGTTTAGATAAATATAATTATCTAAAAATGACTTCCAATGTGCTAGAGTATATGCATTTAAGTTTTCATCCCAATAGGTGTGTTCTAACCATATCTGCTGCATGAGAATTTTTGCATTTACAAGCAGTTGGTAAGGTTTGGTCACATGGGAAATTTTGAAGTATGGAAATTGTGATAGTTGGAGTGATGAAGTTAGTAAGAATTTTGAAAGTTATAGTCGGTCTAAGCCGACTAAGTGCGCGGTTACTATTAAAAGTGGTGCATAGGTCACGAGGGTATACGAATCCTAAAAATAACTCAAAACTTGCAATCGCTGAAGAATTACCTTTCATTTAATACCCATATGTACAAAATTTCGAGAAAGCATAATTGTCAAATATTTGAGCATAAATTCAATATATATTTGATCAAGAAAGTTTACTTGAGACCGTACAAAGTAAAAATCCGTTGTAGACAGAGGGACAGACGGACATCCGGACATCGCTAAATCGGCTCAGGAGGTCATGCTGATTAAGAATATATTTACTTTTCCATACCGGCAATGCTTCATTCTGGGTGTTACAAATGGCGTACCAAACTGAAAATACGCTTTCACTCTTAGAGTAGGGTATAATACTGGGAGGTAACAAACCTTTCACTATCAGGGATAACACAATGCGTTTAGTAAATACGGCATGGCAATGAAATAGTAACCAAAAGTTTCGTTATCAGGGATAACATGATGCGTTTAGTAAATGTTTTGCAAGGTAAAAACGGCATAGCAATGAAACAGAAGTGATCATGTCGAGCGTTCCAGCGAACTCCAAGAGTTTTCACATTACTCGTGTCTTCAAACTCAAGAAAAACTGCATCAATAGGCAGATCACAAAGGATTTATTTGCAGTTTGCAGTCCATTTGTGTAACGAAAGCCCGGCAGAACCCAATGTTTCAATTAGTTCGTCTCGTGTAGAGCTGTCGAAAGATCGTGAGCACCAGTAAGAGCACCATCAACATACATCGAATTTCTCGCTAACGAGTGCGTCTCCTGTGGGTCTTGAGCCAATTGTAATAAGGTACGAATGGCAAGATATGGGGCACAATTAATGCCGAAAAGGACAGTTTTTATTTCGTAATCGTTCAGATTGTCAGTGAGAGAATTTCTGAAAATGATTCTCTGAAAGGGACTGTGTGAGGGATCGACTTAAATCTGTCGATACATCTTCTGAATGTTGATATAGTCTCCAGCGTACTTTTAAGGAAATTAAATAAGCTTGGAGAAATATAACGCGAAGAGCAGTAATCGTACTATCAGGTTTAATCGACGCATGATGTGTTCAATAGCAATGTGCTGGATTGTGCTCAAATTGGAGCTTAGATTTTGTTCATATGATTGAGTGTAATATATTCCTTAATCACTTTATCATAAATCTCCTTCACCGTTGCCCTGTGAAACTTCGTTTCGAAGATATTGGTTGATTGAAATATTGCACGAATGACCAAGCTGCACCATATAAGGGTAGTTGGTCTTAAAGGGCAAATTGCCACATATCGACCATCACTTTTTGGTTTGGTCGTTTTAGCATGCAGCTCCTTACACAACTTTTCATCAGGAGTTAAAAATCTTTTCTTAGGAACATCTTCCAGTTCCCAAAAGCAAAGCAATTGTTGGTTTATGGTAGCGTCATTGTCATAATGAACACGAGTGGTAAAGCAAGAAACTGGGGGCATCGGTAATGGTCCCCTAAAAATTCAGTCAAATACCGTTACCGGGCAATAAGGGTTCCCATGACGATTCGTTGCATACCCCCCATCATAATCAATGGTTAGAGGTCGCAACCATTTAAAACGTCGTTAGCAGAACTTGAAAAAAAGTTTTTATCAGCTAGTATTTACTAAATTAGGTAATTGATTTTTTGTAAAAGCAGTGAAATTGCTTCTAATTGCTTGTTAGGATCAAGGAGGGATCCAATTACAAAAGAGCATCGCTTTAGGATTGGCAGTGACAGCTTGGTTTAACCCCGAAATGCAGGCTTGTGCCAAAGACTCTGGCAGCTTTAAAAGATTGCGAAGACGTTCCGAAATAAAGGAGGCTTCGCATCAGAATCGAATAATGCCCTTGCCGAGTACGTAATACCCATATGGTATATATTGATAATGGCAGTACTCAGAAGAACTTTTGTAGTTTGTGAAGCAAAGCATAATTGCAAGTCTTCGATTGCGTCTTGTGGAAAGTGGAGTGTATGTTATTGTAAAATGATTCTTGCATGTTTTCTTGCAAAGGGCCGCCGACGCAGTCGGATCATTGCTCACAGAAGAAGCTGAAGTAACTTCTGGTGTATGGGATGGCGAAGGGCGTGGCCCAGACGCCGCCGACGTGGTCCTATTCCAACTCACGAAAGGAAATGAAGTGGACTGTATAAAATTTTGGAAGGATTGTTGCGTGTTAAATGGCGGAGGGCGGGACCCTGAATCCGCCAAGTAGTCGTCTCACTGCTCATGAAAGGAGCCGAAGGCTCATATGTAAATGCGTATGATGACGCTTTTTACACACTGAGCAACCGTAAACACATTTACAGTCATGAAGTTCATGGGATCTATTAAGGCAGTTAACGCAGCTTTTAAAACTTTTGATATTTGAAAAGCGATCGGAGACGCTCATTTGTAAAAACCGTTTACAGACTCATAAATTGAAAAGGATGCAAGACTATTGTTAACAGTACGTTTCAAACTCTTAAGTGCAGCCACACTTTTATAAGTTACGACAGGAAGGTCGAACAAAATTTTAAGTTGGCCGTTGACCAATACACACTTATTCTCATAAACGTCTTTAAGATTACTCCAGGCTAGCGCAAAGGCGCTGTTCGTAAGGGGGGGCCTTTTGCACTATATCGCGTACGTCCCCGCTTGTTTGTTGCAAAATATGGTTAAGACGCTCTACATCTGTAAGACGTGAGTTTCGTATGTATATGGCAGAGAAGAGAAATATGGTTAAGACGCTCTACATCTGTAAGACGTGAGTTTCGAATGTATATGGCAGAGAAGAGATCTCTGAAGGTATGTCAAGAAGCATAATCTCAGGCGAATATATCAGTGTCGAAGGGCGGAAGGCGCAAATTGTTTGACGAGAAATCATTGGATTCGTGGGAGCCGACTGCGGAGGTAGCAGCAGTTTCGCGGAGCTGATCGAGAAGCTCGTTGATAACAGATAAGTTGGAGACATAGATCTGAAAAAGGTCTTAAATTCAGCTCTGACCACAAGAATGTCCTTCTCATCGGCTGAATCTTCCTTGGTCTTCAGGAATTGCAGACACCGATCATATAAGGCTTGGAATAAGGACAAAGGTAGTTTGAGTTCCTCACTGAAGATTTCCAGTGAAAACTTAGTATGGTTGTCAACCGAGATGTCATTGAATGCGAACTGAAATGTAACTAGTGCACCTGCGGCACGGATAAAAAGATTCAAAGCAGTCAGGTATACTAACTATATATATCGTTACATTTGTATACTGATTTTAATTATTATATATATATATATATATATATATATATATATATATATATATATATATATATATAACTATATATATATATATATATATATATATATATATATATATATATATATATATATATATATATATATATATATATATATAAATATATATATATATATATATATATATAAATTAAAATCAGTATACGAATGTAACGATCTGCTAATATAATGTTATAATAATGAGAAGCTACTTTTCATTAACCAATTGTTCTGACGTTGAGTAGTAAACCTTGGTTACCTTGGCATTTATGTTTATTTGAACTGTTAAATCAAATCTAGCGCAAATATTTATGTCGAAAATTCTATCATCGCTAAACCTAGTTGTTTGTATTTTTAGTTTACGAACAAGTGATTTGGCTACCAAACTGTTTTCGCAACATGGATCAATTATAGCTCTTTCATAATACATTTTTTCAGCTATTTTAATTTTTATGATTGCAGTTGGGATCAATGTAGTTGTTTGCTGCATTGATATGATAAGAGCTGCTTCGACTTGATTGTCAGAATCGGATTGATTGTTGTAAGAATTGTTCGTATCACGTGCGTGCAAGCGAAGGTGTGCATGCAAACGAGAATGATGGTTTTTATTACAATAACCACATTGTGATTCACTTTTGCAATCTTTTGAAGCGTGAGAATGTGCGAGACAATTTGAACAATATTTATGTATCAAAACGGCTCTCAGACTTTTTCAAAATTCATTGATCGAAATTTAAAACAGCTAGTCAAGGAGTGATAACGTTTACAGATACGACAGTTAAATTTATAAAGTTTATGTTTTTGTGACAAGGTTTTGTTATCCATACTTGAGCTGATATAATCTGGAGGAATAAAATATCATTTTAACATGGGGGTAACACAATAAGCTTTACAATAGGTCGAGTTAATTTTCCCCTTTTAGTTTTTATATCTACAATGCGAACTTGTTGTTCACGACCTATATATGTTTTTACAACGAGTCCTAATCGCCATTCAGTAGCTGGCCAATTGTCCTGTTTTATAACCACGAAGTCATTAATTTGTATGTTTTCATTTAGAAATTTCCATTTTTATCTTTTATGCATTTCTTTAAGGTACTCATTTTTTCATCTTTCGCAAAAGATGTGTGTGTAATAACAGTTTTATCAGGGGATAATATGGGGCCACCAATTAAAAAATTACTTGGTGTTAAAGGCACTAGATCTTAGGGATTTTCAGAATGCGGGCTAAGGGGTCTTGAATTAAGACATGCTTCTATCCGAGATATTAGTGTCTGAAATTGTTCAAATGAATATTTTATCAACAATGCAGATTTTCGCAAATGGAGTTTAAATATTTTAACTCCCGCTTCCCACAGACCACCAAGATATGTTTTGATGGGCGTGTTGGAGACTGAAGACGCACTAGAAGTTCGAATAAAATTATTAAATTGAACTTGCAAAATTTTTGCGGCTCCTACAAAATTTGTCCCATTGTCTGAGAAAATTTGTTTAGGACAACCTCGCCGTGAAACAAATAGTGCAAATGATGCTAAGAATGTTGCAGTGCTCAAATCGGAGGTGGATTCTAAATGAATTGCTTTAGTATCAAAACATACAAATATGCATACGTACCCTTTTGATATACGGCAACCACGCCTTTTATATGATTTTATACCTGGCCTGCAAAGTCCACTGCTGTTGTACTAAATGGGCGTGATACCGTTGTTCGTTCGTGAGGGAGTGCTGTCATGATTTGAGTTTGCTGTTTTTTACGTTCAATTATGCATATCTTACAGTTGTGTATTATAGTTTTAATAAGGTTTCGAAGTTTTGGAATCCAATATTGTGGACGCATGAGTCTAAGTACTAAAGAGTTTCCTCAATGTAGAGATATTTTATGTGTGAACTGGGTAAAAAGACGAGTCAGCTGACAGTTGTAAGGGATCAAAATGGTCGAGATTGGATAAATGTTATCTCTTAGTTTGTCGAATCATGAGATTGGTACTGTCGATTCATGTTTAATCTTTTATTGGTTTGAAAGAATAATCGAAATAAGTAAGCTAATACACGTCATGCTCGTGCAAGACATGAAAAGTATTCTAAAATATCTTGTAAACGTTGAAAAATAAGAAATTTTCTTTAATTGGCTTCACTTCTAAGATAGCATTAACATTATCAAGTGTTCCAAATTCCCATTTAGAATTTTCTTGTTTTAGCCAAGATGGACCATGCCATCATATTGAAATAGTTGCTAGATATTTTGGTGAAATTCCACGGCTTTCAACTTTTTCTATAATTTTTGAACCTCTATTAGCGACAAATGTGGACCAGGTACAAGGAGATCTTTTGAGCCAGGCCAAAAAAATCGTTGAATCAGTCCAAAAGAATATATCTTTACCTGCTGTTTCCAGCTGAGGTAATAAGGTTTAAGTCATTTCTGATAAAAGCAAAGCTCCAAGCGGTACAATGACACGTTTTTAACAGGAGCTACTTGTGTCTTTGCATTAAGCAAATGTGTAAACACTTCATCAGGTAGCGTTGTAATACGAATATAAACACATGCTGCATACGTCTTTTCAGAGGCATCGCAGAAGCCGTAAAACTGAACTGAACGGATGATAACTGAACGAATGATAATTTACGCAACGTAGAATTTTAATTTGGTTGATAAAACTATGTGGTTGAATAAAACATTGGAATTTTAAAGAATTAAGGGGAGACAGAAATTCGTCTCAGTCTATTTTATCAATCCAAATGTCTTGCATTAAAATTTTCGCAACTACAATTACTGGGACTAACCATACTGCAGGATCAAATAATTTTGCAATTACGGATAAAACTTCCCTCATTGTGAATGCATATTTTATCGGAATAGATTGAGCAGTAAAATTAAAGGTATTCGAAACTGAATTCCATCGAATTTCCAATGTTTTTGCAGTGCTTACATCCTCCAAACAAAAAAAGTCTTAATTGTGTAAATGGTCTCGAGGTAGACCTTCTAAAATATTCTTAAAATTCGATGTCCACTTACGGAAATCAAATTCAGCTGATTCTAGAACATCCGCGAGTTCTTTTCTGGCTTTTATTGCCGTTGGGACATCGTGAGATCCAGCTAAAACATCATCTACATACATATGGTTTCGCAAGACATTCGATGCTAAAGGAAATTTATGTTCGACATCAGAAGCTAATTGAAGAAGCGTCCTGATAGAGAAATATGGAGCACAGTTTACCCCGAATGTAACGGTGTTTAATTCAAAGTCTTGAATTTGGTCTGTTGGGAAACTGCGATAAAGAATCCTCTGGAAGGGAGTATGTTGTGGATGCACTAATATCTGTCGATACATCTTAGTAATATCGCCATTGACATATTTAAAAAAACGCCATTTTATAATTAACATTGTTGAATCATTTTGTAAGGAAGGTCCGGTGTGCAATATGTCATTTAGGCTTAATCCGCTTGAAGTCGGATTCGAAGCATTAAACACTTTTGTAGAAGTACTCTCCGCTTTGAAGTCCGCATGATGTGGAAGATAAAAGTGCATCGGATTATATTGAAACTTTGGAACAGAAACCAGTTTCATATGACCAAGCTTTAAATATTCTTCTAACACGTGATCATATTCAGTTTTCAATTCTAATTTCATGCAAAGATTTTTTTCATTTCGAATGAATTGATTTAATGCATTATTTCCAGAATGCTCGAGATGTAATTTTTCAGATATAGAGCTTTTAAAAGGAAGTGAAACAATATAACGCCCATCTGAAGTACGAGAAATAGTTTTTTTGTATAACTCTTCACATGCAATATCAGAGGTAGACATATTGGGTTTATGTGGGAGTTCTTCTATCTCCCAAAACTTAGATATTTGCTGGTCTAAGGATACTTCATTAAAATACGAAACTATAGTTTCCGTAGGGTCCGGTGATAATCCACCCGAAAATAGTCTCTTGAGCTATAAGATAAGACAACACATTCCGTTTAATGCCGTCTAAGATGATTGTTGGGTACAAATCGCCGCCAATTAGTATATCAATATGAGAACATTTTTCAAATTTAGAATCAGCAAGACGAATAGTGAATGGTTGATTTGATCGAAAAGGATGGTAAGTTGCCCGTGAGTTTTGGTACAATTAGAGCAGATGCTTCAATTTGTATCTGAGAGTTTATAGGTGAACCTAGTAAAAATGAACATATTCGGTAAGTACGAGCTGAAATAGAATCGTTCAATCCTGATATTTGTGTTTGAACAGGTTGAGTCGGAAGTTTTAAAATTCTTTGAAAGCGTTCTGAAATAAAGGTTCCCTCAGAACCTGAATCAATTAAAGCGCGAACGGTATGCACGACACCTAAGTGGTAGACATGAACCATCGCGGTGCCTAAAAGAACATTCTTAGAGTGGGAGGCAAAGCATGATTGGACGTTTCCAATAGAATTGGAATCGGTAAATGTAGAACTTTCAGTGGACTGTAATTGCGTTGAGTAGGAAAATTGTTGTTAAGACTGAGGTGGGCGTGAGCTCGAAGATGGTTGCACATTAAGATGGATGAACACACGATGCAGTAAAGTATTTTTTCTTGCTTCCAGAGAGAAAGCGTTGCTTCTGGAAGTCTTGCTGAGCACAAAAAAGTAAATATGGAATCTCAGTTAGATATGTCAATTGATTGTAGACTAAGAACGCTAATGCAATTATTTATGTTTCTTTGAAGAGTTTTAATGGCGGTACCGATTCGATTGACACGCTTGGGAGACTGAATAATATTTTAAGTGGCTATTAATGAGAATTTGCTTGTTTTCGTAGCGGTCTCGTGTAAGCAGCTTTTACATCCAACCATAACGATATTATTTCATTTCTCTGGACATCGAGTGAAAACGTTGTATGGTTGGATACTGCAGTGTTTTTAAAGTCATCAACAAATTCAACGTCTCAGTTACCATTTTTGAACATTTTTGAACAATTTTCAAAATTCATAAACGTAAAAAAAACTCAATTAATTTGTTCTATCACCAAATACTATAACAAGATGTAAAAATAAGTGGAACACAAATAGCGGCGAATAATTTTTTTTCTTGGTAATATCAAAATATCGCACAATTTGGTTAATCTTTATTCCAAACTGGCCATTAATCACTGTTTAACATACATTTAATTATTTTTAACGATGTAAAGGGTTTTTCAATAAGAGCGCTACAAAAGTTTTTTTTTCAAGGGTTTTTCAACAGGGACGCTACAAAAGTAGAGCGACAGGGACAGCAAACGACGCTATATTTCTTGCCGCTCTTTTGACATTTCCTTTCAGAAAGGTTTGCATTTAACGGTGGAAAGATATACGAGCCAACAACGAATCGAAATCATTAAAATTTACTACCGAAATTCGAATTCATATATCTTTCCATCATGAAATGGCAAACCTTACCAAAGAGAAATTATCGATGATTGATGTTGATCGACTATGGTTTATTGATGATGAGATGATAATTATAGATGATTATTATAATATTTCTTCACTGATGATTCGGATCGAAGGTGCCAAATATTTGCATCTACTTGATAAAATGGATGATTTAATTCTTGGAGGATTTCTTGAGATGAATTTTCTCGCGAAACCAGACAAAATAAAATAAATCAAAATTAAATGGCAAAATATTTAGTTCTATTTTCAGGCAGCGAACATAAAAAAATATTGGGTTTAATTCGGTTTTATAAATTCTTTATTACCAAATTCAAAAATAAGTCTTACCGCATACAAAGTTGGAAAAGTAATGAACGAGAAGCAAAAGAAAAATTCTACAGGAAGTCGTAAAATAAGATCTAAGTGACGTTTTCAGTGATGGCAATACTGTCCACACTTTAGAATACACAATTCAAGCAGCGATGGAGTAGAATTAAACCACTGTATCAAAAGAATTATTATTTATTATGCTACTTTTCATTTTAATTAAAATGTATTTTGGCGTATACATACTGTATGGCGTTGAAGTAATAGAAAAAACTATGGTTGCTACCAAACAAATTAAATGTTAGAATTTATTTTTTCTTTTTAATTGTATTTTAATTGTTCAAAATCGACCCAAACCGCGTTTTTAATTTCAATTAATAAATGATTGTTAATGCAAATTAGCTTTTTTCACACTTTTAATCGTTTTACTTTATTTATTTAAATAAAAATAATAGTTTGGCGCTACAGTCCTGTATCGAACTCTCACCATTTTGAGCTGTGCGTGTTATATTTGTACTCAAATTGGTGGGACCTACAGTTTATTGCCGAATCCGAACGGCGGGTGAGAGCTTTTCTCGTAGGTTTGCCATTTACTGCCGAGAGGTAGCGCGGTATAGAAAAATGTTTCTATGAAAAGATGTTGATAGCACCAGTCCAGGCTTGAGCCAGGGACCTTTCGGCTCGCGGTTCAACGCACTAACCACTGAGCTATCGCGGCTATTTATTTTTAACCGCACAGTTTTCTTGAATAGACGATGGTAACCATGACAAAGATTCACTGAGTTTTTTGTTAGCTTTAATCGCTTTTATTAAACACGAAATCAGAATGGACTCGTTTTGAATACAAATATTCATACATAAAATATAATATTTTAAAATTATTATACCTAATGTTTGCTTAAACAAATATTCATTTTTAAATATATGAATTATACCTTTTCTCCTTCAAATTAATGTTTCTTTGATGTATTCGTCGAAACGTCTCTTATTTGCTTTCTCGGTTTGTCCGTCCAAATCTTCTTCGTTTATAAAGAGCTGCTGCAGCAGCGCAATCCAAATTCTATTTATTTATTTTTTGCTATTCTAAATTGAATAAATTCTTTTTTAATTAATTTCCAATTATAGACCCGTTTCGATTTGACCAAATGTTTACGCAGAAAAAGGGCGTCTATTTTATGATTTTTCCAATCATTCGAAATTAATTAAAAAGCAGATGTTTATGGTTTTTTTTTGTTATATTTGTTTGTGCAAGTATAATTTAATTGAAAGACAATTTTTTTTTTCTACAGTAAAAGTTGCTATAATTCTTGAATATATATGTTACTCTGATTTCTAAAATGGCGTCAGTTTCATCATATTGAATCTATTGAGATATTGATTTTGGGATATAGTTTTTACGATTTTCAAAAAATGGTATATATCTCAAAAACTAGAGACAATTTAATGAAACTGACGCCATTTTCGAATTCAGAGTTACAAATACATTAAAAGATGATTGCACATATTACTTTTTAAAAATTTTTTTTTTTTTTTCAATACAAAAAATATGTAAAAATTTAGAAAATTAATTTTTAAAATACGATTCGATCAAAATACAATCTTTAAATTTGGCATGAACATTTATATTAATACAAGAAAAAAATATGTGATTTTTTTCAGAATTTTAAAAAGGGTCTTTTTTAAGGACTTCAATTTTGAAGTGCAAGGATAATTACCACGGGCCACATGTTCAAGTTTAGAAGTTACAACTTAATTGGCATAAGAAATTGTTCTATTAGCTTTTAAACGAGCCAACGTTGAACCACTGTATCTCTGAAATTAGTGGGCGAAAAAAATTTGATCAATGCATTTCTGGATACCCTTTATTAGTTGCCCAAATTTCATTGAAATCGAAGAAGGTGAGTTCCAACCGGTGGTCGATTTGGTAAGCAATGTCCTAAGTATAAAAATACGCAATAAGATTGGAGATCAAGAGGGGAAATTATGAAATATAAATCATCTAATGATGAATGCAGTTCTTAGTTCGTAGGACTCAGGTTGATGGGTGGCAGCAAAGAGACCGAATGCTGCGCGATTGCAACCCCGAGAAGTCTCAACGAAGAAGGGTTGAAGAGGATTTGCATAAAATTCACCACTGGAAGTTCGAATTGTGAAGTAATGTACGCAATAAAAATGCAGAGTTTACCCTGCAAGTGTTTTGGCGTAAACAGTTGTAATGAGCTCTGATTTACATTATGATATCACGATATTAGAATCATCAAAGTAAATAACTGGTACTAATAATAATATTATGTAATTCATGTACATGGTGTAACAGAAGAAAAACATAAATTTTATAGGTTTGTCTCATTTTTGTTGTCAGGACTTTTGTCAGGACTTGCGATCAAAAAAACTAAATTCGTCAATTTGTTTAAAAGACTCTATAACAATGCGTACTTAGCAGAGACGGTACTTTGTAATTGAGAATTGATTTTGAATTGAATTGAGCAAAACAAATTCTATTTAAAAAATAAAAAATTAGAATTGAAGCAAAGTAATTCACTTCAAAAAAAATATAAATAAATTTGAAATTTTATTTCAATTCAAATTTGTTTTGAAATAAATTGAGCAAAGTATTTCAAATTAAAAAAAAAATTAATTATAAATACTACATTCAACTTATTGCTTAGAAATACTCAATGCCATCAAAAAATTTATGAATTGAATTGATTTGAATTATTTTGAATTAATTTGAATTTTAGTAGAGCGCCCTGCAGTAGAAGTTGAAGTGGTGATAAAATTCATGTGAAATTCACACTCCGATGCATCATTGGACATTTTTGGTTGAATTTGTTCCAATGTATACAGATTCACATCCTGATGCGTCTTTGGAATTTTTTGGATCCATCTGTTCAAATGGATTACATTCAAGTAATCATTGGAATTTTATGTACATTTGTTCCAATGGGCATAGATTCACAGCCAAGTGCGTAATTGGAACTTTTTTGGATGAATCTGTTCCAGTGGGATTACAGAAGCACCCAAGTGCGACATTGAAACTTTTTTGGATGAATCTGTTCTAGTGAACTTTTTTGGATGAATCTGTTCCAGAGGCATTACAAAAGCATCCAAGTGCGTCATTGGAACTTTTTTTGGATGGACTGTTCCAGTGAGATTACAGAAGCACCTAAGTACGCAATTGGAACTTTTTTGGATGGACAGTTCCAGTGGGATTACAGAAGCACCCAAGTGCGACATTGAGACCTTTTTGGATGGACTGTTCCAGCGAGATTACAGAAGCACTTAAGTATGCAATTGGAAATTTTTTTGGATGAATCTGTTCCAGAGGCATTACAAAAGCACCCAAGTGCGTCATTGGAACGTTTTTTGGATGGACTGTTCCAGTGAGATAACAGAAGCATGCAAGTGCGACATTGAAACTTTTTTGGATGAATCCAAGTGCGTCATTGGAACTTTTTTGGATGGACTGTTCCAGTAGGATTACAGAAGTACCCAAGTGCATCATTGGAACTTTTTTGGATGATCTGTTCCATTGGTAATACATAAGCACCCAAGTGCGTCATTGGAACTTTTTTGGATGGATCTGTTCCATTGAGATTACAGAAGCACCTAAGTGCGTAATTGGAACTTTTTTGGATGAATCTGTTCCAGAGGCATTACAAAAGCACCCAAGTGCGTCATTGGAACGTTTTTTGGATGGACTGTTCCAGTGAGATTACAGAAGCACCCAGGTGCGTAAGTGGAACTTTTTTTGGATGAATCTGTTCCAATGAAAAAACAAAAGATGTTGAACAGTATTAGAGCATTATACATCACTGCATCCGTGTTGTCTATGAAATCATCTAGCAGTCAGAATATAGGTTTTATTAAATAATGTTAATAAGAAATCATTTCCATTATAGCTTGCCAAGTAAATCATCATTTAATGGAAAATCTTTGCAGTTGGTTTTGACCAGTCGCTACTTTGTTATTATCCAAGATGTAAGTGCATTGTCATAAAGTTAAAATAAAATTATTAACTAAAATAACTTTAACATTAGAAACCGAACGCTCGTTACTGCACTATGCCAGGTATGCCAAACCAAAATTAGTGGTTCGACAAAAATTACGTCGAATTTTTTGCCACATCTGAAGGCAAAGCACCCAGAATTAAATACAAAAAGAAGAAAAAAATTCAGCACACCAAGCGACACGTGCTGAAATAAAACAGGCAAATTTTGATGAAAAAGTTTTGAATTTCGTGGTTTCAACCATTTCGCCTCTGTCTATAGTGCAAAGTCCCGAATTCGTTAGACTATTTAACAATGCCAACGTAAAAGTTAAGTCCAGACGATTTTATACAAACCTGTAAAGCATTAAACATGGCGAAATGGTTGAAAAAATTAAGAATCGAATCAAAAAGGTAGTCAAATCATTTTAAATTATTGAAATCAGTTGAAATAATATCAATTAATTAGGTGGATCACGTGTGTTGTACTGCGGATACATGGTCAGGACGTCAAAGATCATTATTTTTATATACTTGTCACTAGATTGTCGCTTTAGTGGGACCCACAATTATTATAGAATTGCGGATATAATTCATGAAATAAATGCAAAATTTTGCATTTGTGATGATAAATTGATGTGCACGATAAATGATAATGAATCCAACTTCGTCAAAGCTTTCAAGGAATACGGAGTTCAATGTAATTATTTTAAAATTATTATAATTATCTTTCTAATGATTTAATTTTAAAGGCGCTTTAACAAAAGAATGCGACAGTGATAGCGACTCTGAGAATTTTGATTCCACATCACTTGTGCCGCAGCTTTCAAAACATGTTCGGTGTGTCAGCCACACTCTCAATTTGTTAGCGACAACAGACCTAATAAGTGTCCTTCATAAATATCCCGTTGTTTATGAGAAACACCAACGTGCATTTAAATAGTAAATTTTTACAAAAACAAAGCCATATTTATTCTTATCAATATCTATTACGCATTTTACAGATGTTCAGAAATATGGAACAAATGTAACCGACCAAAAACCGCAGAAAAAATACGAAATATACTTTCTCCGTCATTAAAGAAACCAGTAATAACGCGTTGGAAATCTCTTTACAATAAAACGCGGCAACTCCTATTGTTTTATGATAATCTGGTTGAATTATCGACTGCGCTAAGTGTAGAGGAAATCAGAGTTTCTGAAATATAGTATTTGGAAGAATACTGTCAAATTATGCAACCGATTGCAGAAGCACATGATTTTTTGCAAAGGGAAGAAAATATATACTACGGATATTTAGCACCCACTTTATTAACATTAAAATTAAAGATACGAAAATCGGCTATGCGTCCGTCTGCTAAATATTTAAAAGAAGTGTCAAAAAACACGGAGGATGCATTAGTGGAAAGATTTCGACCATATTTTGAGTTGCAATCCTCGGCGTATTGCCATCGCTGCTATGACGTGTCCAACCGTGAAGATTTTAAATTGTATAAAGTTAATCAAAATTCTTAAGGAAACTGCACCATTTTGCACAAAATTATACCTGGAAGAAATTTTTGTTAAAGCTATAACCAATAGCTCGCACCAACTTAATTCATTACACAGTGCAGCAAAATTCCACTTTTTTTTGGTTTGAATATTTTTTTAGAATCCTTGAGTAACCTGACGAAATTTCACCAAAGAAACTTATGTCCCATCACATCAGTTTTACGAGATATATGACCATAAAGGTCCTATAGTGACCATAGTATTACTGTTGGTTTATGGAGAAAACAGTAGTACTTATGGATTTGTTATCTGAGAACCAAAAATAGACACTATCCAAGGCTTCGTATGTGTAGTACATATTAAATTTCAATCTCGTTCTTTTAATACCAATATTAATGATTTTCAAAGGATCAATCTACATAATCGACGAATTTCAAATTAAGGAGTTGCAAATGTATCATATTGTCCATGGATAAAATATTCAACATAAAAAACATAAAAAGTAGCCAAATATTTCAAAGCCGTACGACCTTTAGTTTATCAAATACTGAGCACTGTAAAGTATTTTTATATTTTACTAGCTGGACCCGTTCACAGCTTCGCTCATGCTAAGTTTTTGTAATTGTAAAACTATATCGATTTTAAAGTGTGGATACATTTACGCCCCTTTTTCTCTTTTTAGTGCATGCCTACTTCGCTTTTTTCCCGTCCACATTGATCATAGTACCATGCCCCTTTTTCCAATCTCGATCACATTCCACGTAGCTATTAAAATTTTTAAAAATTATCCTTTGTTTCGATTTGTACAACTCTGCTAATAGTAAGTCAGGAGTTTACGCATTTTTAAAATTTTTGTTATATGGGAGGTGTCACGCCCCATTGTCCAATTCCATCCAAATTCTACGCATGGCTCCCTACTCCCAAAAAACCCATCCGCTTTTTTTTTGGATTTTATCCACTTAAAAAATCCAAGATTTTTGTTTTTTTTTATTTTATTGATTTTTGAACATTTTTCGAATTATAACTTAAGAAATATATTCAGGGTACAATTTATGTTTTGAAAATTTCAGAATTTGTTATAAACCACCAAATCGAAAATAATTATTTGAACCACTGCTGGATGAAATCTCTGGTGAAGATGATATTGAAATGATTCATATTTTATATAAGCCAATATAGGCCTTTATGTAGATCCAAATAAGTTAATGATGTAGTCGCCGAAACCATGGATTTAATTCAAGTGAATTCTATGCCAATTTTTAAAGCGGTAGATATTGATTGAATCTAATAGGTTCTGAAGAGTTGTCGTGTTATAAAAAGGACATTCAAAATAGATTTGATCAGGCACTTAGACCGTTTCATTTTCTCCTCCATATGACTATTCAGTATATAGAAGAAAACGGCTTCCAGATCCAAGACGGTGAATTTTTTCCACAAAGTATTCGATTTTTTTTTTCCAGCCCTGATTCTACTTGTTTAATATAAACTTTTCTTTCATTTTTTTAACTCTGCTCTTGGTAGGTAAAGAGTAACAGCAAATTTAAGGTTTTTTTTTGTATGGGAGGTGCCACGCCCCATTGTCCAATCCCGTCCATATTTTACGTGATGATCAGAGTTTTAAATATGAACATTTGATTTGATTTTTATAACCGATAGTAGGTCAGGAATTATAGCATTTTTAATGTTTTAGTTATATGAAAGGTGTCACGCCCCTTTATACAGCCCCGCCCACATTCTACGTGACGATTCTACTTTTTAATATGCACCTTTGTTTCAATTTCCATAACTCTGGTCAGGAGTTATAGCATTTCTAAAGTTATGGTTATATGGAAAGTGACACGCCCCTTTATCAAATTCAGCCCACATTTAGCAAAAATATAAACAACAAAATACATTACTGAGCCCAATTTCATGACTGTGGCTATCTTACAGATATTTTGAATGAAAAGTTTAGTTTTGCCACGCCCATTTTTGTACCTTAGGAGGCAAATTTCAAAAAATCCCTTCGTAGTGCGCTCTCACGTCGGGAAATCAACGCTCTGTCCAATTTTCAAGTTCCTACGGTCAACCTTAGATTTTTTCGATTTTCCGGATTTTTCCTTTGGGTTTTTCCGACTTTTCTTTTTTCCTAAACTACTCTTGCATTGACACGAACAAAATACAAAGAGAATCAGGCAAATTCGTCGGTTCGTTTTCCCGTGATGCTCTGGCACACACAGGACATTTCATTTTTATATATATATAGATAGATAGATAGATAGATAGATAGATAGATAGATATGAAACTGCAAAATACTAAAGTTTTTCGTAGCTGAAATTCTGAAATAAGCTGAAATGATCCTTTATCGGTGCCAAGGATTTGGCTTTATTTTTAATGTCCTGAATGTGTGAAAAATTTTATCATACCATAAAATTATGTTCTATCACGTCAGGATTTCGAGGTATTGACCCCAAATATCTGTAAATCCTTAATTTTCATAGTAACATTTCTTGAAAACGGTATTAGATATGGATTTCTTGACTGAAAACCAAATATATAAATATATAAATATATAAATATATAAATATATAAATATATAAATATATAAATATATAAATATATAAATATATAAATATATAAATATATAAATATATAAATATATAAATATATAAATATATAAATATATAAATATATAAATATATAAATATATAAATATATAAATATATAAATATATAAATATATAAATATATAAATATATAAATATATAAATATATAAATATATAAATATATAAATATATAAATATATAAATATATAAATATATAAATATATAAATATATAAATATATAAATATATAAATATATAAATATATAAATATATAAATATATAAATATATAAATATATAAATATATAAATATATAAATATATAAATATATAAATATATAAATATATAAATATATAAATATATAAATATATAAATATATAAATATATAAATATATAAATATATAAATATATAAATATATAAATATATAAATATATAAATATATAAATATATAAATATATAAATATATAAATATATAAATATATAAATATATAAATATATAAATATATAAATATATAAATATATAAATATATAAATATATAAATATATAAATATATAAATATATAAATATATAAATATATAAATATATAAATATATAAATATATAAATATATAAATATATAAATATATAAATATATAAATATATAAATATATAAATATATAAATATATAAATATATAAATATATAAATATATAAATATATAAATATATAAATATATAAATATATAAATATATAAATATATAAATATATAAATATATAAATATATAAATATATAAATATATAAATATATAAATATATAAATATATAAATATATAAATATATAAATATATAAATATATAAATATATAAATATATAAATATATAAATATATAAATATATAAATATATAAATATATAAATATATAAATATATAAATATATAAATATATAAATATATAAATATATAAATATATAAATATATAAATATATAAATATATAAATATATAAATATATAAATATATAAATATATAAATATATAAATATATAAATATATAAATATATAAATATATAAATATATAAATATATAAATATATAAATATATAAATATATAAATATATAAATATATAAATATATAAATATATAAATATATAAATATATAAATATATAAATATATAAATATATAAATATATAAATATATAAATATATAAATATATAAATATATAAATATATAAATATATAAATATATAAATATATAAATATATAAATATATAAATATATAAATATATAAATATATAAATATATAAATATATAAATATATAAATATATAAATATATAAATATATAAATATATAAATATATAAATATATAAATATATAAATATATAAATATATAAATATATAAATATATAAATATATAAATATATAAATATATAAATATATAAATATATAAATATATAAATATATAAATATATAAATATATAAATATATAAATATATAAATATATAAATATATAAATATATAAATATATAAATATATAAATATATAAATATATAAATATATAAATATATAAATATATAAATATATAAATATATAAATATATAAATATATAAATATATAAATATATAAATATATAAATATATAAATATATAAATATATAAATATATAAATATATAAATATATAAATATATAAATATATAAATATATAAATATATAAATATATAAATATATAAATATATAAATATATAAATATATAAATATATAAATATATAAATATATAAATATATAAATATATAAATATATAAATATATAAATATATAAATATATAAATATATAAATATATAAATATATAAATATATAAATATATAAATATATAAATATATAAATATATAAATATATAAATATATAAATATATAAATATATAAATATATAAATATATAAATATATAAATATATAAATATATAAATATATAAATATATAAATATATAAATATATAAATATATAAATATATAAATATATAAATATATAAATATATAAATATATAAATATATAAATATATAAATATATAAATATATAAATATATAAATATATAAATATATAAATATATAAATATATAAATATATAAATATATAAATATATAAATATATAAATATATAAATATATAAATATATAAATATATAAATATATAAATATATAAATATATAAATATATAAATATATAAATATATAAATATATAAATATATAAATATATAAATATATAAATATATAAATATATAAATATATAAATATATAAATATATAAATATATAAATATATAAATATATAAATATATAAATATATAAATATATAAATATATAAATATATAAATATATAAATATATAAATATATAAATATATAAATATATAAATATATAAATATATAAATATATAAATATATAAATATATAAATATATAAATATATAAATATATAAATATATAAATATATAAATATATAAATATATAAATATATAAATATATAAATATATAAATATATAAATATATAAATATATAAATATATAAATATATAAATATATAAATATATAAATATATAAATATATAAATATATAAATATATAAATATATAAATATATAAATATATAAATATATAAATATATAAATATATAAATATATAAATATATAAATATATAAATATATAAATATATAAATATATAAATATATAAATATATAAATATATAAATATATAAATATATAAATATATAAATATATAAATATATAAATATATAAATATATAAATATATAAATATATAAATATATAAATATATAAATATATAAATATATAAATATATAAATATATAAATATATAAATATATAAATATATAAATATATAAATATATAAATATATAAATATATAAATATATAAATATATAAATATATAAATATATAAATATATAAATATATAAATATATAAATATATAAATATATAAATATATAAATATATAAATATATAAATATATAAATATATAAATATATAAATATATAAATATATAAATATATAAATATATAAATATATAAATATATAAATATATAAATATATAAATATATAAATATATAAATATATAAATATATAAATATATAAATATATAAATATATAAATATATAAATATATAAATATATAAATATATAAATATATAAATATATAAATATATAAATATATAAATATATAAATATATAAATATATAAATATATAAATATATAAATATATAAATATATAAATATATAAATATATAAATATATAAATATATAAATATATAAATATATAAATATATAAATATATAAATATATAAATATATAAATATATAAATATATAAATATATAAATATATAAATATATAAATATATAAATATATAAATATATAAATATATAAATATATAAATATATAAATATATAAATATATAAATATATAAATATATAAATATATAAATATATAAATATATAAATATATAAATATATAAATATATAAATATATAAATATATAAATATATAAATATATAAATATATAAATATATAAATATATAAATATATAAATATATAAATATATAAATATATAAATATATAAATATATAAATATATAAATATATAAATATATAAATATATAAATATATAAATATATAAATATATAAATATATAAATATATAAATATATAAATATATAAATATATAAATATATAAATATATAAATATATAAATATATAAATATATAAATATATAAATATATAAATATATAAATATATAAATATATAAATATATAAATATATAAATATATAAATATATAAATATATAAATATATAAATATATAAATATATAAATATATAAATATATAAATATATAAATATATAAATATATAAATATATAAATATATAAATATATAAATATATAAATATATAAATATATAAATATATAAATATATAAATATATAAATATATAAATATATAAATATATAAATATATAAATATATAAATATATAAATATATAAATATATAAATATATAAATATATAAATATATAAATATATAAATATATAAATATATAAATATATAAATATATAAATATATAAATATATAAATATATAAATATATAAATATATAAATATATAAATATATAAATATAAAAATTATGTGGGTTATTTTAGTGGTGAAAGTTAATAGTTTGAGTTATTTTCAAAAAAATATTTTCAAAAAACCGCACAAAAAAATTGAAACCGTGATATTTTAAAAAACCTGCCTACGATTTTTTTTATTTATGTCTTAAAATACCCGGGAAGATGTCGGAAACATATTCTTAACACATTTAAGTATTCCCACGAATTTTGGGTTGAAAGTATTTCAGGCTAGGCGTGTATATATATATATATATATATATATATATATATATATATATGCGCGAATTCATTCCACGTGAATTCGCCGAGCTTTGACACTGGCACTACAGTCCTATAAGAACTTAGGCCGAGCTCTCTCTCCATTTTGAGCTGTGCGTGTTATATTTGTACTCAAAGTGGTGGGACCTACAGGTTATTGCAGAATCCGAACGGCGGGTGAGTGGTTTTCTTAGGCAATGTTTTACTCTCGTATGTTTTTCATTTACTGCCGAGAGGTAGCGCGGTATAGAAAAATGTTTCTATGAAAAGATGTTGTTAGCCCCATTCCAGGCTTGAACCGGGGACCTTTCGTCTCGCAGTCCAGCGCACTAACCACTGAGCTACCGCGGCTACTTCACCCCCTTAGCTAACTGCAAAAACACGATTTTTGCTGTTTTACACCACAGCATGCTAAAACAGCCTTTTTAAAATTCTGCAACAAAATTTACATAAATTCTTGACATTGAACAAAGATCATTCCACTTTGATTTGAAGGGTTGGCAGCCATGGCTCAAGGGTTGGCAACCATGGTTCAAACGTCAAACATAACAATTAATTTTTGAGCTCTTAAATATTTTCCAATTTTATAAAATATCGTGCTGTTATCGACTTTCTTAAAGTATATAGTAAGAAAAATAGTTCCTTGATAATCAATTAATCTGAAGAATAAAATAAAAAACAAAACTCAACTCATTTGTTCTTCAACACGAAATTGTGACAACGTGTTGATCGTTCCTAACCTCAACTTATGGCAAATGCCAATAAACGAAATATTCTTGAAACATCGCCGGACAAAACTCAATTTAATGAAACCTAAAAGTTAACTGCAATACTCACGATGGATAAAACTAAGAGTTCTTCCCCTTCACCATTGCTGTCTGCGTCTACAACTACCCCTTTTGATATATTTTCTTGGGATTTATTTTACGCAAATTTTTCTAAAGCGTTGGATAAAAACTTCAACAATTGGACAGGGTTTGTTCTCTGAGGGTCGTTGTGGTTTTAAAATTTTAAAAGAGATGTTCGATCATGACTTCGAACATTTTATTTATCATGAGCGGGAAGAGCAGGTACGAGTAGAGCTGGTGGATCAGGAGCGATCGGATGCTGCCTGTGTGGATCAATTGTTACTAGGTGATACCCATGCCGAACTTAACCTGCCTTCGGATATTTTAAATTTGCATGAATTATCATATAACGTCAATGGTTTGGCAAATAAGATTATTTTTGTTAATTTCTTTACCTTTGTAAAGGCTTTTGATATTTTAGCAGTTTCAGAAACTCAAGAACTTAAATGCAATGATTTAATTAAATACTTTCCCGGGTTTCAATTACATTGCACTTTTGCCACTCGCACTAGCACTTTTGGTAGAGCTAGTGGTGGAAGCCTTTAGGCTTTAAAAAGAATTGCACCTATTCGAAACACATCAAAACAGTAATTATAAATAATATACCTCTTATTGAGATTTCATTAGATATTTCCAGGAAAATTTTAATTGTGCCATGTTATCTGAATCCAGACAATGTTCTTTGGAATTCTGATCTATAGCGTCTTTCCAACTTTTTCCGGACAATACAGAAAATAACTTTGTATTAATGGGTAATTGTAATGCCAGAACATCAAATAAGCAATCACTATCTACTGAAATGTTGTCCCCTAACTTTGATATAAGTGTAGACCGATCTGCGACTTATGAAATTTGAAGCACCAAAGGTAACAAATTCTTGGATTTCTGCGCTGATAATGTATTAGTAATTCTAAACGGGCGTAGTAATGGCGATTTAATAGGTGCACACACTTTTATTACAAGTAGGGGCTGTTCTACTATTGATTACTGCTGCTGTTTCTTAGATGTCTTAGATTTTATCTCCAATTTTTTATAGGATCAGAAATATTCTCAGACCATATGCCACTTATCATAGAAATTAGATTACCAATACGTATTAGAAATGATAAAAACTGTACGTTAATGCCAAAAATACCATGGACGAATTATGACCGACTTCACTTTAAATCAAAATTAGAGAAATTGACAAATAACGTAATCATCCCTGAAATACCATCGCATCCTGCAGAGGAAATTTATTTTCAGACTTGTAAAATCAAAGAGGTCTGTCACAGAAAACACACAAGTGTAAGTCAAGATGCAAAACCCAAAAAAGAACCATGGTTTGACATAGACTGCTTCCGAGCTCGTGCACGAGCATTTAGACTACTTAATATTCTAAGAGAATCTCACTGTAGTCTTATAAAGCAACAGTATACACTAGCAATTGGCTCGTATAAAGACATATGTGTTAATAAAAAAGAGTTTATTTTACACTAATATTGCAAATAGACTAAGGTCTGTTAGGTCTAGCAAAGAGTTTTGGCTAACGATAAAATGATTTAAAACTTGTACTACAAAAACTGCATTACACATACCAAAAAGGGACTGAGAGGTTCACTTTAAAGACCTCCTATTTTCAGATCATTGTGAAAATGCGTTGCAATATGCTGAGAATCTCATAGTAGATGCCACTCTGGACTGTGATATTACAACTGACGAGATTCAAAGAGTGCTGGCGAAGCTAAAAAATGGAAAAGCTCCAGGGTGGAACCGCAATTTTATAAATACGCACCTAGTAATTTTATAGAGTTGCTTCTTGACTGTTTCACAAATCATTCGCAAATGGAATTATTTTCCCATTGCACAAAAAGGGTTATGTTAATGTTGCTTCAAATTATCGTGGTCTTACTTTCATTGATTCAGTAGCAAACATTTTTACGGGTCTTCTTTTAAACCGTTTAGATAACTGGGTTGAAAATAATAATATTTTGACTGAATACCAAGCGGGTTTCAGGAAAAAATATTCTACTATTGATAACATATTCTTGCTGACGATTATTGTAAATCTAAAATAGGCAGAAAATAATTCTTAAAACTCAAAAGTTTACGCATTTTTTGTTGATTTTTAATCCGCTTTTGATTGTATCAATAGGGAATCTTTATGGTTTAAGCTTCATTGCTTAGGTGTATCTACAAAATTTTTATCAGTATTAAAAAGAATGTATACAAAAACAAAGTCAGCTGTATGGAATGAAAAAGAAGTCTCTGATTGGAAAGAAATATGTTCAGGTGTAAAACAAGGTTGTTTACTAAGCCCCTTATTATTTTCTTGTTTTTTTAAATGATTTAGATAAATGTCTGTCTCGTGGTGTCTCTGTTGCTGGCACTAATGTTAGAGTATTATTGTACGCTGATGATATAGTTATTATGGCAGAAGACCCAAAATCGCTGCAAACAATGATAAATGAATTAGATATTTATTGTAAGAAATGGAATATAATCTTTAACATAGATAAGTCTAAAATCATGGTTTTTGCTAAAAGATGGGGTCGGAGAGCAGCAAATGAGGAATGGTTCTTGGGAGGGAGTAAATTAGAAATTGTGTATTTGGGAGTTATTCTGACACCTAGGTTGTCATTTCGACCACACCTACTGGATAAACTAACCACAACCAAATTTGCTATCAACGCATCTCAAGTCATAGCTAGACATGACATTTCCATAGCAACAAAACTGCAAGTGTTTAATGTTGTTTTTTGAGCGACAATGTGTTACGCATCCGAAGTGTGGGATTTTGCAGAATATGACGAAGTCGAAAAACTTCTGCGTTTCTTTATTAAAAAGGTATTTAAATTACCATCAAATACTCCAAACTATATTATCTTCTTGGGAACATGTTTACCACCACTATTTATAACTACATTTAAGT
Organism: Dryomyza anilis; assembly: GCA_951804985.1. Taxonomy (NCBI): domain Eukaryota; kingdom Metazoa; phylum Arthropoda; class Insecta; order Diptera; family Dryomyzidae; genus Dryomyza; species Dryomyza anilis. The sequence continues at coordinate 70,347,869 of OX638135.1, forward strand.
CTAATATCAACTACATAATAAAGACACTGGACTACTCGTGTCATCGTCTTCCGAATATTATTGCTAGAGCAGTTAAAACAAAAAATATTTACTGGTTTGATGCTTGGCGGACTCTCGCAGCAACTAGCAATATACCCATTGACGCTTATATGTCAAAGTTATGTGTTTGGAAGGGTCAACTAAATAACCATCTAGACAATATATATGTATCATTTAGACATAAATGTTTAAACGATGCGAGTGCAACCACTTTCCACACTAATTACAAAAATATAGGTCTACTAAGTTTTAATATCAACAACAATTTTCATATTGAGGTGATCAGCACCATTTTTATAGTACGTAGTGACATATTACCGGTCAATCAAAAATGTTGGAATTCTTCTGCAGCATCAGCTACTTGTTCTATATGTAACATGCGGGAAATAGAAGACACATTTCATTATATTGGTAGATGCCCGGTGTTTGCTTATTTGAGGCGAAAATATTTAGGTAACTCAATAATTTCTTATTTTGATTTTATTGAGTTGCTGAGCGGAAGAAGTTGGAAGGACTTATATAATTTCGTCAAAAGTGAACTGCGTTATAGATGGTGCATTATAATTGAGTTTAAAAATTGAATTAAAAAGATAATATATTGCATTTCGAATAGATGCAAATTTATGTTTGAAAATTGCTTAGCATTTATTTTATCAAATATTTCATTTTCTATCCTATTGCCATTATTGCATAGTTCTTTTTATTAATTTATAAATACCTTCAAAATATATTATTTTATAATATATAATGCAACATAACAAATTTTATTGTTATAATTATTTTATATCGTATATGTTATATGGAGCTATATTTTATTTTATTTTATTTTTGAATATTAAATTGCTACCATACACAATTTAAATGATTCTTATGTTGCTAACCCAGGCACACGGCTAGTCCATTGCCTTATAATGTTAATCACACTTAACCATGTAACTTTAATTATCTATAATAAAACATTTTTTGAATTGAATTGATTTGATTTGAAGGGGTAAGAATTTTACTTCTATTTTTTGTTAACTTTGAAAATTCGTTTTTTTAGTATATAAATCCCATAATTTTGGATTGGTTAGAGATACATCAATAAAAACTGGTATATACTCATATGTCTTAAGTACAAACCGTGTTACAAAATATGAGCGGTTATTGTCAACTGCCACGCCTATCTTCCATATAACATTTATAGTAAACACGATTAGAAATAATCAAAAAGCAATTTGATTCTTAGTTATTTGATAATCAAAAAATAATGAAGAAAAATAGAAATAATCACAAAAAAAAGTTGTCGGATTACTTCTTTTTGATTATTTTTAAATAATCAAAAAAAGTAGTAGTAGTATGAGATTTTTGTCAGGTTTATATTTATCCATTCTAAACCATCTCGTCTAATCTGTGCGGTATAGGACCAATGGTAGCGGCACTCGCCGTAGAAGATACATTTTCTATATATTGTATGTCGACAGTTATCATAGTGATACCAAGATATTTCACACCAGGGTATACCAACCACCCCAAATTCTTTAAACTCACCACACCAAAATTCATCACACCGAAACTCATCACATTAAAACTCACCACACTAAAATTTCTACAGCGAAGAATTATACCGGAAGGATTCCGGGGAAAGCATAAAGATGCTCACATATATTTGTAAATATCTCGCGTTCTGAATAACACATATCGTCACTATCATGCCAAAGGGGTGATGTACAATTTTTGAAATTTTGCGTTTTTTTACATTATTGAATGTAGTTTATCCTCAAGTATGCTGTGCCAAAAACGCGTGTCATTTTGTTGGATATTTCTAGACACAAAAGACAAAACCAAAAGGGCGAATTTGAAAAATTGAAAATCTTGTCATGTCAAAAGGGCGAATCTTTTCGTTTTTCGCCATAACTTTTTATTGGTATAAGATAAATATTGATGTAAAGGTATTTGTTGTTTGTTTTCAAAGCACCTATCGATCTGCATCATTAGTTAAAAATAAGTTGCAAAACATTAATTTGCCATTTGTTAATGGCAATAGATAGGTGCTTTAAAAGCAAACAATTAATGGCTTTACATTACTATTTTATCTTGCGCTAATAAAAAGTTATAGCATATAAAACAAAAGTATTTGCGTTTTGATCAGGATATAGCCTCACAAAATCCGTATTTATAATTCAGTAGGTTGTCCAAATCTAAAGATATTTAATTTACGTTATAATAATTGACGAATAAACCAAAATAACTGAAAAAATTGAAAATAATATAAATTTTGATAATTTTTAAAGTACTTCAAATTTTAAAATTTGATTTCCCAACATTTTTAAAAATGCACATTTGCCTCTTTGGTATTACAGTAACGATATATACTTTTCCATACCGGAGATGCTTCCTTCTGGGTGTTACAAATGGCGTACCAAACTGCATATACCCTTTCACTCTTAGTGTATGGTATAAAAAGAAATGATAATACAATAATAACAAAATTAAAAGAACTAAAAAATAAATTACTTTCAAATCATAATTTTCAAACTATTTAATCGCCATAATTCATAACTTCGTCATTTCATATGATACCAAATAAAAAATTTATCTGTGATCTCATAGTCTCATAACCAACCTATCTAAAAGCGCTTTCTGAGATGGAAGTAAACCAAAATAAAAAATTTATGGAGTCTGATTTGTACTTCACATCCGGCTCAACGACCCATTTTCTATAAATTAAAAAAAAATATATAATGGAAATTATCACAAAAAAAGATATTATCAACCACAAAAAAAACATAAGATAAAAAGAAATAAAGAATTAAAAAAAAGTTTAAAAAATATATAAAAATAACTTAATAAAAAAATAATCCGATATTTCGGCTATCATTTTCTGCCAATCTAGTTGCAGAACATAAACAAAATAATGGTTTGATGTATCTCTGTTAAAACACCTCAAACATTAACAGAGACAAAACGATGAAGTGGAAAATGATGGTACGATGTCTTTGCTATGATGTCTGTTTATGCCAAACAGCAGCATGCAACTGTTGCGCTGCATGCAACCTGAGCATAAAGTATTGTTCGATTATTTTTACGTTAGATGGCGTTTCGTTATTTTGACACTTAGTCAATTTCTTAGTTTTTAAGTTTGATTTCCGTTTTATGTTACAATGAATTGTTCTCTTTTCACTTTTGAAATCCAAGCGGTAAGCACGCACAATAAAGCGAATCCTATTCCTAAAGAATAAATTCTAATCCTTGTGTTATTTTTTATATCCGATTCCTACTGCCTATACGTCTATGAACAACGATTTCTGCGAGGAAAAACAAGATCCACATCCTATTCAAGCTGCGAAAGTCCACATCGAGTTCAGCAGATTCACATTGGTCCTACGTCGAGCCGAATTATTCAGCAAAAGTGGTCGAGATTTATCACCGATGTGCCGAGTGTTAGCACAATATTTCACTTATAAAGAAGTCCAGAGAGTGGTTTGAAGATCTCCGTCCAAGCAGTTCTCCGCTGAAAAGGTGCGTTTGCTTTTGTTTTATATTTCTTATTTTAGTTGTGTAAAGTGGTGCGAGTAGGCAGGGCCGTCGTCGGTTTATTTCAGAAAATTTTGTTTAAAACAAATATTTCTATAAAAATACTGAAAAGTTCGAAAATCTAGTGTTTTTGTTATGTGTTGGCGAACAAATTTTGAAAAGTAAAATCGTCCAATAAAAAAAGGTGCATTTTGCGTAATATATATATATATATATATATATATATATATATATATATATATATATATATATAAAAACCGAGCAAAATCCAAAATTTCTTCTAAATTCATATTGTGTTTTTTGCGAAAATTAAGAAGTTGCTGCAAAAAAAGGAACATTGATTTAAAAAATAAATCAAACAAAAAAAAACATGCAAATATCCATGAAAAATTATAAGTTTTGATTGTGAAAAATTTAATAAAAATATATAAATATATTTAAAAAAAATCCAAAGTGTTATTTTTTATAAAAAGTTAAAAAACGCATATATTCCAATGTTCTCCAAAGTGCATATTTAATATAAAACAAATTATTCCTTTTTTGTACACGTTTCCCAAAAGTTTGATTAAAACTACATAAAATCCGCAAACAAATTTAGAAATTATCTAAAGAAATAATCAAAAAGCAATATATGTATGTTATAGTCTAAAAATAAAGTTTACAAAAAATCAAATTCAAAAAATTTTAAAAATTATAAAAATATATAAAAAAAGCTTTCTTAGCTCTAGTGAAATTTACACAAAAAAAAGTACATATGTATATTGCTCAGTGATTTAAAATTAAAAAGTATGAACAAATAAAACCTCCGAAATTCAAAAAACCAAATTGAGAAAAAAATTGGGAAAAGCAGCCACGAGTCGCAAGATTTTTTAAAAATTGTCGCTGAAAATAAAGGTTTGAGTTTTTCAATTTCCAATATTATTTTTAAAAAAATAATTTAATGTTAATATACCAATATTTTCCGTTTGGGCAAAATTGGTAAAAAATCTAATGCTTTGTATCAAACCGGTTCTTATGTGACAACACATAAAAGCCGCAAAATTAGTTGCAAAATTTGAGTTCAAATTTTTGCTCGTTTGTCCGTATGCAGATTCAAGTGCGGTCATTTAATTTCTTTACGATATTTTTTTCTCTCTCTCATTGCTTATGCATTGAGTCTTCTTGTCCAAATTAAGCAATTCCACTCAGTATCTTTTTGATTGCTTGTGTTATATCATTTGTGCACTCAATCTCTCTCATAATCTCCTTGCTGATCGCTTTGTGCGTTTTACTCACGCGCTCTTTCGTATAAAGCCACGCTCAATCTCTCGCTTGATCGTTGAGTTGCTTTGCGATTGCTCTTTTGCTCATCGCTTGATCGTTGATCGTTTTATGCTTAATCTCTCCGTTTCTCGCACACTGCACATTGTTGCACTCATCAATAATTTCAAGCATTTATATTATATCAAAAGCAGTGAGAATATTTCTACTCAGTTTTCCATGGGAGAGAGAGTACACACTTGTCCTTTTTTTTGAAAAAAAAAAAAAAACATTTGCGGTTTGCAACATCAATTCCAGATTTCCTGCTCTATTTTTTATCCACATTAATTTCGGCTCTTTCGTTTTCCACTATCGCGAGCAACATTCTCGGAAGTTTGCTAATGAGTATATGTATGAGGTCAATAACCTCTGCATTTAACTTACAAAAAAATCTTTAGCAACATTTAAAATCAGCTGTTTTTACTGCCAGCGAGATTTGCGTTAAGTTGCCTATTTACGTGTTTTATTTTAACAATATTGTCCGTATATGTATATATCTATGGTGTATCGCACATATTCGTTAAATTTCAATTTAATTTGAATATAGATGTAATATATGAAAATAAAACCCTGATTTAAATTTTTAATCTGTTAATTGGTTTAAAAAATTTAATATTTCATTTCCAACATTTCCTACATAAAATAACAACCATTTATTTTTTTGAATAGTTTGAAAATATTTGATTTAAAAAAAATAATAAATATTGGTTTCATAAATTCAAAAATTTACTGTAACAGTTTTTAGTTCACTTTTAACTATTTTTTTTCTCATTAACTGCAATATAAATTATCTACAGTAAATTAATTTATAAGGTTTAAATAGTTGGAAAAATTCTTAATTTAAAAAAAAAAACCTCTAAATTTTAAATAAGTTAATTATATTCTATTTTTTCTTCATTTTATATATTCTATAACTTTGCTTTTGTTTCAAACTTTATTAACTCCAGCATTCTTTTTTTTGAAATAATCATTGAAAATTAACTTGATTTTTACTGATAATATTCCAACAAATTAATATTTAATAATTTTAAAGTGAGAATAATTTCAAATTATTTTTTCCAAATATTTTTACAAATATTTTTATGTCAATAATTTAAATAATTTACCATAAATATTCCTCGAACATTAATTTAATCTTTAGGTTTTACCAAACATTTCAACAAATTAATATTTAATTATTTTTACAGTATGAACAATTTTCAAAATAACTTTTTAAAACTTTAAAGGTTATTTATTTCAAAATAGTTATTATAGTAAAAAAAAATAAAATATTTAGCAAGATCTAATAAATTAAAAAAAAAAACCTAGTAATCCAAATTTCCCACTGCAAATAATTTTTAAATTAATTTTCCAAAAAAAATATTTTTTTTTTTAAACTATATTACTATATTCCCATATTATAAACTATATTATTATAAATAAAAACATTTTGGTAAACAGTAAGTAACCATATTTTCAACATTTCCTACATAAAATAACAACCATTTATTTTTTTGAATAGCTTGAAAATATTTGATTTAAAAAAAATAATAAATATTGGTTTCATAAATTCAAAAATTTACTGTAACAGTTTTTAGTTCACTTTTAACTATTTTTTTTCTCATTAACTGCAATATAAATTATCTACAGTAAATTAATTTATAAGGTTTAAATAGTTGGAAAAATTCTTTAATTAAAAAAAAAAAAACCTCTAAATTTTAAATAAGTTAATTATATTCTATTTTTTCTTCATTTTATATATTCTATAACTTTGCTTTTGTTTCAAACTTTATTAACTCCAGCATTCTTTTTTTTGAAATAATCATTGAAAATTAACTTGATTTTTACTGATAATATTCCAACAAATTAATATTTAATAATTTTAAAGTGAGAATAATTTCAAATTATTTTTTCCAAATATTTTTACAAATATTTTTATGTCAATAATTTAAATAATTTACCATAAATATTCCTCGAACATTAATTTAATCTTTAGGTTTTACCAAACATTTCAACAAATTAATATTTAATTATTTTTACAGTATGAACAATTTTCAAAATAACTTTTTAAAACTTTAAAGGTTATTTATTTCAAAATAGTTATTATAGTAAAAAAAAATAAAATATTTAGCAAGATCTAATAAATTAAAAAAAAAAAACCTAGTAATCCAAATTTCCCACTGCAAATAATTTTTAAATTAATTTTCCAAAAAAAATATTTTTTTTTTTTAAACTATATTACTATATTCCCATATTATAAACTATATTATTATAAATAAAAACATTTTGGTAAACAGTAAGTAACCATATTATCCGAAATTTTTAAAAATAATTTTTGCATTTCCTGGGCTTGATATATATTACTTTTTTTTGAATATCCTCCATTGTTGTTTTCTGGTTCGTCGTTTTAATTATTCCAAATTTTATTTCATTACAATTTAAAAAAAATAAAAAATGCCTTACAATGTCGGTGCTCGATCTATTCATTCGGTTAACCGATCGCCTAGTCGAGTTTGAAGCGGACTTTGCCACTGGACCTGCTGCTGTTTACTCAACACATGCTTTGGATGCGCATAAGGAAGAGTTGAAGTCCATCTGGTCGCGAGTTAAGGAGTATACGAGGAATGCTTGGACGACCTTAGGAAGGACGCTGCCAATCAGAATGATGCAGATCTTGAGACGGTAAAGGGGAAGTACAAAACGACTTATGCGACATTCGTACGCTGTGTGGCAAGGATAGGAGAATACGTAGAAGATCTTTCTGCTTCTGCAGCTGCTTTAGCTGCGCCTGTTCCACTTCCTACTGTTATTAGTGAGATTCTTCCTCCTAGTAGTAACTTCCGGTTACCCCCCTGCGATACTGAAACTTTTAGCGGGGATTATTTATCATGGCCATCCTTCCGTGATTTATTCACAGCCGTTTACATAAATAATTCTCGACTAAGTTCCGTAGAAAAGCTCTATTATTTAAATCAGAAAACACGGGCTTCTCCACGGGATATCGTTAAAAAAATGTCCACTTACAAACTACGGTTTTGTAATCGCGTGGAAGAATCTACAAGATCGCTTTGAGAATAAGCGTATCCTGGTAAATTCCCAACTTCGAATTCTCTTTAATTTAGCTATTGTTCCATCCGAGTCAGGTAATGCGATCAAAAAACTCGCTCTCTGGGAGCAATCCATCCAAGCTAAGACGGAGATTCCTAGCTGGAAAAACTTAGATCAATTTCTAACTGCGCGATATCAGACGCTAGAAACAGCATCTGATATAAAAAATTCAAATTTCAGTTCAGTTTCAACTTCCAGAGTTCCATTTCAAAAGAAACCATTCACTCCTTTTGTTCCGCGTAAGGTGAAAACGTTTCATTCAAATATTACAACGCCAGCTTGTAAATTGTGCCCTAAGGAACAGAATACTATTCGCCAATGCACTCGATTCCTTAACATGACTCCAGAAGATCGGGATGCACATGTTAGGAAATACGGGCTTTGCCTAAATTGTTTTGCACGCGCCCATTCCGTGAAAGAGTGCAAAAGCAAACATAACTGCTTTACTTGCAATAAAAGGCATAATACGCTTTTGCATTTTGAAAATTTCGAGACCCGTTCCAAATCGGTCATTCCATCAAATTCCATTTCTATTCTTGATGATGACCAACCGAGCACCAGTAAAAATTGTCCAATTACACATTCTCACGCAACTCATTTACAGTCCACTTCTATTTCCAATTCTATCGATAATTTCCATTCCAGTTTCGCATCAAGCTCTAAGTGTATGTTACTTGGTACCGCTGTGGTACAAATTTCGCATTTAGGCGTTTTATACTCTGCTAGAGCGTTCATAGATTCTGGATCGGAAGCGACGTTTATTTCCGAAAAGTTATTAAAACTCTTAAAGCTTCCATCGCGCGCAGTGAGTGCTCAGGTTTCCGGTTTAAATCAGGGAATTAATGGCCAAATTCAAAAATCGTGCTCTTTCCGACTTGGTTCAGTTATAAATCCAAATATTCTTATAGAAGCATCGGCATTAGTTCTACCCCATCTCACGGGCAATCTACCAAGTTGCCAGATTGATTCATCTATTATTTCCAAAATTCCTAAAATACGTTTAGCTGATGCAGAGTTTTTCAAAAGCTCGCATATAGATCTTCCAGGGGTTGGGAACGGAACGAACGAAAAGCAAAAGTTCCGAGCGCAAACGTTTCAATCGGAACTTTTGCTCAAAAGTTCCGGCTCAAAAGTTCCGCTCGGAACTTTTGCATACAAAAAACGTTTGAATCGTTCCGACAAAGAACGTTCCGATGAAGAACGATTGATTCGTTCCATTTAAAAGTTCCAATGTGTATGGATTCACATCTAGGTGTGTCGTTGGAACTTTTTTTGGGTGAATCGTTTCCTGTGGGCCTAGATACGCATCCAGGTGCGTCAGTGGAACTTTTTCAGGTGAATCGCTTCCTGTGGGCCTAGATACGGATCCTGGTGCGTCATTGGAACTTTTTTTGGTGAATCTGTTCCTGTGGGCCTAGATACGCATCCTGGTGCGTCATTGGAACTTTTTTGGGTGAATCGCTTCCTGTGGGCCTAGATACGCATCCAGGTGCGTCATTGGAACTTTTTCGGGTGAATCGCTTCCTGTGGGCCTAGCTACGGATCCTGGTGCGTCATTGGAACTTTTTTTTGGTGAATCTGTTCCTGTGGGCCTAGATACGCATCCAGGTGCGTCATTGGAACTTTTTCGGGTGAATCGCTTCCTGTGGGCCTAGATACGCATCCAGATGCGTCATTGGAACTTTTTCGGGTGAATCGCTTCCTGTGGGCCTAGATACGGATCCTGGTGCGTCATTGGAACTTTTTTGGGTGAATCTCTTCCTGTGGACCTAGATACGCATCCAGGTGCGCCATTAGAACTTTCTTGTGTGAATGTGTTCCTGTGGGCCTAGATAAGCATCCTGGTGCGTCATTGGAACTTTTTAGGGTGAATCGCTTCCTGTGGGCCTAGATAAGCATCCTGGTGCGTCATTGGAACTTTTTGGGTGAATCTCTTCCTGTGGGCCTAGATACGCATCCAGGTGCGCCATTGGAACTTTTTTTAGGTTAATCTGTTCTGTTGGGCCAGATACCTATCCTGGTGTTCAATGGTCAAAATTAGTTCCAATGACGCACCAGGATGCGTATCTAGCCCCACAGGAACAGATTCACCCAAAAAGTTCCAATGACGCACCAGGATACTTATCTAGGCTCACAGGAACACATTCACCCAAGAAAGTTCCAATGGCGCACCTGGATGCGTATCTAGGCCCACAGGAAGAGATTCACCCAAAAAAGTTTCAATGACGCACCAGGATCCGTATCTAGACCCACAGGAAGCGATTCACACTAAAAAGTTCCAATGACGCACCAGGATCCGTATATAGGCCCACAGGTAGCGATTCACCCGAAAAAGTTCCAATGACGCACCAGGATGCGAATCTAGGCCCACAGGAACAGATTCACCCAAAAAAGTTCTAATGACGGACCAGTATGCGTGCATATGGCGATAGGAACGATTCAAACGTTTTTTGTATGCAAAAGTTCCGATCGGAACTTTTGAGCCGGAACTTTTGAGCAAAAGTTCCGACTGAAACGTTTGCGCTCGGAACTTTTGCTTTTCGTTCGTTCCGGAACGGAACAATATCGGAACGATTGCCAAACGTTCTTTTTATAGTTCCGGTTTCTACCCCTGAGATCTACTCATCGGTGCTGACCTTTTTCCATCCATAATTCTTGATGGCGTCAAGCGACAGATAGGTGGTTCTCTGCTCGCTTAAGAAACTATATTCGGATGGATCCTAACAGGGCCACTGCCATCCAATACGGTTTCAACATTTTCCACTGTTGTTTCTTATTTCAACAGAGTTCCTCTAGATAGAGAAATTTCGCGATTTTGGGATTTTGGGAGCATATTGTGAAGAAAATTTCCGAAAAACCACAAAAAGGCAAGATGATGGGCGATACGTGGTATCATTACCATTTAAAAATGGCGTTTCTGATCTATCCAAGCTGGGTTCCTCCCGATCCATTGCGTATGCACAGTTTTATCGAAATGAAGCCAGGCTCTATAAAAATATAGACTTCAAGGCTGAATACGATACAGTTTTAAAAGAATACCTTAAACTTGACCATATGAAAAAGGTTGATTCTCCAAATATTTCATACTGTCCTAATAATTGTTATCTACCGCATCATGCGGTAATAAAACCCGAAAGCACGACGATTCGGATGGATTCCACCATCGTACTTGCTTGGCTACGAAAACCTCCATGTCATTGGACAACTTTCGTGGCCAACCGAGTCTCCAAAATTGTGCAAGGCGTTGGATATAATAATTGGTTTCATGTCGATTCAGGTACAAATCCAGCAGACTTAGCCAGTCGTGGCGTTCTGCCACAGGACCTAGTGTCAAATTCCTTATGGTGAAATGGACCTCGGTGGCTTCAACTCTCTCCCGCCCACTGGCCAAGTATTGACCAGGTAAAGATTCCTGATATTGATCTTGAACAAAAACCAATTAAAGTCAATTTTGCGTATTTCCAAAACTTCGAAGACATTACGGAGCGTTTTTCTTCATTTCAAAAGGCATTACGTGCAATCGCCTATGTATATCGTTTTTTCCATCGAACGAATTCCCAACATTGCTCTACTTTCTGCCATAATTCCCATATGATTTCATCTTCTGAGATAAATCATGTTAAAAACCGTCTCATAATTATTGCACAAAAGGTTGGTTATCCCGATGAATATCGAAACCTGTCTCTTAAGCAACCGATTGTAACATCCAGCAACATATTGAACTTAAATCCGTTCGTGGATGATGCTGGTCTTATCAGAGTTTGTGGTCGTCTTGTTTCCTCCCCGGTGCTGTCTTACGATGAAAGACATCCAATAATAATTCCCTATAATTGCAATTTCTCGCGACTTTTGGTAAAATTCACGCATATAATTTCTCTGCACGGAGGCAATCAATTGGTTCTCCAACTTGTCCGTCTCCAATTCTGGATTCTCAAGGTTAAAAACCTGATTAAATCTACCATCCACAATTGTAAAATTTGTGTTGTCTTCAAACAGAAAGTCCAAAAACAACTAATGGGTTCCTTGCCTCCTGAACGAACTGTTCTCACTCGTTCATTCGCGCATGCAGGTATGGATTTTGCCGGACCATTCGACATAAAAAACTATACCGGTAGAGCGTGTTTAATCACAAAGGGTTACGTGTGTGTGTTCGTTTGCTTTTCCACTAAAGCAATACATTTAGAGGCCATCACAAGTCTATCGACTCCATCCTTTTTAGCTGCCTTCCATAGATTTGTATCTAGACGTGGATGTCCTCTACATGTTTACTCAGACAACGGAAAAAACTTCGTAGGAGCTTCAAAATCTATAATGACAGACTTCATACATGCCTCACTTACGTGTTTAGTACCTCAATATAGTCACCAGAATCTTTCCTGGCATTTTATACCCCCAGATGCGCCTCACATGGGTGGTTTATGGGAGGCAGGTGTTAAAAGTTTTAAGACTCATTTCCGCAAAATAGCGGGTCCTTTCAAATATACATTTGAAGAATTCTCCACTTTGCTAGCCAAAATAGAATCATGCTTAAATTCTCGTCCTATAACTCCTGCATCTGAAGATGCTTTAGACATTTCGTCATTGACACCGGGTCATTTCCTGATCGGTTCTCCAATTCTAGCTCCACTAGAACCTTAAAGCAATGAAGAAGCTGTATCCATAATTAATCGGTGGAAGCGACTCAAAGCTCTCCATCAAAACTTTTGCTCCCGATGGAACCATGAGTATCTAAAAGAACTGCATAAGCGAAATAAATGGCAACGGCCCGAGATCAATGTCGAAATTAATACTATGGTTGTCATAAGAGATGAAAATCTTCCGCCAAACGAGTGGCGACTTGGCCGCGTAACAAAGGTATATTTTGGTAATGACAAACGTGTTCGAGTAGCCGCCATATTGACTGAACGCGGTGTTATAACTCGCCCTATCGTAAAACTTGTAATACTCCCTTCCAATTAATTATTTCAGTTCCCTGATTTCTTCGTAACACATTTATTATTTTTTACATATATTTCCAAACAAATTTTTTAGCGCAATCATGGCAAAGAATTCAAAACAAATCAAAAGGACGTTCTACAAGCATCAATACTCCACTAATTTCCGATGTGTTTAATGTCAGCGCCGTCACGCTATCCGCTTCTGTCCAAAATTCTTGGCAATGAGCACAGATAAGAGGATGCGTGTAGTACTCCTAAGTACTACACTGTTCCAATTGCTTAGCCATGAAACACTCTAGTGGATCCTGCCGCACGAAGTCTGGGTGCCATTATTGCCACGAAAAACATCACACTCTTCTCCACATGGGCGATCGTGTTAATCGTCAGCCATCCAGTTCCCAATCCTCAAGCAGTGATGCCAACAGCCAACAACCGAGACAACAACGCGCAATGCCAGCCAAGCCACCAACGGTTTCCTCCATTTTAAACCAACATTTTTCCACGGTACTTCCAACAGCCGTAATCCAACTCGAAGTCAATGGGAAACTATGCTTTGCGAGAGCGCTTATCGATTCATGTGGGGCAACAACTCGCATTTCAACATCGCTTGTGGAGGACCTCCTCATTCCGACAACCATGGTGGGTGATGATAAGATGTGCTCAATACGCATCCGGGCACCTAATAACAGCAGCGTTCAAATCGACGCCATTGCTCTCGTCGACAATCGCATTACTATGCGAACACCAGCTAAATCTATCGACGCAAATATCAAGAACAAATTTTTAAACATTGTCCTTGCCGATCCAAAATTTTACCAGTCCTCTCCCCTATCCATAGTATTGGGAGCGGACCTACATCCAAAAATCATTATTTCTGGAATGATTCCGAGCAACAGCGGACTCACTGTTGCCCAAAATACAATTTTTGGTTGGATACTATCCGGAACTTGCGCTTTATAATCCAACCTATTTTTTAAATATGAAATCGCACCAATTTGCACAGAAATAAGAAATGTGAAGTAAAGGCAAATGCATTTAAATATCCTAAATACCTACTTATATATCCATAATATAATTTACAAAATATGAAATACACAATGAATTTAACAATTATATTATACTATTTAATCCTATATATCTTTCGTAGCATATTACATTTTTTATTACAGCTGTACTGCAAGGCCGGCGGCAATGTTTATGCCAAACAGCAGCATGCAACTGCTGCGCTGCATGCAACCTGAGCATAAAGTATTGTTCGATTATTTTTACGTTAGATGGCGTTTCGTTATTTTGACACTTAGTCAATTTCTTAGTTTTTAAGTTTGATTTCCGTTTTATGTTAAAATGAATTGTTCTCTTTTCACTTTTGAAATCCAAGCGGAAATCCAAAAGAATAAATTCTAATCCTTGTGTTATTTTTTATATCCGATTCCTACTGCCTATACGTCTATGAACAACGATTTCTGCGAGGAAAAACAAGATCCGCATCCTATTCAAGCTGCGAAAGTCCACATCGCGTTCAGCAGATTCACAATGTCTATTGAAAATTTCCCTTTTGGTCACGTAAACGGGTATATTTATTGCATCAAACTTCCTACGATCATCACTGAACTATTCCCACATGCGGGAGAATTTGTTGGTGCATCCACTATAAATCGTACTCTTAGCGATGTGACTATTTGAAATGTATGCTAATATACCGTATCCCGTTTTTATCATAGTGCATGCGCATTGTGTAGCATTATTCGATAGATTGGTATATGGTGGTGCAAAATTGAAACCATTTTTTCCCCTATTTTCAAAATGTCAGTGTATTTTCGTCAGGGCACGTACGCCCCTCAATGAAATGTTAATTTGAAAATATTAGTTGAAAGATGTTATAAATGTGCACCGTATGACCTACATTTCGTTAATATGCCCTCAATACATAAAGACTACGATCACTACAAATGTTGAAAAAATGAGCGTGAATTTGTTCAAAACAACAGTTTTTCTCGTGGCATAAATCCATTATTATTTGAAATAGTCTAGTGTATTTTGTGAACTGATTTTTTGTATTAATTGCCATCACAAAATCAGTGGCGCATATACAAATATTGAAATGCAAAAATTGTATGGACTATTTGAAAACTGTGCAAAATTTTGATATTTTGTTATTGCTATTTCTTATTGGTAACGTTATTTTCCATCTTTAAACCGACATAACTTTTGCGCCCCTTGCAATAAGTGATTCACGCGAACGCAATTTACAGGCAGTAATATCAAGTATATTGGTACAAAACAATATTAATGTACCATTAAAAAAAATTTAATGTTTTTTGTACCCCAAATTCTAAAAAATTACTGTTTTTACCCATATAGAGGCCATTCCACGTCAAACCGGGCGGTTTTCAAGAAAAAATAACTTTATGAGCTCCGATCGTTTTGAAACGCACGCACCAACACTAAAAAATTCAGAGTGAGACCCCAAAGCTTATTATTTAAAACATTTTTTTTTTCATAAAAAAATATTTTTTTCTTACGTTAAAATTGCATATAAATAGTTTAACAATATACAACAAGATAATGTAAATGTCAAATATAGACGAAATTAGTATTCAAATATTTTTAGTATATTTCAACAAAAATAGATATTTTTGTATTGAAAATATTATTACGTTAAACAAAAATATAATCGGTATTGTTTTCATGGTATTTTCAGCAAAAAAGCTTGTTATACGCAATTTTAAAATAGTAAGCGTTGAGGTTCTTCCATTCTATTTTTTTTGGTGTTTGTGCATTATTGATGTAGTTTTGTGATTGTTCGGCTGGCGAACGAAGTAATGGCAATTGGATTGGGAAACACGAATTGAAATACGTTAATTCAATTTATTGAGTCGAGTGGGTCGCGATTTATATGGCAAAATACAATATATAAAATACAAGATTTTACCTTATTTTTCAGTGGGTTATGCCGAATATGTTGTGTAGTAATTCCGTGTTGTTTCTGTTGCAGTGTTTTGTAGTGTATGATTCCTCCTGTGGTTGTTCCTTCCTGTTGTTGTTGTGAGTTTGTGTTGATTGTTGGGTTTTGTTTTTAATTGTTTATGTTTATTGTCGCGGGGACCGGTTTGTCGCGTTGACGGGTTGTTGGTTATTATTGTCGCGGTGACGGGTGAGTTTATACTTTAAACTTTAAAACTTTAAATGTCCGGAGACGGGTGGGTATCGTGCGCTCGGTTTTTAGTAAACGTAACGAGTGACATTAGGTGCGGCGAACGTTGACAGAGCCGACGGTCGATCGGTTCGCCGCAGTAATCGATAAATAATCGATTGAGTGGATATGACGGACGGAGATGTTCAAACATATCGAGTTTACGTTTGTACGTAAACATTCCGCCCGTCTTGCAGTGTCTGCAATACTTAATTCCATTTTTTAAATTCATTTTGTTTTTTATTATAAGGGTCTTAGGGTCTAGAGTTTATGTTAAGGAAAAATCCTTGGGTCATGGGGCTCAGAGACTACATGGACCAGAGAGTGTCCAGCCGAACGCAGTGCTCTGAGCCACTGCGTATCCACTTTCGCAGTTATAAACTCCTGGATTAAGTATTTGCGGGTAAACATCCGCACCCAACTCTAGCATCACTGGGTCGGAAGCCGTAACTTTTGGGTCGGCGAGCATCATGTGAGTGAATCGGCTCAAGATGGCTTCATCAAAGTCACGCTCGTACGGCTTCCTAGGCAACTCGGCTGACACTAGTGCGTTAATGTCGCATCTAAATGGGTCGTCAAACCGAGAACCCACTACCACCTTGCAGATCGTCAAAGTGTCCAGACGGCTCGTACTCAGTTTTAACTGATGCACGAGCTCTTGAGCGATGATAGTGACGCTCCTCGTCGGGTTTATCAAAGCTCGTACAATTTGCGAAATTTTGCCATGGTACACTTTGACAGTGGCAGTGGGTATGAGGGTCTGCCTTAAAACTTGCTAGGGTTAGTGGAATTGCCTGGTGTGTGGAATTGCATGGGTTATCAGCGGGTCGTTTGTTGCTCGCATTGCTTGCGTTCGCAACGGGTCGTTTAAGTCCTGTACTGCTTGGGTTCCGGTCGCCTTGATTGAGTCGCGAATGTCCATGCAAGCTTGTGTGGTGCCTTTCTTGGCATATCGCACACCTTTCATTGCTGGTGCAGCTATCAATAAGATGCGACCGGGCCAAACAGTTAATGCAGTAATGATACTGCATCACCACCTCATACTTCTCCACCAGGTTCTTCTCCCTGAACCTGAAGCAGGTGGACAGGCGATGATCTTGGCGGCAAATTCCACACGCCACATGTTGGGTCGAGGGTCGAGTGTGTCGTCCAGTTGAATCGGAACGACGGCTAGAGTGGGCGGAGTTAAGTCGGGAAGACTTTTTGTTGCGCCAGCTGGTGTTGTTGTTGCGGTTGCCCTCGGTGCGACTGCCACTGCTCGTGCTGGCATTGTTGTCGTTGGTGTTGTTGCACCGCTTGTTGTTGGGGCGCTTGCTGTTGGCGCGCTTTTTATTGTCAAACATATCGAGTTTACGTTTGTACGTAAACATTCCGCCCGTCTTGCAGTGTCTGCAATACTTAATTCCATTTTTTAAATTCATTTTGTTTTTTATTATAAGGGTCTTAGGGTCTAGAGTTTATGTTAAGGAAAAATCCTTGGGTCATGGGGCTCAGAGACTACATGGACCAGAGAGTGTCCAGCCGAACGCAGTGCTCTGAGCCACTGCGTATCCACTTTCGCAGTTATAAACTCCTGGATTAAGTATTTGCGGGTAAACATCCGCACCCAACTCTAGCATCACTGGGTCGGAAGCCGTAACTTTTGGGTCGGCGAGCATCATGTGAGTGAATCGGCTCAAGATGGCTTCATCAACGTCACGCTCGTACGGCTTCCTAGGCAACTCGGCTGACACTAGTGCGTTAATGTCGCATCTAAATGGGTCGTCAAACCGAGAACCCACTACCACCTTGCAGATCGTCAAAGTGTCCAGACGGCTCGTACTCAGTTTTAACTGATGCACGAGCTCTTGAGCGATGATAGTGACGCTCCTCGTCGGGTTTATCAAAGCTCGTACAATTTGCGAAATTTTGCCATGGTACACTTTGACAGTGGCAGTGGGTATGAGGGTCTGCCTTAAAACTTGCTAGGGTTAGTGGAATTGCCTGGTGTGTGGAATTGCCTGGGTTATCAGCGGGTCGTTTGTTGCTCGCATTGCTTGCGTTCGCAACGGGTCGTTTAAGTCCTGTACTGCTTGGGTTCCGGTCGCCTTGATTGAGTCGCGAATGTCCATGCAAGCTTGTGTGGTGCCTTTCTTGGCATATCGCACACCTTTCATTGCTGGTGCAGCTATCAATAAGATGCGACCGGGCCAAACAGTTAATGCAGTAATGATACTGCATCACCACCTCATACTTCTCCACCAGGTTCTTCTCCCTGAACCTGAAGCAGGTGGACAGGCGATGATCTTGGCGGCAAATTCCACACGCCACATGTTGGGTCGAGGGTCGAGTGTGTCGTCCAGTTGAATCGGAACGACGGCTAGAGTGGGCGGAGTTAAGTCGGGAAGACTTTTTGTTGCGCCAGCTGGTGTTGTTGTTGCGGTTGCCCTCGGTGCGACTGCCACTGCTCGTGCTGGCATTGTTGTCGTTGGTGTTGTTGCACCGCTTGTTGTTGGGGCGCTTGCTGTTGGCGCGCTTTTTATTGGCACCGCTGTGGTTGGGGCGCTTATTATTTGCGCGCTTGGTGTTTGCACCGCTGTTGTTGGAACCGCTGCTGACGCGCTTGTTGTTTGGGGCCATGGCTACTAAAAAATAAGGGTGGGTCAAATTGTATATTGCCATGGCGACCTAAATGGGTATTTATTGGGTGGGTAGGACTACTACTTTTGTAATGGGTCTAGTAGTAGTCCCTTTGGCCGTTCGAATATCGACGACTCTGGTTCTTGAGTCTGAACCTAGATACGTTTTTACAACTCGCCCTAGGGTCCACTCGTTTGGGGGTAAATTCTCGTGTCGAATAACAACGAGATCATTTACTTCAACGTATTTCTGCGGGTTTTTCCATTTATAGCGTTTATGTAATTCTTTAAGATATTCATCTTTCCATCTGTTACAGAAATGGTGATGTAATATCTTCAGCTTCTGCCAACGATTTACATCATTTAGGGTCGAGTTGCTTAAATCGGGTTCAGCTGGGGTCAATAACGGAGCACCAATTAGAATGTGTCCTGGGGTCAATTGCGAAAAATCGAAAGGTTTTTCGCTTGAATGGCTTAAGGGTCGTGAATTAAGGCAACCTTCAATTCGTGCAAGCAAAGTCGAAATCTCTTCGAACGTAAATCTTTGACTTGCAGATATCTTTTTTAAATGTGTCTTGAAACTTTTGACGCCGGCTTCCCAGAGTCCACCCATGTGTGGAGCTCCGGATGGATTAAAATAGCAGGTTAGTTCTTGATGACTGTGGGTCGCTACTACTTGGGTCTGCAGTGTCTTTATAAAATCTTGCCGATCTTTCTTCAGCATTTGTGCTGCTCCGACAAAATTAGTTCCGTTGTCGGAGTAAATGGCGGCAGGACATCAGCGCCTCGAAAAAAATCGGGAAAAAGCCGCTAAAAAGGCTTGGGTCGTAAGATCAGTGGCTGGTTCAAGATGAATCGCTTTTGTTGCAAAGCAAACAAACACGCACACATAGCCTTTTGTAATCAAACAGGCTCGCCCGGTGTAATTTTTGATTTCAACGGGTCCTGGACGCGGTGAATGGACGCGTAAGTGTGGTGCGCTCTGGAGGCAATGCAGCCATTATTTGTGATTGTTGTTTCTTTTTGTGCAACACACACATTTTGCAATTATTGATCTTAGTTTTGATCAGGGTCTGGAGCTTAATAATCCAAAATTCAGCTCGTAGTAGCCTCAAAACTAATTGGTTACCACCGTGTAGGGTCACAATGTGGGTCATATGGGTCAAGAGTTTAGCAAGTCTGCAATGATACGCTAAAATTATTGGGTGGCGTTCATTATATGTAAGGGTCGGTGACTTTGCTAATCTACCATGTGTTCTTAATAGACCTTTACTGTCTATAAATGGGTTTAGGGTTAGTAGTGAACTTTTGCACGAAATTTGGGTTTTATTCGTCAAAGCGATATATTCATCAGAAAAACACATTTTCTGACTCACTACTATGAGTCTTTCTTTTACCATCTTAATTTCCTCGGGTTCCTCAATAGTTGAGTGGGTCATTTGAGTACGACGCGATGGTAAAGAATTTCTCACGAATCTTAGAACGTACGCTAAGACTCTTAATGCTTTCGGAAGTGTGGAAAATCGTTCCAACACATCCTCTTGGGTCGTGATCGCAAATGTCTTAATTAGTTTAAGATCAAGTGTTGTGTCGATCGGGTCAGTGGACATTGGCCATTCATCTCTTACGCACCTTAGCCAACTTGGACCGTTCCATCAGAGTTCATGTTCCGCCAGTTCTAGCGCAGAACAACCGCGGCTTGCTACGTCCGCCGGGTTTTCGTGTGAATCGACATGTTGCCAATTTTCAACATCAACGCTTTCTGTAATGGTCGAAATACGGTTGGCTACAAAAGTGGTCCAAGTGCAGGGCGGTTTATTGAGCCAGGCTAAGACAATAGTCGAGTCTGTCCAAAAGTACGTATTGTACTGGATCATGTCTATTTTAGGTAGAATGGCATCAACTATATTTGCGAGCAATACAGCACCGCATAGTTCGAGTCGTGGCAGTGAAACGGTTTTGACGGGTGCTACACGCGTCTTCGCTGCCAGAAGGGTCGTGACGACAGCGCCGTTGGCATCTTGTATGCGAGCATAGAGAGCTGCAGCATATGCCTTTTCTGAGGCGTCGCAAAATCCGTGAAATTGAACGGAAACGTCGGGTGCGAAATGAGTCCATCTGGGAATCTCAATTCTGTTTATCGATGGATAACCATCCTGCCATACCTGTTGCATAATTATTTTGGCGGCCACTATAATTGGCGCTAACCAACCAGCAGGGTCAAACAGCTTCGCAATAGAAGACAATACTTCGCGTTTTGTGTATGCATCTTTTAGTTCGATGAGTGGGACTTGAAAAAAGAAAATATCTTTTTTAGCATTCCATCGAATGCCTAGGGTCTTTGCATTGCCTTGACATTGCACAGATAAATTGAGTAAATCTGTTAGCAGCAAGTGTTCTTGTGGCAGATTTTCCAATATTTCGGGTGCGTTCGCAATCCACTTGCGCAACGAAAATCCTTCTGATTTTAAAGCAGCGATTAGCTCATCTTGAGCATTAATAGCACTTTCAATCTCATGAGTGTCTGCCAGAACATCATCTACGTACATGCAGTTTCGTAGAATATACGAAGCCTGTGGGTGGGTCTCATGTACGTCTTGCGCCAATTGCTGTAGGGTCCGAATGGCAAGGTAAGGGGCACAGTTAACACCAAATGTAACTGTTTGCAACTCATAATCCTGAATGGGTTCTTCTAAGGATTTCCTAAACAGCATTAAAGACAAATTTGAAAAGTCGCCATTTAATAATTTGCAAAACTAAATCTTGTTGTAGAACGGGTCCAGTATGCAACACATCATTTAGGCTCTTGCCGTTGGCAGTATTGCTGGATGCATTAAATACAACACGCAGCTTTGTTGTGACACGATCGGGTTTTATGACTGCATGATGTGGTAAATAGTAGTGGGTGGGTGTGCAAGATTTAGCTGGCGAATGAGTCACTTTTCTCATATGACCAAGTTGCAAATATTCGCAAATCGCTTGGTCATATTCTGCATTAACAGCGGGTCTTTTGAGTAAGGACTTTTCATTTCTCAAATATTGCGCCATTGCAATATGTCTTGATAGTCCACGATCAATGCAATTTGGGTCTTTAAATGGCACGGTCACTACATAACGGCCTGAGGGTTCTCGGCGTAATGTCTGTATGAAATTGTTTTCACAATTCATATCTGCATTTGAGAGGGTCGTGGATTTTGGTACTTCTTCAATTTCCCAGAAACGAGTCAATAAAGTATCGAGGGTCACTTTATTAAAATATGTAACAATATTGTTGGGTCTTGACTCAGGAATTGGCCCAGAAAGTATCCAGCCGAATTCAGTTTCTTGCGCCAAAAAAGATTCTACAATGTTGTGCTGAACACCGTTACGTATAATTTGTGGGTATAGATCACATCCTATGATCATATCCACGGGTCCGGTTTTATAAAACTGGCTATCAGCCAACTGTATACCATTTAAATTTCCATAGAGGGTCGGGTCGATTTGATATGATGGCAAGTCACTTGTGAGGGTCTTAAGTACAAGTGCTTGCGTTTTGACTCTGAAATTCGGGTAAATTGTTGACCGCAATGTCAATGGACACGATTTGGACGGGGTGGCTGCAACTGTTTGGTTGAGTCCTGTTACCTGAGCGCCTATGGCGTTAGTTGGAAGTCCTATCCGCTTCCTCAACTGCTCCGTGATAAAAGTCGCTTCTGATCCAGAGTCGATTAGAGCGCGCGCCAGGAACATTTCGCCTTCGTGTTCAATGTTGAGCATTGCTGTTCCCAGCAGAATGCTCTTCATCGCAAAACGTGTCTCTTCGATGTCTTGGGTGGGTCTTGAGTCAGTGGACTGTATAAGGGTCGTGAAAGCTTGCCGCTGTGAAGTTGACGGCTGATCAGATTTAGATGCAGCTGCACTTGTGCTTGGGCGGTTTTTTGGGTCTGCTTTCGGGTCTAGCGATGCTAAATGTAAAAGCGAATGATGCTTTTTGCTACAAAAGCGACATTTATATCCGCTCTTACAGTCCCTGATGCTGTGAGATACTGCTAAACAATTAAAACAGCACTCAAATCTTTTCACAGCATCGTGTCTATCCTCCACTTTCATGGATATGAATCTGGGGCACTCACGAAGAGTGTGCTTACCATTGCAAATTCTGCAAATGGCACCATCAACTTCCCATTTTGATGGCTTGGCATGGATGGGTCTTGGCTCAACAAATCTGGGTCTTGTCGTTTTTGTTGCAAATGGATTTTCATATACATTTGTGTGAAATGCGTTCACAAGTTTGTCTCCCCAAGTTTTGGGTCCAGCATTACTGGAAACCGTTTGTTGACTAGTCTTCGTAGTCGAAGACTTAATGTCGCCAACAGATTCAAGGGTCTTGTATGTTTGGGTCAAAAACTTGTCCAAAATTCTCCATTCAGGAATTTCTGAACTATCTGCTAGAGATCTTTCAAATATCTCTAGCGTGTTTTTGGGGAGACGGGTCGAAAGACCAAATGTTCGGCTGGCGAACGAAGTAATGGCAATTGGATTGGGAAACACGAATTGAAATACGTAAATTCAATTTATTGAGTCGAGTGGGTCGCGATTTATATGGCAAAATACAATATATAAAATACAAGATTTTACCTTATTTTTCAGTGGGTTATGCCAAATATGTTGTGTAGTAATTCCGTGTTGTTTTCGTTTGCAGTGTTTTGTAGTGTATGATTCCTCCTGTGGTTGTTCCTTCCTGTTGTTGTTGTGAGTTTGTGTTGATTGTTGGGTTTTGTTTTTAATTGTTTATGTTTATTGTCGCGGGGACCGGTTTGTCGCGTTGACGGGTTGTTGGTTATTATTGTCGCGGTGACGGGTGAGTTTATACTTTAAAACTTTAAATGTCCGGAGACGGGTGGGTATCGTGCGCTCGATTTTTAGTAAACGTAACGAGTGACATTAGGTGCGGCGAACGTTGACAGAGCCGACGGTCGATCGGTTCGCCGCAGTAATCGGACGGAGATGTTCAAACATATCGAGTTTACGTTTGTACGTAAACAGTGATGGTCAACAAAATTTTTAAAAATTATATGCTGACCACCAGTTTTAAAACTTTTGGACATTTGTTATAATGTTTGTATTAGATGTTTTAATAACGAGTAAACCATTAGAAGTGTGCTTCATTACCTTTGAAATGGGATTTAATTTTTCAATACTGAACTTATGGTTCACGTGTTACAGTCATTTAATTGAATGCTTAATGTCAAATTTAAACGAAATTTTTTAATTTATTAAGGGGTAAAACTACCAAAAAAAATAAATTTAAAAACAAGATACACGCGTTAATTATTTTTGGAAAATAGGAAATAGGTATCGTGAACAATGTTCGAAAAGGGAAAAAATGTTTTCCTAAAAAAATACGTATCACACTTTAATTAACTATACTTTTATTTATTATTAGCGTATTCACAGTTCATGGTATTGGTACGACATTGTATGTATCGTCAAATAAGTTCAAATTTAGGATTTTTTCAATATGCATCGAGTTAAAAATAAAAACAAATAAATTAACATTTTATGCGTACTATTTATGTTCAATTTCACAATTTATCTTCATTTCACGAAATACGACACTAAAAAACATGCATCAGGGCTTCTCTTAAATGCAACACTTGTGGTATTTCACTTTTATAAGGGGTGCAACAACAAATTGACGTTTATGTTTTATTGTGTCGTATATATAATACATGTAGCGTGGCAAACCTACGAGAGTAAAACATTGCCCATGAAAAGCTCTCACCCGCCGTTCAGATTCGGCAATAAACTGTAGGTCCCACCAATATGAGTAGTGGTGAGAGAGTTCGGCCGAAGTTCTATACAGGACTGTAGCGCCAAACTATTATTATATTATATACTACATGGTTTGAATAACATACTAAAATACGACGTACAGTGAAAACGTTAAATATGTTAACAAATATCTATGGATAACACTGAAATTATTTAAATAAAAGTTAGTTACATAATTCTGAACAAATTAATTACAGATATGTTCAACCTTAAAAACTTCACCGGCTGGGGATAATGTTATTTTTTTTTAACTCTTGGGAAATGAACGCAGTATAATCACAACATTTTCTTAAATGAATAACTACAATTAAGAGTCATTTTTATACAATCGTAGTTTAGAACCCCTATAAACCCCCCCCCCCCTGGCTACGAGCCTGTTATCAATTCTCACCTACTTAAAACAACTGATAGACAAATTAATTCAACTGATAGACAAATAAAAAAGTACCTCTTGGAGGTTTAGCTCCCATAAACTAAACCTCCAATAAGAAAGTTGTCATTGTAAAAAAGTACATGAAAAGTCAATTAGACGCAACTTGTACTATGGGCCTGTGCCAATCGGTAGCTTTTGACTCGAAAAATTAAATTTTGGCAATTAAATATGAAATTCTGAAGCTATTGAAATGAATATAAAGTGACAAGGGGCTACATGATATTTTGACAACCATAAAATATTGCAGTTTATAATATTTGAAATCAACTTAATTTTTTCAGTATGTATTAATCAAAAACAATGATTTAACCCATCTGCACAAATTGCGAACATACCCCTTCTATACAAATTGGGTCAAATTGACCCACTCATTGCTATAAATATACAATTAGATATAAAATCATCTTTTATTTAATTAAATTAATTTTCTTCAATTATTTGAAACAAAAATAAATATATACAAGATTTTTTTAAAAGTTTAATGATTTTTCAGACATAACACGTCATTCGCTGCATCTGTCTCAAACCGTAGAATATTTTTTCGAATTTTTTGTGTGTGGTCAAAAGTGGGATCGTTGTTTTGCAGCCTTTGATGTAAGTAGTTCCTGCATTATCCTGCGGATCCAGAAGTATGACTGGGGGGCAGACTGATTTTTTTCCAAATTTTTCTAAAAAGCGTAAAAAAAAATTAAAATAAAAAAACATTTAATTTCTTTATCAAAATGACGACGAATTTAGAAATGAATAGGTAACGCTGAAACGGTTTTTAGAAGTGGCCCAGCAGTTAATTATAAAATTTCGTTGGAAAGTCATATCAAGGAAGCACCGCAGGCGACATTTTTTTAGAAAATATTGATTATTTTATTTTTTAAAATATAAATACAAAATACAGTCCTGAGGGTCCTGAGGTCACTGGGGTTAACGGACCATGAACATGTAATTATGTTATCATATTAATCGTGAGAACAATTCCGTTCATTTCAGTACCTACATATTCATATAGGTAGGTGTATAAGTTTTCGATTTATCTAGGTTACCACAAGTCCGACCGCGTTTTAATTTAGTACAGAGGGGAAAGTTTGAAAGAAAAAATAGTTCACTTCATCCGGTTGTCTAAAGTTGTTTGTTTGTAGATTTTTTTTTTTGATAGGAGTAACGACTTTTTTTCCATATATTTAATTTTTAATTTTTGAAAACTTTACTTTACATATTTTTACATAGATTGAACATTTTATCATTCAACCAAAATTTTAAACAATTAACACATAAATCATAAACTGAAAACTGTTTTAAAATATCTCAAAGAGTTTAGTAAATATAAAATTGTAAATTCATTTTTTTTTTTATTTTCCATTTTTTTTTGGAAAATTTTACATATTTTGTATTTTATTTTTCAGTAGCATGTACTTTTGTTATATTTTTTGATATATAACATTACTGAGAATCTTTTAAATGATAAAACTTATCCAAAATATATTTAACCAATCTGGCAACACTGGTCAAAATTTAAGTTTTTAACATTTTTTTTTTCTTTGACCCCCTGCAGAAAAGTTGTCAAGCAGTTTTAAACTGACTGAGTTTAGTAAATATAAAATTGGAAATTCATTGTTTTTTTTTTACATTTTTTTCATTTTTTTTTGGAAAATTTTACTTATTTTGTTTTTTTTTTCAGTAGCATGTACTTTTGTTATATTTTTTGATATATAACTTTACTAAGAATCTTTTAAATGATAAAACTTATCCAAAATATATTTAACCAATCTGGCAACACTGGTCAAAATTCAAGTTTTTAAATTTTTTATTTCTTTGACCCCCTGCAGAAAAGTTTTCAAGCAGTTTTAAGGACGAGTTATTTGTACGTATTTTTGACCCTTACTTATTTTTTTCCCGGCGAAGTATAAAAATACTAATTTTTTGAAGGGACTTAGATTAAAACCGGTATATCTCACTTCATAATAAATATATTCCCAAAACTTTTTTAATAAAGCATAAGTACATAAAACTATTGTATATTATGTAAAAGTTTCATGATGATAAGGTTAATACTTATTTAGATATATTCAATCAAATTTTAACTTTTTTTTTCAAATTTTTTTATTATATTTCTTCTTTTTCAAAAAAAATTGTTCACAAATTATATACAGATTGTCTTTATATTAACCACATAGATTCCTTGAAATCTCTTCTTTTCAATGATGCTAAATGACATATTAATGAACATCATGTTTCATCAAAATTTAGTATTTTTGAATTTTATTTTGATATTGCACACCTGCAGAAAAGTTTAGGTATGCAATTTTAAAGATAAACTAGTTCTAAACAATTTTAACCTAACTTTCTTTTTGCAGGTCGAAGTATATGTGCTGGACAACATTATTTCAGAAAATATACATTTTTTAAAAGGACTTGTGATAAACCCGTTATATCTACTTGTAAATTTACTCATGTAGGCACATTTTTTTTAGATCTCAATGTAAGCTTTCGATAAACAAAAGAATTTTAAAAATCGGATAATTTTTGGATTTTTTACAATTTTTGAATGATTTTTCATGAAAAAATGTTCAACTTTACTGATTTTATCTTCATAACTATTATAGATACATACTCTAATTTCAAACCTTAAGTTCTCTCAAGTTCTCTCTGTACAACACTTTTAAAATTTTTAAAATCGGTTGAGTGGTTTCGACAATACTGAATTTCATCCGATTAAGGAGCGTTTGAGCACACTGTGCGTTGTGGCATCATTGTAAAAGTGGCACCAACTACAAATCTACAAATAAAACTACAAATAAAGACTAGAATAGGATAGAACGAAAGCAATAAACATCGAGGAGTAATATTAAACTTGCGAAAAACGAAGGAGGAACAACATTACATTCAAGAAAGAAATAGTGAAGTTTACTAAATATAGTGAATTGGAGAAGAACAGTAAAGTTAGTGAAGGACAAACATACTACAAGTAAAAACTAGAACGAAAGGAAAGCTGAAGCATCGAAGGAAGAGGATAAGCGCAGTCTAAAGAAGTCGTGAAGAATAAAGAAGTTAGAGAAGAAAATAGTTTGCAAAATATAGCGATGGTGTAAAGAACAGTTAAGTTAATGAAAAAATAGTTTGCTAAAAACAATGAAGTAAAGAACACAAAATTAATAAAGCAGCTTGCTAAAACCGTGAGGCAGTGAAGAACAATTAAAGAATTGCACAAATATAGTGAAGAAAAATAAGAGAATAGTGAAGAACAGTGAAGAAAAACAAAAGCATTCAAAGAGAACAGTGAAGTTGTGAAGAACATTGCAGAAAAATTAAAGAAGTTAAAAAAAAACAGTACACAAGTGTTGCACAGTGAAGAACAATACGGAGAAGATAAACAACATTTTAACAAAAGGATATAGCTAATAAACAGTGAGAAGAAATAAAATTTCAGTTAATTAAAATTTAATAAATGTAGCGCATTAACTACGAAACTACAAATTAAAAAGTCGAGCGAAAGTATAGAGAAAAAGTGAAAAGCACAAAGTTAAATAAAATCAAGCGAACAAGAAGAAGTGAAAACAACCAAACTACTAAACAGAAACGTTCACTGAGCAAGGAAAGAGAATGAAACAAAACAGTACAAAGGAACAGAGGATAGAAGTGAAATAATTATAAAGTATAAAACAAACTGCGAAATAAAGTGTGCAAAGAAGAAGAACGCGAAGAATAGTTCAGCAAAATATTAAATAACATTGAACAAAAATAGTGATAGAAACAATAAACAACAGCAGTGAAAATAATAACAAATAATCAAATAAGAACATCAATAAACAATAACAAGCAGTGACAAGAATTAAAATTATAGAAATCAAACAACTACGCAGTGAGACAATCTACAACATTGAGATGTAAAAGCAACAATTCTAAATTAAAAAAAAAAGAAAAATCAACAGTGGAACTTATAACAACAATCAGGAGCAGAAGTGTTAAAATATTAATCGACATCCAGAAAAAAAGTGATTTAAATCGTTTAATGTTAAACAATGATTAAGGAGAGCAGTTAAAATGTTTAGAAAATATTGAACAACAAATTTTAAACATAAAGACAACAAAAATTACAGCAGATGAAACATTGTGAAAAGAGTTTAAAACAAAACCAGTGAATTAAATAAAAATTTAACGATTAAACAAATATTTGACAATAGTAACAACGGTGATTGAGGAAAATATTAAACGCAATAAGATAAAAACCGCAAGAATGCGGTTCCGATTATAGCAAAGCCATCAAGCAACGTAATCGACAGCGCAGTCGCAGAGAACAGCAGAACGAAAAAATCAGAGAGCAGAGAAAATATCGCAAACGTAGCAGAGTGTATGCAGCGCATGAATTGATGACAGTGGTGTGTGTGAGCAGGGGCGTTGGTGAGCTGTGGAGTTATTGAGAAAACTTTTAAATTATAATACCTTTTAATTTATGTACAATTAAAATGAATTTGACTAAATTAATTTTGAAAGTTTCTTAATCACTAAATTATTAAACAAATTATACTATTTAATTATATTACCAATTATATTATAAAATAAAACAAATTGTTATTCAAAATGGACTTGACTGAGGTTTTAGCATTGACTGTGGACGGTTTGAAAGAGAAGTAAGAGGATGCGGTTGTTGACAGGACGTAAAGCAGAACTGCAAGATAGATTGCTTAACCACTTAGGTCTGATGAAAGAGGATGAAAATGAGTCGCAATATGATGACACAGATTTAGTGCGTTGCCACGTGATAGTAGAAAGGTCCACCTTTACGTTGAGAGATATGCAAGATTCGCTATCCTCATTCTCTGGTTCAGGACATCCGGATGTTTCACAGTGGCAGGAATTTGAGGATAATGTGCTTACTGTAAGATGGAATGAGCTGCAGATGTATATTTGATGTATATTATGAAGCAACTGCTGAATGGAGCAGCGAAGATTTTTGTCAGAAGCCAAACTAAAATTAAAGATTGGCCATCACTCAAAGAAGCGCTAAGAAAGAATTTGGCACCAGACTATCAGCAATTGAAGTACACAGATTGCTGCGCAATCGATGCAAGAAGCCAATGGAAACGTTCAGAGAGTATCTGTATAGTTTCCTAGAGATTGGATCCTCTGTTGATTTAGACGATGAGAGCCTAATCGAATATTTTATCGATGCTGATTCAGGGCTAAATAAAGGTATTTTGTACCAATCGCGTACGTTAGATGAGCTAAAAGGAAACTTGAATGTGTATGAAAAGGTTCGATACCAAACTCCGCAGTCATCAAACTCGAGAGGTAATCAGCCAACTGCAGCGCAGAAAACTATACCTGAACAAATCGTTCAGCAAGATCGACCAGAATGTGAGAAGAGATGTTTTAAATGTGGAGGTAAACAATCATATTGCCAGAGATTGTCCAGCAGCAGACTACAAATGTTTCAAATGTCGCCTGACAGGGCATAGTTCATTTGAATGTAAATCACAACCTAGAGAAGACAATATGAAAAATGATGGAAGAAACATACATGTGTCGACTGAAAAGGAAGATGCCATAAATTATACTCAGATGTCGAAATGTAATCGTATTTTTAAAATAATACAAAATAATAATACTAAAATATCAACTTTAATGGATACTGGCAGTGATATCTGTGTGATATGGCACGATATTTTTAAGAAGCTGGGTAACGTTGTTTTAAATCCGAAAATAAAAAGTTTGATTGAAATTGGTCAGATGGAGATAAATACACTTGGAAACTTTACAGAACCGAACGAAATTGATGGAATTATATTGGAGATAAACTTTTACGTGGTAAGAGAGAACGATATTTCGTATCCCACTGTAATAGAAAACGATATTCTGACACAACATGGATGTAAGATGTCTACAAGAAAAGAGGAAGCAAGTGAACGATAAAAATCGAATCTCATGTCTCAAGCTTAAGAATGACTTGGAGCATCGCGAAAGAGAAGTATTTGTTCAAATCGGAAAGGAAAATCGTAAGAAAGACTGGAGAAAGTACGACATATCATCTACAAAGCCCATTAAGGCACACGGATAGAAAAGATTTGTTTGAATATGTTTGAATGTAATTAAAAAGTAATACAAAATTACCATACATGTATTAGGAATGAAGTGTAATTAAATTATAATCGAAATTTAATTTATTTTTGTTCACGTGTAAACATTATTATATTGTCCAACAGAATCTGTCAAATTTGAAGTATGTATAGGGTCATTTTAAACATACTGATGTTTGAAACCAAACAGCTCTCTTCTTGTATACAAAGTTGACACTCGGTGATCGGCATTTTCTGCGTACATGACTTTTGTTGTTCGTTGAGAAAACGTGTTCGCGTCGGTAATAATTTTGTTCTTTGTAAATTAAATAAATATATAAATTGTGTTACAAAAAGTACAAATAGTAACAGAGTATAATATAGTGCAGTGTAACTAATGTGAAACAACCACAAATAAAAAACTGTGTTTCGATTTTCAAACAGAATTTGGCATGTTTTTTTACAAAAGCCTCCGTGAATTCCTTGCCTATGCTATGTGCTGTACTGACAACCAAATATAAAGCGAGCCTGGATCGTCTGGTTTAGCGTCTGCTGGTGCAATTGTGCATTCATTGAAGCTGTCACTTGTACTTGCAGTTTTAAACCAATTATTTATGTATGCATTTAAAAATTTGTATATGAATTCAATTATTATAAATTCCCACTGTGCATGTTTAAAGATTTTTAATAAAAATTAATAAAAAAACAACATTTTGTTATTATTTTATTTTCTGGATTTCTTTCCAAAAATATTTAAATATGTTTCTATGCAAACATACTACGTTTTGAACTGAAACAACTGATATGTTTCACTGGAAACATATTTATATTCAGGTCGTTCAAAATCATGTTTTATTTTGAACATATTTATGTTTCGGTTCAAATATTTATTATATTTGGATGTAGTGATTATAATGTTTCCATTAGAACATGCACCACTTTAAGGGGCAACATTAAAATGTTTCCGTGATATTATAATGTAAGTCAGAGCTCATTACAACACTGTTCAAGTCTCAATACAACCCTGTTTACAAATGTTTTGACAGTTTATCAATTATATATTATGTTTTCATAAAATTCCAAACATACATGTTAATGCCTGCAAAATTATGTTTGGGGGATACCTTTTTTTTGCAGCGTGCACATTTCGTGATACCGTCGAAATTGGAGCAGATTCGCCGAGACAAAAAACCTATTCAGTTCGGCTCTGGACCGAAACAGAAATCAACGTATTTTAGATCGTGCATCTTCGTTAAAAATTGTATCCATGGTCGCTATACTGAGGGAAAGATAGAATATGAAGAACGCACTATATTGCCGAACATCGTAACGCATAATGTGAAAAAGAAACAGCACTACACATTCGGATGTGTAGGATGGCCGAATGTGGGATTTAAAAAGACGGACTGACATTATTTAGAAATTAACGAACATACTTTTGAATTTAGATCTAGGCGACGAAATTGAACGAACGGACGAAGAACAACAAAACTTCACGAGCATTCTATTAAAATTAAAGATAGACAGAAAACGGACGACAGAGTTGAATTGTGACGTGGACGAAACAGACCGACATTGTGAAGAATTAATATAAAACTTAACTTAAAACTATAATTTAAAACTGTAAATAAACTAAACTATTTTTAAAATAAATACTAAATTAAATAAAATAACGAGAAGAACTTTATTATTATTATTTGAGGGAAAACCTACACATATATATATATATCAAAAATAATATTTTACTTTGATTTTTATTAATATGTATCTAAAATAAAAATTATATTTGACTTTTGAAAATATTTATCAAAAATAATTATTTTTTACTTCGATAATCAAACTTTTATTTATATTTCTTAAATATAATTATTAAAAAATATTTTAAAATATAACAGTCCTATAATAAAAATAAGGCCATAAATTAAAAATCTTAATCGAATGTTATCTAATGGTACCCTTTTTCGTATAGTGCCATCATTTCTTACAATAACTTTTTACATATAAATTTGAAAATAATAATTATTTTTGATCTCTGATTTTAGGAAAGTATACATATCTCAGTTCCCTTTGGAAACAAAATTCAATTTGTGTATCATATTAAAGGTGATCAATACCGACATCTCGTTTCTAAACTACTACAGATATACACAATGTATTTTTATACCCTACACTAAGAGTGAAAGGGTATATTCAGTTTGGTACACCGTTTGTAACACCCAGAAGGAAGCATCTCCGGTATGGAAAAGTATATATTCTTGATCAGCATGACCTCCTGAGTCGATTTAGCGATGTCCGTCTGTCCGTCTGTCTGTCCGTCTGTCTGTCCTCATATAAAATGTACATATAAAGATCAATTTTTATGTATACGTGCTTAAGTAAACTTTTTTGGTCAAATGTATAGTGATATCATGCTCAAATACATTATAATAATGTTTTCCGACAAAAGGACTTGTGGTTCACAAAAAAAAAAATCGAAATTCGATACACCTACCCATTTGTAAATATGGGTATCAAATGAATGGAAATTCTTCAGCGATTGAATGTTTGTAGTTATTTTCAGGATTCGTATACCCTGGTGACCTATATATCACTTTGAATGGTAACCACACATATGTGTAGGGTATTTATAGTCGGCTTAGACCGACTATAATTTTGATAATCCTAACTATCATAATTACACCTACTTTAAAATTGCCCATGTGATCAAACCTCCCAACTGGTTAATGATTATTTTCACTTTTCATGTCAGCATATTTCGCAAACTATAAATCCAAAATACTTTAATTTGATTTTTTTTTAAGTATAACATTTGTACCAAATTGTTGTACAATTTATTCAAGAAGTAAAAGGTAATAACTACTTGACCAATTATTAAAATAATTTACAACAGATTTTTAAATTTCAAAAAGACTGATAACGTAAAAATCGGATTATAAATCGTCATATAGAACTAAAAGTCATCAAATAAAATTTGTTTCAATATCGATTTTTTAGCATTTTCAGCAATATACATTTGTTATCTTTCTATTCGAATAATCGTGGTTAATATAAGTTAACTAGTTTTAAAGAAAAAATATTAAAAATCACTGTATACATTTTGAACTAATATAATATAAGCAAAAATCCACAAGCAGCAATTCCTAAGAAGATATTTTAAATTTAATTTTCAGGTGAAAAACAAATAAAATTTTGTGGTTTTTCAAATCTTCAAAGAGTATCTAAAACAGTACGGAAAACTATAATGTTGTTGAAGAGGGAAACAAGTATTTCTGGTTAAAATTATTTTTTTTCATGCAAACACTTTTTTTTGTGCTAATAACTTCTTCAATTATACACGCTGCAAAAAAAAGAGCTCTTCCAAACATAATTTTGCAGGCATTAACATGTATGTTTGGAATTTTATGTAAAAATAATATATAATTGACTGATAAATCATTTGTAAACAGGGTTGTATTGAGGCTTGAACAGTGTTGTAATGAGCTTTGACTTACATTATAATATCACGGAAACATTTTAATGTTGCCCCTTAAAATGGTGTATGTTCTAATGGAAACATAATAATTACTACATCCAAACAAAATAAATATTTGAATTGAAACATAAATATGTTCAAATTAAAACATGATTTTGAACGACCTGAATATAAATATGTTTCTAGTGAAACTTATCAGTTGTCTCAGTACAAAAAGTAGTATGTGTGCATAGAAACATATTTAAATATTTTTGGAATTAATCCTGAAAATAAAATAAAAATAAAATGTTGTTTTTTTTTATTTTTTTTTATTAAAAATCTTTAAACAAGAACAGTGGAAAATTATAATAAAAGAATTCATATAAAAATTTTTAAATGCATAAATAAATAATTGATTTAGAACTGCAAGTACAAGTGACAGCATCAATAAATGCACAATTTCACCTGCAGACGCTAAACCAGACGATCCATAGTGTGCCCAAACGCTCTTAAATCGGGTGAAATTCATTATGTTCGGAACCACTCAACCGATTTCAAAAATTTAAAAAGTGTTGTACAGGAGAACTTGAGAGAACTTAAGTTTTAAAATTGGATTTTGTATCTTTAATAGTTTGGAGATAAAAATCAGTAAAGTTGAGATTTATTTCATGAACATTTTTTCAAAAATTTTAAAAAATCCAAAAGTTATCCGATTTTTAAAATTATTTTGTTTATGAAAAGCTTACATTGAAATCTAAAGAAAATGTGTTTACATGAGAAAATATCTTGATTACTTGATTTACAGATTTATACATAGATTGTACATTTAATCATGAAATCAAAATATTTGTATAGAACTTTTAACACATAATTAACACATAAATCATAAACTGAAACCCGTTTTTAAATAACTCAAGTGGTTTAGTAAATATAAAATTGTAAAGTCGAAAAATTTTTTTATTTTCCATTTTTTACTTTTTTTGGAAAAATGGACTTTTACGCAAATCTCCATAAGTATTTTTTTTTTCTATGGTAACATGAACTTTTGTTATATTTTTTTGATAGATAACATTACTGGAAATCTTTTAAATGATAAAACTTATCCAAAATATATTTAACCAGTCTGGAAACACCGGTCAAAGTTCAAGTTGCAGAAACGTTTTCAAAGCATAAAATTTCCGAATAGAATTATTTTTTTTATTAAATTTGTATTGAAAATAATAAATAATAATTGAATTCATTTAACATAGGAAAAGAGTCGTATACCGGTTGTTAACAAATAATAAATAATTTATATTAAACAAAAACTGAAACAATACATTTTTGAAAACGTCATAATTTATATTTTGAATATATCAAAAGTTCTTTTCATTATGACTTAAAGTAATTAGTAATCCGTACACAACGTGTCGTTTAAAACACGCAGAGAAAAAATTTGTTTTCGGCAAACATATCATATTTGAAATCGTAAATTTAATGTCTTTAACAGGATTTTACTTTTAATTCCAAATTTTCTAAAAAAAATTTAGTTTTTTTAATAATTTCTGAAACACTGAAAAATATTTTTGTATTTTTTATGTGTTACTATTATAAAAAAGGTCTATTTTTGTATATAATAGTCAACCAATTTTTTTCAGTATTTTATATTGCAATATGACACTGTTAGAAGCACCGTAGGCAATTTTTTTTTAGAAAAAATCGCGCCATTATTTGTAATCTAAACTTTTTCTTTAGTTTTTAGTGTATTTATACCCCACACCTGTGATATACAGGGTATATCAAGTGCAGATTGCGCAGATATTGTGCAGATATTGTACAGAGTATATACATTCTTGATGAACATCACCACCCGAGTCCGTTGAGCTATGTCCGCCTGTCTGTCCGTCCGTCTGTCTTGCTGTCCGTATACACTGCTTTTTTTCTGTTAGTTCTGTCAATGGAAATGATCCAAATCGGTCAACGGACATGCCCACTTCCCATACACTTACATAGAACACTTTAGGAACCAATATACTTATAAAATTTAAAATATATTGTTAGAATTCACCTAGAAATATGTGTTCCTAGAAATATTCGCTTTTTAGAATGTTCAACATAACAAATAACTTTAAAAGGTGTCCCATATTAATATCCCCACCAAGGGGTATTCTATAGTCGGGCCCGACCGACTAAAAAAGTCCGTCCCTTATAAACGAACTTATTCATGTTATTATTTTTGTATTAATAATAGAAGCGCCGCTGGCAAAGTTTTTGGAAAAAATCATAGGATATTATTTGTTTTAATAGTAAATTTTCTGAACAGTATTGATTCATTAATATTTTGTTTTTTTTTTCGAAAAATGTCCACTCGTATTTTTAATTGACCCTCAAAATTTCCAAACAAAAACCCTTAAGAAAGATTCACAAAATATATTAAAAAATAATGAACAGAAAAAATGGAAATAACATCAAAATAATTATGAAATAATACCTTACATAATACATATAATTATTAATTGTTCCTCATAACGAAATTAGCATCATGCAATGATCGAGGTTTAATGAGAAAAAACCCTATTATGCTCGGGCTCTGACATGGCAATTGTTGGGTAAATAATAAAATGGGGAATTGCCCGATCAGTACATGATCATGGCCTGAAGTCAATACATGATCAGGACACTGCGTTACAAGGACATAATGGGCCTCGTCATATCCCGATCATCTCAAATAATGACATGATCACTTTGGTAAAATATCTACTAGGGAACATATGTAAAAATATAATTTTTAAGAAAATAAGGGAGTTCAACTAAATTGCTGATTAAACTAAATTTTGCCGGTAATGTAGTTTTTGGAAAATTTTCTTAGGGAACATTTCCCATAATGCTATTTCAAGGTAAATTTCCTTTTTATTCCTAATATTTCTACCATTTTATAATATTTTCTACTTAATTATATTTATTTGACAATTTTATACTATATAAGAATAAATTTCAGTTTTCAAAACTGCTTTTATAAATTTTCCGACTGCTTCCAAATATTTTCATTTGGATATTTTTAAAAATAAAAATAATAAATTAGTTATATTTTCCAATATGTTCGAATCGGTTCATATTTATTTTGTAATTGTGCGACTATCTAAGAATAAATATAGGTAATTAAACATTTACAACCTGCTTTTTGAAAATTTTCGAATGCATCCAATTATTTTTCAATTTGTCCGAATCGGATTTTTATACCCTACACTAAGAGTGAAAGGGTATATTCAGTTTGGTACGCCGTTTGTAACACCCAGAAGGAAGCATGTCCGTCTGTCTGTCCGTCTGTCTGTCCATCTGTTTGTCTGTTGAAATCCCTACTACTTTTAAAATTGAAGAGCTAGATAAATGAAACTTATAACTTAGATTACTAATATACCTACGCTGTATGTGCGAAATTGGCGAGATCGGTCCATTGTGACCTATGATCCGACCACTTATGTTCAAATACCACATATAAAATGTACATATTAAGATCAATTTTTATGTATACGTGCTTAGGTAAACTTTTTTGGTCAAATATATATTGATATCATGCTCAAATGCATGATAATAATGTTTGCCGGCGAAAAGTCTTGTGTCAAATTCGGTACAAATTCGGTACACTTACCCATTTGTAAATATAGGTATCAAATGAATGGAAATTCTTCAGTGATTGAATGTTTGTAGTTATTTTCAGGATTCGTATACCCTGGTGACCTATATATCACTTTGAATGGTAACCACACATATGTGTAGGGTATTTATAGTCGGCTTAGACCGACTATAATTTTGATAATCCTAACTATCATAATTACACCTACTTTAAAATTTCCCATGTGATAATTTGTGATATTTTCCCAACATAACTGACTCGGACTTTATATATTGACAATTTTATACTACATAAAAATACATGACAATTACTATGTTTTTATTTTTCGAAAATTTCCTACTGATTTTAAATATTTTCGAATTTATCCGAGTCGGATTTAATACATTATTTCGGTAAACGATTTTTTATCATTTTATGATTTATTGCTACTTAAAAATTGTGATAATGCCGAATATATACAACTTTTCGAATTTTTACAATATTTCCGACTCGTGTTTTTTCGAATAAGTCCTACTGACTGTGCTAGGGGTGGGGGTGTCATACCCCGTGCACCCCCTATAGGTCCGGCCCTGGTTATATCTACCCTTATACTGTATATATTTCCAAATTATTTTTATTAATTTTGAAGTATATGAGATTATTATATATTCGGTAAAAGTATTATGATGATAGCTTTATCATAGCGGTAATTATGTTCAATCAAGTTCAATGTTAGTTTTGCTTAATTTCCCATACGAAATACAGATTTTTCTACACCAGAATCATGTTTAGTATTTTGTATGGGAAATTAAGCAAAACTAACATTGAATTTGATTGAACATAATTATCGGATAACTTTTGGATTTTTTAAAATTTTTGAAAAAAATGTCATGAAATAAATCTCAACTTTACTGATTTTTATCTCCATAACCATTAAAGATACAAACTCCAATTTTAAAACTCAAGTTCTCTCTGTACAACACTTTTTAAATTTTTAAAATTGGTTGAGTGGTTCCGAAAATAATGAATTTCACCCGATTTAAGGGCACACTGTACGATCCAGGCTCGCTTTATATCAGAGCTCTCGATTACCCGGGTGCCCGGGTACCCGGGCTATGGATAACGGGTACCCGGGCTATGCGGAAATGGATAGCGAACCTCATTAGAAGACTAATGGTACCCTTTGGAGTGGTCCATGACCCCCAAAAGGGGGTCAA
Source organism: Dryomyza anilis (assembly GCA_951804985.1). NCBI lineage: Eukaryota > Metazoa > Arthropoda > Insecta > Diptera > Dryomyzidae > Dryomyza > Dryomyza anilis. The sequence continues at coordinate 70,387,115 of OX638135.1, forward strand.
AAACCCATTTATGACCCAAAAATTTTTATTTCGGAAATCGAGAGGGAACATCATTATAAGGCTAATGGTACCCTTTGGAGTGATCCATGACCCCCAATAGGGGGTCAAAAACCCATTTATGACCTAAAAATTTGCGATCTCCCCCCCCCCCAAAAAAGCGCACTTTTGAATTTTTCAAACAAATTAAAAAAAAAACGCAATATGAAAAAAATGCGCCTAATATTCAAAATTTTGCGCTTTTTAAAAAGAGCGGAAACTATAGAGAAAGGCGCAAAATTTGCAAAAAATCATAAAATTGCAAATTTTCCACCTCTACAGAAGGGCGCAAAATATAGAAAAAGGCGCAAAATGTTCAAAAAAGCATAAAATTGCAAATGCGTCTAATTTAAAAAATTTGGCGCCTCTACAGAAGGCCGCAAAATAAAAAAAAGGCGCAAATTGTTCAAAAAAACTTAAAATTGCAAATGCGCCTAATTTACAAAATTTTTGCGCCTCTGTAGAAGGGCGCAAGATGTAGAGAAAGACGCAAAATTTTCAAAAAAGCATAAAATGGTAAATGCGCCTGATTTACAAAATTTTTGCGCCTCTATAGAAGAGCGCAAAATGTTCAAAAAAGCAAAAAAAATGCAAATGCGCCTAATTTCAAAATGTTTGTGCCTCCACAGAAGGGCGCAAAATATAGATAAAGGCTCAAAATGTTCAAAAAATCATAAAATTGCAAATGCGCCTAATTTATAAAATTTTTGCGCCTCTACAGAAGGGCGCAAAATATAGAGAAAGGCTCAAAATGTTCAAAAAAGCATAAAATTGCAAATGCGCCTAATTTACAAAATTTCGGCGCCTCTACAGAAGGGCGCAAAATATAGAAAATGGCGCAAAATTTTCAAAAAAGCATAAAATTGCAAATGCGCCTATAATCAGAATTTTCAAAAAAAAAAACACAATTCATTTACAGAGTAAATATGCGTCATTTTCATTTTGTAATTGTTTTGATAATTTTGCGCTTGTAAAAACGATAAAATTCTGTAAGTTATGCGATGTTTTAATTTTGATTGTTATTTGAATAGTTTACGCCTTTTTGAGCTTTTCTACATTGTGCCTTTGTGTAAAAATTACTAACTATCTCCAGATTACTAATATTCTGTATATTACCTTTTTAATTGTTCGCCTTTTTTAAATTTTGCGACTTAAAAAAAAACTTTTTGACTTTTAATCTTTGTTAAAATTGTCCAAAATAGCGGGTAACTTTTATTTTAAGTTGACTTTAAATTGTCAACGAATATGCGCCATTGTATTTTGACAAAGATTCTGAAGAATACACAATTCGAGTTTTAAATATATTGAAATCTATATTAAAATGTCCCAAGACAAAAATTCTAGGCAGGGTCGAAACAGTTTAGAAACATTTTGTCGACATATTTTAAAAAAAGATAGGCGGAGTTTGTATCACAAGCTGTCTGCCCGATTCCTAAATATGCCGTGAATCTGTCAAAACCACAAAATTTTACAAACTGCTATACACTTCCCAAAATATTCCATTTATCTGTGTGTTGGCCGGAAATATTCCTGAAAAATTACATAAATTTTGTCTTGGGGTATCAATACTAAATCGAATTTAAACATTATAGGCGCATAACCATGGACAATTTTAGACAACTTTAATAATTGGACTTAAAAAAATTCGACTTTTTAAAATTTTTGTAAAGAATAAATTGTCAAATAGATGATTTTGAATTTAAATTTGACTTTAAATTGTCTATACTAATGCGACATAGTTTTTAAAAATATACATATATTTTGTATATCTTCGTTGTACAACTATAAGTCCAAATACCATTTTTGAAAATTTGATAAAAGTTCGACAATTCATAGTTTTAGATGTGTTGATATATTTTCATAATTAACGAGTTGGGAAAGTTAGGTCACATGGGTAAGTTCGGTCACATGGGACGGACTTTTATAGTCGGTCGGGCCCGACTATGGAATACCCTACACCTATGGCGTGAATATTAATGTTGGTAATTTAATTGTATACCTACCTTTGAAATTGTTAATTATGCTGAACATTCTTACACTAAGAATATTATCTACATACCAAATTTCTGACGACGTATATCCAATTAATTTAAAAAAATTGATGTAAAAGTGAAAATAAAAAAAATAAAAATTGAAACATGTAGAAATATAATAAAATGTGGGCGTATCACGCCCATTTTTGGAACACATATTTTTAGGTGAATTCTAATAATACGTTTTAAATTTTATACACGCTGCAAAAAAAAGGGCTCTCCCAAACATAATGACAATGGCGGTACTTGAACAAATTCTTCCACCAAAAAGAACTTTTGAACTATATGAAAAGTATTAATGTGAGTGCTACTGAGTGCTAAAAGTAGGCAGCGCTGTTATTTAATTGTGATATTGTAATGCCAAACATACATATAATCAAAATAATGCTATTATTTTTAAATTCGTTGTCACCCAGTAACAATCACGAATAACCAAATACATATAATTCAAAGAATCTTTTATTGACGTTGGGTGTGTTAAATAGCGGTAATATCAAACATACATATATTAATATCTGATGAAAAATGTATATTTCTACAGAAACATTAATATAGTAAATTCATGTAAATCCGCGATTAAAGCAATTTATGTTTAAATATCGTATAATAATATTTCAATCTGAACAAAATAATAATACAATTCAATTATAAAATAATTAGATATTACTCCCAATATTTATATGGTGATTTCAAAGTACGTTATAATTACATTCAAGCATATTCAAACAAATCTTTTCTTTCCGTGTAAGTATATCTTGAATACTATTCGAGTTATTGCTTCGTAAAGAGTGACTTGTATGGGAGGTGGGCGCGTCCGTTGACCAATTTGGCTCATTTACATTGACAAAACTAACTTTTGGCTAAAAAGTATTGAAACGAAATATCATCGCATTCTAAGCAGTATTTCTCAAGTTATCGTGTATACGGACAGCAAGACAGACGGACATGGCTAAACGGACTCGGATGGTGATGCTGATCAAGAATATATATACTTTTCCATACCGGACACTCCTCCTAAGGAGCTTTCTAATATATGCACAAAGTTAATATACCCTGTACTTCATAGGTGTAGGGTATAAAAATCAAATATTCACAAAATATAGTTTTTAAGTATGTCCAAGTAGCCGCGGTAGCTCAGTGGTTAGTGCGTTGGACTGAGAGCTGAAAGGTCCCCGGTTCAAGCCTGGACTGGGGCAAACAACATCTTTTCATAGAAACATTTTTCTATACCGCGCTACCTCTCGGCAGTAAATGGCAAACCTACGAGAGTACAAAATTGCCTATGAAAAGCTCTCACCCGCCGTTCGGATTCGGCAATAAACTGTAGGTCCCACCACTTTGAGTACAAATATAACACGCACAGCTCAAAAATGGTGGAGAGCTCGGCCGAAGTTCTTATATGACTGTAGTGCCAAACTATTATTATTATTAGTATGTCCAATCGGTACTGCGCTAAAAGGTTATGATTGTTTCAAATTATAATTGAAGAAGTTATTAACAAAAAAAATCGATATTGAAACAAAATTTATTTGATGACTTTTAGTTCTATAACGACGATTTATAATCCGATTTTTACGTTTTAAGTATTTTTGAAATTAAAAAAACTGTTGTAAATTAATTTAATAATTGGTGAAGTTACTATTACCTTTTAATTCTTGAATAAATGGTACAAAAAACTAGGTTAAATATCAAACTTAAGTTTGGTACAAATGGTACAATTGGTACAAATGTTATACTTTAACAAAAATTCAAATTCAAATATTTTTGGTTGTCGAAATATGCTAACTTGAAAAGTGATCATTAAAAATACATTGTGTATATCTGAAGTAGTTTCCCAACGAGATGTCGGTGTTGATCACCTTTAATATAATACACAAATTGAAATTTGTTTCCAAAGGGTACTGAGATATGTACACCTTCTAAAATCAGAGACCAAAAATAATTATTTTTTTAAAATTTATGTGTAAAAAGTCATTTTAAGAAATGATGGCACTGTAAATCAAAGGGTACCATTAGATAACATTCGATAAACATTTTTAATTTATGGTCTTATTTTTATTATAGGACTGTTAAATTTTAAAATATTTTTTAATAATTATATTTGAGAAATATAAATAAAAGATTGATTAATATTATTAAAGTCAAAAATAATTAATTTTGATAAATACTTTCAAAATTCAAATATAATTTTTATTTTAGATACATATTTATTAAAACCAAAATTAATTATTATTTTTGATATATATATGGAAAAAAAGTCGTTACTCCTAAAATTTCGCCTGCTGCGCTTCTTCGATATAACTTCCCAAAGTAATATTATAATTAGCTGTTGGGCCACTTCTAGAAAATTTATAAAAAACGTTTCACGTTACCTATTCATTTCAAAATTTTCTTCGTCATTTTGATAAATAATTAAATATTTTTCTCAACAATCAGCATTTCATTTTAATTTTATTTTTTACATAATTACAAATCCTAATCGGTATGGTTATAAGATCATATAAATAACCATATAATTACAAATGTGGCATTATTACCTTCCATTTGAGTACCTAATATATGAAGGTGCACCGGATATCGATTTTTCTAGGGTACCACAGATCCGACCGCACCCTATTTTTTGTTTTGTTTTTTAAGCAAATAAAACGGTTGATTTAAAAAAAAAAGTTGGTTTAAAGAAGTACAGTTGTGTATAATTCATTATTCACTGTATTTGATGAGAAAATATAAAAAAAATAATTTTTTGGGCGCTTTTTAGAAACAATTGGAAAAAAAGGCGCAAAAAAATCAATCGCCTCCCCCCAAATCATACTTCTGGATCCGCCCCTGATTTTATCCAACAACACTGTTTGGCATTTGGCACAACAGCTGATTTAGCGTTGCCTGATGTTCGGTTCTAATTGCAAATTAAACTTTTATTGAGTCAACAAATGTATAATTTGTGTATATAAGTATAGTTAACTGCAAATAATAAAGATCTGTATACATATTTTATATCTGAAGTATTATTTCACAACTTTATTATCTGAAATGATAAAGATAGCAAAAACCAGTTGGGAAGGTTAGATCACATGTGAAATTTTAAAGTAGGTGTAATTATGATAGTTAGGATTATCAAAATTATAGTCGGTCTAAGCCGACTATAAATACCCTACACATATGTGTGGTTACCATTCAAAGTGATATATAGGTCACCAGGGTATACGAATCCTCAAAATAACTACAAACATTCAATCGTTGCAGAATTTCCATTCATTTGATACCCATATTTACAAATGGGTAGGTGTACCGAATTTCGATTTTTTTTTGTGAACCACAAGTCTTTTCGCCGGAAAACATTCTTATCATGTATTTGAGCATGATGTCAATATATATTTGACCAAAAAAGTTTACCTAAGCACGTATACATAAAAATTGATCTTTATATGTACATTTTATATGAGGTATTTGAACATAAGTGGTCGGATCATTGGTCACAACGGACCGATCTCGCCAAGTTTTTCGCACATACGGCGTAGGTATATTAGTAATCTAAGTTATAAGTTTCATTTATCTAGCTCTTCAATTTTAAAAGTAGTAGGGATTTCAACAGACAGACAGACAGACAGACGGACAGACAGACGGACAGACGGACATCGCTAAATCGACTCAGGAGGTCATGCTGATCAAGAATATATATACATTTCCATACCGGAGATGCTTCCTTCTGTGTGTTACAAACGGCGTACCAAACTGAATATACCCTTTCACCCTTAGTGTAGGGTATAAAAACATATAAAAAAAAATCAGGCAATGCTGTCAAATGGGCCTCTACTCTCGGTAACTTTTTACTCGAAAAATTAAATGTTGACAAGTAAATATGAAATTCTGAAGTATAAAGTGTCAAAGTGTGGCTACATGATATTTGGACAACTATAAAATATTGAAGTTTATAATATTTCAAATCAACATAAATTTTTGAAGCACGTATTAACCAAAAAAACACAGATTTAAAATAAATTGCCAAATTTAAATAGAACTTTTCGAGTTGTAGCCGTGTTACGATACTTGTATGATTTTGTCTGGCTGTGAAATTTGCACCGCACCGCATATAAATATTTATACCCTAGTTGAAATTTGGATAGGGCCATGCTCAAAAACATGTCATTATTTGAGATGATCGGATCCCGAGCATAAAAATGTTTTCATTATAAAAACCCTACACATAGCCTATGAAATAAAATTCAGTATTAAATGTAATACAGTGTATTTAATAAAAGAATTTTTAAAATATTACATATTTAAATATATAAAAAAATGGTATATAAGATTTATAGAAATATATCAATGAAATTAATGATTCATTTTTTGATTTACTTGAAAATTACAACATATATCAATTTATGAATAATAAATTTATCAGCCTAAGCTTGCCTTAAGCTGTCATTTTGTTTTATATTCACATTATTATTTTATTTACATTATTATCACGCCACAGAAACTATCCAAATATTAAAATGTTCATTAAGCAAAGTTAAACGAAATCAAAATTCCAACATTTTAGCATTTTTTTTAATTTCTGACATTGCCTAAAACCAACAAATTTGTAAAATTTTCGAACGCGAAACTGACGCAAAATGACATAGTGAAAAGCAAGCATAATAATTGGGTCACAATCTCGCCATCTGACAGAGAACTTTAACTCGATGGCAGCGGTTTTGCTCGCATACTAACTTGACAATTATTGCGTTGGAGCAACGTAGTTGCAGGTGCCTGTGACAGCAGATCTCCAACTATCTGTAAAACTATCCCACAACATTGCTACAACGTGAGAACCGTTAGCAGCCATCGGAATTGTTGCAGATAATTTTGCAGATAATTATCTTACCAAATAATGGCTTTATTGTTCTACATGTTTGTCAATTCATCGAGCAACAGCAGAAGGGAGAAGAGCGCGCGCGCCGACGCCATACCTCCCGAAAACGATTTGGTGGGACGAAGCTTCTTTTTCGGATCGATATCGTGACCCTTCAATATCATAGAGGCGCGCGTCACCACCTTGTCGGCCTCAATGTTTAGCAGCTGTACGTAGACATCGGTCAGTTTAGCGCTCAAAGTCATACTCGAGCATACTGTCCACGGGTGTGGTGTCATCGCCACGCCGTCCGACCACTCCATAGCGACGTCCGAAGGATGTTGGCCTTTTCTGCAACACTCTACAATATAAAAATGCATATTTTAAAATCTTTTAGTATATTAAAACGTATGTGACTTAATTGTCGCCAAAGGCCAAATCCAAGTTTTCAATTTTAATGTCCATATTCTTTTTGCTCATCACATGCTCATCAAATTTTACATATGTTTTTTTCCACTTACATTGCCGCTCAAATATTTTGAAAGGGCTCTGCCTATGATTTTCGAAGATAAAGCGCCAAACTATTATTATTTATCACTTCAAATTTTTTGCAAAATAACAAGACAACTGTTATTGTGAACATTTTTTGTGGGGAAATGTCAAAAGCAGTTGTTTTCTGCAGTTTGAGAAAGTACTTTGAATAATACTGTTAAAGAAATTGTAGGTGGTTTTTAATAACCATTGTAATTTAACATTATGCGTTAACTTTATTAGTATTGATTTTTTAAATTCATTTAAGAGTTTAAAATGTCAAATACTAACCAATATTTTTTTAAAATCATTTAAGTAATAGAGAATTTTATTATCAGAAAGCTAGAATTATAAAAATTAGAAATAGTACAATTTTGTAAATATAAGCTTTTGTACTTCATAAACAACACATACTGTTACGAAAAGAGGTAATTTTCTCCACTGTGCAAGCAATCAACAATAATAAATGAGACGCAAGACAATTCAGCGCACTAAGCAATGTGTTAGAAAGAGACGGAAGATCATTCAGCGTACTATGCAATGTGCGAGAAAGAGATGGAAGATCAGCACATTAAAACACATGAGTGCGAAGGAGATGCCAATAGAATGCGTCATTCACGAAACGAGTAGAAGGTTCTCGAAACAAGTCAAAGCTTGTCGAAACGTGTCGAACTGATGCCTGCAGTATATAAGGCCGCGCATCTGAGGCACTGTACTTCAGTTGTGATTTGATAGTGAACTAGTGCATCTCGTGAGCGAACATTATAAAGATAAATTGTAGTAATACAATAGTGATTATAAGTGATTGTTATTAAGTTGTTATTTAAGTAAATAAAGTTAATTAATACTAGTTTAAATAATACTAGTTAAAACCAAGTATTAGTGTGTTTTTATTTTGTACACAATCCAGCGATACGAACTCATAGAACAGTTTTCCGTAGACGGAATTATTGTAACAATACATTTCTACAAAAAAAGAAAGTATTTAGTGCGACTGTAAAGTATTTTGTATTTTTAATTTTAAAAAATAAAGTGCGAAAGTGTGGATTTATGCAACACTGCGAACTACTGAAAGTGACAGAAGAAACACATGTTTTTAATTTTTGATGTCCATAAACAAAAATGAAAATGTTTTAGATTTGATTTGGTCTGAAGTAACCTACATAAAAAAAAATAAGGCTTGATTAAAATTGTAAGTAATTTTCTTTTTAATTTATTGAAAATCAATTAAAATATGCATTTTTTTAGCTTAATAACGACATGAAAGTTATCTCGAACCATTTGGTTGAATTATCGTAGTACACCTGGTCGGACGACATGGAAAAGCATCAAAGACACCGGCTTACGTTGATTTGCAGCAGGTATATCAATGATAGTTCCGAATATTGGCTTTAAAAAGATGTTAAAACGACAGATTCTGATAGCTTCCGCTTATAAATACATATTAAGGGCTTTTCTCATTAAATCCCGATGTTGCTTTGATCAGGACCATTTATTGTATCGATAATGTAAACCCTGGTATGGTGAGCATGATAAGGGCATGAGAAGGCAAAGACCATTTTTGCTCTAATAGGGCTTACCCGATTAAAAACCCGACCATTTCCACTAGTACATAATTCCCACTAGTACATATATATATATATAATAAACGGAAAATGAGTTATATGATATATATATATATATATATATATATATATATATATATATAAATATATATATATCTATATCTATATATATATATATATATATATATATATATATATATATATATATATATATATATATATATATATATATATATATATATATATATACATATATATGAATTATATGATATATATATATATGTAGAGACCAGGAGGAGGTCACTACATAGTTTTCGTTGACCATGCCCACTTTTACGCACATTTTTATTTTTGGTGTATAATTCAGATTCATAGCAACAGCAGAAGGGAGAAGAGCGCGCGCGCCGACGCCATACCTCCCGAAAACGATTTGGTGGGACGAAGCTTCTTTTTCGGATCGATATCGTGACCCTTCAATATCATAGAGGCGCGCGTCACCACCTTGTCGGCCTCAATGTTTAGCAGCTGTACGTAGACATCGGTCAGTTTAGCGCTCAAAGTCATACTCGAGCATACTGTCCACGGGTGTGGTGTCATCGCCACGCCGTCCGACCACTCCATAGCGACGTCCGAAGGATGTTGGCCTTTTCTGCAACACTCTACAATATAAAAATGCATATTTTAAAATCTTTTAGTATATTAAAACGTATGTGACTTAATTGTCGCCAAAGGCCAAATCCAAGTTTTCAATTTTAATGTCCATATTCTTTTTGCTCATCACATGCTCATCAAATTTTACATATGTTTTTTTCCACTTACATTGCCGCTCAAATATTTTGAAAGGGCTCTGCCTATGATTTTCGAAGATAAAGCGCCAAACTATTATTATTTATCACTTCAAATTTTTTGCAAAATAACAAGACAACTGTTATTGTGAACATTTTTTGTGGGGAAATGTCAAAAGCAGTTGTTTTCTGCAGTTTGAGAAAGTACTTTGAATAATACTGTTAAAGAAATTGTAGGTGGTTTTTAATAACCATTGTAATTTAACATTATGCGTTAACTTTATTAGTATTGATTTTTTAAATTCATTTAAGAGTTTAAAATGTCAAATACTAACCAATATTTTTTTAAAATCATTTAAGTAATAGAGAATTTTATTATCAGAAAGCTAGAATTATAAAAATTAGAAATAGTACAATTTTGTAAATATAAGCTTTTGTACTTCATAAACAACACATACTGTTACGAAAAGAGGTAATTTTCTCCACTGTGCAAGCAATCAACAATAATAAATGAGACGCAAGACAATTCAGCGCACTAAGCAATGTGTTAGAAAGAGACGGAAGATCATTCAGCGTACTATGCAATGTGCGAGAAAGAGATGGAAGATCAGCACATTAAAACACATGAGTGCGAAGGAGATGCCAATAGAATGCGTCATTCACGAAACGAGTAGAAGGTTCTCGAAACAAGTCAAAGCTTGTCGAAACGTGTCGAACTGATGCCTGCAGTATATAAGGCCGCGCATCTGAGGCACTGTACTTCAGTTGTGATTTGATAGTGAACTAGTGCATCTCGTGAGCGAACATTATAAAGATAAATTGTAGTAATACAATAGTGATTATAAGTGATTGTTATTAAGTTGTTATTTAAGTAAATAAAGTTAATTAATACTAGTTTAAATAATACTAGTTAAAACCAAATATTAGTGTGTTTTTATTTTGTACACAATCCAGCGATACGAACTCATAGAACAGTTTTCCGTAGACGGAATTATTGTAACAATACATTTCTACAAAAAAAGAAAGTATTTAGTGCGACTGTAAAGTATTTTGTATTTTTAATTTTAAAAAATAAAGTGCGAAAGTGTGGATTTATGCAACACTGCGAACTACTGAAAGTGACAGAAGAAACACATGTTTTTAATTTTTGATGTCCATAAACAAAAATGAAAATGTTTTAGATTTGATTTGGTCTGAAGTAACCTACATAAAAAAAAATAAGGCTTGATTAAAATTGTAAGTAATTTTCTTTTTAATTTATTGAAAATCAATTAAAATATGCATTTTTTTAGCTTAATAACGACATGAAAGTTATCTCGAACCATTTGGTTGAATTATCGTAGTACACCTGGTCGGACGACATGGAAAAGCATCAAAGACACCGGCTTACGTTGATTTGCAGCAGGTATATCAATGATAGTTCCGAATATTGGCTTTAAAAAGATGTTAAAACGACAGATTCTGATAGCTTCCGCTTATAAATACATATTAAGGGCTTTTCTCATTAAATCCCGATGTTGCTTTGATCAGGACCATTTATTGTATCGATAATGTAAACCCTGGTATGGTGAGCATGATAAGGGCATGAGAAGGCAAAGACCATTTTTGCTCTAATAGGGCTTACCCGATTAAAAACCCGACCATTTCCACTAGTACATAATTCCCACTAGTACATATATATATATATAATAAACGGAAAATGAGTTATATGATATATATATATATATATATATATATATATATATATATATATATATAAATATATATATATCTATATCTATATATATATATATATATATATATATATATATATATATATATATATATATATATATATATATATATATATATACATATATATGAATTATATGATATATATATATATATATGTAGAGACCAGGAGGAGGTCACTACATAGTTTTCGTTGACCATGCCCACTTTTACGCACATTTTTATTTTTGGTGTATAATTCAGATTCATAGCAACAGCAGAAGGGAGAAGAGCGCGCGCGCCGACGCCATACCTCCCGAAAACGATTTGGTGGGACGAAGCTTCTTTTTCGGATCGATATCGTGACCCTTCAATATCATAGAGGCGCGCGTCACCACCTTGTCGGCCTCAATGTTTAGCAGCTGTACGTAGACATCGGTCAGTTTAGCGCTCAAAGTCATACTCGAGCATACTGTCCACGGGTGTGGTGTCATCGCCACGCCGTCCGACCACTCCATAGCGACGTCCGAAGGATGTTGGCCTTTTCTGCAACACTCTACAAAATAAAAATGCATATTTTAAAATCTTTTAGTATATTAAAACGTATGTGACCTAATTGTCGCCAAAGGCTAAATCCAAGTTTTCAATTTTAATGTCCATATTCTTTTTGCTCATCACATGTTCATCACATGCTCATCAAATTTTACATATGTTTTTTTCCACTTACATTGCCGCTCAAATATTTTGAAAGGGCTCTGCCTATGATTTTCGAAGATATAGCGCCAAACTATTATTATTTATCACTTCAAATTTTTTGCAAAATAACAAGACAACTGTTATTGTGAACATTTTTTGTGGGGAAATGTCAAAAGCAGATGTTTTCTGCAGTTTGAGAAAGTACTTTGAATAATACTGTTAAAGAAATTGTAGGTGGTTTTTAATAACCATTGTAATTTAACATTATGCGTTAACTTTATTAGTATTGATTTTTTAAATTCATTTAAGAGTTTAAAATGTCAAATACTAACCAATATTTTTTTAAAATCATTTAAGTAATATAGAGAATTTTATTATCAGAAAGCTAGAATTATAAAAATTTGAAATAGTACAATTTTGTAAATATAAGCTTTTGTACTTCATAAACAACACATACTGTTACGAAAAGAGGTAATTTTCTCCACTGTGCAAGCAATCAACAATAATAAATGAGACGCAAGACAATTCAGCGCACTAAGCAATGTGTTAGAAAGAGACGGAAGATCATTCAGCGTACTATGCAATGTGCGAGAAAGAGATGGAAGATCAGCACATTAAAACACATGAGTGCGAAGGAGATGCCAATAGAATGCGTCATTCACGAAACGAGTAGAAGGTTCTCGAAACAAGTCGAAGCTTGTCGAAACGTGTCGAACTGATGCCTGCAGTATATAAGGCCGCGCATCTGAGGCACTGTACTTCAGTTGTGATTTGATAGTGAACTAGTGCATCTCGTGAGCGAACATTATAAAGATAAATTGTAGTAATACAACAGTGATTATAAGTGATTGTTATAAGTTGTTATTTAAGTAAATAAAGTTAATTAATACTAGTTTAAATAATACTAGTTAAAACCAAATATTAGTGTGTTTTTATTTTGTACACAATCCAGCGATACGAACTCATAGAACAGTTTTCCGTAGACGGAATTATTGTAACAATACATTTCTACAAAAAAAAGAAAGTATTTAGTGCGACTGTAAAGTATTTTGTATTTTTAATTTTAAAAAATTAAGTGCGAAAGTGTGGATTTATGCAACACTGCGAACTACTGAAAGTGACAGAAGAAACACATGTTTTTAATTTTTGATGTCCATAAACAAAAATGAAAAAGTTTTAGGTTTGATTTGGTCTGAAGTAACCTACATAAAAAAAAATAAGGCTTGATTAAAATTGTAAGTAATTTTCTTTTTAATTTATTGAAAATCAATTAAAATATGCATTTTTTTAGCTTAATAACGACATGAAAGTTATCTCGAACCATTTGGTTGAATTATCGTAGTACACCTGGTCGGACGACATGGAAAAGCATCAAAGACACCGGCTTACGTTGATTTGCAGCAGGTATATCAATGATAGTTCCGAATATGGGCTTTAAAAAGATGTTAAAACGACAGATTCTGATAGCTTCCGCTTATAAATACATATTAAGGGCTTTTCTCATTAAATCCCGATGTTGCTTTGATCAGGACCATTTATTGTATCGATAATGTAATATGTATATGTATATATATAATAAACGGAAAATGAGTCAATATAACTGCATATTTAATAGCTAGAAACCTACAAAATTATAATTGTGTACTGCATGAAATAAGCTGTGAGCCACTGTAGCAATCCGTACATTACACCAACTTGCTCGTTATTGACACAGCACTGAGTGCTCGTGATCAATTAATTTCTGCTCTAAGCTCAGCTGGTTTTTCATTATGAAAGTGGACTTCGAAATCACAGTGTCTTTTAGCTGAACTTCCTCGAGAACATCTTCTTAACGAAGACTTTCTGCAAATTGAAGATATAAGTACTGCAAAAATTTTAGGTGTCCGATGGAATGCGCGTTCCGACTGTTTCTATTTTTCAGCAGCACCATTGCCGCTTCAGAAATCCTTTACTAAGCGTGAGGTTATATCACAACTATCAAAGTTGTTTGATACAGCCGGCTGGCTAGCTGCATGAATTGTGTTACCGAAATGCTAATGCAAAAAATATGGCTTGAAAATGTCGGCTGGGACGAAATTCTTCCTCCAAACTGTCGCCAAATTTGGCATTCTTTCCTAGAAAGTTTTCCTCACATTAATGAAATAAAAATTCCAAGATGGATTGACTATTATCCTGAGCATAACATCCAATTCCATGCTTTTTCGACGCTTCTGAGAAAGCGTACGCAACAACTATTTACATACGTGTCGATAATGCTTCAGTTGTTACCACTCACTTATTAGCTTCGAAAACAAAAGTAGCTCCAGTTAAATCCATTTCTTTGCCAAGATTAGAGCTTTGTGAAGCTGCACTTCTCGCAGATATGATCGATTCAGTAATTCCACAATTCGATATACAAAGACATCAAACATTTTTCTGGACTGATTCAACGATAGTTCTAGCTTGGCTTGCGAAACAACCATGCCAATGGGCTACATTTGTTGCAAACAGAATATCAAAAATCGTTAATTCAGTGGGTCCAAGCAACTGGTTTCACGTGGATTCTGCAACCAACCCAGCCGATCTTGCTAGCCGTGGGGTGCAGCCACAAGATCTTATAAATAATGACTTGTGGTGGCATGGGCCGAACTGGCTTAAACTTTTCTCATCACATTGGCTTAATACTTGCAAGGAAATTAACCGAACAACTCAACTAGAAATGAAACCAACGAAATCACATTTCATTTATATTCAAAATTATATTAATATTCTTGAACGTTTTTCCTCATTTTCCAAAGCAATAAGAGTAATTTCCTATGTTTTCCGTTTCTATTATCGTACACATTCCAAAGATTCTTCACTAATTTCGAGTTCTGAAATTATTGATATAAGAAATCGTCTTATAATTTTGTGTCAGAAAATTACATATCCAAACGATTATTGCAGTCTTGCTAAAAAGGAGCACATTACGTCTTCAAGCAGTTTACTAAATCTGAATCCATTTGTGGATGATGTGTGGAGAGTCTCTATATATATATATATATATATATATATATATATATATGTATATATATATATATATACATATATATATGTATATATATATATATATATATATATATATATATATATATATATATATATATATATATATATATATATACATATGTATATGTATATATATATATATATATATATATATATATATATATATATATATAGATATATATATATATATATATATATATATATATATGTATATATATATATATATATAGATATATATAGATATAGATATATATATATAAATATATATATATATAGATATATATATATATATATCTATATATATATATATATATATATATATATATATATATATATATATATATATATATATATATATATATATATTCTGACACAAAATTATAAGACGATTTCTTATATCAATAATTTCAGAACTCGAAATTAGTGGAGAATCTTTGGACAACGTTGTGCTATGATTTCTATGTGTATGATAATAGAAACGGAAAACATAGGAAATTACTCTTATTGCTTTGGAAAATGAGGAAAAACGTTCAAGAATATTAATATAATTTTAAATATAAATGAAATGTGATTTCGTTGGGGCCACTCCCCTTTGCCCTACCTAATTTATATATGGGCGATTCCACACCAAATCGACCAAAAAAAGGAAATTTTGAGATTTTACCTTTTCGATTTCAATGAAATTTGGGCAGCTGATAAAACTTATTGAGATATGCATTGACCATTTTTTTTTATTTACTTCCAGAGATACAGTGCTTCAAAGTTACCAAAAATTGGCCAAAAATCTCTTTTGTACGGTTGTTCATATTTCAATATCTCTTAAAGTAGTATATATATATATATATATATATATATATATATATATATATATATATATATATATATATATATATATATATATCAATTTATTTTTATTTTTTTCGACTGCTACTTCCAGAGATAAAGTGTACGATAATAGAAACGGAAAACATAGGAAATTACTCTTATTGCTTTGGAAAATGAGGAAAAACGTTCAAGAATATTAATATAATTTTGAATATAAATGAAATGTGATTTCGTTGGTTTCATTTCTAGTTGAGTTGTTCGGTTAATTTCCTTGCAAGTATTAAGCCAATGTGATGAGAAAAGTTTAAGTCAGTTCGGCCCATGCCACCACAAGTCATTATTTATAAAATCTTGTGGCTGCACTCCACGGCTAGCAAGATCGGCTGGGTTGGTTGCAGAATCCACGTGAAACCAGTTGCTTGGACCCACTGAATTAACGATTTTTGATATTCTGTTTGCAACAAATGTAGCCCATTGGCATGGTTGTTTCGCAAGCCAAGCTAGAACTATCTGATTCAACAGTCCAGAAAAATGTTTGATGTCTTTGTATATCGAATTGTGGAATTAGTGACTCGACCATATCAACGAGAAGTACAGCTTCACAAAACTCTAATCTTGGCAAAGAAATGGATTTAACTGGAGCTACTTTTGTCTTCGAAGCTAGTAAGTGAGTGGTAACAACTGAAGCATTATCGACACGTATGTAAATAGTTGTTGCGTACGCTTTCTCAGAAGCGTCGAAAAAGCATGGAATTGGATGTTATGCTCAGGATAATAGTCAATCCATCTTGGAATTTTTATTTTATTAATGTGAGGATAACTTTCTAGGAAAGAATGCCAAATTTGGAGACAGTTTGGAGGAAGAATTTCGTCCCAGCCGACATTTTCAAGCCATATTTTTTGCATTAGCATTTCGGTAACACAATGCATGCAGCTAGCCAGCCGACTGTATCAAACAACTTTGATATTTGTGATATAACCTCACCCTTAGTAAAGGATGTCTGAAGCGGCAATGGTGCTGATGAAAAATAGAAACAATCGGAACGCGCATTCCATCGGACACCTAAAAGTTTTGCAGTACTTCTTCGTTAAGAAGATGTTCTCGAGGAAGTTCAGCTAAAAGACACTGTGATTTCGAAGTCCACTTTCTTAATGAAAAACCAGCTGAGTTTAGAGCAGAAATTAATTGATCACGAGCACTCAGTGCTGTGTCAATATCGTGAGCTCCAGCAAGAGCATCGTCAACATACATAGCACTAAGAAGAATTTTACTCGCAAGTGGACAAGTTTCTTGAACATCTCGAGCAAGTTGGTGTAATGTACGCATTGCTACAGTGGCTCTCAGCTTATTTCGTGCAGTACACAATTCTAATTTTATAGGTTTCTAGCTATTAAATATGCACTTATATTGACGAAATTTGAACGCAGATTTGTAGACCAATGTTCATCGAACATAATACCTGAGTTTGGATTTTGAAAAGTGCTCCACTCGTGGTATACCAGGACTTTACAATATACATAGAAAATTTAAGCTCACAGCTTATTTCGTGCATACATTTAATTTAGATGTTAGCTCTCGATCGTGGTCCCGTATTCGCTGTTTTTTGTCTTTACTATGTCCATTCAGTTGTGATCGCAGTTAGCAGTTAATTTTTGTCGGAATTCATTAAAATATATGTCAGTTCTGATTTATTTTAAAAAAGGGTCACCGCACAACAATAGAACAGCGCCAATTAGTCTTATTTCACTTCAAATATGAGAAAACCTAACGAAAAATGGCTGAAATCGTAAACTTGAGGCCTCCTACAGTTCAGAGAACCCTCCAGTGCATTTTGCACGAAAATCCTGAGGCCAATAAGAGAAGAAATGCTCCGAATAAAATATTTAAGGAAGCGGAAAAGCGACTTGTTCTGCGTAAAACAAAGAAAAATCCGAAGCTTTCGGCTCCAAAATTGGCCATGGATGTTGAGAAAGAGTTGGGCAATAAATGTTTCGCCGAAACTATTCTCCGAGTCCTGCGAGCCAACGATTTTAATGGTCGAGTAGCACGCAAGAAACATTTCACAAACAAACATAATCAGCTATGTCGACTGAACTTCGCCAAACAGCATGTTGGACTCTCAGACGAGTCCAGCATGTTGGACTATCAGACGAGTCCAAATTCAATATATTTGGATCCGACGGAATGCATTACGTGTGGCGTAAAGCTAATACCGAGCTAGACAATAAACACCTCAAGCCTACAGTAAAGCATGATTGCTGTTTGGGCCTGCATGGCTGCATCTGGTGTTGGAAAACTAGTTTTTATGGTGATATTATGGATAAGACAATGTATCTGAACATTATAAATAAAAATTTACTTCAATGTGCCGTTAGTTTGAGTGTACGATAAGAATTCGTTTCTATCATAACAACGACCCGAAATATAAATCGGGAATTGTCCAGTCATGGTTGATTTGAATTGGCCGCATCATATGACTCCTTCCGCACAGTCACCAGACACTGAATATTTGTGGACAATTTTGGAGAATGGCTTTCGCAAGCGGAAAATTTCCAATAAAAATGATTTGAAATATACTCTGATGGAAGAATGGCAAAAATCTTACCAGAGATTACAGTAAAATTTGTGGAATCAATGCCTAGGTGTCCTTAAGATGTAATTAAACAAAAGGGCGGCCACACAACATATTAATGGACATGCACATAACATTTTTTTAAGATACAGTGCTGTGCACGAAATAAGCTGTGGCGTTGAATTTTGCAACATTTTCTGTTTTTTTTTTGCTTTATCTTTTTTTATAGAAGTGTATGTAAAGCAATTTAAGTTTCTCTGTAAAGATATATACAAGTAAAAAAATGTCGTTTAAAATTTTTCTATATTGGTATTCGTTACTGAGTTATATCATTTCAAAGTTGAACACAGCGTCTGCACGAAATAAGCTGTGATCCACTGTATGTACGGAGCGCAGTTGACACCGAATGTAACTGTCTTTAATTCAAAATCTTTAATTTAATTTTCGGATTTATCTCGAAAAAGAATGCGCTGAAAAGGTGTATGTCTGGGATCCACTAGGATCTGCCGATACATTTTCTGTATATCCGCGTTAAATACATATTTGTAGAAGCGCCACTTAAGAATCAAAGGCATTAAATCTGTTTGGAGAGTTGGACCAGCATGCAGTATATCATTAAGGCTCGGTCCATTTGAAGAAGGATTGGACGCATTAAATAATACTCTCAATTTTGTAGTAGTGCTCTCGGCCTTAATGACAGCATGATGAGGCATGTAATAATGTGCTGGAAAAGTGTTAAAATTCGGAGATGAAACTGATTACATGTGCCCTAATTGCAGATATTCATTTACAGCTGCATCATACCACGTGAATGGCCTAGCTTAATTTTATCAGGAAACTCTTTTTTAAATGAAAGAGATACCATATAACGACCGTCTTCACAAAGCCTTGTTTTATTAATATAGTTTTCTTCGCAAAAACGATCTTCTTCCGTCATGTACTGTTTTTGCGAAAGATCTTCCACCTCCCAAAAACGAGAGATATTTTGTTCTAAGGCAGCTTCATCTAGATAGTATACACGAGTTGAAAATGAAGAAATTGTATCATTGGAAATCGGACCAGTCAATTTCCATCCAAATATGGTCTCTTGTGCTATCAGTGAACCGCACACATTACGTTGGATTCCATCAAGTAGGATAGTAGGAAGTAAGTCACCACCGATCAAAATAACGATGTGGGAGCTCTGGAAAATGTTGGCATCCGCCAATTGAATATTAGGAAGTTGTCTTAAATGCGATGGATCAATAGGGCTTGTAGGAAGATTGTGGAACTACCAGTGCCGATGCTTCAATTTGAATATATGTATCTAAAGGAAAGTTTAAACTAAATGCACAACTTTTTTGAACCTTTGCTGAAATTGCATTATTTAAACCGGAAATCTGAGCTGTTGTTGCTTTGAATGGAAGTTTTAGAAGTCTGAAAAGTCGCTGGGAAATGAAAGTTCCATCAGAACCCGAATCAATAAGGGCTCGTGCTGAATAATTCTTCAGTGGACTGTATTTGGAAATGATTCTTATTTTACATAGGCGAAGAAAAAGGTACAGTTGAGTGAATGGCAGCATTCAATTTTGAAGTGGATGAGACTTGCTGCTGAAAATATGAAGCATTTGGAACATATTGCTGAAAATTGGAAGCAACTGGAACTTGTTGCTGGAAACTGGAACCGACTGGAACTTGTTGCTAAAAATTGGAATTGGATGGAATTTGTCGCTGGAAATTAGAAATGGCTGGAACTTGCTGTGAAAAATTTGACGTATAATTAAAATTTGGATTGTGCAATAGCGTATTATGACGTCTATGGCATGTGTATATGTTGTTTACTCTTACAATCCTTAACTGGATGAGTGTCAGCAAAACAATTCAAACATAATAGATATTGTTTGACAACTGACATCCGCTCATCAGGATTCATGCGAAGTAAACGCGAACATTGTCTAATGATGTGTTGTTCCTTTGGCAAAGCTTACATGGAATTCGTGACATTATTTTGATTCTTTGGAAAATTTATATTTTGTGAATTTGAAATATTTGTAGGTTTATGGATATGATTTCTCGAATCTGAACCCCCTTTTAAGTCGTAAACAGTCTCTAGCGTTTGATATCGGCTAGTTAGGAATGAGTCTAAATCACTCCACTTTGGAATATCCGTTTTTGATTGTAGAGATTGTTCCCAAAGGGCTGAGGTCACATCTGGCAACCGAGTGGAACACAGGAAAATATTTATATTGTACAATTGAAGAGTGGAAATACAATTGTTAATATCTCGTTGAAGTCGCTTAATTCCTTCACCAGATTCTGAAGGAATGGATGGAAGATTAAATAGAATTCTGAGTTGGCTATTGACGAGAATTCGCCTATTCTCGAAACGAGCCTTTAAATTATTCCATGCTATGGAAAGACCGTCATTCGTTAATGGACATTGTTTAACAATATCACGAGCCTCACCTCGTGCTTTCTGGTTCAGGTGAAATAATTTTTCATCTGAACTCATGTTGGCCAGGAATGATAGTCGCGTTAAAAGCTTCTGTGTCGCAAGGAGGTAGGTGAAAATGGGAATTGGAAACCGGAGGGTCTATCAACACGTGTAGTCGCTGATGCATCTGCAGTAGCTGCAACCATTTGTTCAATGTCATCTCCAATCTTCGATACGCATCGAACATACGTATGGTATGATGTTCGGTACCGAGCCTTAATGATCTCCAAATCCACCACTGGATCCATGTCCTGTCCGTCTTCCTTGGGATCAGCTAATTCACGCAGGCAGTCCTCATATGCTGCTTTGAGATTGTTCCATATAGACTTCATCTCCTCTCTGTGTATATTTACCGAATGTGTTGAACTGCCAGATGTTTGTGCTGCATTGTACTCGCTCTCGAACTCCACTAGATTATCCGATAACCGGATAAAAGACGCCAATGATGTCATCATAACTTTCTGTGAGGAATTGATTAAAAAAATACTCGAAGAAAAGGACCAAAACCGCAACACGACAGACGTTTAATGTATCAGAGAAATTTAAATATATCACCAGGAACTTTTAAACAAGAATAAAGAAAAAAATTCCACAAAATTGCGTTAAAATTTCGTACAAAAAGGGTTTTTTTATTGCTAATGACTTTATTCAATATAAAATTATTTTTGATTAAATTTATGTTCAATAGATTTACTAATTATTATAAATTATTTAAAAAAAAATGAAATCTTATGAATGCAAACACTCTTGAACCTAATGGAACTGGAACTTATCGAAATATGATAAATTTAATTACAATAGAACTGCTTTCTTCCTATTGATTTCACATTTATTTAATTTAATATATTTTTTTTTTTTAATATTTTTATTTACTTTGAGGAAATTGGCATTTAATTAACATTTAATTTCCTCTGAACCTAAAAATAAATTCTTTAACCCATAAACAAAAGAGAATTTTCGAGTATAAACTCTATATTATAAACTCTTTATTATTAATAACCACAGTAATCATTAATTATAGTAATTATTTTTTTTTTATTTTTTATTTATTTGGAAATAGGAATATTATAAAATTTTGTTCAAAATTGGTTACAAATTTAGGAAAATATTAGTAAAAAGCAGTAGAACGCAAGGGTGTAAAACATAAATATTTCAGTTAAAATAAGTGAAATATTTTGCTTACAATGGTTAGCGAAAACATATATAAATCGGTAAAACTTAAAAAAAATTATAATAATAAATAAATAATTGAAAAAGAATTAAATTCGATATGTAAGTCTCTCTAAATTTCAATGGTAATAAAAAAAAATCTCTCAATATTATAAATGCAACAGAGAAAGTTGTTGCTGTAACGAACAAACTATCTTAAATTATGACTTGAAAGTAGAGAGAATGCAACAAATTATAATATTTTTTGTGGGATCAAACAAAATATCCGCATCTGTTGAGAATCATCGAATTAGTTTTGTTGAAGAGCGGTCGAAATTTGTTGCACAAGTAAAAACTGGTATTGAACTTGAGAGAGAGAAAGTGGAAAGAATGTGGAGACTTAGCAGAGCGAGTTGGTTCGATCAAACACAAAAATGCAGTTTTCGTATGATCGAACATCAAACTAAATTATATGTTGCATCTGATACAACTACCATAAAAAATGTCTTAAATGACAATTTGATTAGCAAATTAATAAAAACACAATTTTGTAGCTAATAATATATGTTTTCGGAACAAGTTTTAACGATTGATCCAAAAAATTAATTATTATATTAAAATTATTATTCACAGGGAAAAAAATAAATTTTGTTTATTTAATATAATTTTAATTGTTTGGTTGTATTTTTTTTGGTTTTTCTTTTCAAATAATTAAAGATATTTATACCCTTTTTTTTAGTTTGAAAACGATATATATATATATATATATATATATATATATATATATATATATATATATATATATATATATATATATATATATATATATATATATATATTGTTAGGAAAATTCAGTCTACGGAAAACTGTTCTACGAGTTCGTATCGCTGGATTGTGTACAAAATAAAAACGCACTTATATTTGGTTTTAACTAGTATTATTTCAACTAGTATTAATTAACTTTATTAATTTAAATAACAACTTAAAGAATAATCACTTATATCAACTGCTGAATTACTACAATTTATCTTTACAATGTTCACTCACGAGACGCACTAGTTCACTATTAAATCACAATTGAAGTACAGTGCCTCAGATGCGCGGCCTTATATACTGCATGCATCAGTTCGACACGTTTCGACAAGCTTCGACAAGCTTCGACTTGTTTCGAGAACCTTCTACTCGTTTCGTGAATGACGCATGCTATTGGCATCTCATTCGCACTCATGTGTTTTAATGCGCTGATCTTCCATCTCTTTCTCGCACACTGCCTCAGTGCGCTGAATGATCTTCCGTCTCTTTCTAACACATTGCTTAGTGCGCTGAATTGTCTTGCGTCTCATCTATTATTGTTCCAGTGTGTTTGTAGCTTAGGGGATAAGCCTTTCTTCCTTTGTGGGTTATAGAGCAAAACAAGTTGTCCTTCCGTAAATCCCTCTGAATTTGTGCGCAAGTCGTATTTGGCCTTCATCTTATCACTCGCAAATTGTGTACGCTGTCTTACAAACTGATACACTTCGTTCATTTCTTCACTTTTTTTTTAAATCCGCAGGTAATCTTAAGTCTGTTCCAAAAACAATTTTAGATGGTGAAGCTGCTGTGGTATCATGAACCGCCGTTCGATAAGCCATGAGGAATAGTGGTATGTGTGTATCCCAATCTTTTTGATTTTTATCAACCACTTTTCTGAGATACTCTTCCAAAGTCCGATTGAATCTCTCCACCATGCCGTCTGATTGCGGGTGCAAAGGCGTTGTTCGTGTTTTGTGTATGTTGAGGACTTTGCATAATAATAATAATAATAGTTTGGCGCTACAGTCCTATATAGAACTTCGGCCGAGCTCTCTCACCATTTTGAGCTGTGCGTGTTAAATTTGTACTCAAAGTGGTGGGACCTACAGTTTATTGCCGAATCCGAACGGCGGGTGAGAGCTTTTCATAGGCAATGTTTTTTACTCTCGTAGGTTTGCCATTTACTGACGAGAGGTAGCGCGGTATAGAAAAATATTTCTATGAAAAGATGTTGTTAGCCCCAGTCCAGGCTTGAACCGGGGACCTTTCGACTCGCAGTCCAACGCACTAACCACAGAGCTACCGCGGCTACTTTGCATACTGAGGACTTTGCATACTTCTTTAAAAACTGCAGATTCAAAATTTCTTCCTTGATCTAAATGCAATTCCAACGGTACTACAAAACGGCTTACCCAGTTGTTAACTAATGCATCCGCAACTGTTGTGGCTTCTTGATTCGGCATGGGATACACTTCAGGCCACTTGCTGAAATAGTCAATGACGACAAGGACATACTTATTACCCTCATCACTGATTGGAATCGGCCCGGCGACATCCATGGCAATACGCTCGAATGGTGCTCCCACGTTGTACTGATGCATCCTGCCGCGACTTCTGACTGTTGGTCCTTTTGCTGGTACACATTGTGGGCAACTGCGAATCCAATCTGCGACTGACTCTTGGCATCCAATCCAATAAAAACGTTTCTTTACCTTCTCGACCGTTTTATTAATGCCCAAATGACCACCACTAGATCCACCATGGTATTCCGCTAATATCTCTTTTATTTTTGACTTGGGAACAACAATGAAACTTCGAGCGGATGTGCCATCTTCATTTTCCCATACACGATATAAGCAACCATCTCGTAGCTTTAAGCTCTGCCACTGTGCCCAGTAAGCTTTAGTTATTGGACTGTCGGCCGCTATATCTTCCCACGTTGGTTTTCTTTGCTGTTCCTTGAACATCATGATTTTTGTGAGGTCGGGATCACTCTTTTGATCAATTTCAATTTGTTCCGGAGTCCATTTTTCATCGGGCAAAACATTTAGCAAACGAATGTCAATTGTGTTTTCTTTACCTTCTGCTCTTGAACAATGTCTGCATTCTAGTTTACATGGGCGTCGTGACAGAGCATCTGCATTTCCATGATTTCCTCCTTTACGATGTTCGATTGAGAAATCGTAGCTCTGTAATCATTCTATCTAACTCGCAATTTGGTCTTCCGGATCTTTGAACTGAAGTAACCATCGTAGTGATGCGTGATCGGTTCTCAAGTGAAACTGTTGTCCGTACAGATACTTATGGAAAATTTTCACACTTTCAATTACAGCAAGAAGCTCCCTCCTGGTGACACAGTAATTTCGCTCGGGCTTGGACAATGTTTTACTGTAGTATGCGATCACTTTTTCTTGCCTATTGATCACTTGAGAGAGAACTCCGCCTATTCCGTATCCACTTGCATCCGTATCAAGTATAAATTTCTCACCTGGAATTGGATACGCAAGAATTGGTGCCGAGCACAGTAGATCTTTTAATTTCAAAAATGCCCTCTCTTGATCATCGCTCCATTGAAATGCGTGGTTCTTTCTTGTCAACTCGTGAAGACTGCTTGCAACATTGGCAAAACCTGGAACAAATCGCCTGTAGTATGTACATAGCCCCAAGAAACTTCGTAGGTCATGTAGGTCTTTCTTTGTGACATCATTAAGTTTTCGGTAATCAACGCAGAACCGAGTGCTACCGTCCTTCTTTTTCACCAATACTACTGGTGAACTCCATGGACTTTCAGATGGTTCCACCACGCCATTTGTGTGCATTTCTTCGACCAAATGTGATACTTCGTCTCTTTTCGCAAGTGGTACCCTTCTTGGTGCTTGACGAATTGGGTTAGAATCACCAGTGTCTATTCGATGTTTTACAATGGAAGTTCTGCCATCCTTTTGGCCCTTTTCAGCAAATATACACCGATATTTGTCAATTAGCTGTTGCACTTGACTCTTTTTCTTGGCAGTCAAATCCTTCGTCCACTCATTTATAAACCTGTGAGTAGATTGTTTGTTTATTTGCGATGTGCCGTAGTCTCTTGATGGATTTGACTCACAATTTATAATCGCTGATGCCTCTTGACACTGGCCTATCACTGTTCCCTTTTTAATTAATTTGGACGAGTTTTCCATGTTGAGAACTCTTATTGGAACAACTTTGTCTTTTGTCGCTTCTACTAATGTTCTTCCGACAACAATATTACTTCTGCTCATTTGCTCATCATTCGCTTCTATAACCCACAACTTGCTTATCCCACAATCTCCATTTAATTTCACCCAAACAATTGCTTCTGAATTAGGTGGTATTTTTTCTATTTTTATGAGCAATAACTTGTTTAATTTTCGGACTCTGGTCACAATCAATGTTTAGTTGGATCTCCGTGTTGGCATAACTCAAAATTTTTCTTGTGAAACCGTTTCTTATCAGGAAGTCCATGCCAAGTATTATTTCGTCTACTATTTCCGCCACTATAAAATCATGCTTAACTGTAGTAGTGCCCATAGTGATTTCCTTGGTAATTTTTCCTCTGATTGGAGCCTCTTCACCTGTCGCTGTTTGCAATCTTATTCCGATAAGCGGCTCTATTTCGTCCCTAACAAGGTTACTTCTTATAATTGAGTGTGAAGCTCCTGTATCCAACGTTACCATATATGCTACACAATCAATTAGCCCCTTGACAGTTGAACTATTCGACTTTCGAGCAATTTGTGAAATGGAGATTCTGGGGCAATCGGTTATGGGAGTCAGATCGTGCCCCGCAGATCTGACTCGTTTTAGTTTTAAAGCTTGATTGAAATTTACGCTATTTTGGACATGATCCTGGGTTTCTTCATGTCGGGGTTCATTTGCAAATGGATTCATTGAGCGCTTGCGTTTTTTACGACAATCACGTGCCATATGCCCATATGTATCACAGTTGTAACATTTACCTTTGAATTGCGTATCTTTGTTGGCTGATGTGTGTTCGGTTTTAACGCTTGCTTTAACTGCTTGGCACACTACTTGAAATAAATCATCGTTCTCCACATCAATTCTACGCGCCTTTGGAGCCGATCGGCACAACGCATTTGCTGTCTCCTGTGTTAGAGCTATGGTAACCGTTTCCGTAAATGTTACCTTGGGCGTAATCACTGTTGCACGTTTTGTCTCCTGATCGCGTATGCCATCAACAAAAGCTTCGATCTTGCACTTTTCCATGAAATCACTCGTTGAATCTGCATACGACAAATGCGCAAGCCTGCTCTTCAGCTCCATTCGGTATATCTGTTTCATGTGATCACTGCCATATTTTCGCTGCATTGCAGCCATAACCGCTAAATAACTGTTTCGATCACTTTCTGGAACAGTCTGCAATACTTCGGCTGCGCCTCCTTTAAGCGCCACGATAAGTGCGGCTACGCTGTCCTCATTATTCCATCGATTACTTACAGCCGTGGTCTCAAATTGCAGCTTGAAAATGTTGAACGCTGTGGTTCCATCGTAAATCGGCGATTTTAGCCTCGTATCACTAAAAACATGCTGTGTAGGTCCATTTATCTGCAACACGTGCAAATCTTTTTTTATTTCCTGGATTTCTTTGTCTATACCGTTTTCTAATCTTTGAATTTTTTCATCAATGTTCACTTCCATGTCATTTACATGCGTTTCTAGCTCCGTCACTTTGCTATGGAGTGTATTAGAAAATTCCAAAAGTTGCTTAGAATGCTCCTGCATCTGCTGCTTAATTTCAGTTTGCAGTTGATTAGAACTTTCTAGTTGCTGTTTCGATATAAGCAACCATCTCGTAGCTTTAAGCTCTGCCACTGTGCCCAGTAAGCTTTAGTTATTGGACTGTCGGCCGCTATATCTTCCCACGTTGGTTTTCTTTGCTGTTCCTTGAACATCATGATTTTTGTGAGGTCGGGATCACTCTTTTGATCAATTTCAATTTGTTCCGGAGTCCATTTTTCATCGGGCAAAACATTTAGCAAACGAATGTCAATTGTGTTTTCTTTACCTTCTGCTCTTGAACATTCTAGTTTACATGCATTCTAGTTTACATGGGCGTCGTGACAGAGCATCTGCATTTCCATGATTTCCTCCTTTACGATGTTCGATTGAGAAATCGTAGCTCTGTAATCGTTCTATCTAACTCGCAATTTGGTCTTCCGGATCTTTGAACTGAAGTAACCATCGTAGTGATGCGTGATCGGTTCTCAAGTGAAACTGTTGTCCGTACAGATACTTATGGAAAATTTTCACACTTTCAATTACAGCAAGAAGCTCCCTCCTGGTGACACAGTAATTTCGCTCGGGCTTGGACAATGTTTTACTGTAGTATGCGATCACTTTTTCTTGCCTATTGATCACTTGAGAGAGAACTCCGCCTATTCCGTATCCACTTGCATCCGTATCAAGTATAAATTTCTCACCTGGAATTGGATACGCAAGAATTGGTGCCGAGCACAGTAGATCTTTTAATTTCAAAAATGCCCTCTCTTGATCATCGCTCCATTGAAATGCGTGGTTCTTTCTTGTCAACTCGTGAAGACTGCTTGCAACATTGGCAAAACCTGGAACAAATCGCCTGTAGTATGTACATAGCCCCAAGAAACTTCGTAGGTCATGTAGGTCTTTCTTTGTGACATCATTAAGTTTTCGGTAATCAACGCAGAACCGAGTGCTACCGTCCTTCTTTTTCACCAATACTACTGGTGAACTCCATGGACTTTCAGATGGTTCCACCACGCCATTTGTGTGCATTTCTTCGACCAAATGTGATACTTCGTCTCTTTTCGCAAGTGGTACCCTTCTTGGTGCTTGACGAATTGGGTTAGAATCACCAGTGTCTATTCGATGTTTTACAATGGAAGTTCTGCCATCCTTTTGGCCCTTTTCAGCAAATATACACCGATATTTGTCAATTAGCTGTTGCACTTGACTCTTTTTCTTGGCAGTCAAATCCTTCGTCCACTCATTTATAAACCTGTGAGTAGATTGTTTGTTTATTTGCGATGTGCCGTAGTCTCTTGATGGATTTGACTCACAATTTATAATCGCTGATGCCTCTTGACACTGGCCTATCACTGTTCCCTTTTTAATTAATTTGGACGAGTTTTCCATGTTGAGAACTCTTATTGGAACAACTTTGTCTTTTGTCGCTTCTACTAATGTTCTTCCGACAACAATATTACTTCTGCTCATTTGCTCATCATTCGCTTCTATAACCCACAACTTGCTTATCCCACAATCTCCATTTAATTTCGCCCAAACAATTGCTTCTGAATTAGGTGGTATTTTTTCTATTTTTATGAGCAATAACTTGTTTAATTTTCGGACTCTGGTCACAATCAATGTTTAGTTGGATCTCCGTGTTGGCATAACTCAAAATTTTTCTTGTGAAACCGTTTCTTATCAGGAAGTCCATGCCAAGTATTATTTCGTCTACTATTTCCGCCACTATAAAATCATGCTTAACTGTAGTAGTGCCCATAGTGATTTCCTTGGTAATTTTTCCTCTGATTGGAGCCTCTTCACCTGTCGCTGTTTGCAATCTTATTCCGATAAGCGGCTCTATTTCGTCCCTAACAAGGTTACTTCTTATAATTGAGTGTGAAGCTCCTGTATCCAACGTTACCATATATGCTACACAATCAATTAGCCCCTTGACAGTTGAACTATTCGACTTTCGAGCAATTTGTGAAATGGAGATTCTGGGGCAATCGGTTATGGGAGTCAGATCGTGCCCCGCAGATCTGACTCGTTTTAGTTTTAAAGCTTGATTGAAATTTACGCTATTTTGGACATGATCCTGGGTTTCTTCATGTCGGGGTTCATTTGCAAATGGATTCATTGAGCGCTTGCGTTTTTTACGACAATCACGTGCCATATGCCCATATGTATCACAGTTGTAACATTTACCTTTGAATTGCGTATCTTTGTTGGCTGATGTGTGTTCGGTTTTAACGCTTGCTTTAACTGCTTGGCACACTACTTGAAATAAATCATCGTTCTCCACATCAATTCTACGCGCCTTTGGAGCCGATCGGCACAACGCATTTGCTGTCTCCTGTGTTAGAGCTATGGTAACCGTTTCCGTAAATGTTACCTTGGGCGTAATCACTGTTGCACGTTTTGTCTCCTGATCGCGTATGCCATCAACAAAAGCTTCGATCTTGCACTTTTCCATGAAATCACTCGTTGAATCTGCATACGACAAATGCGCAAGCCTGCTCTTCAGCTCCATTCGGTATATCTGTTTCATGTGATCACTGCCATATTTTCGCTGCATTGCAGCCATAACCGCTAAATAACTGTTTCGATCACTTTCTGGAACAGTCTGCAATACTTCGGCTGCGCCTCCTTTAAGCGCCACGATAAGTGCGGCTACGCTGTCCTCATTATTCCATCGATTACTTACAGCCGTGGTCTCAAATTGCAGCTTGAAAATGTTGAACGCTGTGGTTCCATCGTAAATCGGCGATTTTAGCCTCGTATCACTAAAAACATGCTGTGTAGGTCCATTTATCTGCAACACGTGCAAATCTTTTTTTATTTCCTGGATTTCTTTGTCTATACCGTTTTCTTATCTTTGAATTTTTTCATCAATGTTCACTTCCATGTCATTTACATGCGTTTCTAGCTCCGTCACTTTGCTATGGAGTGTATTAGAAAATTCCAAAAGTCGCTTAGAATGCTCCTGCATCTGCTGCTTAATTTCAGTTTGCAGTTGATTAGAACTTTCTAGTTGCTGTTTCGAATTTTCTAGAAGTTTCTGTTCCATTTTGCTGGAATTTTCTACAAGTTTCTGTTCCATTTTGCTGGAATTTTCTTGAAATTTCTGTTCCATTCTGGTCGAATTTTCTTGGAGCTGTTTTGAATTTTCTAGAAGTTCTGTTTTAAGTTGATTGGAATTTTCTTGAAGCTTCTGTTCCATTTTGTTGGAATTTTCTTGAAGCTTCTGTTCCATTTTGTAGGAATTTTCTTGAAGCTGTTGTTATATTGCTCCGAGCAACTGGCTCATATCAAAACTTTGGGACTGTACTTTTTGCTCAGTGTCCACACTTTTCGATGACGCTGTTGCAGCTTCCACTTCAAACTCATGCTCTGCGATGTCAATGCCTTGGTTCTCTAATTCTTCCATTAGACGCTTTTGTAGCTCTACTTTCGTACCTACAGTTGGAAGATTATGAATCGCCAGCTCCTTCTTTAGCTGGTCGACTTTAAGTTGTTCGAATTTAACCATTTTGTATCACAATCCCACTTCTGACACCAATATTACGAAAATTCAGTCTACGGAAAACTGTTCTACGAGTTCGTATCGCTGGATTGTGTACAAAATAAAAACGCACTTATATTTGGTTTTAACTAGTATTATTTCAACTAGTATTAATTAACTTTATTAATTTAAATAACAACTTAAAGAATAATCACTTATATCAACTGCTACAATTTATCTTTACAATGTTCACTCACGAGACGCACTAGTTCACTATTAAATCACAACTGAAGTACAGTGCCTCAGATGCGCGGCCTTATATACTGCATGCATCAGTTCGACACGTTTCGACAAGCTTCGACTTGTTTCGAGAACCTTCTACTCGTTTCGTGAATGATGCATGCTATTGGCATCTCATTCGCACTCATGTGTTTTAATGCGCTGATCTTTCATCTCTTTCTCGCACACTGCCTCAGTGCGCTGAATGATCTTCCGTCTCTTTCTAACACATTGCTTAGTGCGCTGAATTGTCTTGCGTCTCATCTATTATTGTTGATTGCTTGCACAGTGGAGCAAATTACCTCTTTTCGTAACAATATATATATATATCTATTTATATAAATATATATATAAATATATATCATATAATAATTTGGCACAACAGTCCTATAAGAACTTAGGCCGAGTTTTCTCACCATTTTGAGCTGTGCGTGTTATATTTGTACTCAAAGTGGCGGGACATACAGTTTATTGCCGAATCCGAACGGCGAGTGAGAACTTTTCATAGGCAATGGTTTTACTCTTGTAGGTTTGCCATTTACTGCCGAGAGGTAGCGCGGTATAGAAAAATGTTTCTATTAAAAGATGTTGTTAGCCCCAGTCCAGGCTTGAACCGGGGACCTTTCGGCTCGCAGTCCAACGCACTAACCACTGAACTACCACTGAGCTACCGGGGCTACAATACATATATATATATATATATATATATATATATATATATATATATATATATATATATATATATATATATATATACATATATATAATATATATAAATATATATATATATATGTATATATATATATATATATATATATATATATATATATATATATATATATATATATATATATATATACTTACTTCAATGGCCCTTTCAACCGTGGGTCGGTTTTGGCCGCTGAGATGAAGCCGCGCCAGTCGGAACTGCTTGCGCGCGCTGACGCCAGTTAGAAATATCAAGCGTTGCCAGGTTTTCCTCTACTTGGTCTTTCCAACGCAGATTTGGACGCCCTGTTCTACGCTGTCCACCTTCCAGATTCGATTCAAGCACCTTCTTGGCTGGAGTGTTTTCATCCATTCGTTCGACTCTCTCATCGGTGGAGGCCAGCTTCCATGTTTCTGCACCATAAAGTAGGACGGGCATGATGAGTGACTTGTAGAGCGTTATTTTTGTCCGGCGAGAAAGGGCTCTGCTTCGCAATTGCCTACTGAGCCCAAAGTAGCACCTGTTGGAAAGAGTTATTCTCCGTTTGATCTCCAGGCTGACGTCGTTGTGGCTGTTTACGCTGGATCCCAAATAGGCGAAGTCCTTCACAATGTCGAACTTGTGGGTGTCAAAATCAGCTTTTTGTCCAAGACGCACGGACTCTTTTTTGCTTGTTAACACAAGGAACTTCGTCTTGTCCTCGTTCACCGCTAGTCCCATTCGACGCGACTCTTTCTCCAATCTGGACAATACTGCGCTGACTGCTCGTGTGCTCCTGCCAATGATATTAATATCGTCGGCATATGCGAGCAGCATGACACTTTTGTTGAGGATAGTGCCGCTTTAACGGAGTTCGGCAGCTCGACCTATTTTCTTCATCAATAAGTTAAAAAAGTCGCACTACAGGGAGTCACCCTGTCTGAAACCTCGTTAAATGGCTCTTTTCCTATTCTCACTATATATATATATATATATATATATATATATATATATATATATATATATATATATATATATATATATATATATATATATATATATATATATATATATATATATATATATGTATGTATATACTACTGTTGTGCGTGTTTGCGCCTAGAGCTATTATGCATTTCTGGCGCCTACCACTTTTTTTGTGCGTGTTTGCGCCTATTAAGTGAAGCTACAAAAAATAATTTGCGTGTCTGCACCTACTAAGAGCTCGATGAAGTCCTGTTACAGGGCGAGTGGATACCGCCCGGAATGTATCCAAACCAAGCCTCCGCCGTATGGCATGAAAATCAAGTCCAGAACGGTCTATTTTCTATCTATTTTATGACATTACTGGAAAACGATATGGAGTAGACGTACCCTGGGCCGACGGTCTGTGGTATTCTGAAACTTCAGTACGAGGAGGTGAAACTCCTCGGAAATGGCTTTCAGGCTAATGCCACAACCGCCTCCTCCTCTTAAAACTTGGCAAGTCTCGGAGTGCGCTTGAAATTCGTCGCCGTTAAGTTGGCGGTGTAGGCTCGGTTGAATTTCCCGACTAACGCGGAATTGGCACTGGCATGTGATTCCATAAGGATCACATGTCAACCCATCGCATGGCCTCCCTGCATGTAAAGATAACCATGTGATCATAACGCGACTACACATCGAATGGAGATAGCGGCTCTGAGTTTGGACAAACTGAATGGACAAAAACAACGAAAATAAACTTATAGGAGAGGGTGAAATAGACCCATTCAAGAGAAACTCGGTGATAGTGAGATCACCACCCGTAAATTTGGCAAAATGCGGTGAGAGTAGCGACAAGCCGCGAGGTAACTGCCTAAGTAGGCTAGGGGATAAAATATCACGACTGGTCGACTTTATTAAACCCCGCACGAATATCCACAAGGATATTCACACGATCACACGTCAGATCCATGTATTGTATCTACAGGCCTCTGGTGAGGTAAATGCTTTTGATAAAAGTAAAGGTGAATCCGTGGAATGTGAGCTGACTAGCACACACACTCAAACAGAGAATATGGCCTAAACTACCGCAAGCAGGAGTTCCAAAACGGAAGAGAGACAGCGCAATCCTCAGCTCTAAGGAGAACAAGCCAAATAAATAAAAGGACACCATACCAAAAAAAAAACTGGTAATGATGTAGAAGCGTGCAGGCCGAGCGGTGCAATAGCCAAACCACCGGAGACAGTTAACGCCAACTCTGACTGGGTTAAGGTTCGCCCAAAAGCCTAAAATAAAAAGAAACCAAATACAAAGAGCAGAATGAAATCGGTCAGGCCAGATGCCCCTATTATACAGACGTGTGGGGATATCTCTTATGCTGACATTCTGAAGAAAGTTAAAAGTGATCCTAAACTAGATACTCTTGGCCAAAGTGTAAATAATATAAGGAAAACTGCGAAGGGAGAATTGCTTCTTCAACTTAACACCAGAGTACATGTGAATTTAGACACAACATTGAAGAAGTTCTTGGCTCAACGGCACAAGTCCGGGCATTGACACATGAAATAGCGCTTGAAATAAGAGACATCGATGAATTCACTGATACCCAAGATGTACATAATGCATTGATGAACATATGTGAGGACTTTAAAACACTTTAGCTTTCCGCAATAAAATCTCTGTGGAAGGCTTATGGTGACACTCAAAGAGCCACCATTGGCCTAAGTGCCGGATTGGCAAACCATCTGCTGGAAACTGCCAAAATTCGCATCGGTTGGGTAATACGGGAGAAAGTGTCTCCGAGAAGATGCTTTAAATGTCTAGATTTTGGTCACTCAGCTTCCAATTGCAAAAGCCAATTTGACCACTCTGGAAAATGTCTACGATGTGGTGATACTGGGCACAAAATAAAAACGTGCACAGAAAGACCAGTGTGTACGCTTTGTAGTAGTGTAGCTTCTAACACCAATAGCGACCATATAACAGGATGCGCAGTTTGTCCATACTACCAGAAAGCGCTCCGGTTACTAAGAGCTGGAAAATTATAATCCTCCAACTTAACCTTAACCATTGTCAGGTTGCTCAAGAGCTGCTAAAACAGAGCGTCCGTGACATAAGTGTCGACATCGCAATCCTTAGTAAGTAATATCGCAACGTTGATTCTCCAAGCTGGGTATCTGACTGTTCAAATACTTCAGCAATTTGGCCAGTCATCAATTTAATGCTGCAGAATCCAACAACAGTACATTGTAGATTTACCAGAGACACAGTTTAAGGAATTCACCTTTATAGCTGTTATATCCCACCGAGATACACTATAGGAGAACTCGAAACCATTGTCGACAACATAGTCTCAGATGCGATTGATAGAAACCCTGTATTAATTGCAGGTGATTTGAACGCATGGACTACCGATTGGGGTTGTCCCCATACAAATGAAAGAGGACGGATACTACTTGAAGCATTTTTGGTGCTTGGTGTGGTATTGATGAACAAACTTTCAGTAGGGGTGATAGCGGATCAATTATTGACATTGCCTTCACCAGTAGCAGCATTGCAGGGCGAGTTCACTGGAGCTTGTCTGATCAATACACACACAGTGATCACTGTGCTATAACTATAGATCTAGCAATTGAGCACCCATCCGTACTTGACAATATGAGCACAAAAAAACTAGTTGGCTGGAAGGTCAACACCCTTGATAAAGCTGTATTCCAAACTGCCATAGAATATATGAATCTGCTTGGCCCACCCGAAAAAATAGTGGAACAATTCGTGAACGAAATTTCCCGTGCATGCGATGCGTCAATGGTGAGAAGGAAGCACAACGCAAGCAGGCAACCAGTCTATTGGTGGAATAGAGAGATAGCTGAACTGCGTTCAGATTTTAATCTAAGACTTTGGTGGAAGAGGCATTGGATCATGCGACGATACAAAGGGAGTCAGCAGAGTTAACGGGAATAGACAAGTTTGGAGTCCGTTTCAATGAGACCTCATCGGGCCTCATGCCAAATAATCGTAATGCACCAGGTGGCCAAGGCAACGAAAAAAAGGAGACGGAAGAGAAAACACAAAATGTAGGAATGAAACAGCCTATACCTAAATGTTCTTTTTGCAAGAAGAAGGGGCATCTGAGGGATGAATGTCATACGTAGAAAAACACTCCGTATTGCAGTGACTGTCGTACTTATGGACATGAACAGTGTGCAGATCGTTCGGGTCAGAATGGTTTTCTAGAACATACTGTTCCCCATGGAAGTCAGCCACCCGTACCTCAGCTAAATGGTCAAGGTGGTATCCAGAACCAAGGCGGGGGTGCTCCAAGACGGACATGTTATTATGAATTGTTATGCTAAACGCAAATATGATGCATGGAACAATAATAGCGTTCCACATGGAAACTACCAGGGGCCCAGTCAAGGCCCCTAAACTGAGAACCCTTAGCAGAGAGTGTACTAAGGCCAGTAGTTGTAGAAGTTCCAAATAGGTAACTACAACAAAATGATTTTGGTAGATGCGTTAGTACCTTAGGCTCCACTAAGATTCAGCACACAAACATAGAAAACCTGAATTTAACGCTACACGTTGTGTCACTTGAACAAGGGGTACCAGCAGATGGAATAGTCGGTCGTGACAATCTCTGGAACAGATCTATAATAAATGCGTTAAATAAAAAAATTACATTTTTTGATGAAGACAAATTCACATTGTTATATTTCTATTAAAATCATTGCAAGGCATAGAAAATATTAATATTAATCAACAAATCAGGGTAAAGCCCAGAACGGCCATGGTTGTATCATTGCCGCTAAAAACAAGAATTCCTATAGTTTAATATCAATATCGTCGGCATATGCGAGCAGCATGACACTTTTGTTGAGACGCTTTGACGGAGTTTGGCACCACGAACTATTTTCTCCATCAATAAGTTAAAAAAATCGCACGATAGGGAGTCACACTGTCTGAAACCTCGTTCGGTATGAAATGACTCGGAGAGGTCTTTTCCTATTATCACTGAGCAATGTGTGTTGCTCAGGGTCAACCTGCAAAGCCTTATAAGTTTCACAGATATTCGGAACATTACCGAGACATTGCGGCGTATAAGGGAACGCCCTTATCGGAGTGTCAAAGGCGGCTTTATAGTTGGTAGGTGACGATCTGTTTTTCTAGGGTCTTTTCATGGATTAGGCGCAATGTGAAAATCTGATCTTTGGAGGACTTTCCAGGTCTGAAGCCGCACTGATAAGGTCCAATCAGTCTGTGGACAATGGGCTTCAGTCTTTCACATAATACGCTCGATAGAACCTTGTATGCGATATTGAGTAGGCTGATCCCACGGTAGCTGACAGATAGTGGGATCCCCCTTTCATAAGGAATGGGCAGAGTACACTGAGGTTCCAGTCACTTGGCATGCATATATATATATATATATATATATATATATATATATATATATATATAGATATATATATATATATATATATATATATATATATATATATATATATATATATATATATATATATATATATATATATATATATATATATATATATATATATATATATGTATATACTACTGTTGTGCGTGTTTGCGCCTAGAGCTATTATGCATTTCTGGCGCCTACCACTTTTTTTGTGCGTGTTTGCGCCTATTAAGTGAAGCTACAAAAAATAATGTGCGTGTCTGCACCTACTAAGAGCTCGATGAAGTCCTGTTACAGGGCGAGTGGATACCGCCCGGAATGTATCCAAACCAAGCCTCCGCCGTATGGCATGAAAATCAAGTCCAGAACGGTCTTCATTATGACATTACTGAAAAATGTTATGGAGTAGACGTACCCTGGGCCGACGGTCTGTGGTATTCTGAAACTTCAGTACGAGGAGGTGAAACTCCTCGGAAATGGCTTTCAGGCTAATGCCACAACCGCCTCCTCCTCTTAAAACTTGGCAAGTCTCGGAGTGCGCTTGAAATTCGTCGCCGTTAAGTTGGCGGTGTAGGCTCGGTTGAATTTCCCGACTAACGCGGAATTGGCACTGGCATGTGATTCCATAAGGATCACATGTCAACCCATCGCATGGCCTCCCTGCATGTAAAGATAACCATGTGATCATAACGCGACTACACACCGAATGGAGATAGCGGCTCTGAGTTTGGACAAACTGAATGGACAAAAACAACGAAAATAAACTTATAGGAGAGGGTGAAATAGACCCATTCAAGAGAAACTCGGTGATAGTGAGATCACCACCCGTAAATTTGGCAAAATGCGGTGAGAGTAGCGACAAGCCGCGAGGTAACTGCCTAAGTAGGCTAGGGGATAAAATATCACGACTGGTCGACTTTATTAAACCCCGCACGAATATCCACAAGGATATTCACACGATCACACGTCAGATCCATGTATTGTATCTACAGGCCTCTGGTGAGGTAAATGCTTTTGATAAAAGTAAAGGTGAATCCGTGGAATGTGAGCTGACTAGCACACACACTCAAACAGAGAATATAGTATGGCCGAAACTACCGCAAGCAGGAGTTCCAAAACGGAAGAGAGACAGCGCAATCCTCAGCCCTAAGGAGAATAAGCCAAAGAAATAAAAGGACACCATACCAAAAAAAACTGGTAATGATGTAGAAGCGTGCAGGCCGAGCGGTGTAATAGCCAATCCACCGGAGACAGTTAACGCCAACTCTGACTGGGTTAAGGTTCGCCCAAAAGCTAAAAATAAAAAGAAACCAAATACAAAGAGCAGAATGAAATCGGTCAGGCCAGATGCCCTTATTATACAGACGTGTGGGGATATCTCTTATGCTGACATCCTGAAGAAAGTTAAAAGTGATCCTAAACTAGATACTCTTGGCCAAAGTGTACATAATATAAGGAAAACTGCGAAGGGAGAATTGCTTCTTCAACTTAACACCAGAGTACATGTGAATTTAGACACAACATTGAAGAAGTTCTTTGCTCAACGGCACAAGTCCGGGCATTGACACATGAAATAGCGCTTGAAATAAGAGACATCGATGAATTCACTGATACCCAAGATGTACACAATTCATTGATGAACTTATGTGAGGACTTTAAAACACTTTAGCTTTCCGCAATAAAATCTCTGTGGAAGGCTTATGGTGGCACTCAAACAGCCACCATTGGCCTAAGTGCCGGATTGGCAAACCATCTGCTGGAAACTGCCAAAATTCGCATCGGTTGGGTAATACGGGAGAAAGTGTCTCCGAGAAGATGCTTTAAATGTCTAGATTTTGGTCACTCAGCTTTCAATTGCAAAAGCCAATTTGACCACTCTGGAAAATGTCTACGATGTGGTGATACTGGGCACAAAATAAAAACGTGCACAGAAAGACCAGTGTGTACGCTTTGTAGTAGTGTAGCTTCTAACACCAATAGCGACCATATAACAGGATGCGCAGTTTGTCCATACTACCAGAAAGCGCTCCGGTTACTAAGAGCTGGAAAATTATAATCCTCCAACTTAACCTTAACCATTGTCAGGTTGCTCAAGAGCTGCTAAAACAGAGCGTCCGTGACATAAGTGTCGACATCGCAATCCTTAGTAAGTAATATCGCAACGTTGATTCTCCAAGCTGGGTATCTGACTGTTCAAATACTTCAGCAATTTGGCCAGTCAACAATTTAATGCTGCAGAATCCAACAACAGTACATTGTAGATTTACCAGAGACACAGTTTAAGGAATTCACCTTTATAGCTGTTATATCCCACCGAGATACACTATAGGAGAACTCGAAACCATTGTCGACAACATAGTCTCAGATGCGATTGATAGAAACCCTGTATTAATTGCAGGTGATTTGAACGCATGGACTACCGATTGGGGTTGTCCCCATACAAATGAAAGAGGACGGATACTACTTGAAGCATTGTTGGTGCTTGGTGTGGTATTGATGAACACAGAAAATGAACAAACTTTCAGTAGGGGTGATAGCGGATCAATTAGTGACATTGCCTTCACCAGTAGCAGCATTGCAGGGCGAGTTCACTGGAGCTTGTCTGATCAATACACACACAGTGATCACTGTGCTATAACTATAGATCTAGCAATTGAGCACCCATCCGTACTTGACAATATGAGCACAAAAAAACTAGTTGGCTGGAAGGTCAACACCCTTGATAAAGCTGTATTCCAAACTGCCATAGAATATATGAATCTGCTTGCCCCACCCGAAAAAATGGTGGAACAATTCGTGAACGAAATTTCCCGTGCATGCGATGCGTCAATGGTGAGAAGGAAGCACAACGCAAGCAGGCAACCAGTCTATTGGTGGAATAGAGAGATAGCTGAACTGCGTTCAGATTTAAATCTAAGAAGAAATCTCTCAAGTTAGCGATACGCAGAAGCAAGAGAAGATGTTTCGTTGAAATTTGTAATGACCTTCAAGATAAGCCGTGGGGACTTGCCTACAAATTGGTAACAAAGAAACTTAAATGCTTAAATCCGTCAGCACCTACGGAGGAATCAACTCTTAATGGTATTGTAGAACACCTATTCCCCATTGGGAGACCGACTTCTTGGGATCAAAACGCCCGTGAGAATATATATAACTATCCTCTAGTGACAAATGCTGAAATCGAAGATGCAATTCTAAAATTCAAGGATAAAAAAGCCCCAGGACTGGACGGTATTCCAAACCTGGTACTGAAAGAGGCTTTTTAATGTTGCCCAGACCAATTTACATCCATGATAAATGCGTGCGTGAGACAAGAAATATTTCCATCAATGTGAAAAAGACAGAATCTGGTTTTGTTGCCAAACAAGGGAAACCCAAAATGAACCGTCCTCCTATCGACCGCTCTGCAGGATAGACACGAGCGAGAAACTACTAGATAGCATAGTGTGCAAATGATTGAAAACCTGTGTCGAAGCCGCCGGAGGTCTATCAGACAACCAATTTGGCTTCAGAAAAGCCAAATCAACTGTCGATGCCATCTACGCCGTCGTAGAAACTGCTACCAGTGCAATCGAAGGGAAGTGCTGGAAAAATGGCACAAAAGAATACTGCATGGTTGTAATTCTGGATATAAAAACGCATTTAATACTGCGAATTGGGAAGTTATCGTGAACACTCTTATGCGATTGAGCATTCCGCGATATTTATTGGCCATAATAAGGGACTATTTCCGAAACAGATTTCTGATATACGATACAGATAGTGGGACAAAGCAGTATACAGTGACGATGGGCGTTCCCCAGGGATCGGTCCTTGGCCCGTTGCTGTGGAATGTTATGTATGATGGTGTTCTGAAGCTGAAACTACCCGAAAGAGTTTCAATTGTTGGCTTCGCGGACGACATAGCACTAGTGTGTGTGGCGAAAGAGTTACATTAAGCGGAAACTGTCTCTAGTGCTAGCATACAAATTGTGCGTTCATGGCTCTCTTCTGTGGGATTAACCTTGGCCGACCATAAAACTGAGGCGGTTCTAATTAGTAGTCGCAAAAGGAGGGAATCGTTAAAGCTCAACATTGGATCATGTTGCGTGGGGACAAAGCCCTATATAAAATATCTTGGTGTTATGACTGACTGTCGTCTGTCATTCAACGAACACTTGCGGTATGTAGGCTCAAAGGCTACAGGAACATGTCTCGCGCTATGCTAAATAATGCCGAACACAAAGGGTCTAAAATACCTACAGAGGAAACTTTTATCTGAGGTGGTGAAAAGTACAATCTTATATGCATCACCCATATGGTCAGACTCATTGAAGTTTGCATGCTATGCAAAATTTATCACTTCTGTGTATAGGATTGCTGTCTTGCGTGTCTGCTGTGCTTTCCTCGCTGTTTCTGACGAAGCAGTCTTGGTTATTGCTGGTTTAATACCACTTGACCTTCAGGCTCGGAAAAATACAACCATGGACATTCGGGAGACAAGAAATGAAAGAATAGCCAACTGGCAGGTGCGTTGGGAAACATCCAATCAAGCCCTGGCTTGACAGTAGACATGGTGACCTGAATTTCCACCTCACACAGATGCTAAGTGGCCACGGTTGTTTTAAATCTTATCTGTACCGTTTTAATCATGACAGGATCCTTTTTGCCCGTACTGTGCGGGCAATGTGCAAGAGGATGCTGGACATGTATTCTTTATCTGTCCAAGATTCCAAAATGAGAGGGCAGACCTATAGGGTATAGTCGGGTGTTTGTCTGTCCGACAAACATAGTGAGTGTCATGCTATCATCTTTGAGTAATTGGGAAGAAGGAAGATTTGTAAAATTGATTCTAGTTGAACTTCGTAGGGAAGAGGAGATTCGAAGAAGAATCGCCTTCACATAGAATAGAGTAGGTTTCAATTTCCCCCACCCTGTGATAGAGTGATAGAGGTTTTTAGCGTATTCAAGACTCGCACTTCTGGTTTTGTGCCAGAGTAAGTCTTTCGATGATTTTGCCTCGTTAAAAACTTATATATATATATATATATATATATATATATATATATATATATATATATATATATATATATATATTTTTTTTTTTTTTTTTTTTTTTTTGTTACGAAAAGAGGTAATTTGCCCCACAGTGCAAGCATTCAGCAAGAATAAATGAGACGCAAGACAATTCAGCGCACTAAGCATGTGTTAGAAAGAGACGGAAGATCATTCAGCGCGAGAAAGAGATGGAAGATCAGCGCATTAAAACACATGAGTGCGAATGAGATGCCCATAGCATGCGTCATTCACGAAACGAGTAGAAGGTTCTCGAAACAAGTCGAAGCTTGTCGAAACGTGTCGAACTGATGCATGCAGTATTTAAGGGAGCCGCATCTGAGGTACTTCACTTCAGTTGTGATTTAATAGTGAACTAGTGCGTCTCGTGAGTGAACATTGTAAAGATAAATTGTAGCAGTTGATATAAGTGATTATTCTTTAAGTTGTTATTTAAATTAATAAAGTTAATTAATACTAGTTGAAATAATACTAGTTAAAACCAAATATAAGTGAGTTTTTATTTTGTACACAATCCAGCGATACGAACTCATAGAACAGTTTTCCGTAGACT
This sequence comes from Dryomyza anilis, assembly GCA_951804985.1. NCBI lineage: Eukaryota > Metazoa > Arthropoda > Insecta > Diptera > Dryomyzidae > Dryomyza > Dryomyza anilis. The sequence continues at coordinate 70,430,354 of OX638135.1, forward strand.
GAATTTTCGTAACATTGGTGTCAGAAGTGGGATTGTGATACAAAATGGTTAAATTTGAACAACTTAAAGTCGACCAGCTAAAGAAGGAGCTGTCGATTCGTAATCTTCCAACTGCTGGTACGAAAGTAGAGCTGCAAAATCGCCTAATGGACGAATTAGAGGCGCAGGGCATTGATCTTACGATGCACAATTTTGAAGTGGAAGTTGCAGCACCGTCATCGAAAAATCTGGACACAGAGGAGAAAGTACAGACCCAAGTTTTTGATATGAGCCAGTTGCTCGGAGCAATACAACAACAGCTTCAAGAAAATGCCAGCAAAATGGAACAGAAATTTCAAGAAAATTCCAGCAAAATGGAACAGAAACTTCTAGAAAATTCGAAACAGCAAGTAGAAAGTTCTAAGTAACTGCAAACTGAAATTAATCAGCAGATGCAGGAGCATTCTAAGCAGCTTTTGGAATTTTCTAATACACTCCATAGCAAAGTGACGGAGCTAGAAACGCATGTAAATGACATGGAAGTGAACATTGATGACAAAATTCAAACTTTAAAAAACGGTATAGACAAAGAAATCCAGGAAATAAAAAAAGGATTTGCACGTGTTGCAGATAAATGGACCTACACAGCATGTTTTTAGTGGTACGAGGCTAAAATCGACGATTTACGATGGAACCACAGCGTTCAACATTTTCAAGCTGCAATTTGAGACCACGGCTGTAAGTAATCGATGGAATAATGAGGACAGCTTAGCCGCAATTATCGTGGCGCTTAATGGAAGAGCCACATGGCACCTATTTACAGAATACAGCTGAAGTTCCGAAGGCAAAATAATTGCGAATCATTGCAGGAATATGCTGCGGATGTTGAGAGACTTGCACAATTGGCGTATTCCGATTCAGCCTGTGATTTCTTGGAAATGTGCAAGATAAATGCATTCGTTTATGGCATACGGGATCCTGAGACAAAACAGGCAACAATGACTAACCCAAAGGTGACATTTATGGATACGGTCATAGAGCTATCTCCTGCTTACGCAGGAGATAGCGTCTACATTGTGCCGACCAGCGACGGAGACACGTGTACAAGATGAGGAGATAGAAAATTTATGTCAAGGAGTAAGTAGAGCGTCCAAAGCCAGCGTTAAATCCGAACATTATGTTGCCAAAAGAAACACCCAATTGAATGGTAAATGCTACAACTATGGAAAATTTGGGCATATGGCACGCGACTGTCGTGAAAGACGTAAATGTGTAAATCTGCAACCACCTAAAGGATACCGACCAGAAAAGAGACCTGAGGATGGCCAAAATAACGCCAGGGAACATCATGGCAATTCGGGCACTGTGTCGGTACGAGTGTGTAAAATGGAATCCAGAGAATGCTCGACGGAAGAAAAAAAGACGAACATAATTCACATTCGTTCGTTAAATGTCATGGCAGATGATCAATGGACTCTAGAGCAAATACGAAATGATCAAAAGAAGGACCCCGACATCGCAAAAATTAGGACGTTCAAGGAACAACAAAGAAAGACATTATGGAAAGAGTTAGCATCTAACAATCCAATAAGCAGGGCTTATTGGGCACAGTGGCAAAGCCTGAAGCTACAAAATGGTGTTTGTACCGTGTTTGGGAAACTGAAAATAGCAGATCTGCACGAAATTTAATTGTTGTTCCTAAAGCAAAAATAAAGGAGATAGTACTGGAATACCATTGTGGATCCAATGGATGTCACTTGAGCATTAATAAAACGGTTGAAGAAGTCAGAAAACGTTTCTATTGGGTCGGATATAAGAAGTCAGTCGCCTATTGGATTCACAGATGTAAGCAATGTGTATCCGCAAAAATAGAAAACCCTTCAGAAGTTGCGGTAAGATAAATCAATACAACGTAGGAGCACATTGCTAACGTACTGCAATGGATGGGCAAAAGCCGATTCCAAAAAGTGTTTTGCGTAAGACAAAAAGTGAAGACCGATAGGGGTTGCATCAGTCCTTAAGGCAGAGTATACAAATTCCAAGTAGTAAGATAAAGTCCAGATACGACTTGAGAGCAAACTCGAAGGGGTTTAAGGAAGGAGATCTGGTTATGCTTTGTAGCCCGCCACGAGTGAATTTGATAAATCAAAAACTACAAACACACCGGGAAGGATCGTACAGGATAATTAAAAGGATAAATGACATTGTGTATCTGATTCAGAATACTACAGGCGTCAGACGAAAAATTAAAGTAGTACATTTAGAAAGGTTGGTGCCGTATATAGAGAGAGAGTATTAACATCTGTTCGGGACGAACAGATTTAGGTGGAGGGCAGTGTTACGAAAAGAGGTAATTTGCCCCACAGAGCAAGCATTCAGCAATAATAAATGAGACGCAAGACAATTCAGCGCACTAAGCATGTGTTAGAAAGAGACGGAAGATCATTCAGCGCACTGAGGCAGTGTGCGAGAAAGAGATGGAAGATCAGCGCATTAAAACACATTAGTGCGAATGAGATGCCCATAGCATGCCTCATTCACGAAACGAGTAGAAGGTTCTCGAAACAAGTCGAAGCTTGTCGAAACGTGTCGAACTGATGCATGCAGTATATAAGGGAGCCGCATCTGAGGTACTTCACTTCAGTTGTGATTTAATAGTGAACTAGTGCGTCTCGTGAGTGAAGATTGTAAAGATAAATTGTAGCAGTTGATATAAGTGATTATTCTTTAAGTTGTTATTTAAATTAATAAAATTAATTAATACTAGTTAAAACCAAATATAAGTGCGTTTTTATTTTGTACACAATCCAGCGATACGAACTCGTAGAACAGTTTTCCGTAGACTGAATTTTCGTAACAATATATGTATATATATATATATATATATATATATATATATATATATATATATATATATATATATATATATATATATTAGGGTGGTTCAAATTCCATTTTTTTGAACTACAAGTCAACGTACCTCAAATTATGTGAGGGAGTCCCCTTCGTAAGACCCTACGATTATTGGAAGACGGTGCTACATGGTCATATGTGTTGGCGATCTCCGAACAAATCTTCAAAATTTGTATTTTCATATCGTGATGAGAAGTATATGTAATGATAGCATAAATAAATTCAGTAAGTTACATATGGTGATTATGTCCTGAGTTTGTATATGAAGGACATTAAGGACCTTCCAATATATAATAAACACGAAACTAAAAAATGTATATGTTTTTAATATATATATATACATATATATATATATATATATATATATATATATATATATATATATATATATATATCAAATTAAAGCTATTTTTATTTACTATAATACAATGAAATTGGTTTGGCATTAATAAAGGTATAGCGCTTTTAGAACTAAAATGTTTCGATTTTTATTTTATGGCTAATTTACTAAAAATATTATATTTATAATGTATAGTTTTTATATAATAAACAAAAGATCTAATAATTTACCTTTACTTTGATATACCACTTTCTTACACCAGTTGCAATATTTAATTAAATTTTTTAAATTAGCTCAAATGCGCCACTCCATACAAATCAACAAAAAAAAAAACAAATTTTCCAGGACTTTCTCAGAATTGGATGAAATTTTTAAGTATGTTGAAGCAGCTCAAAATTAAGATATTGGCCAATATTCAGCTTTCCAGATAGTGTGGTTTCATATATTTGATGCTTTAATATGAGATGACTCATTTCAGTTATTATAAATAATTTTAATTAAATATTGCAACTGGTGTTAAAAAGTGGTATATCAAATTAAAGGTAAATGATCAGAGCTTTGATTTATTACATAAAAACTATACATTATGAACATAATATTTTGATTAAAGTAGACATAAAATAAAATTCTAAACCTATGTTATTCTTAAACCGTTATATCTTTTATAGTGTCAGGCCAATTTTGTTGCATTATTGTCCATTAAAAAGGAAATTAAAATAGCTTTAATGATATATTGATATATATATATATATATATATATATATATATATATATATATATATATATATATATATATATATATATATATATATATATTGAAGAAATTGACGAGGTGTATCAAAACATATACATTTATTTGTTACTTGCGTATTTCATATTGTCATGTCCTTAATGTCCTTCATATGTATGTACAAACTCAGGACATAATGGCCATATGTAACTTACTGAATTTATTAATACTATCATTATATATAGTTATCATCGCGATAGGACAATACAAATTTTGAAGATTTGTTTGGTGATCGCTAACACATATGCCCGTGTAGCACCGTCTTCCAATATTCGTAGGGTGTTGAAATTTAGGTAAGATGTTACGTACCTCACATAATTTGAGGTACGTTGACTCATAAGGTGTACATGAGTTTTTTCCACATGTTTCTGAACCACCCTAATATATATAATATGTAAATGAGCCATTCCACACCAAATCGACCAGCGGTTGGAACTCACCTTCTTCGATACCATTTTTTTTTATATATGGGCCATTCCACACCAAATCGACCAAAAAACAAATTTGAGATTTTATCTTTTCGATTTCAATGAAATCTATGCAGCTGATAAATCTTATTGAGATATTCATTGACCAATTTTTTTTTCGACCTTTACTTCCAGAGATACAGTGCTTCAAAGTTAAAAAAAAATTGGCAAAAAATCACTTTTGATATGGTTGTTTATATTTCAATTTCTCATAAAGTAGAAATGCTAGAAACGTTTTTGATAGCTCGTTTTAAAGCTAATAGAACAAGCTTTAACTAAGTTGTAAACTCTAATCTTTCACAGGTGGCCGTTGGCCATTATCCTTGCATTTCAAAATTGATGTCCTTAAAAAGGACCCTTTTAAAAATTCTGAAAAAAATCGTGTAATTTGATTGATTTAATATAAATGTTCATGTCAAAATTCAAGATGGTATTCTGATAGCATCATATTTTAAAAATAATGTTCTAAATTGTTACAAATTTTTTGTATTGAAAAATAAAATATTTTTTTCCAAAATTTGTAATTAGTATAAATTTAGATATTTTTTTTCATTTTTTTCTTAAACTTAAGTTAATCTTCACTATTCCTTTTTTTTTATTTTTGTAAACTTTATTTTACCAGTAATTTGCAAACCTCCGAGAGTAAAAACATTGCCTATGAAAAACTCTCACTCGCCGTTCGGATTCGGCAATAAACTGTAGGTCCCACCACTTTGAGTACAAATATAACACGCACAGCTCAAAATGGTGGAGAGCTCGGCCTAAGTTGTTATAGGACTGCAGTGCCAAACTATTATTATTATATTTTGGACGACTTATTTGTTCTTTCTTTAAGATAAAAAAAATCACTGCACACTATTGCCTAAACTCTACTCGAAACAGAACTGAACTATGATCACGCGTTTGCACCATCTAATATGAATACATAGAATTAAAATGCATACACACCTTGCTGAATTTGATGGTCGAATATAGTTATTGCTGAATTTAAATCTGCACTATTTTGACGCTGATGCAATTAATAATGAGAGATGAATTTCTATGTTGTTTTAATCTCTTCGAAATAATTATTGCTTCTCCGAAATAATTATTGCATCTCTGAAATAATTATCAATTGGACGTGATTGTGGAACTTGGATCCGGTTCGTCGTAGGACCACGAAAACGTAGTTAAAAACTTCGGAAAAATCAACTTTAAGGACATCGTCTGGAAATGTACTTTTCGGAAAATTACCTCGGATGAGTAATGAAAATTATGGAACAAGACATTTTTGGTTTTAGAATTTATTCAGTTATTATTAATATATTCATTAAGGATAACTATAGGAAATAAAAAAAATTTCGTACATTTCTGCTTTGCTGTTGGTTAAGAATAGGAAGTTCTTACAATATATTTATTAGCAAGTTATCTCAGACAAAAACGGAAAACTGCCTGTAGATAATGACTTAAAATTTAGATAAACAGCGCGTCATCTGATGGCAACTGAAGCACATACAAAAAGTGTAATAGATTGGTAGAAATATTTGTACTATACCTTAATGAGAAATACTTTTCTACATAAGCAATATATATTGTTACGAAAATTCAGTCTACGGAAAACTGTTCTACGAGTTCGTATCGCTGGATTGTGTACAAAATAAAAACGCACTTATATTTGGTTTTAACTAGTATTATTTCAACTAGTATTAATTAACTTTATTAATTTAAATAACAACTTAAAGAATAATCACTTATATCAACTGCTGAATTACTACAATTTATCTTTACAATGTTCACTCACGAGACGCACTAGTTCACTATTAAATCACAACTGAAGTACAGTGCCTCAGATGCGCGGCCTTATATACTGCAGGCATCAGTTCGACACGTTTCGACAAGCTTCGACAAGCTTCGACTTGTTTCGAGAACCTTCTACTCGTTTCGTGAATGACGCATGCTATTGGCATCTTATTCGCACTCATGTGTTTTAATGTGCTGATCTTCCATCTCTTTCTCGCACATTGCATAGTGCGCTGAATGATCTTCCGTCTCTTTCTAACACATTGCTTAGTGCGCTGAATTGTCTTGCGTCTCATTTATTATTGTTGATTGCTTGCACGGTGGAGCAAATTACCTCTTTTCGTAACAATGCCCTCCACCTAAATCTGTTCGCCCCGAACAGATGTTAATCCTCTCTCTCTCTATACGGCGCCAACCTTTCTAAATGTACTACTTTAATTTTTCGTCTGACGCCTGAATCCGATACACAATATCATTTATCCTTTTAATTATCCTGTACGGTACTTCCTGGTGTGTTTGTAGTTTTGGATTTGTCAATTTCACTCGTGGCGGGCTACAAAGCATGACCAGATCTCCTTCCAGATCTCCTTCAGAGTTTGCTCTCATGTCGTATCGGGACTTCATCTTATCACTTGCAATTTGTATACTCTGCCTTAAAGACTGAAGCAACTCGTCTTGGTCTTCACTTTTCTTCTTGCTCAAAACACTTTTTGAAATCGGATTTTTCACATCCATGGCAGTACTTTCGCAATGTCCTCCTATGATGTATTGATTCGTCTTACCGCAACTCCTGACGGCTGTTCTTTTTGCGGATACACATTTCTTACATCTGTGAATCCAGTAGGCGGCTGACTTCTGATATCCGACCGAATAGAAATGCTTCCTGACTTCTTCAATCGTTTTATTAATGCTCAAGTGACATCCATTGGTTCCACAATGGCATTTCAGTACTATGGATTTTATTTTTGACTTGGGAACAACAATAAAATTTCGTGCAGATCTGCCATTTTCACTTTCCAACACACGGTACAAACAACCATTTTGTAGCTTCAGGCTTTGCCACTACGCCCAGTAAGCCCTGCTTATTGGACTGTTGGATGCTAACTCTTTCCATAATGGTTTTCTTTGTTGTTCCTTGAACGTCCGAATTTTTGCGATGTCGGGGTCCATCTTTTGATTATTTCGTATTTGCTCTAGACTCCATTGATCATCTGACACGACACCCAATGTTCGTTTTTTCATCTTCTCTCCGGCATTCTCCGGATTCCATTGTACACACTCGTGCCGACACAGTGCCTGAATTTCCAAGATGGCAACTGGTATTATTCGGACTATCCTCAGATCTCTTTTCTGGTCTGTATCTCTTTGGTGGTTGCACAATTACACATTTACGTTTTTCACGACTGTTGCGTGCCATATGCCCATAGTTTCCTCAATTGTAGCATTTACCTTTCAATTGTGTGTTTCCGTTGGCAACATAATGTTCGGATTTAACGCTGGCTTTGGACGCTCTACTTACTCCTTGACATAAATTTTCTCTCTCCTCATCTTGTACACGTGTCTCCGTCGCTGGTCGGCACAATGTGGACGCTATCTCCTGCGTAAGCGCTGTGGTGACCGTTTCCATAAATGTCACCTTTGGGTAGTACCATAAACGAATGCATTTATCTTGCACATTTCCAAGAAATCACAGGCTGAATCGGAATACGCCAAATGTGCAAGTCTCTCAACATCCGCAGCATATTCCTGCAACGATTCGCAATTATTTTGCCTTCGGAACGTCAACTGTATTCTGTAAATTTTGTTGGAATTTTCTTGTAGTTCTGTTTTAAGTTGAGCTTCCACTTCAAACTCGTGCTCTGCGAGGTCAATGCCTTGGTTCTCTAATTCTTCCATTAGACGCTTTTGCAGCTCTACTTTCGTACCAGCAGTTGGAAGACTATGAATCGCCTGCTCCGTTCTTTAGCTGGTCGACTTTAAGTTGTTCGAATTTAACCATTTTGTATCACAATCCCACTTCTGACACCAATGTTACGAAAATTCAGTCTACGGAAAACTGTTCTACGAGTTCGTATCGCTGGATTGTGTACAAAATAAAAACGCACTTATATTTGGTTTTAACTAGTATTATTTCAACTAGTATTAATTAACTTTATTAATTTAAATAACAACTTAAAGAATAATCACTTATATCAACTGCTGAATTACTACAATTTATCTCTTTCTCTGTTCATACAGACCAAATTAAATACATATTGTAGCACTTTATATGTCATGTTTTTGGCAGGTAGACGTCAAAGTAAGCCGATCACAACAATTTTTAGTAAAAACTTCTAGGCGTGGCAGTTGACAATAACCGCCCATTTTTTGTAACACGGTTTGTACTTAAGACATATGAGTATATACCAGTTTTTATTGATGTATCTCAAACCAATCCGAAATTATGGCGATTTATATAGTAAAAAACAGGATTTTCAAAGTTAAGAAAAAAATAGAAGAAAAATTCTTACCACTCCAAATCAATGTGGAATGATGTTTGTTCAATGTCAAAAAGTTATGTAATTTTTTTTACAATTTTAAAAAGTTTTTGGATGCTGTGGTGCAAAACAACAAAAATCGTGTTTTTAGAGTTTGCAAAAGGGGGGGAAGGGGTGCGATAGAAAATTGAAAAATTAAATATAAACTTCATTGACCAATAATAACAACATATTAAAATATGAAGCAAATCGGAGGGGGTCAGGGTCAAACCTCGGCCCCTATACGCCGCCATGTCTGAGTTCGGTATACCTGCGAAACTTATAAGGCTTTGCAGGATGACCCTGAGCGACACACGTTGCTCAGTGAGAATTGGGAACAACCTCACCGATACGTGTAATACCGAACGAGGTTTCAGACCAGGCTATTCCTTATCGTGTGACTTCTTTAACCTAAGAGGTTGAAGATTGTAAGAGCTGATCAACTGCATCACAATAGCACTATCTTCAACAAGAGTTCCATGCTGCTCGGATACGCTGATGATATCGACATCATTGGGCAGAGCGTACGAGCAGTCAGTGCAGCATTCTCCGTCTACCTAGTTACCAGCATCAACAAGGTAAACAATATCAGCATGGAGATTAGCCGAAGAACAACTCTTGCCAACAGGTATAACTTTGGGCTCAGTTGGCAATTGAGGAGCAGAGCCCTCTCTCGATGGACAAAAATTACGCTCCATAAGTCGCTCATCATGCCAGTCCTCCTCTATGGCGCTGAGGCATGGACGCTTGCCAACACCGATGAGCGAGCTTTAGGAGCGTTCGAGAGAAAGATTCTTCGGAAAATCTATGGCCCGATATGCGTTGAAAACGAATAAAGAATAAGATGAAACGACGAGCTGAATGAGCTCTACGCCAACATTGACATAGTCAGGTGCATTAAGATCCAGCGCTTACGCTGGCTGGGCGTCCGAATCTCCTGTGGAGCGACCAAGTGCGAGACAACCTGGCAACACTTGGGGTGCAAAACTGGCACAAGCGCGCGCAATGCAGAAGAGACTGGCGAGGGGTAATTGCTGCGGCCGAAACCCATCATGGGATGTAATGGCCAAATAACTAAGTAAGTTAGAGATACAGGGTGTTTAGTAAATGCATATTACTGACATAACCTAGTTAAGGAAATTTGTTATATTGTATAATATGGTGATAAATGAATAACAATTTTTAACTCTTGTTTTAGAAATAAAATTACCTTTCATCTTCGAACCCCATGACTTCTTCTATTTTAAAAAGGAACGTAACTTCAATTTTATGAATGGGTCCAATACCAGATCACGACATAACACCCAAAACATTATGGTTTCACTACCATAATAAAGTGAAGAGCGGGTATACCTGTATTCCAGACATGGGCATTCACAATTACAAAAATTTTCAATTACAATTACATGTAATTGCAATTAATAAAATTCCAATTAAATTACATGTATTTGTAATTAAAAATTTTGCAATTACAATTACAATTAATTGCATATTAGATTAATTTTATCCAATTAAAAAAAAATTGTATACCTGTATTGCAGACATGGGCATTGACAATTACAAAAATTTTCAATTACAATTACATGTAATTGCAATTAATAAAATTCCAATTACAATTGCATGTATTTGTAATTGAAAATTTTGCAAATTCAATTATAATTAATTGCATATTAGACTTTTTTTCCAATTACAAAAAAAATTGAAAAATGTAATTGAAGCTAAAAACGGAACAATTACTTTTTTTTTCAATTAATTACATGCAAATTAAAGTATTACAGCTGAAGATGGTAATTAAGAACAGTCTATGGAACTTTTTTTTTGGATGAAACTGTTGCAAAGGGCAGAGATTCACTTCCAGGTGCGATCATTGGAACTTTTTTTGGATGCACCTGTTCCAATGGGCATAGATTCACAACCAGGTGCGTCATTGGAACTTTTTTGGATGCAACTGTTCCAATGGACATAGATTCACATACAGGTGCGTCATTGCAACTTTTTTGGATGCACCTGTTCCAATGGGCATAGATTCACATCCAGATGCGTCATTGGAACTTTTTTGGATGCACCTGTTCCAATGGACATAGATTCACAACCAGGTGCGTCATTGGAACTTTTGTTGGATACAATTGTTCCAATGAGCATAGATTCACATCCAGGTGAGTCATTGGAACTTTTTTTGGATGCAACTGTTCCAATGGGCATAGATTCACATTCATGTGCCTCATTGGAATTTACCAATGGGCATGTTCCAATGGGTATAGATTCACATCCAGGTGCGTCATTGGAACTTTTTTGGACGAAGCTGTTCCAATGGCATAGATTCACATTCATTTGCCTCATTGGAACTTTTTTGGATGCAACTGTTCCAATGGGCATAGATTCACATCCATGTGCGTCATTGGAACTTTTTTTGGATGCAACTGTTCCAATGCGCATAGATTCACATCCAGGTGCGTCAATGGATTTTTTTTGGATGCAACTGTTCCAATGGGCATAGATTCACATCCAGGTGCGTCATTGGACCTTTTTTGGACGAATTTGTTCCAATGGGCATAGATTTACATCCAGGTGCGTCATTGAAACTTTTCTTGGATGCACCTGTTCCAATGGGCATAGAATCACATCCAGATGCGTCATTGGAATTTTTTTTGGACGAAACTGGTCCAATGGGCATAGATTCACATCCAGGTGCGTCATTGGACCTTTTTTGGACGAATTTGTTCCAATGGGCATAGATTTACATCCAGGTGCGTCATTGGAACTTTTTTTGGATGCAACTGTTCCAATGGGCATAGATTCACATCCAGGTGCGTCAATGGAATTTTTTTGGATGCATTGGACCTTTTTTGGACGAATTTGTTCCAATGGGCTTATTCCCATCCAATTGCGTCAATTGAACTTTTTTGGATGCAACTGTTTCATTGGGCATAGATTCACATCCAAGTGCGTCATTGGAAATTTTTTGGTCGAAAATGTTCCAATGGGCATAGATTCACATCCAGGTGCGTCATTGGAACTTTTTTGAACGAAACTGTTCCAATGGGCATAGATTCACATCCAGGTGCGTCATTGAAACTTTCTTGGTCGAAACTGTCATCCAAATTCACTTACCCTTGTAGAACAGTAAAAAACAAATTATTGATCATACATATTTTAGTCTTTTTTGATTAAGTGAATATTATATAAAGTTATTTAACAGAATGTATTGTTAGTCTTTAATAAGACTAATTTTTCAATGTTTGTATCTTCAAGGTTTCCGCGTCGAGGAGTCAACACTATCCCCGCGAATGAAAAGAGTCGTTCAACTGGACCTGATGATGTCAGTGAAGTATTTGATCTTACGAATGCTTTTGATATTGTCAGATATTTTTAAGGCTTTCGAGAGATGAATCTGTGTAGTACAAGAAGTGCTGCAGCTCCTTTTCTAGATTTGCTTCTTTTTGTGAACCCAATAACACACTTGGATGTTTCTGTAATCCCACTGAAACAGATTCAGCTAAAAGAAGTTTCAATGACGCAATTAGGCGCTTCTGAAAACCCACTGGAACAGATTCATCTAAAAAAAAAGTTCCAATGACACACCTGGATGTGAATCTATGCCCATTGGAACAGTTGCATCCAAAAAAGTTTCAGTGGCGCACCTGGATGTGAATCTATGCCATTGGAACAGGTGCATCCAAAAAAGTTCAAATGACGCACCTGGATGTGAATCTATGCCATTGGAACAAGTGCATCCAAAAAAGTTCAAATGACGCACCTGGATGTGAATCTATGCCCATTGGAACAGCTTCGTTCAAAAAATTTGCAATGACGCACCTGGATGTGAATCTATGCCCATTGGGACATGTTGTAATTAAAATGTCCGTTGCTTAGGCGTGAGGCCAAATGTCGCAGCGTTCCATTTATAATTACCCATGATGTCCTATCAGAGAATGTCCAACGTTGAAGTTCCAATTTTATTAACCGAAATAATTCAAACAAGTCTTTTCTTCCAAGACATACTTTTATTTAATTGAAAGTTCTATTTTAATATTAACATTATTGTTTAACTTATAAAAGAAACTCGTCTGCACTCTAAGGCAGTTAAAATCTTATCCAACTTAAAATATATTCTTAACCTCTACTCATCACCTCGGTCGCACCAATATTTACAAACACCAGATCTGAGTGTCATCATATTGTGAAATAATCAATTCGTATTGGGGTGATCGTGAGAAAAACTTCTATGTGCTTTAGTTCCCTGTACGCCGCATGCAGGTGTTACCTGATGAGGCTCACATTACAACCAATACATTTGTTGTTGTCATCATATGTGTATAAGAGTAAGTGTATCAAATAAGTGTATGAGAAAAATATGAATGCATGCATAACAGTAAGCATTTTTGGTGTTACATTATTATGATTAATATGAATATGCTATTGTGCTTACTGGCGATGTGCAGATTTTTCAAACTAAAAGAAAAAGTATTTCTGATATACAACATTCTTCCCCCCTTATTTTAAGAAAAAATTATTATTAATTAAATAATAATAGTTTTTTCTTTTACATTGTTAATATCTTGATAAAATTCTTATAGTGTAGATTATTTTATTTTTAAAAATAAACAATTGTATATTACCTAGTGGAGATAAATAATTTCAAATTTAATGATTTTAAATTAAAAAAAAATGGTATTGGCCCAATTTTCTAATTATTTGGCTGCATTAGCCCGCCTTTAATCTGAATTATAAAAGGAAATTAAATACAAACATAACCTGATCCCGATGTTTTTAGTGTTAACTGCTGCTGCCACTCTTCGGTTGGTGGTTGCTGCGATTGCGTTGACTGTAGCTGCACTTTATTTGTTTCTGCCACTGTTTCAACAAACATTGTTTTAATCTTGCGTCTTGATTTTCTTAGCTTTTATTTGTTGTCTTCTATGTTGCGTTGTTTTTTAGCCAAATTAAATCGTACTTTGTTGAGAGCAGATACTAAAATTGATAATTTTGTAATTTTATATTTCTGAATATTAATACGGATTTGTCTTCTTTAAATGTTTTGAGAAATTTTCTTGTTAGATAGTTTTTCTAGCGGAATTGTCATCTTCAGTAATTGTAATTTTTATTTATACGTAGATGTTGTTGTTTTGTTAGTTTGACGTTGTTGTACTATTATATTTCACTTGTTGTAACAATATTCGAATTCGTATATTCTTGGTTCTTATCGTTTTTAATTTTCGTCTTCTTCAAAATTGTTTAAGAAATTGTGTTCATTTGTAGAAGCGTGTGTGATTTAGTGTAATTGTGGTAACTTTGTTGATTTGTTAAATTTATTTTTGTAATCAGGTTCGCATTGACAGCTAAATAAGTGTATATGGAATAGCTCCTTCAACTTATTTACATAATGTTAGCGTGTTCTTTGAGCGATAAAATTGTCATCTTTTATTTAGTAAATATAAGATGTAAAATTTTGTTGCATTATTATGATAAAATAGTTCCAACTTTCTTTGCTGATTTGTCAAACTTCTACATCCATATGGTAGCTCCTTTCTCTTAATTAAACATGTATTGATTGTTGTCGTCCGCGCCATAACTCTCACATGTCGTTTTATCATTATTCTTTTGTACTTCATTACATTACATTACCAATTTCAGACCTTTTCCCAACAAAATTAAACGACCTTCTTTGGCAATTAAAATTTCAGCATATTGTATTTAACGTTCATTTTTATTGTTTGGTGGATTGCTTGTTGTTCTTCTTCGTGCATGTTTTACTTCTTTGTGATTCGTCGTGGTTGGAGTACATTTGCAGAATCAGGATTATTATTAAAATACTTATTACTTGTTTACTATAACTTCATACTTAATTTAATTTAACATCATTTTTAATTTATATAGAATATTCAAATTTAATATCTTCATGTATGTTTATATTGAACATTTCATTTATTACATTTAATAAAATGTACATGTACTTTAGAAATCTTTAATTTTTCCATAATATTTCATTACCACATGACTCAATGCTAGTCATTTTCAAAAATACTTAGCTATTTATTCATGCACTAATTTATTAATTTAAATATGCTTGATATATGACAGTATTTTCAATCTTTCTTTTGCATAACAACTTTGGTACATTCAATACGTACATATATATATATATATATATATATATATATATATATATATATATATATATATATATATATATATATATATATACATATATATATTTTTTATGACCGTTAAATGATCTTGGTTAAAACGTTTGCTAGTTTGTTTGTTTGTTTTTGTCTCTGCATTAACGTATCTCGTTTCATTTTCGATTGACAATGCCCTGGACAATGAAATTGAGGTGCTGACCTATCTCAAATATAGTGGCAACGTATATTTTATTTCTTTTGCTAATTTGTACTGAAATCTTTGCTTAATAAATATCTAATATAATCTTATGTAAATAACTTTATTCCTTTATCCATTACAAATTTTTTAATACATGATTTAATGCTAGTAACCTTTTAAAATTAATACGTAGCTATTCCCTCATGCACTTTTTTATTTGATTAAGATTTAAAAACATATTCCTAAAAAAAAATTATTATTAACGCGGCATTTTTTTACCTTATATTGTTGTTTGCAATAGTATGCATTTCATTCTAACATGATTACGATTTATGATCATCATGAACTATTGGTTCAGTTATTTATTTCTTTACATCTATTTATATAATTGTGTAAAACTTCAAAATTATATGCTTTTAATAAGTTGTTATGGAATTTTTTCCCTTTTCCTTTGATGGAAATCATTGTCGTTACAGGACTTACTACCGAAAGTACCTCATAGGGTCCTACCCATATAGGAGAAAATTTAATAATATTTTAAATTTTTAATAATATTTTATCGCCTACTTTAAATATTGTTGGGTGTAATGCGCTGTCATAGCTTTGTTTAGATTTTTCTTTTGCTTTTTCTTGATTTTGTCTCACGATTTCATGTGTGCGTTGAATCTGATATTTTAATAATTTGTTGTAATCATCAGTATTATAAACTGGTGAACATTTACGTTTTAGATTAGTGGGCATATCAAAATCAAACCCATATAAAGTACGGAAAGGGATTTGCCCTGTTGACATATGTACTGTGTTATTGTGCACGTGCATTGCCGAATTTAACCATTGGTCCCAGTTTGACCCATCTTCTTTTGCAAAACTTCGCAAATATTCTGCTAATGGTCGATGGCTTCTTTCCAAAGATCCATTAGCTTGTGGATGATATGGCGTAATATGTAACTTTTTAATTCCTAACAACTTACATGTATCTGAAACCAATTTAGAGAAGAAATTTGAACCATTGTCGGTAACTAATACTTTTGGAATATTTAAGCGCGTAATGATTTCGTCGTAAAATGCTTTCGCTACAGTGCTTGCTTCTGCGTCCGGTATAGCTACGCAACACATATATTTTGAAAAATCATCTTGAAATGTTAATATATATTTATTTCCAGAGATAGTTTCTGGTAAAATTCCTACAAGATCCATGTATACTTTATCAAATGGTCTCACTGGCGTATCAGTTAGGACCATTGGCATTTTTGTAAGCCTAAAACTTTTATTTACTTGGCATTTTGAACAATTTTTTACGTAATCTTTTATTTGTTTCTGCATACCTTTCCACTTAAATTGTCTTCTGATTCTAAAATATATTTTTACTGCACCCTGATGGCCTCCTAATGCGGAATCATGAAAATCGTTTATTACCGTTTTAATCTCTTCCGGATCAGTTAATAAGTGTGCAGAATTTGTTTCGTTATTTGCATCTGTAATTGTTTCATCTACGACCGGTGTACTAATTTAGGCCTTTGTTTTTGTAATTTGTTGCTCTAATTTATTTTGTGTAGTTTTAGAACGTGTTTGTACTGCTGTAATATCGGGTTGTATATATGGCATTCTGCTTAAAGCATCCGCGTTGAAATTCTTTTTACCTGGTTTGTAAATTATTTCAAAATCGTATTCTGACAACTTATGTCGGAAACGCGCAAGGCGGGATGTCTGATCTTTTAAGTTTGCAATACCTTTTAGGGGCTGATGATCTGTAAAAATTTTAAATGGTCGCCCTAATAGGTATGCTCTGAAATTCTTGGTTGCCCAAACAATAGCTAAAAATTCTTTTTCAATGGTGGAGTATCGTTTTTCGGCCCCATTTAATGCCCTACTCGCAAATGCGACTGGTCTATCGCTTCCAACTTCGCCTTGCGACAGTACCGCGCCTATTGCTTCATTACTTGCATCAGTTGTAAGTAAAAAAGTTTTCGTAAAATCTGGATATGCGAGAATTGGTGATGAAATTGATTCTTTTAATTTAATAAATGAATTTTGGCAATCGTCTGTCCATGTAAATTTAACGTCGTTTCTAAGTAAATTATTAATTGGTAATGATATTTTGGCCATATTGCCTATGAATTTTCTGTAATAATTAATTAATCCCAAAAATGCTTGTACTTCTTTTCTATTTCTTGGCACCGGAATATTTTTCACGCATTCGACCTTAGAGGGGTCTGGCAGTTTATGTCCTAAATATACAACTTCGCGACGCAAAAACTGACATTTTTCGGTATTTAATTTTAAATTATGTTCCCTTAATTTCTGTAATACATTACTTAATCTATGCTCATGTTCGCTTAAATTTTTTCCATATACAACTATGTCATCAAGATACACAAAACAATCGATACCCTGAAAAACTTTTAATATGTGGTTCATTATTCTTTGAAAAGTGGCAGGTGCACCTGTTAAACCAAATGGCATTCTATTAAATTCAAAATGTCCAAGTCCTGTACTGAAAGCAGTTTTTTCTTTATCTCTTTCATCTACTAAGACCTGATGATAACCACTTGCTAAATCCAATGTTGAAAAGTGCCCTAGCTGATCTAATATCTCGTCTATACGAGGAATCGGAAATACATGTTTTATTGTTACATCATTTAGTTTACGAAAATCTATTACTAGTCTCCATTTCTTGCTACCGTCTTTATTGCTCTTTTTTGGTACTAACAATAACGGTGAATTCCAAGGTGAGGTGCTTGGAGATATAATGCCGTCATCTAACATTTTTACTACTTGTCTATTAATTTCTTCCCTATGTGTATGTGGAAGTTTATATTGTTTCTGATTAATTGGTGGTTGGTTCCATTGTGTAGTTATTTCATGTTTAAGCGCTGGCGTGTATGTTAATTCATCGACATCTAAGTGAAAAACGTCATGATAAGAAATACACAAATTTTGTAAAGATGTAATTTCGTCTTTATTTAAAGTTTCGTCAATTTTAATTTCCCTTAATAATCTGTTAATTCTATTTGTTATATTTACTGAATTTACGCTATTTATTGTAGAATTTTTGGTATACGATTTTTTATACTGATTAAAATTCGAAAACTTTGGTTTAAATTTGTTGTCTATTAGAATTTCTTTTTCTGTAGCATTTAATATTGAAACATAAACTCTATTCTTGCTAACATTTGATAGGCTTTCGCCTAAATATACACCTTATGCATTAATACGATTGGAATTTTTGTTTTTAAAGGTAATGATACTATTTTCGCGGTTCTCGCTTGAATTTTAATTTGTTGGTTGTAAAAAATGTTTTGTATTTCTGTCTGTGTTTTCATTGGTAGTTTTATAATAAGATTTTTATCTATATCAAAGAACGTTATCGTTTTATCTATTGCATTTATTATAGATCGATTCCATAAATTGTCACGTCCGATTATTCCGTCTGCTGGTACTCCTTGTTCAAGTGACACTACGTGTAGCATTAAACTTAAGCACCCTATGCTCCCGTGTTGGACCTTGGTGGTTCCTAATGTCCTAACACAACCACCAAAAGCTCCATTCAAATCCTTTTGAATATTTTTGTTAAAACCTGGAAAATTTGTCATTGCACTTTCTTTTACTAAACTGGCATCTGCTCCTGAGTCTACTAATAAAATAAGTCTTCCATTTTTAGCTGCCTCGCAAGGTACTTCAATGAAAACATCACTTGTATTAGATAAATTCGAACAATCTCCATTCCAATTGTGTATTATGCAATTTCCTTTTGCATTTAATTCATATTTTAATTCATTGTTTACCTTCAGTTTTTGAAAGTTAATGGGGTAGTAAATTTGACCACAGTCTCTTTCGACGTCTGATCTACAATTTCTAACTCATTTGGCCCTATATTACTTTTCTTTTGGGGGTCCCCAGTTTATTGGCCTTGACTGAGCCCCTCTTAGTTTCCCTGATTATGATTATTATTTGTGACTGATTCAAATTTTGTTTTCGCATAACACTTATCTATTTTATGCCCTTGTCTATCACACCATAAGCATTTCATATTACTTGTTTTATTTTCTTTGCGATTATTATTTTTAATATCATTATTACCTAACTGTATTTTAGAATTTTTCATATTAGTATTGGCACATTTCCAATTAGCTTCATGGCCATAAGTTCCACATTCGTAGCAGAAAGGCTCATTTTTCCTACTAATACAATCGTCCCTATGTCCTTATTTCATACAGAATGAACATGTCGGAACATTCCTTACATAGGTTAATTTATCATTCTTTTCTGGATTTTCTCTTTGCTTAATTATTTCTGAATTATGTTCTGCTTCAACATTACATTCGTATTCATTTAACTTTGGTCTTAGTTGCATAATAGCTTCAACATTTAATGCTTCTTTCAATAATGCATCTAATGTGTCTGACTTACTACTTAATAATACAACTTTTGTTGTTGGATCCTTCACACCTACTTTAAAAGAGATCAATACTGACTTCTGTAATTCCAATCTGAATACGTCATCATTACCTATCTTTTTACGGTATTTTTTACTTGCAATTTCTAATGCCATGGATTGCAATTCGTCTAATCGTCTTCCAAACGCTCTCAAACTCTCTTTACTATTTTGAAAAACTTTTTTAATCTTTTCTAGTACTGCATCTAAAGAAATATTATTTAAGTATGTATTTTTTAGCAACTCGTATAATTCTTCTATTTTTTGAAAATGTTTTATCCTCACCAATTTATAAGCATCTCCCTGCAAATGTAACCTAACGCATTTAATAAATTAGTCATAATCTGATTCTTTAATTTTAAGCTTTGCTGTTTCACAGCCTTCAATAAATTTATATAATTCAGTTTCTAGTAATGGAGATTCTGCCCCAGAAAAGTAAGGAACAACGTAATGTACGCGTTTAAATACATTTTCTGTACCCATTTTAATTATCGGTTTTATGTAATTAAACATTAATTAATTTATTTATATATTATATAAATAAAATAGTTTATTAATTTATATTTATTTAGAACACAAAAAAAAATATATATTAATGAAAACCCGTTATATATTTGTATGTTAAAGGATGAAAATTGAAAATTAAATAAAAATTGGTATACTACATTTTATTTTCTGCAAAGCTATGTATATCTTTTGTTTAAACAGTAGATTGCTTACTAGTTGATTTAATTTTTGTATTAAATTTAATACTGTTTTATTTAGCTCATTTTGATATATATACAATTTTTTTTTCTAAAAACATCTCATCATTTTATAACTGAATACTGATTTTTTTTATGTAATTTTATTTTGTTAAAATTCTCCAATTTGTTATTTAATTAATTTCACAACGCTATGAAAACATTGCTGTATCAAAATTCTTAAATTATTCAACATTTTAATTTCACAGTTTTATTTAAAGTTAATTAAATTTCACAATATTATGAAATTTTTAAAAATTTTATCATTTATTTAAAATGTTCAATTGCCTGTTTTTTAAATGTCTAATTTCATGATTTCAATATTCTCAAATGTTTCTTTTGTTTTATATCACAAATTCACAAACATTATTTTTTTTTCGCACATTTTCTTTCACTGTTTTTCACAATACTCACGACTCCTAAAAAATATATTTTCCCTTGTCCAATATATTTATTTCATATACTTCTAATCTCCATCCAGTCCATCCTGTACCCTGGGATTTGATGTTTGGTTCGAAAACCGGCTGCGCCAAATGTTGTAATTAAAATGTCCGTTGCTTAGGCGTGAGGCCAAATGTCGCAGCGTTCCATTTATAATTACCCATGATATCCTATCAGAGAATGTCCAACGTTGAAGTTCCATTTTTATTAACCGAAATAATTCAAACAAGTCTTTTCTTCCAAGACATACTTTTATTTAATTGAAAGTTCTATTTTAATATTAACATTATTGTTTAACTTATAAAAGAAACTCGTCTGCACTCTAAGGCAGTTAAAATCATATCCAACTTAAAATATATTCTTAACCTCTACTCATCACCTCGATCGCACCAATATTTACAAACACCAGATCTGAGTGTCATCATATTGTGAAATAATCAATTCGTATTGGGGTGATCGTGAGAAAAACTTCTATGTGCTTTAGTTCCCTGTACGCCGCATGCAGGTGCTACCTGATGAGGCTCACATTACAACCAATACATTTGTTGTTGTCATCATATGTGTATAAGAGTAAGTGTATCAATTCTTAAACCTTGCGCAAGGATTCCAGAAAGCTTCTAAATAGGGCCCTAAGGAGCAACTTAGACTCTGACTGGTTTCTTTATCGAGCTAAGCAGAAAGAGTATAAGAAACGAATTCGTAAATCGAAAAGTGTTTCCTATAAAGACTTCTGCAGTAGCATCGAATCCTGCAGTGAGACTAGCAGATTGGTCAAGTTTCTTAAAAGAGACCGAACTGCTCGACAGGACTCACTGCGGAGACCTGATGGCTCGTATACTGAGTCTAAGACAGAGGCACTCAGTGTCCTAGTTGAGACTCACTTTCCGGGAAATCAAATCCACATAGGGCCACTTTGTAATCCCAGCACTGGGGACTGCAATAACAACTCTAATGTGACAAAACATGACTGGCAGGTTGCCAGATTGGTTGTATACGATGAAGCTATCCAATATGCAGTGGCCTCTTTTGATGGCTTCAAGTCACCTGGACCGGATGGCATCTACCCAGTCATGCTACAGGAAGGTATAACCCAATTGCTACCATGCCTAAAGAAGATCTTTAGAGCAAGTCTCGCATGGGCATTCATTCCGACATCCTGGCGTTTAGTTAAAGTAGCCTTCATTCCTAAAGTTGGAAGAGTAGACTATTCCATAGCCAAGAGCTTCAGACCCATTAGTATGATGTCCTTCATACTAAAGTGTCTAGAAAGACTAGTTGAGCTGCACATCAGAAAAACATCGCTGTCAAGGTACCCACTATCATCAAGACAACATGCCTACCAACGTGGAAAATCCTGTGAAACAGCATTGCAACATCTGGTTGGCCGGATCGAGCATGCTTTTCAGAGGAAGATGTACGTGATGGGCATATTTGTTGACATCGAGGGTGCTTTTGATAATGCGACTTTTGATGGAATATGTGACGCAGCTAGAAGGCATGGAATAGATGAAACATTGGTCAAATGGCTAAGGTCAATGCTAATGTTTAGGACCATCACTTCGGAGGCGGAGTGCGGTCAGTATATTATGGCAGGGGTGAATAGAGGTTGTCCTCAAGGAGGCGTTCTCTCCCCCCTGCTCTGGTGTATGCTGGTTGACTCTCTAGTCAATGATCTCGATGGACCAGGTGTCTATTCGCAGGCCTATGCAGATGATGTTGCCATTCTTGCCACAGGCTTTTCCCTCAATGAGGTCTGTGTTAAAACACAAAACTCGTTGAACCGAATTGACAGCTGGTGTACTGCAAACGGACTTTCCGTCAACCCTCACAAAACAGGGATTGTTCTCTTCACTAGGAAAAGAATAATGACAGGATTATCTCTACCAGTACTTAAGGGTGTCACTATTCCTCTGTCTAACGAAGTAAAATATCTGGGCTTAACTCTAGATAGTAAACTACTTTGGACAAAACATGTTGAAAATAAAATTTCGCGAGCATTGAATGCCTTCTGGCAATGCAGAGGAATTTTTGGGAAGACATGGGGACTATCTCGGAGCAAAACCTTATGGATTTACACGGCAATGATAAGACCGATGATATCATATGCATCGGTAGTCTGGTGGAACAAGCTGTCGCGAAAATGCGTGACAACTAGTCTTGCCAAGATTCAGAGAACTGTGTGTCTGTGTGTTACGGGTGCCTTTCCCACTACACCTGGTCCAGCACTGAATGCAATCTTAAACCTACCACCACTTGACATCTTCATCAGAGGCGAAGCCATGAAAGGCTGCTGGAGACTAAAACGAGGTGGTTTCTGGTTTAATGTTCCCTGGAATATCTCTGATATTGCACTTGACACTCCATTAGACACCTGTCTACTGGAGATGCCCTCTGATGCAATGATAACAGAAATATTACCAAGACGAAATTTTGAGATCTGCCAACCTGACATTCAAGACTGGCTAACGCCTGACTGTGAGCCAGGTAGAGGGTCACACCGCATTTTCACAGACGGCTCCAGAACCGATCAGGGATCTGGTGCTGGAGTGTTTGTGGAACCGGATGACCGCAGACTTCACTTCGCCTTAGGCGACAATGCCTCGGTATTTCAAGCCGAAGTCTATGCTATACTTATGGCTATGGACTACATTGCGGATAATAGATGGCAGAACAGGGCTATATCAGTTTGCAGCGATAGTCAGGCTGCTCTTATGGCTTTGAACAACCAGGTCATCACATCCAAAATTGTACGTCAATGCAGATCACGTCTCAATTGTGTTGGTAAATACAATACACTGAAACTGATTTGGGTGCCGGGCCATAAAGGAGTTTCGGGAAATGAAACATCTGACGAACTAGCACGTGCTGGATCTGAGGATAATCCATTTGGACCAGAACCTGTGCTTGGACTACCTGCATCTACGGGGAAATTCGTCATCAGCTCTTGGGTCGCCTCCGCACACAAGAGCAGATGGCTGAATGAGACGAAATGCAGATTCTCCAAGCTCATGACACCGACGATAACCAAAAGATCGGCCTCATTTCTACTTTCCTTAAGTAGAAAGGAGTGCAGAAAACTGACGGGACTTCTAACGGGACACAACGCATGTGAAAAACACATGAACGCAATCGGCCTGGCCGAAAGCGCCTTATGTTCTGCCTGCTACGAAGAAACTGGCACCACAGAGCACTATCTCTGTGACTGTCCAGCATTTTCTAGAATAAGAAGGCAGATCTTTGGCACAGACTTGATGAGAGAGGATCAGCTTCACTCTCTATCACACAATAGCCTTCTTAGATTCAATAATGAATCTAAGAAGTTTCATTAAAAACCAGGGAACTGGGTCACAGCACAATGGATATAACCCTGTCTGAGTGCTGTGGCTCTATTTTTTTATCCCACATTAAAAAAAAAAAAAAAAAGTGTATCAAATAAGTGTATGAGAAAAATACGAATGCATGCATAACAGTAAGCATTTTTGGTGTTAAATTATTATGATTAATATGAATATGCTATTGTGCTTACTGGCGATGTGCAGATTTTTCAAACTAAAAGAAAAAGTATTTCTGATATACAACAGACAGGTGCATCCAAAAAAGTTCAAATGACGCACCTGGATGTGAATCTATGCCCATTGGAACAGGTGCATCCAAAAAAAATCCAATGACGCAACTGGATGTGAATCTATGCTCATTGGAACAGTTGCATCCAAAAAAGTTGCAATGACGCATCTGAATGTGAATCTATGCTCATTGGAACAGTTGCTCCAAAAAAGTTGCAATGACGCATCTGAATGTGAATCTATGCCATTGGAAGAGGTACATCCAAAAAGTTTCGAAGACGCATCTGGATGTGAATCTATGCCCATTGGAACAGTGACGCACCTGGTTGTGAATCTATGCCCATTAGAACAGGTGCAAACATAACCAGTTGGGAAGGTTAGATCACATGGGAAATTTTAAAGTAGGTGTAATTATGATAGTTAAGATTATCAAAATTATAGTCGGTCTAAGCCGACTATAAATACCCTACACATATGTGTGGTTACCATTCAAAGTGATATATAGGTCACCAGGGTATACGAATCCTGAAAATAACTACAAACATTCAATCGTTGAAGAATTTCCATTCATTTGATACCCATATATACAAATGGGTAGGTGTACCGAATTTCGATTTTTTTTTGTGAACCACAAGTCTTTTCGCCGGAAAACATTATTATCATGTATTTGAGCATGATGTCAATATATATTTGACCAAAAAAGTTTACCTAAGCACGTATACATAAAAATTGATCTTTATATGTACATTTTATATGAGGTATTTGAACATAAGTGGTCGGATCATCGGTCACAATGGACCGATCTCGCCAATTTTCGCACATACAGCGTAGGTATATTAGTAATCTAAGTTATAAGTTTCATTTATCTAGCTCTTCAATTTTAAATGTAGTAGGGATTTCAACAGACAGACAGACGGACAGACAGACGGACATCGCTAAATCGACTCAGGAGGTCATGCTGATCAAGAATATATATACTTTTCCATACCGGAGATGCTTCCTTCTGGGTGTTACAAACGGCGTACCAAATATACCCTTTCACTCTTAGTGTAGGGTATAAAAATTTCCACTGACGCACCTGGATGTGAATCTATGCCCATTGGAACAGGTGCATCCAAAAAAGTTCCAATGACGCACCTGGATGTAAATATATGCCCATTGGAACAGTTGCATCCAAAAAAGTTCCAATGACGCACCTGGTTGTGAATCTATGCCCATTGGAACAGATGCATCCAAAAAAAGTTCCAATGACGCACCTGGAAGTGAATCTATGCCCAATTGAACAGTTGCATCCAAAAAAGTTATAATGACGCACCTGGATGTGATACTAATTGATAATATCTTGGTAATGGATTACTCTTTATGTAATTAAATTTTAAAAATGTAATTATTACTTTTTATTCCTCGATTTCTTTTAATTTCTATAACAAATTTAAATTACATTTTTCAAAATGTAATTTTAAATAAAAAAAATTCAATTACAAGCAATTGTAATTGAAAAAAAAATGAATTACAACTACAAGTAAATTTAATTGACAAAAGTTCAATTACAATTACATATGAATGTTTTGAAACAAAGTGAATGTCTTGAAGTGTGTTTCAAATGCACTTGTGCAGATGTCTAGTCCGGACCTTAATCTACCATATATTTGTGAATGTATGTATGTATGTATGTATGTATGTATGTATGATTGTATGTATGTATGTATGTATGTATGTATGTATATATGTATGTATGTATGTATGCATGTATGTATGTATGTATGTATGTATGTATGTATGTATGTATGTTTGTATGTATGTATGTATGTATGTATGTATGTATGTTCCGAATAGACGTCTAAACGGCTGAACCGGGTTGAATCAAATTTTGACACAATATGTTGGGTACGGGCAGAGTAGATGGACTGGGCGTGGTATTAAAATATTTCACACCAATCAACCCAAATTCTTTAAATTCACCACACCGATATTCACCACATCAAAATCCACCACACCATAACTCACCATATTAAAACTCACCACACTAAAACTCACCACATTAAAACTCACCACACTAAAACCCATCACAATAAAACTCACTGCACCAAAACTTTTCCCATGGGAAAAACTTTACGAGGAAGAATTCTACGGGAAAGAATTTTACCTGGAAGAATTCTACGGACAAGCTTTCTACGGGGAAGAATTTAATGGGAAGTTGTACATAACAAAAATGTTCTTTATATTTATAAAATCACTGCATGCACAAAATCTTGGCACGAGTCGTGCACGGGTCCAGCTAGTTCTATACACGCAGGGAATAATGTAATTTGATATGTTTGAATTTAAATATAATCTGTTCTTAAAAATCAATAAATATGTTTGTAATTTTGTTCTAAATATATAAATATATTCACAATTTTAATAAATTAGTTTAGATGTAAATATAATATGTAATATGTGAATATAATTATTTAAGCCATAAACATATTTTATTTGCAGCTCCATTATACCATAATAATGTTTGCATATAAAAAATATATATTATGTTTCGATATTCATATATTATATTTGCATTAACTCGGTATATATTGGTTGTTTCTTTTTCACTCATATAATATTTGCATGCGAGTGAAATAGATAAAATTGAGAGTACAGTGAGCGAAGTTTTTATGGATTGATTTATTCTCTTAATTTGCTGTCTCATTTAAACAGTTGAGTGCAACGTGAGTGGTTGTCGTCGCCGTCTTAAATAAGTATGTATAAAAAGTGTTAAAAAAAATGAAAATTAATGAATAAATGAAAGTTAAAAACCAGTTGGGAAGGTTAGATCACATGGGAAATTTTAAAGTAGGTGTAATTATGATAGTTAGGATTATCAAAATTATAGTCGGTCTAAGCCGACTATAAATACCCTACACATATGTGTGGTTACCATTCAAAGTGGTATATAGGTCACCAGGGTATACGAATCCTGAAAATAACTACAAACATTCAATCGCTGAAGAATTTCCATTCATTTGATACCCATATTTACAAATGGGTAGGTGTACCGAATTTCGATTTTTTTTTGTGAACCACAAGTCTTTTCGCCGGAAAACATTAATATCATGTATTTGAGCATGATATCAATATATATTTGACCAAAAAAGTTTACCTTACACGTATACATAAAAATTGATCTTTATATGTACTTTTTATATGAGGTATTTGAACATAAGTGGTCGGATCATAGGTCACAATGGACCTCATCTCGCCAATTTTTCCGCACATACAGCGTAGGTATATTAGTAATCTAAGTTATAAGTTTCATTTATCTAGCTCTTCAATTTTAAAAGTAGTAGGGATTTCAACAGACAGACAGACAGACAGACAGACGGACAGACGGACATCGCTAAATCGACTCAGGAGGTCATGCTGATCAAGAATATATATACTTTTCCTTACCGGAGATGCTTCCTTCTGGGTGTTACAAACGGCGTACCAAACTGAATATACCCTTTCACTCTTAGTGTAGGGTATAATAAATAAAATATGTGTTTAGTTTAATAAATAAATAAAAAGTTAAAAATGTCCGTATAGGCAGACAGAAGAAAACAAGTCTAAAAGAAATTACACTACAATTAAACTCATATTTGCAAACTATACTGCAAAGTAAATTATCTTTGCGAAAGAAAAGGACGCGCTTTTTGTGTGTAAAATAATAGTTACATCTCATCAGTCAAACATAATTTGCTTTGCAAATCAATTTGCGAATAATTGTATATATGAAGATAAAACTATTTGCATTATTTTTTAATTTATTGTTCAATATCTAATTAAACAATATTTCATTTATTTTCAGCACATTTGCTTGTGCAGATGTACTGGATAAAGGCCTCAACATCTAGATCAACCAAGACAAGGCCACCCCCGACAAGGCTGGGGCTCTTTGTGCTGAAGATGGCGCAATACATATGATTCAAACATATGATGCAAACATAATATGTTCACAGGCGTAACATATTTATATTCCCTCTCAAATATATATTATGTTTAGAGCCAAACATATTATGTTTGAAATATAACATTTGTCAGTTTCCACCCAAACATATTATGTTTAGAGCCACTTATATTATGTTTACTCTATCCCAAATATATATTATGTTTACAGTGTTTTCCAAGCATATACTTTGTTTGCTGCTAATTATGTTTGGGAGAGCTCTTTTTTCCCCTGCGTGTATACAATTTGTGGGAGCATTTAAAAATGAAGTTTAGTCAAAAGAAAATGGGAAATTTTCTGATCTTAACAAAATGGCTAACTAAGAATCGGGAGCAATTCTAAAATATGTTGGCTATAGAGTAATTGCAAATATGCCACACAAATGATACTTAGTCATTAAAAATACTGTGTTGTCATCAAATATTTAGTGATTTTATAGAAACAAAATATGTTTAATTCAAAAAGGTAATTAGTTTCTAATTAGGTGCACGGGTTGTTTTTAGTTTGTGGGAATCTATAAACTAAAAAAAAAGAATTTTCAGAATATTGAGGGAAATGAATTGCCCGACAAAAGGGCTACTTTGATAGAGTAGATCATGTAGCTGAAACTACATTCATTATTATGGGCCTGTGCACACACAGGCCAACTGAATCTATGTCGCTGCAATTGCGCATTAAAAACTATTAAAATTAAATTTATTCAATTATTAAATAAAATTCAATAATTTTCTAAATAATTTTCCAATGGTTGTCCTAATTTTGTTCTGCCAAAATTTCATTTCATTTGGCACAGCATAAATGAAAATTTGGTTTCACCAGACAAAATTTATATTCAACTTACTTTCATCGAGTAAAAAGTTACCGATTGGCACAGGAACTATAAAAAGGATTTTTTATTTAATTAATAAAAAAATGGTTTTGTCGCGATATGAATGAAAATTAATTTTATAAATTTTGACAAAACAAAATTTCTAAAAACAGAATACTTAACAAATTAAAACAAAAATATTAAAGTATTTTTAGCACAGTAAGTGCTGATTGCCACATACTCCCCCTCCAGTGCAACGATATTTTCGCTTTGAGATGTGGAGTGTGGCTGTGCAGAGACGCCGGACGTGAGCTGTGTTGAAACGTCGGGCAGCGATGAAACGTCGGGCTGCATTGAAACGTCGTTCTGCGTTGATACGACAGGCAGCGTTGAAACGTCGGGCAGCTTTGAAACGTCGGGCAGCGTTGAAACGTCGGGCAGCGTTGAAACGTCGCAGTGTTGAAACGTTGGGCAGTTGATACATCGTGCTGCGTTGAAACGTCGGGCTGCTTTGTAACGTCGTCCTCCGTTGAAACATCGGACAACGTAGAATCGTCGGGAAGCGTTAAAACGTGGGCAGCGTTGATACGTCGTGCTGCGTTGAAACGTCGAGCAGCGTTGAAACGTCGGGCAGCGTTGAAACGTCGACCTGCATTGAAACGTCGTGCTGCATTTAAACTTCGGGCAGCGTTTAAACGTCTGGCAGCGTTTAAACGTCGGGCAGCGTTTAAACGTCAGACAGCGTGAACTATATTGTGGTTGTGTCCAGACGTAGTGCGGATGTCTGGGTTGCAACGTCGAACTGCGTGCGGTTTCGGGATAACCAATTAAGGTCACCCGGCGCACTTAGGGGTCACCAAAGTCGCGATACGTATTTAAAAAAAATACAATTTTTAGGAAACGATTAAACTTTTATTCGTGAAGAAACTAATGCGAATGAAAATTGATTTTATAAATTTTGACAAAACAAAATTTCTAAAAACAGAATACTTAACAAATTAAAACAAAAATATTAAAGTATTTTTAGCACAGTAAGTGCTGACTGCCACAGTTTCATCTTTTTTAAAATTAACGTTATATTTTTATTATAATATATTTTTAATATATTATTAATAAGATTAAATAACTTTATAACCGAACTATTTGGACCGTAATTTACAAATTTAGGATAAAATAAAACTTATATTTAACAGAATTAAACTATTTCTAAAAGTATCCAAAATGTTTGTGCATCGTACACTAAAATATAACAAGATAGGCTAATCAAGCTACTACCCCATTTATAAAGGTTTTAATTATTTTCTTTTTAATAATTCTTCTAAAATTTTATTTATAATAATTTTTAAAATAGAAAAATAATTACTGTTTCTGCTTATTCTTGACTACAAGCTTGAATAGGCTTAGAAATTAATTAATTTTATATTTTACTCTTTTTTATCTTTTAACTTAATTTTTATATTTAATATTTTTAAAATCTCTCATATTAATCAATTGATTTATAACTTCAAAAACATTTAAATCCTATCCTATTAATATAATTAATCTGTTTGTTCGTCTGTACGTTTTTGTACGTTTGTTCCGCTTCACCGTCTAAACGACTGATCCGATTTTGTTGAAATTTTTACCACAGATGCTGGAAGGAATGATAGGCTATATATGGGCGGAATTGGACAAAGGGGCGTGACACCTCCCATACAACCTAAACTTTCAATACGATATAACTCGGCACTTTCACAACCTACGAACATGAAAAAAAAAACTCAATTACAAAAGAAAAATTAAAAGCAAAACCACAAAAGCCAAAGCACAAAACAAAAGCAAAAATACAAAAACAATAACATAAAAATAAAATCTAAAGGAATGATAAAGAAAAACAAACTCACTACACTAAAACTCACCACAATAACATTCCCCACACTAAAATTCACCACTCTAAAACTCACCACAATAAAACTCACCACACTAAAACTCACCACCCTATAATTCACCACACTAAAACTCACCACACTAAAATTCACCACGTTAAAACTCACCACAATAAAACTCACCACAATAAAACTCTCCACACTAAAAATTCACCTCTCTAAAACTCACCACACCAAAACTCACCACACTAAAACTTAACACACCAAAATTCACCACACTAAAACTCACCACACTAAAACTCACCACACTAAAACACACCACAATAAATCTCACCACACTAAAATTCACCACACCAAAACTCACCACACTAAAACTCACCACACTAAAACTCACCACAATAAAACTCACCACACTAAAAATTCACCACACTAAAACTCACCAAATTAAAACTCACCACACTAAAACTCACCACACTAAAACTCAAGACAATAAAACTCACCACACTAAAACTCACCACACTAAAAATTCACCACATTAAAACTCACCACACTAAAACTCACCACATTAAAACTAACTACACTAAAACTTCTACTGGGAAAAACTCTACGAGGAAGAATTCTACCGGGAAGAATTCTACGGCAAAGCGTTCTATGGAGAAGAATTTTATGAAGAATTCTACGGGGAAGAGCAGTCTGAGAAAGAATTGTCTTTTAGAAAAGTTGTTTTGGCGGAGAATTATTATTTGGTTACTACATTTCTAAAACCAATAAAAACTTCCACAGCGAAGCACGGGCCCCTGATATAAATAATAAAAATGTTTTTTATATTAATAAAATCGTTTCATATCTTTGAATTCACAAAATCTTGACACGAGTCGTGCACGGGTCCAGCTAGTTTACAATATTTTTAAACTTACAATCGTTACAATATTTTTAAACTTACAATCGTTATTATAATTTGTATATTTTCACTAATGTTCCAAATAATCCAATAAAGATCAATAAATAAATGTAAGTTTATCAAAATATACAGTTAATTTCCAATGTCAAAATTTGTTGATAATTTAAAATTGCTTTTAATTTTGAATATTTCAATAAAATTTTCAAAGATTCCATAAACATTTTTTATTTGTCAGTAAACAGTTAATTATTTTTTTAAAATTTCACCTAAAAGTCGGTACAATTAGTCAGTACTATTAATTTTTAATCTTTCAAATTTTCAATATATTTTTAAAAAAATCACCTAAATCCATGTACAATTTAAAGCTCCAATAATGGCTAGTTGTTTTACCAGCTTCGTACTTACTTACTTACTTAAATGGCCTTTACAACCGTGGGTCGGTTTAGGCCGCTGAGATGAAGCCGCGCCAGTCGGATCTGCTTTGCGCGCGCTGACGCCAGTTGGAAATACCAAGCGTTGCCAGGTTGTCCACAACTTGGTCTTTCCAACGCAGATTTGGACGCCCTCTTCTACGCTGTCCACCTTTAAGTTTCGATTCAAGCACCTTCTTGGCTGGAGTGTTTTCATCCATTCGTTCGACATGACCTAGCCAGCGAAGCCGCTGGATCTTGATGCGCTTGACTATGTCAATGTCGTCGAATAACTCATACAGCTCGTGGTTCATCCTGATTCGATACTCGTTAGCAAAGCAGATAGGGCCAAAGATTTTACGGAGAATCTTTCTCTCGAACGCTCCCAGTACTGTCTCATCGGTGGTGCCAGCGTCCATGTTTCTGCACCATAAAGTAGGACGGGCATGATGAGTGACTTGTAGAGCGTTATTTTTGTCCGGCGAGAGAGGGCTCTGCTTCTCAATTGTCTCTTGCCGACCACAAATCCACATCCAAGTTCGTGTCTCTCCGCATGGCAGCTGTAGTAGATATCACAGGA
The DNA here is from genome assembly GCA_951804985.1 of Dryomyza anilis. NCBI lineage: Eukaryota > Metazoa > Arthropoda > Insecta > Diptera > Dryomyzidae > Dryomyza > Dryomyza anilis. The sequence goes on from OX638135.1 coordinate 70,463,169, forward strand.
CGCTTGTTTCGAACAGCCCTGTCCCGTCCATCGCATCTCCTGGATAGCGGTGATGTCAGCCATATATTTTTCGAGGACATCTGCCAGCTGGATAGAGGCACCTTCCCTATAAAGGGTCCGGACATTCCAGGTGCATATCCGTAAATCATGGTCCTTAAAATGTTTGCGTGGGTCGTCATCGTTGTAATCGGTCGTTATCCGAAGCTTCTTTTTTGTTTTCATTGGGCGCATAGGTTTTTTCCGTGATGGGACCCAAACCCAACGCACGAACCCTCACTCTGAGGGAGATGCTCGCCACTCACTTTAGCCGACTTCTACACCGGGTGGTGTAGAGCGCCGTTTCCAGGGACTTCCACGAGGAGGACTTCCACCGAAGTGGAGGTGTCACCATTTGACAATTTTTCAATTCTGGTGACCAGTGAGTTGACTTGAGACGACACCGACAAGGATTGCGCTGGCTTCGCCATGTTGAAGCACTCAGACACGTTGCCTTGTGATAATCGCCCCCATAGTCCCCTAGCCAGCTTCTACTCTGCTTTAATAATTGCGTTCAAATACTAACTTTTAAGATATTTCCATATTTTTGGAATTAAAAAAAAAAATGATATTTAATTGGATATGTATTTATAAATATGTATTTCTGGAAAATTTAATGGATAGAAAATCCAACATTTTTGGATCATAATTGCTAAACTCATTTGGGAAAGCTTTTTCGCATTATTATGCACTTCGTAAAAATATAGGAATTCTTCATGGTCCGCATTGGTCTTATAAAAGGCGTTGGTGTCACCGCAACCATCTAATTTAAACTATATGGCTGAACATTTATCAATATATTTAAAATGCTTCCACGATCATCGATAATCAATACTGTTGACATCAGGTTGTTCTTAATTTTAGGATACTCGAAGAAAAACTTAATTTTATACAAAATCACGGTTGTATTTTAAACAATATTTCAAATTAAGACACACTATTTTATGGAAATTTCCATTATTTACTAAATTTTATAAAGATTTTGCTAATTGAAAAAAAGGCTAAGGGCCAGTTTTTCAGTGCTAGTTGAACTTTGCATGTGGTTTAAACTTCGTTTAAAATCAAAATCGATTTTTTCAGTGAACTTCAACCATCGTTTAAACTTAGTTTAAACGACCGATGCTGATGGTTTAAACTACGTTTAAACTTTCAAAGTTTTTGACATGAATTTTTTTCACAACACTTTTCACTATTTTCTGTCGCTGCGCTGTTTCACCAATTATTATTAATTTTTGTATTTTTGCACACTACGCATTTAAACAAAGTCTCACGTGCACTTTAGTTGCACGATCTCTTGTTCAAATTTAAAAATTCATTAATTTTATTTTTCTGAAACAATTTTTTATTTATTTAATTTTGAATGACATTTATCAGAAGTCAAAATCGAGAGAATTATTTGTCATTTGCCTGTGGTGCCATATGTATTGTCTTGGTCTGTGTTCATTTTAAACTATCACTGAAAAACTGCTAACCAAATTAAACGACGTTTAATTTAAAGAGAAGATTAATTAAACGGAGTTTTAACTACGTTTAAACGAGCACTGAAAAACTGGCCCTAAATAAATTAGCCCCAAAATTTAAAGCTAAACACAAAAATAAAAAGCTAAATCTGGCTTTAAAAAAGCTAAACTGGCAACACTGATTAACGGTAATAACTTAAGCCAATCTCTATTTTTACTACACGCATAGAAAAAAAACGTTCTCCACAAACGAAAAATTATAATAATAATATTAATTTGGCACTACAGTCCTATAAGAACTTAGGTCGAGCTCTCTCACCATTTTGAGCTGTGCGTGTTACATTTGTACTCAAAGTGGTGGGACCTACAGTTTATTGCCGAATCCGAACGGCGGGTGATAGCTTTTCATAGGCAAGGTTTTACTCTCGTAGGTTTGCCATTTACTGCCGAGAGGTAGCGCGGTATAGAAAAATATTTCTATGAAACGATGTTGTTAGCCCCAGTCCAGGCTTGAACCGGGGACCTTTCGGCTCGTAGTCCAACGCACTAACCACTGAGCTCCGCGACAAAAAAACAAAAGACAACAAAAAAATCGGTAGTGGATTTGTTTTCAACAAACGAGTTATTCATTTGTACCAAACGAGTTTTTCGTTTGTACCAAACGAGTCTTTCGTTTGCTTTTTAAGTTAGAAAATTTTTAAAAAATATATATTTTTTTAAATCATTATTAATTTTTTTTATTCAATTTTTTTATTAAATTTTTATTTTTTTTTATTATTTATTTATTATTATTATTTTATATATAAATATATTTATTTATTTAAAATGTATTTATTTTTATTAAATGGAAAAATATGATTTTTTTTGCAAGTCCGGGCGGAAAATTGAACTATCTTTCTTCAGATTGCAAAGCCAGTACATTTCCATTCGACCATTTTCCATTAAATGTACAATAATCAAACGTATGTATTGGTGAATTATCTACACTATACAATATACAACTGCGCAGCAGTAAAATTTTTTCTGTATATTATGTTTCATTGGATAGGTTTATAAAATATGTGCCGATAACTTCTGAACCGAGCTTTCATAAAAGTGCACATATATATTTGTAAATATCTCGCGTTCTAAATAACACAAATGATCAAGTGTTATATCTAATGAATTTAATACAATTAACATAGATTAAGAGAACTCGATAAGAGAATTTGAAAAAAGCATTTTTTTCAAAAAAAAAAATTAAAAAAAAGTCATTTAAAAAATGGAAAAACAATAGAGAAAGAAAGATGATACACAAATATTAATTTTCCAAAATTAGTTCACACTCTTTCGAAAAAATTGAGCTATCAATGACAAAAATATATGGGTTACATTTGAGGATAAAAAAAGTTATGTGAAAGCAATATAATTTAGTGCTATACAAATAGGCATAAAAAAAAAAAACAGTTGGGAAGGTTAGATCACATGGGAAATTTTAAAGTCGGGATATTTTATAGTAGGTGTTATTATGATAGTTAGGATTATTAAAATTATAGTCGGTCTAAGCCGACTATAAATACCCTACACATATGTGTGGTTACCATTCGAAGTGGTATATAGGTCACCAGGGTATACGAATCCTGAAAATAACTACAAAATTTTAATCGCTGAAGAATTTTCATTCATTTGATACCCATATTTACAAATGGGTAGGTGTACCGAATTTCGATTTTTGTTTGTCAACCACACGTCGTTTCACGGGAAAACATTATTTTCATGTATTTGAGCATGTATTTGACCAAAAAAGTTTACCGTAAAATTCACCAGTAGATGTACGTTTTATATGAGGTATTTCAACATAAGTGGTCGGTTCACAGATCACAATGGGCTGATCATTTTCACTGACAGACAGCGTAGATATATAAGTAATCTAAATTAAGAGTTTCAGTTTTTTATCTCTTCAAGGTTTTCCTGTAATCAAGATTTCAACAGACAGACAGACAGACAGACAGACAGACAGACAGACGCTGAATCGACTCAGGAGGTCATGCTGATCAATAATGTATATACTTTTCTATACCGGAGATGCTTCCTTATGGGTGTTACAAACGGCGTAACAACCTGAATATACCCTTTTACTCTTAGTGTAGGGTAGAGATGGGCATGTGAGCGTGATTCAGCGAGATTCAGATTGTGATTGAATCCTAATTTTGCTCACGTGATTGTAAGTGCGTGTGAGTAAACCAAAAAATACTGTGAGTGAGTGTGCGTGAGTACAATTTTTTCGTGAGTGAGTGTGCGTGAGTCTAATATTTCATAAAATAAAAAATCTCAGTTTTATTTTTTTTGCGATTTTGTATATTTTTGCTGAACTACAGAACAAGGCTCAGAACTCAGAAGGCTTCGGGGAGGCGACTGACCACATTTCAGAACTATATTCAATTCCTTTCTAACGACCGTCATATACCCACCCCTTCTTCAACTCAGAATAAATTGCAAGGTTTCAGTCAACAATCCGGCCGTATTTAGTATGGACTAGTAAATTTTTCTGGGGTCATGTCAATAGTTTTTGCTTGGTTTCATACGACCGTTCATGGTAATGGACATAGAACGCATTTTTTTTCGATAGACTCGTTTTTGTAAAAAGTTTAATTTTTCAATTTCAACCAAGGATTGAAACCGTAACCGAAACCGAAACCGATATCCGTTTAAAACCGTTTCATTTCTAAAACCGAAACCGTAACCGAAACCTTTATACGAAAATCAGAAATAAACCGATATCCAAAACCGATGTAAACGGTTTCGGTTTTATACCGGTTTAAAACGGTTATTAAAAAAGTAGCTATAAATAGAAACAGAAAAACATTTTTTATTTTATAATAGAAGATCTTAAGTAAAATGTCATTTAATAAAATTTTGAGTTCCCTAAATTTTTTCAAGGCTAAAGAATATAAGAATCTTAAAAATAAGGTCGGTGAAGCTCTTTTGTAGCGGTAAATAGCTTCAAAAGTGCTTCAAAAGTCTCTTTTCTTCGCTACGCTAGTTCATACATCGATTGTGCATATGCACTTATGCACATTATTATTTTTGTTTTGTAAAATCATGAAGTTTACTTAAGTCAAGTTCTATGTGCAACTTATAAAACAAAAAAAAAATAATATATGAACATTTTCACAGTATACCTCATTTAGCTTATATATTGCTTTTTGTGTTTTTCTTTTTCACAAATCCGTTGATTCGTTTGAAAGTGCAAAAACAACAGAAATGAAAATAAAGCAGCATGACAATAAAGCAGCATCAACGATTTTGATAGAATTTTTGGCGGGAAATTTTTTGTACCACAAAAAAAAACTCGTTGTTGTTGCCAACTAGATAGCTGTACTAGATACATACATGAAGTGTGGTTTCATGCGACTGTCTGCTGTCATGCGTCTGTCCGTTGTTATGCGTCTGTCTGTTGTCATGCGTCTGTTTGTTGCCTTGCGATGATACCGGATAGCAACAAAGAGTTGTCGTTGTGAAAGTGTGTATATACGAATCGTAATTCGTTATTGTTGTATTCTCTTCTATCTGTTAGTGTTCGATTTGTAGCGTTTGCGTTTGAGTTTGTATTCGCAAAAAAAATGTTATCCTGCCAGATATTATTTGTCTTCTCTTTACATATGGTGCGTGCAGCATTCGGATTGTTTTCAATCTCTGACGAAAACAGAAATATGCCTCTACGAAATATTCCTTATATTTATTATGAATGTATAATATACATTGAACATATTATGTTCATTTTATTATGGCCTTAAGGTTTTGAATTGTCTCGTCAACATCACTTGATTTATACAATTATATTTTATTAATTAATTCTTGTTAAAATATAATTCAAAATTTTTTTTGTTAGTAAAATAATTTATTTTTTGTTGAAGAAATTGAAAATATGGAAAATGAGTAACTTAAATACAATTAGTGTTCAAAATCTATTCATTTTCATAATTAATATGCAGTTTAAGATATTTGTCTTCGATCTTTTATTTAAAATTTAAAAAGTAAAATTTTGCAAGATTCTTGCAAGCAAGAGCAAGAAAGGTATTGCAAGTACAAGATCATATGTAACTATGCAAGAGCAAGACTCAGCGTTTAAGAACAAGAACAAGATTACCATTTCTTGACTTGCTCTTGCATATGATCATCATTTTTTTACATATATTGCAGTTCACTGAATTGTTGAAATTTAATTTCTTTGGCTTTTATGGATGGAAATTGTACAAAATTATTCTTTTTTGCAATTCAGATCATATCTCAGGTTATGTCAAAAAATTGCTTTTGGTTTGTGGTTACGAAATTTTAAATTAAATTTTTTTCTTGGCGTAATCAATTAAATAATTAATATAACACTATATTTTAACTAAATTAACAAAAAACATTGTTTAAATTACGTTTCCCACTTTACCCCAATATCATAATTTGAACATAACTTAGCACCATATAAACAATGTTAAATTATTTGAAAAATATGGAAAAAAGAAAATTTATACAAAAACCGAAATTAAAACCGAAACCGTAACATGGAACCGGTATACCGAAACCGTTTCGTTAAAAAACTTAAAACCGAAACCGAAACGCAGAAAAAACCGAAACCGAAACCTTTATTCGTTTAGGTTTCAATCCTTGATTTCAACTATACATGATAACTCTGTATTGACTTCCATTTGTTTATTAAGTTTAGTTTGTTCCAGAGGTTCATGTGGGGTCCAATTTTTATTCGAGTTATAAATGTAGTAACCAAAAAATTCGCTTCAAAAAAAGTTGTTCACAAAGTCAATTCATCCCTGGTAAATTCTACCCCGGACTATTCTTTTATTGATAATTTTTTTCCAGCGATCATTTTTCCAGGGACAATTCTCAAAGATTTTACACGAATTCTTTACCGGAGAATTATTTTTCGAGGCAATTTTTTGGTTTTAATATGAACAGCATATCGAAAGTCTTTCACATTTCCATCACCGTTAAAAATTAAGATATATTTTATCAAACTCCCTAACATCATAATATCATTATTGCGTTTTAAAGATGTGGGTTTTATTAGAGGTGTCACGCTCGGTACACCAATCTCACCAACATATACAAATGAAATATGTATTTTTATGCATTCTGAAAAAAAACACGTGATTCAGCGTGATTCACGTGAATCACGCGTGATCACGCGAGATTGTGATTGAATCCTAATTTTACTCACGTGATTGTGAGTGAGTGTGAGTGGAGCAAAAAAGACCGTGAGTGAGTGTGCGTGATTAGAAAAATTCTTTCGTGAGTGAGTGTGAGTCAAAACTCACTCACGTGCCCATCTCTAGTGTAGGGTATAACAATGTGAACGGATCACGCTCATTTTTTGAGCACCTATTGATAAATGATTGGGCTACAGTTCACTTTACCGGCCGAAGTGAAATTAAAAAAAAAAAAAAATCACGCGCTTTATTTTCGCAAAAAAAAATACCAAAATTAAAAATAAGCGCCGCTCGGACCCGTGGTGACCTTGAAAAACCAAAAAGTGGTGCACCCACTTAAAAGTACATATGGGTACTCAAATGAAAGGTAATTTCCTCACGATTCCAAATCTGTAAGATCCGTCAATCCTAGCACCCCTACACCAATTTATGTTTTTCCAATAATATGTATATGTTTTATGAGCCACTTGTATGTAATAATTGAAGTATATAAGAATGTATAACATTAAGATTTTTAGATTTCTATAGTAGAAATATATGTGGTGCTGAAAAAAATGAAACCTTTTTCAAAAAAATCGCGCGGTATATACCACTTTGAATGGTTAACACACATATGTGTAGGGTATTTATAGTCGGCTTAGATCGACTATAATTTTGATAAGCCTAACTATCATAATAACACCTACTATAAAATATCTCTACTTTAAAATTTCCCATGTGATCTAACCTTCCCAACTGGTTTTAGTTAATATTCAATTGTAATGCTTTCACATGATTTTTTCTGTTCTCAAAATGTATCCATACACGCCGAAAAAAAAGGCTCTCCCAAACATAATTTTGCAGTCATTACATATATCTTTGGAGCTTTATGCAAACAAAAGTATAATTTCATTTCAAACATTATTATAAGAACAGCCAAACATACTTTTGTTTTCGTTCAAACATATGTATGTTCAGAATGAATAAGTTTCGGCGTTATTGCAAACATATATATGTTTGAATGTGAAAAACATTTTATTTACATGTAAACATATTTATGTTTACATTTGATTTTAATGAAAAAAAGTAAATTTAGTGCTAATGTCTTCTTTACACAATATTCATTTTTCCCCTTTTTTAAATTAATTTTTTTTATTTATATTATATTATGATAAACTTAAACTTTTATTTTTTTTTAATTACACATATTTTATTTATTCTTAATAATTTTATTTCCATCTATTTTCCTATTTTGAGTTCAGTGAATTACGGATGAATTGGATATTTCACAAACAGACACTATCTGTTATTAACAGTAATTGGCTGTACTTAAACAAATTCATCGACCAAAAATATCTTTTGAACTATATGAAAAGAATTATCGTGAGTGTTACTGAGTGATAAAAGTAGGCAGCGTTGTTATTTAATTGTGATATCGTTATGCCAAACATACATATAATCAAAATAATACTATTATTTTTGAATTCGTTGTCACCCAGTAACAATCCCGAATTACCAAATACATATAATTCAAAGAACCTTTTATTGACATTGGGTGTGTTAAATAGCGGAAATATCAATCATACATATATTAATATCTGATGAAAAACATATAGTAAATTTATATATAGTAGTTTATAAAAATCCGCGATTAAATCAATTTATGTTTAAATATCGTATAATAATATTTCTATCTGAAAAAAATAATTATACAATTCAATTATAAAGTAATTAGCTTTTACTCCTAATATTTATATGGTGATTTCGAATTACGTTATAATTATATTCAAACAAATCTTTTCTATCCGTGTAGATTTCTATCATTTTGCGTTTTCACCATTTTTTAAATGCGGTTTCGCAATTTTTTAAATGCATTTTTGAAAAAAAATTTGGTCGAAAAAATTTACATTTTTCGAGTTCTTCTATAGAGTTCTCTTAAAAAAAAACCAATTCCAAAATGCTGTAAGAAATGGGTATTGGATATTTAATTACCTTTCATTCAATATAACACTTGAACATATTATGAGATTTATAAAACGCAAGATATTTACAAATATATGTGACCAACTTTTTGAAAGCTCAGTACAAAAGTTATTGCCCGAAACCTATCCTATCAGTACATATCCATAGAAAATGTTTTAATTCATAATTTCAAATTCTGCGAGTCATTTCCAATAATAAAAATATAATGACATTTACTACCCAAACTTTTTTTCTCATTTTGTTGTGTAGTATTATTAAAATGCAACATACATATTATAATCTGTTTACGTAGAACTTAAACACAATGTGTGTGAACACGCCCGCCAGACCCACTCGTTGCAGCGCTCTCACTGCATTGAGTTTTGACGTTTGAAAGTGATAGATCGGCACTTGTTACATGAACATATAACAACCCGGACGCACAACCCACCCGTCTCCGCGACATTAATTGATTTAATGTTAACATATGATGTTAACATATAATATAAAACTAAACCCGTCACCGCGACCAACAAAACACAATAACCCGTCAAACGCGACAAATCGGTCACGGCAACATAATAAACAAACAAAAAACCACACCAAACATTTCGCAACCATCAACACAAACAACACCGTCAAGAAACTCTTTGCCTCACTTAGGCCGAAGACATCACGTTGTACCAGGATCACACAGTATCAACTGAAACGTATTTAATGTACAAATTTTATATATTTTATCTTTTCGCAACATATTATTGCGTCCATTTCAACTGAAATTAAATATTTCAAATTGCGTTATAATCCGCCAACTCTTCGTTCATCATACGAACATTTGGTCCGATCGAGCTACGGATTGACCCGACCCGCATGAAACAATAAAAATTTGGCATTTAATTTGTAGTTGACCCGATCCACATACATATATATTAATATATTTTCTTTACAAATTTGCCAAAGTTTTTTTTCATTTGTTTTCAGCTAATTATTCGCCGCTGCACTCGTTCGATTTTATTTGTTTTATTTGCTCATAAAACAAATAAACATAAACACTAATACACTCACAGCAAAGAGCGCTGCCGTCATGTGAATATAGGGTTGCCACGCAGTGCACTAAAAAAGTGTTTTCGTAGGATTTATAAAATTACATGTGGGAAACAAAAAATTATCCGATATTTTTTGGATATTGCCTTCTAGTTAAACCTTTAAAATTATTACAACACGTTTTTTATTCTTCTTTCATTGTGAACAAATCATTTTGATTGCCATAAATATAAATAAATACGACCCGTGGTAAAACAAAATATTTTTCGTAGATTAACCCACATTGACCCAAACATAAAAATTATTTATATATTTTGTATGAGTTTTTCGTGATAATTTTTTAGATTAAGCCATCCAATATTTATTATTGAAATATTTGAGATTGTCTCAAATTATTTGAATTATTTAAGTAGTTGAATATTTTTAAACCTAAAACAATAATAAAAAAATGGCGTTTTTTTCAATTCGGAAACAATATTATTGAATTTGAGCAAAATATTTGCGAGACCCCTACCCAAGATTTAATACTTCATGCCTTGGAGTTTTACCAGAAGCAGCTTACATTTCTGTGGAAGTTCGTATCATTCTGTACGAAGTGAAGCTGACAATCCCGATGTGGACAGAAAGAAGCTGAAGGATAAATATTCCAGATGAATATACATCTAAAACTCACCACAATAAAACTCACCACACTAAAACTCACCACAATAAAATTCACCACACTAAAACTCGCCACTATGAAATTCACCACACTAAAATTCACCACACTAAAATTAAAGAAACTAAAACTCACCACAATAAAATTCACCACACTAAAACTCACCACAATAAAATTTACCTCACTAAAATTCACCACATTAAAACTCACCACACTAAAACTCACCACAATAAAATTCATCACACTAAAACTCACCACAATAAAATTCATCACACTAAAACTTACCACTATAAAATTCACCACAATAATACTCAACACACTAAAACTCACCAACCAAAATTCAACACATCTAAACTCACCATACTGCCACACTAAAACTTATGATTTATGTATTAATTGTTTATAAAAGTCCCATACAAATATTTTAATTTCATCATAAAATGTACAATATATGTATAAATATGTAAAGTAAAGTTCAAAAATTCAAAAAAAAATCATGTTCCAGTTTATATCTTTAAAACTAATCAAGATATTTTCTCATGTTAGCACATTTTCTTTAGATCTCAATGTGAGCTTTTCACAAACAAAATAATTTTGGTTTTTTTTCAATTTATGAAAAATTTTTCATAAAAAAAAAAAATTCAAATTAACTGATTTTTATCTCCAAAACCATCAAAGATACAAACTCTAATTTCAAAACTTAAGTTCTCTCATGTTTTATTTGTACAAAACTTTTTAAATTTTTTAAATCGGTTGAGTGGTTCCTGAACTGAATTTCACCCGATTTAAGAGCACACTGCTCCACGGACCCATTGTTGCCCCCGATTAAGCAACTTATCAGACCGACATTTTGAGCCAAAAAGGAATCATGCCGATGTGGCTAACTTAGCCTGCAGTATCGCCAGTGTTGCCAAAGCAGCCATTTTATGGCTAGATTTAGTCATTTTTGGAATTTTTAGCCATTAAATTCTCATAATACTATTAGCCGGAAATTTAGCCACATTTTTATGTTACACATTTTAGCTATGTTTCATAAGATTTACATTTGCATGAGTTGAAATTCAAAAAACACAATTCATACGTTTAAACTTAATTAAAATATATATTAAATAAATTGTTCTACAAGTTCGTATCTCTGGATTGTGTACAAAGTAAAAACACACTTATGTTTGGTTTAAATTATTACAATTAACTTTTTTTATTCACTTTAATAAACAACTTTACTAATAACAAATTCTAACAACTGCTGAATGTCCACTATTTAACTTGACATTGTTCTTACATGAGATGCACTCGATCACTTTCCAATCACTACAGAAGTGCTGTGCCTCAGATGCGGTGCCCTTATATCAGCACCAGTTCGACACGTTTCAACAAGCTTCGACATGTTTCACGCAAAAGAGCAGCGCTTGCAAATGATGACGTCATTACTCAAATTACGCGACAACAAAATGAATTTATGAAACAGTTTAACGACAGTCCGGCTCGCGCGTTTGACTTGAAAGACTCTCAGCAGTGTGTGTTTCCAAAAATTGAAATAAACTCATTTTCAGGAGATTACAGAGAATGGAATTCTTTTCGTGACTTATTTCTTAGCGCAGTTGACGGCCGGAGAGGACTAACAAATACTCAAAAGTTTTATTTTCTCAAATCGTATTTACGTGACGAAGCGCTTAAAATAATTGAGCATATTCCAATATGTGACGCGAACTATATGAGTGCATGGGAACGGTTGGAACGGCGGTATAATCGTAAAACTCAAATCGTTAACTCATATATTGATTCTTATTTGAATTTGCCTCACGTGAGTTCTGATACTTGTCTTAGAAAAGTTGTAGATAAAGCAGATGAGGTGATTCGCGCATTGAATGCTCTCGACTCTAACGATCGCGATCCGTGGGTTGTGTATATTCTGTTATGTAAAATGGACTCAGAAACGCGTCAAGCTTGTGCAACAGAATTCATTGACAAGAACAAACTATCTATAGAAAGTCTAATAGAATTTTTGGAGGCACGATGTGAAGCTTTAGAAGCGTGTCAAGGTCATACAAATTTAAAGTTAAAATATGTACCTAAAGCGAAAGCTTTTTCTACAGTGATAAACACATCGTGTCCAAAATGTGAAAATGAACATTTGCTCATAGATTGTTCCGAATTTTTGTCTTTGAACATATATTCTCGTCGCGATTTTGTTAAACGTGCCCGCGTCTGTTTTCTTTGATTCCGTAGTGGTCACATTTCTGCTAAATGCAAATCCAGGGAAAATGCAAAATATATGCTACTCGACACCACACTTTGGTACATATCGATGCGGGAAGTTTATCTCATGCAGTAACTAGTAACATTTCGACATCCAATGAAGATCCTACAGAACCAGTAGTGGCTGTAAGCGCACACGCTCAAAAACTTTCGCGGCATTCTGCACTTTTACCTACATTTGTAGCGATAATAAAAGATGAATACGGAAATAAATATAAAGCTCGCGCATTACTGGATACGGGATCGCAAGTGTCATTTATAACGGACAGACTTGTTAGACTAATGAACTTGCGGCGTCGTAAAGCCACGTTGGCTATTTCTGGAATTTGAGCAGCTAATGTTGGAGTATCAAAGGGAGTAGTAAATATTACGCTTATGTCAAGAGTCTCTTGTGAAAAACTAAATATAACAGCTTATATATTAGATAAAATAACCACTCTTGTTCCAAGCGAACCTTGTGAAAATATCACGTATCATCAATTCAGTCATTTTGAATTAGCTGATCCGAATAATTTTACACCGGGTCCTATTGACATATTGATAGGGTCAAATTATGCTTGGGGAATTCTCGAGCCCGGCTGTCAAATCGACCTAGATGGTGCTACAATTGCACAAAAATCTACGTTTGAGTGGTTAATGGTTGGCAGTAAAATTGAGTCTCATGCAGTAGTACTACACAATTCTATTGAAGATATCAATATATTATTAAAAGGATTCATGGAACTAGAGGAAGTGAAATTAGCTAATAATTCTACTTCAGATCCTGCAGAAATGTTATTTTGTTCGTCAGTTTGTCGTGGATATGAAAATAAATACGAAGTTCCATTAATGTTTAAGATGTTTCTTTCGGCGAAACTCTTCCAGGAGCTATATCCCGCATGATTGCTATGGAGAAACGTTTCGCAAAAAATTTCGAACTTAAGAATGCATACGTACAGTTTATGCGGGAGTATGAAACTCTTGGCCACATGGAACATATTCCTCCTGACGAAATCGCAACGACTTCTGGCAATATATTTTACTTGCCGCATCACGCGGTTATTACCAATAAAATTCGCGTTGTGTTCGATGGTTCGCACAAGGATAGCTTCGGGAAGAGCTTGAATGAAACATTACACATTGGTGAGCCAATTCAGAGAGAACTTTTAAATATTTGTATTCGTTTTAGACTACATAAATACGTCTTCGCCGCCGATATTATTAAAATGTTTAGGCAGATTTGGATATCCAAAAGAGAGCGAGATTTTCAAAGAATTGTATGGCGTGAGCCGCCATCTGATCCGATGCAGCACTTTCGCTTAAAGACGGTCACATATGGTACATCATCGGCTCCGTTTTTATCTGTACGCGTTCTGAAGCAGCTTGGTGAGGACTACGAGACAAAGTTTACTCTAGGGGCAAAGGCATTACTTAATGATTTTTATGTTGATGATTGTTTATCTGGAGCCGACAGTATTTCAGAAGTAATTGAATTGAAAAACCAATTAGTTGACGTCCTCGCCTGTGCTGGACTGGAATTAAGTAAATGGAAATCAAACTGTTCCACGCTAAAAGTCTCCGATGCTGCTGTTGTTGATATTGGAGAAATGCCGTTGGCGAAAATACTTGGTCTAGTTTGGAATGGTAAATCTGACAAATTTTCATATAAAATTTCACTGCCGAACTCGATAGGTGCAACGAAACGGACCCTTTTGTCAGATGGTCCTAAAATTTTTGATCCGCTGGAACTCGTTGCTGCTTCTACAATTATCGTGAAACTTATGTTTCAAGAAACGTGGCTGCTTCCGTTGAAATGGGATGATTCGCTTCCAGAGCCCATATTATCGAAGTGGCTATGTTATCGTGAACAGTTGCCCTTTCTGGAACAAATATCAATACCAAGAAGATTCACTTTGAGCTGCACATCTTTCGAGCTACATTGTTTTTGCGACGCATCGCAGCAGGCATATGCATCTGCGATATACTGTAGATGCGTTTCGGAAATTGGTGAGTACGAAATACGCCTTATTACGTCAAAGGCACGTGTAGCTCCAGTCATGCCAGTGAGTCTACCCTGACTAGAGCTGTGTGGAGCTCTGTCCTTAAGTCGTTTACTGGATCGAGTGAAAGCCGCTCTTGCAATATCAAATCACCGCATATATTGTTGGACAGACTCCCAAATAGTTTTGTGTTGGTTGTCATCACCGCCCCGACGCTGGAAGGTTTTTATCGCCAATCGTTCAAGCGAAATTCTTGACAGTGCACCTCGATCAGCTTGGAACCACATTGCTTCAGCCGACAACCCAGCAGACCTTCCAACGAGAGGAGTACAGCCGATAAATCTTGTTAATTCACATCTTTGGTGGAACGGACCCGCATGGCTCCAGCATCATCACTCAGAGTAGCCTGAGGGTACCGTTGCAGAGGAGCCCACTGCAGCATTCTCTGAGGAAAAGGTTCACAAGGTATTTGCGGGACCTGCTGTACGTGAGGAATACTTTTTAGTCACTTTAATACAGAAAATATCATCATGGACTAAACTAGTTGGTTCAACTGCATATGTACTTCAATTTATTCAGAAATGTCGAAACACTCATGTAAGTTACTTGCTAAAGGTAATGTTTAAGGTGGTCACAAATGGAATTTTCTGAGGATATTTCCTGCTTGGAAAGATCACATCAGATTCGTAGGAACTCCCGTCTAGCTGCCGTTTCCCCCTTTATTGATTGTCACGGACTATTACGGGTTGGTGGAAGGTTAAGCGCAGCACCGTCTGCTTCGTACAATAGCAAACATCCTGTTATTCTACCTAAGCAACATGCTGTCACTTGGCTCATTCTTCATTATCTTCATAAACGATATCTTCATGCCATTTAATATGGTTGGAACTGACTATGCTGGTCCCCTGAGTATACGTATCTCTCGCTCCCGAAATGCAGAACATGGTCGCTGCTATATTTGCCTATTTGTATGTATGTCAACAAAGGCTCTTCACCTAGAGCTTGTAACTGACCTCACAACTGATGCTTTCCTTGCGGCCTATCGTCGATTTGTGGCTCGCCGCGGACGTCCTTCGGTTATCTTTTCAGATAACGCAACGCGGCTTTCTGAGTTTCAAAGTCTTTTTCAAAATTCAGGGTTTAACGAACGCGTTGCGAAAAGCTTAGCAACTGAAGGCACATGATGGGATTTTGTTCCTCATTAACTATGGGAGGCGAACATCAAATGCGTAAAACAACATCTTCGACGTGTTATTGGAGAGCAGGTTCTCACATATGAAGAGTTGTATACACTGTTAACGCAAATCGAAGCGCTCCTAAACTCTCGGCCTTTATATGCTAACTCAGATACGGACCTTAATCCTATTACTCCGTCGCATTTTTTGGCTGGTCGCTCAATAACATCGATTCCTGAACCTTGTCTCCGAAACATTGAAGAAAACCGTTTATCTCGATGGCAACTGATTCAAAGTATGATCCAAGGGTTCTGGAAAAGGTGGAACATCGATTATCTCACATCGCTACAGCAGCGCTCTAGATGGCAACAGATACAGCGAGTCTATGAAGTGGGAGATTTGGTCATAATCAAGGACACGGATATGCCGCCATCTCATTGGGCCATGGGAAGAGTGCAGGTGTTACATCTAGGAAACGATGGTCATGTTCGCGTGGTAACACTTAATACTCGAAATGGATTGTTGAAGCGTTCAATAACAAAACTAGCACTTCTCCCAATACATGTGACTGAGTCCTGAAAACAGGACGTCAGCGGGCGCCGGGATGTTTGGGAACCAAACACATTAAAATTATTTTGAGCCTGTTTCTGTATTATTTTGTTATTATTTGTAATCGATAAATTGTTTTGTATTCATATTTTGTATATTTTGTTACTACGCAACACACGACCGATCTTGTTATCCCGTTATAATTTCTGTAAAATTAAAGCAAAGGAGATCTGGGGAGTTTGGCAACGAGTTAGTGACAGTAAAAGGTTGAACTAGAGCGGTCGTGCGGTGCGCACTTTGTTTAATTTAATCTTCTTAAAAAATCATTTTATGTGTATGCAATTCATCAACCTCGTGCTTATAAATTATTTTTCTATTCCGTTGATAATATATTAAACTAAATACAGCTAGTCGCTCGCTGAGTTAACAATAAGCGAAATAGAAAATTTTAAAATTTTAATATTAGGGTGACCATAGGTAGATAAAAATATAATATTAAAATAGAATTCTCTCGATAACTCCCTTTTTTAAAAATTTAAACCAAAAAAATGTTAAAGAGTGTCCTTTTGCTAACAAACTGTACAAATTTTAGTGTGGTGTTCGGGCTCGTTCCAAAGTTATTAATAAAAATGTTTTATAAGAAGACATTTTCATATCAAATTTTTATTATATGAGTTAACAATAAGCGAAAGAGAAAATTTTAAAATTTTAATATTAGGGTGAACATAGGTAGATAAAAAATATAATATTAAAATAGAATTCTCTCGATAACTCCCTTTTTTAAAAATTTAAGCCAAAAAAATGTTAAAGAGTGTCCTTTTGCTAACAAACTGTAAAAATTTCAGAGTGGTGTTCAGACTCGTTCTAAAGTTATTAATAAAAATGTTTATAAAGTAGACATTTTCATATGAAATTTTTATTATAAAATTATGTAATTATTTTCTTTGCAATATTATTAAACTATAAAAGCCTTTAAAATTTATTTTCTAGCTTTTAAAAAGAATAATTAATTTGGGGTGACCATATTTTTTTAGGTGGCCAACCGTATCCTGCAGTGTAAGACTAACCATAAATAAATCTGTACTAGAATATTGACTAGTTGAAAATCTACTAGTTCATATTTTGACACAATATACCAGTTATGAGATTAGATTTAAAGTTCCGGTTGGATAAAAATGAGTAGAAATATGATTTTTGTGGATTATCATCCAATTGAAATTTTTTTACTCAAAAATCATCCGAAGATCCTCTAATATCACCTTTTTACATATTTTACAACACATAAATATATCCAAACAATACTATTTGTCATTATACTGGTATGTTGCATACCAGTTGTACTACTAGTTGAAACCTTATGCAGAGTAGGACAATTGTCTTTTCCTATGACATCGCCATGTAAAAAATACCAGTTGGTTATATGAAAATAGGATCGATTTTTAACTAGTAGTGGTATTTTTTTAACTACTTATTTTATTAGATAATAACTAGTTGGTTACACTGCAGGGTAAATATAGATCTTTAGACTGAACTTTACTTTAAAGTCCGAAATATTTTTTTTTTCTTCTTCAAACTATCCCCTCTGTTTGGCAAAAGTAAAATAAATATATACATTTGGGTGCGGTCGGAACTGTGGTAGAAAAACCAAAAAACTGGTACACCTAGCTATATGATCGTTTAGGTACTCAAATGAAAGGTAATGATCTTACGATTGTCAATTTGTAATTATTTTCATGTCCCGATAACCAATATTCTAGTACAGATTTATTTATGGTTAGTCTTACACTGCAGGGTACGGTTGGCCCCCTAACAAATATGGTCACCCCAAAATTAATTATTCTTTTTTAAAGCTTGAAAATAAATTTTAACGGCTTTTATAGTTTAATAATATTGCAAAGAAAATAATTACATAATTTTATAATAAAAATTTCATATGAAAATGTCTACTTTATAAACATTTTTATTAATAACTTTAGAACGAGTCTGAACACCACTCTGAAATTTTTACAGTTTGTTAGCAAAAGGACACTCTTTAACATATATTTATTTTAAATTTTTAAAAAAGGGACTTATTGAGATAATTCTATTTTAATAATATTATATTTATTATCTACCTATGGTCACCATAATTTTAAAAATTTGAATACTTCCTCTTTTGCTAATTTTTATAACCTTTATATGGTCGTTTAAATGGTTTCAGTAAGTTAATTATTTCCTAAGTTACAATAAATTAAGCAAACGCAACATTGTGCATTTTTTGTTAGTTTTTCAAATTTCAAGGACTCATATCTCTGAAACCACTGTAGTTAGGAAACTGAAATTTTGCGTTTCTCTTAACTTTAGCTATAAAATCATTCAACATATTTCATTTATTTCTAAGATGGTGCTGCCAAAAATTTTAAAATTTTTAGTTGATTTGACGTGGAATAACCCATATATATTATTAATAATAATAAATATTTAAAAAAATTAAATAAAAAATGCAGGATTCAAACACGCGTCCTCGTACATAGAAGGCAGACATTGTGACATTTTTTAAACGAATTTTTCGTTTAATATAAATGTTATACATTTTTTTTATTTTTATTTTGACACACAAAGAACTTTCGTTCAGAATAAGTTATTTAATTTTTTAGAATAAATAATTTATTTTTACAGTAAATATGTAAACTTTTGCGAGCAAAATTTAAGCACCTTGCAAAAGAAATTCTTTTGTAAACGTTTTTTTCTATGCGTTTATGTTAGGGCAGATCGAAATTTTTTTCCCAAATTTATAATAGGGCTTAAAAGTTGCATTGTGCTGCTAGAGTTTACCACAAACAATTTGAGTCAACAAAAATAATGCCCTGTGTTCGCGCATTGCAGATAATGTTTAAAAATACTTTAAATCCATATTTTTATTTTTTCACCATCTACATAATTTGTTTTTGGATCGTAATAGACTCAAAAAAATCTCCTAAAATTTTGAATAATATCATATTCTCGCGCATGAATTTGATCAAGTACAAACAAATGGGCATTTTCCTTGGTTAAACGGTTCTAAAAACGGCATGGGTGGTTATTTTTACATGTAATTTTTTTATAGAAATTCTTAGGTGTGATGAATTCCAATTTGTTAACGATAAATTTCTATCAGGTATAGTTTTTGAAAAAAAAATCCTGGTGCTTTTCCCATTATCAAATTTTTTTGGCGATATTGGGTTTATAAGTAATATAATGTTCCAAGAATTGATCACAAACAATTTCACACAAAAAAAATCAAAAAGAACATGGAAGAAAATTACGATTGTTTGGACTTCAAGGACGATGCACAGCCACAAGATTTGTTTTAAAAATATTAAAATTTAAGGAGGGCGTTAATAGATTCTGAATATAACTTGTGGAGCTTATTCTGATGCAAAACACAATATTTTTTTTACCTTAAACATAAATTTATATTTCTTTTTTTACCTTCGGCTGAATTGCGCGAGCACTGGACGATATTTGTTTTGGACTAAAATTGTATGAGAGAAATTTCAGGACCGTTATGTATCTTTTAGGACCAATAACGACAACAAAACTTAAAGCAAAAGAAATGAAATCAGTAAAAAATTGTATAATGGGCAAAGAAACAGACTTAAGATATTTTTTTTTTTTCAAAAACTATACCCTATAGAAATTGACCGTAAACAAATATGAATCCAAGAATATCTATAAAATAAATTACATGTAAAAATAACCAGCCATGCCGATTTTAGAACCGTTTAACCAATGAAAATGTCGATTTTTTGTACTTTTTCAACTTCAAGGTCGATGCGCGAGCATCGAAAATTGATGAAATTTTAGGAGGACATTAATAGATACAATTTCTGCAAACCTAGTTGAACTACAGATGTAAATTTTTCAATAAATTTTTATCCATTACTTTCATTCATTTCTTCATTCGGTTTATTCCTAGTCAGACTTCTTTACTTTACACTATAAGACTTTAAGTTATGTTTACCGCTGATTTTTTTGGTTTTAAAACTTAGTTGTCAACTCTGCAGTATACAAATATAGCACGCAGCTGCAGAAGATGTGTTTGCATGTTTAAGCATTGAGACGGCAAATTTTTCATGTTTTCAATGTTCGCTCTCTAATTTTTCGATCGCCGCCTGCATTCTCTTCAGGCAGTAATAGTTGATATGCCATCTTTATGGTTTTACCATCGCATGGTTTTATCATAGCATATTATTTTTATGTATTTTAGCCGAAAAAAACACTTAAGTGCTTGCCATTCCTTTGAGTCGTCAGTGGTGCTTCCATCTTATGATGAGGAAAATATTTGTTTTATTTATTTATTTATTTATTTATTCATTTATTTATTTATGTGTAGATTTTTCTTGTGGTTGTGGGTAACAATATTTAGTTGTATTTGTACTATACAAATAACCCTGCAGTGTAAGACTAACCATCAATAAATCTGTACTAGAATCTTAACTAGATGAAAATCTACTAGTTCATATTTTGACACAATATACCAGTTATGAGACTAGATTTAAAGTTCCTGTTGGATTAAAATTAGTAGAAATATGATTTTTATGGATTATCATCCAATTGAAATTTTTTTTACTTAAAAATCATCCGAAGATCCTCTAATACCAGCTTTTTACATATTTTACAACACATAAATATTTTACAACTTTTTCGTCTATATCCAAAAAATACTATTTGTCAACCATACATACTATATCGTACTTTCAACTAGTTTAAACTCGGCAATTACTGATGTGTTTTCAACTAGTCAGAATCATCTAGGATTCTACTGGTATGTTGCATACCAGTAGTACTACTAGTTCAAACCTTATGCAGAGTAGGACAATTGTCTTTTCCTATGACATCGCCATGTAAAAAATACTAGTTGGTTATATGTAAATAGGATCGATTTTTAACTAGTAGTGGTATTTTTTTAACTACTTATTTTACTAGATTATAACTAGTTGGTTACACTGCAGGGAACTGTTTTCAGATATATAATTGTTTCAGAATTATATTCATCCATATAATTTTCCGAATTAATAAAAATAAATGTGTTATTTAATTAATTATCACAACAAAGTAAAATAACCAAATTAAAGGCATTGTAGTAATTTCTCTACATATTTCTGGACGTATAAATAAAGACAAAATGTAGGCTTTTTTAAACATTTGTAATGAAATTTTGAATACAAAAACAACTACATCAGTTGAGTAAAAATAAATACAAATGTTTTTGGACGGAAATCGAATACATATGTATTTATTTTAAAGACAGTTTTAGTTATTTTTAATACAGTATTTTTTTCAGTGTATAAGTAAATTTACAGTCTATTGGCTAAACTTCAGCCATTTAATCGCGACAATGGCTGTTTTCAACAAACCATAAATATAATGGAACCCTTTATTTTATGTTCGGTGCTTGAGTAGACAAGTAGTAACTTCTTTGAGAATTTCATTTGATCGAATACCATTATTTGTCTGTTCAGTTGAAATTACTGCTTTATTATTACTTCTTTTACTACCTGCACTATTAACAGATCGAAAATTAAATACTTCTTTCTTCGACCCAGCCAGAGGAAGTGACCCTATTTTATACCAACATTTATTTTGATTTTTTGAACACCCAGAAATGTATATTTTAACTAAACCAGGGTTTGGAATACCTTCTCATAATTTTTAGTCAAGAGTCTGGAAAGAAGGAAACCTTTGGATCTCTAGGAATAATTTCAGCAATATAAGCTATTGTTTTATTAGGATTTATTGTATGAGCTTATCACATATTTACAGTAGGAATAGACTCGAGCTTATTTCACTTCATGCTTCCTGATTCATGAATCAGGACACCGAAATATATCAGAAATGATAAGTTTCGTTTCGGTAGGAAATTCTTGTAGAACAGTGTAATTTACAAGAATTTTCTACCGAAACGAAACTTATCAATTCTGATATATTTCTGTCTCCTGATTCATGAATCAGGCAGCATGGCGTACTCAAAACCACCACGTCGAGATTCGAGTCAAAGTTGCGAAAAATGCTATTTTTGGTACTTTATATCGCAATTTATCTCACGATTTCGACAATATGAACCTGTCTCTACAGATAATTGGTAAATAAAATCTGTGTCCAGATATTAGTTTTTGCAAAAAATCGAAAATAAATTTGTGGTCCCTAATAATTGTGTCGATAGAGTAATTTATCACAATTCTCTAAGCTCTCTTAATTATTTTTTTAATTTAAGTTAGTAATGTTTTTGCTGTCAAATGTTTGGAAAAATATTTTAAACTTTATCTTACTGAAATTTTTTTTGAGATTTTTTTAATGTTTGTATTTGAAATATTTCAATAAAACCGCAGTGATATACAATATCATACGGAAATAATTTATTGAGGCTAGATGCAAAAACAGACAAAATTATTTGCATGTAATGTCCGCATTATAGGACACATGATAGGGAAAATATGCACTGCGTAATCATCTGGTGTGTATTTGATTCGGCAGTTTTAAAGGGTAAAACAAAAATCTATTACACACCCGCTTTCAACGAATGCTGAAATTTTTGAAAATTTGACAAAAAAAAAAATAAATAAACGCCACTCTACAGCTAATTATTATTAAATTTGAATTGAATGTATTGTTTGGAAAATATTTACTGCATAATTGCATGTATGGAAATATATTTCGTGACGCATTATTATGTTTAGCATGCACTACACCATTTCCAACTCAAATTGAGAAAATTCGAAATGAGATTGAGATTTTCCATATGATATTGAGTATATTCCAAATGAAATTGAAATTTTCATTTGAAATTGAGAAAATTCCAAATTGAGAAAGTTCCAAATGAAATTGTGATTATTTTAATTGAAATCGAGATTTAAATTGAGATTTCCATTTGAAATTGAGAAAACGCCTAATTAAATAAAGGTTTTTCAAAATGAAATTAGATAATTACAAACGAAATTAAGATTTTCCATTTTAAATTTAAAACGATATTGAGATTTTCCACATGAAATTGTGGAAAATTCCTAATTTAATTTCAAATGGAAAAATCTTAATTTCATTTGTAATTTTCTCAATTTCATTATCAATTATCCCAATGTCAAGTCGCAAATCTCAATTTCATTTACAATTTTCTCAATTTCAAATGGAAAATTTCAATTTCATTTGGAATTTACTCAATATCATATGAAAAATCTCAATCTCATTTCGAGTTTTCTCAATTTAATTTGGAATCAAATGGAAAATTTCAATTTTATTTTGAAATTTCTTAATTTTTCATGGAAAATCTCAACTTCATATTATATATTTCAATTTTTAAATCAAATTTCATTTAGAATATTCTCATTTTAGAATGGAATATCTCAATTTCATTTCGAATTTTCTTAATATCATATTAAAAATCTCAATATCATTTTGAAATTTCTCAATTTCAGTTATAAATGGTTTAGTACATTCTAAACATAAAAATGCGTCACGAAATATATTTCCATACATTCAAATATGCAGTAAATATTTCCCAAACAGTACATTCAATTTAAATTTAATAATGATTAGCTGTCAATGATTTTGTCAAATTTTCAAAAATTTCAGTCAATCGCTCAGAAGCATTCGTTGAAAGCGGGTGTGTAATAGATTTTTAAACACTGTCATCACATGCAAATAATTTTGTCTGTTTTTGTGCCTATTCCGACTACATTATTTCTGTATGACATTGTATATCGCTGCTCCATTTTAATGAAATTCAAATACAAACATTAAAAAATATTACAGTAAGATAATGTTTAAAACAATTTTTCAAAAATATGACAGCAAAAACAATGTGATCTAAAAGTAAACAATAATTAAGAGAGCGAGGTAACACAGTTTTATTTCCAATTATCCGTAGGGCAAGGATCATATTTTATTTTGTGATAAAGTTTGCATCTGCGGCATATCGAAATCGTGAGATAAATTTTGCAAATTAAATTTTTGCAAATTATCGAAGTGGTGGGCAAATTCTGAGTACGTAGCTTAAATCAGGAGACCGAAATCTATCAGAAATGATAAGTTTCAGTTTGGTAGAATTCAACAATCCGCAATTTGTAGAACAGTGTTATTGATGTACCTACTGGAATTAAAATTTTAGTGGATTAGCAACCCTCCATGGTTGTCAAGAATTATTCAATACATTAAAATCACAACTTATCAATCCAGCAATATTACAATATCCATATTTTACCAAACCATTTGTATTAACCACAGATGTATCCAGTTATACATTAGGAGCAGTATTTTCGTTGGTTACGATTTACCAAATGTGCACATCCGAGCAAAAGCTTGATATGGGATTGTACGTCAATAAAAGATTTGAAAAATGTAAGAAAACTAATGTTTTTATGACACGGTTTTGGAAGATGAAGTTAGTAATAATGAAGTAATAGAAAGATGTACCGAAAATCCATTGAGCATACAGCTGACTTTGAAGAAAAATGCTAAATTTAAAAATACGCGAATTAGCTTTGAACAAGAAAGATATAATATTTGAATCTATAGCTCTAGAAGAATTTAAAAAAATATTTAACAAGTTGCAACAAGAGAGAAATAATTAAAAAATATTACTGTATGAGGAACTAAGAAGAATTTTATGCAAAGAAACCCAGGAAATATTAATAAAAGAGTATCATAATTATACACATGAAGGTCATTTAGGTGTAAAAAAAAACAATGTTAAAATTAAAACAGAGATATATAAGGAAAGATATGAGCAAAATGATAAAAAATATGTACTTAATTGCGAACAATGTAAGATAAATAAACAAACGAAACAAAAGAGAAATTCACTTTAACAGATACGCCAGGAACAAGTTTTGAAGTGGTATCGATATATACCGCATGGCCTTTACGCCGTGTCGAATCATTATAGATATATACTTACGATACAATTCGAATTAACGAAATATGTAGTAGCATGTCCAATGGAGACAAAAGATGCAAAAACTTTAGCTAAAACTTCAGTAGAAAGTTTATATTAATATATGGCAATTTTAATATTTTAAAATCGGATAGATGTACAGAGTTTACTAACCAATTAGTGTCTGACATATGTAACCTTTTAGCTATTGAGCAGATCTTTAGTGCTCCGTATCATCATGAGACTTTGGCCTCGATAGAAAGAAATCATGGGGTACTTAAGGAATTTTTATTAAATTTTTGTAAAGATGATGAATGGGACTATTGGATCCTATATAACACTTTCGCATACAATACTACTCCGCATGTAGATAAAAATTACTCGCCTTATGAGCTATGTTTTGGAAAGCTATCATATTTGCCAAACGATAAAATTAATAAATTGGAAATAGCGTACAACACAGATAATTATGCAAAAGAATTAAAACATATATTCAAATTTTCATTTGAGAAAACAAAAAATTTAATAGAAAAGTTGAAGAAGAAACGAATACAGAAAAATTATATTACAAATCCACTCATATTAGAGGTAGAAAAATTAGTACTAATAAAAACATTAATAGAAAGAAAAATCAACCACCATATCGTGGAATATTTAAAGTAATTAAAAGAGAGGGAGTAAAATCTTTTTTAAAAATTCAAGGTAAATGAAAAAAAAAATATCATAACATATCAACAACATGTTATAGAAATGGCTTATAACAGAAAATAAATCTTAAATAAAAAAATATATATATAAAAAATATATATAAATATATATATATATATATATATATATATATATATATATATATATATATATATATATATATATATATATATATATATATATATATATATATATATATATATATATATATATATATATATATATATATATATAAATATGGCTAGTTTTAAGCTTAACAAACATTGTTAGTTCTAAGTCTAAAAATTATTATTTTTGATTGAAGTAAAAAAAAAATATAATTTTTTTTCACTTAAGGGTGAGAGTCTTATGTACCCAATTACGTCAAATATTTACGTCACTATATTTTATTCTATGTTTTTATTTGTCAAAAGAGTTATGTCGAATGAATGTCAAAATTATAAATGTCAAACTAGAATTAAGAGTATAAATAGGATGTTTTTATGTAAATAAAATTAATCATCACTGAACAGCCAAACAATCGGCATTCCTTTTAATTAAGTCAATTATCGGCACACTATATTGCCTTGGCACTTTTGAGTGCCGGCATTAAAACAAACTTTAGGCCAGTGGCACAACATTAGGCAGGACCTAAATTTCTTGTTAAAAACATTCCCCTAAGCATCCATTATTACAATGGTACTCAATTAAACTATTCGCCTGCCATCTTATGAGCCCTAGGATTAGTTTTTTTTTTTATTTACAATAGGTGGATTAACAGGATTAGTATTCGCTAATATTTTATTCATTGATTCCTTTTATATACAGGACTTTCAACAAATCCTAAATGATTAAAAAGTCAATTTGTAATTATATTTTTTGGAGTAAATGTAACATTTTTCCCCCAACATTTTTTTTAGGACTAGCAGGTATAAAGGGGTTTCCCTTTGCAGCTCTAATTACTATTTGCTGCGCTCCTCATCTCATTTTTTATTTAGTGAAGCTCTTGTACTTATTCTTGTGTGTCCAGAATTTTCAATTATGGTGCTGCAACTTCGACTTCAAAATCGTGCTCCGTGACATAAATATCGTGGGCCTTTAATTCTTCAAGCTTTCGCAGCTCTACTTTCGTACTAGCAGTTGGAATATCGCGAGTCGCCAGCTCCTTCTTTAGTTGGTTGACCTTAAGCTGTTCGATTTTAACCATTTTGTATCACAATCCCACTTCTGACACTTACTTACTTATTTGATATAATGGTCTATATTTATTGTAGAAGAAATCTTTATAATACATATAGTTATCACACAATTTACAGAGATTTGGTATTAAGCTACCTTACATCTAAAAAAAAAAAATATTATTTGAATTTACATTTATCTTATATTTTATATAACTAATGGCAATTTGCGAAGGAAACTACAAACAAAAACCTTCGATAGATATATTAAAAACTAAAAGGTTGACTAGAGTGAAAAATGCTGTATGTAATAGTACAATAAAGAATTATGATATATTAACAAAAATAATAAATTAACCAACAAAAAAAAATTATCAAAAATTATAAATTAACATGTATACATATACAAATATAATAGCGCTACGGATCAAATAAACTAGATATCAAAGAATTTTCGGACATACTGCAATTTAGTTTGAATTTGTCAGTTATTTTTGGTATTATATTATTGTGGTCCGAAAATTTCAGTATTTTTTCCTAAATAATTTTTTCCAGAATTTTACTTAAGCTACTAAGTAGACTTATTGGTCGATAGCTGTCAGGTTTGCAAGCTTCTTTTCCAGGTTTAGCAATTGGTATTACTTTTGCAACCTGTATTAATACACTGTCAAAAGAATCTGATCCAAGATTTGCAAATACCTTATGATTCATAAGAAATGTCTCAGCAAGGGCGTTTGATTTATGTTCATTACGAAATAATGTTTCATTTCCTTGAACTAAAGGTGGAAGAAGTAAAACATTTTTTTTAAGTATTTTTGAAATATTCCAAAAAGGTTTTGAGCCTTTTTGAAGAGATGCTAATTTTAAATTCCACGTTTTGTTTCTGAATTTAATTATTTGTTGACGAATTAAAACTGTATACCTTTGCAGTACATTATAATCATTTTGCTGTCTGTACCTACTCCATTCACGACGATAGTAATTTCTGATTTTTATTAAATTTCGAATGAACCCTGGCAACATAATTGACCTGGGGAACAATTTTAGGAACTGAAGTTTCGACAGCATTCATTATTTTACCAGTCAAAATTTCTACATATTGGTCAATTTGGTGTTGTTAATTTCCATAGGTTCAGATGATAAAGCATTTTTAAAGTATGGTTTGTATAATTTCCAATTAGTATTTTTGTGATCATAATTTAAATTGCTATGATAAATACCATTAACCGCAAGATTAAACATAACTGGAAGGTGATCCGAACTAAATTTATTTAATGCTATTGGTTGTGAAATAAGTGACGGTATGTTCGATATAATTAAATCTAATGTAGAAGGACTTGATCTAGAAGCCGCTGGAATATATGTGGGTTCAAAAGAATGAGAAATAGATATTGGGAAAAAAGTTGTAAACTCAGAGAGAATATTACCTCAAGCATTTGCGCGTATGAAACCCCAATCACGGTGCCTATTTACGTCACCACAACAAATTACTTTGCCGTCGACACTGCAGAGTTTTCATAGATCATTTTTAAATTGATTACGTCGTTCAGGTGTATTAGAACCATCCGGGAAATAAACACTATAAATATTAATTTTTGTAAAATCTTGCAACAAAATTGCTATTGCAATATTTTCGATTAATTCAGTGGAAATATGTGGGATTTCCAAAAAATTTAAACTTTTCTTAATAAGTATGGCAACTCCACCACCAACTTGATTGTTGCGATCATGTCGAAAACAACCATACATAGGATGAGAGAGTTTTGTTTTATTATTAAGCCATGTTTCACATAGTAAACATATATCAATATCATTAGCATTAAGCAAACTAAATATCTCAATATCTTTGTTGCGGATACTTCTACAGTTCCAGTAAATTATTTTTAATTGAGAATAGACATTATTTATTATTACACAAATACTTAATAGCTAATTGTGTGATAACATTAAATTGTTGTTCTTTAGAATTACATGCTTTAAGTTTAGAGATGATTTCCAGAGTGAGCTGAGAGATTTCATCTTCTGCGAATAAATAGTTCGTACTATTTTCATGCAAATTTGATTTTGGAAAAGACGACCAAGTATGTGCTAATGCAATGCCCGGTACTACATTGTGCACAATAGTGGGAGATGATATATTGTACGAGAGAGGTGGGAAAGATGCATTGTTGTACTCATGGGTCTGTTTGGATTGAATTGCAGAGAAACGAGAAGATGTTGAGTAGTTGTAAGATGAGTGCTCTCTTTGTATTGGAGAGGGCGAATTTCTCTTATTTAATTTATCTCTTATTTGATTATATGTAGTTCTGTTGTAGCCGCGGTAGCTCAGTGGTTAGTGCGTTGGACTGCAAGCCGAAAGGTCTCCGGTTCAAGCCTGGACTGGGGCTAACAACATCTTTTCATAGAAACATTTTTTTATACCGCGCTACCTCCCGGTAGTAAATGGCAAATCTACGAGAGTAAAACCTTGCCTATAAAAAGCTCTCACCCGCCATTCGGATTCGGCAATAAACTGTAGGTCCCACCACTTTGAGTACAAATATAACACGCACAGCTCAAAATGGAGAGAGAGCTCGGCCGAAGTTCTATACAGGACTGTAGCGATAAAACAATTATTATTATAGTTTTGTTTGGGCATGAGGGATCAGTTTATTTATGACTGTCATTGCAATTGGCACTGCGAATTTTGTCTCTCGATGAGCAGTCTATGGTTTTATGCTTACCAGCACAGTTTGAACATTTAGTTTTGATGTTACAGCCTCTTTCACTATGACCAAACATTTGACAATTACGACACTGAACAGGTTTATTTTTGATTGGTAATCCTACTTTATTATTGTGTTAAAGAGTGATTTAATGTTTTTTCGTAAATCATTTAATTTAACAGAAATAAAAATAAATTATATAGAGAGTATCAGAATAATGTTCATATTTTTTTGTAACCATTTTAAAATCTTTGCATTTCCAAAGAGATAAGTTCATTTTTGAGCTCTTCGGCAGATTTATTTTCAAGGCCATATATTACGACCTTAACTAAGCGATCACTCTGTTGCTCATGTGTAACAAATTGCATATTGTGTTCTTCAAGAATAGTTTTTATTATATTAAAAGATTCAGGAGATTTGAACTCAATTTTTATTCCAATTGACAATTTTTTAACCAAATAATTATTTTTCCTTGCAATAATTTATGGATATTTGCTCTATTTTGTGTTAAAACTTTAATTGGTGAAATTAACACTTTTTAATTTTTTCCACTGAAGAACATTCAATATCACTTGCCAGGTCTGAAGCCGCACTGATAAGGTCCAATCAGTCTGTTGACGCATAATACGCATAATACGCATAATACACATAATACATATAATACGCTCGTTAGAACCTCCATTCGCTGGGCATGCTTTCTTCTGACCATATTCTGCTGATGAGCTGGTGCATGCTCGTTATGAGCTCATCGCCTCTGGTATTAAACAACTCAGATCCGATCTTGCGACTTTGTTGTTTTTCAGCCTGTTGATGGCTGTGCAGGATTTTCTAGGATTTGACGCAATGTGAATGGTGGACTTGCCAGGTCTGAAGTCGCACTGATAAGGTCCAATCAGTCTGTTGACGCATAATACACATAATACACTCGTTGGAACCTCCATTTGCTGAGCATGCTTTCTTCTGACCATATTCTGCTGATGAGCTGGTGCATGCTCGTTATGAGCTCATCGCCTCCAGTCATAAACAACTCTGCAGGCAGACCATCCAATCCTGCAGCTTTGTTTTTTTTCAGCCTATTGATCACTGTCAGGCGGTATGTCAACGCTGTCGTGAGCAACTGAGTCACCACAACTTTTCGTCCCAGGCCCAGTGCCACATCTGGGACGAAAAGTGGTTAAATCACCAATTTCTATTTTTATCCGACAGATGTCACTTTGGACAATTTAAAAATAAATAATGTTTTTCGGCCTTCACTTTTCCTTCATTTTATTACAGCATCATGCATGCGACTTGCGTGCGAATTTGATACCTTTACTCCGCCTCCATATTCGTCGCACGCCATGCCCCGCATTTCAACATCATGGCGACTTTCATGCCTTCAAATTGCTTTCATTTTAGTCGTACACATATTAGCATCATGCGTGCGACTTTTTTCCACGAATATGACCATCACATGAGTCGCACGCCATGCCCCGCATTTCAGCATCATCGGAGTCGCACAACGTGCTCCAGCATTGTATCATTTAGCGCGAGCAGTGAGTCTCATATTGCTCGCATATTACTCGCATAGAGCTCGCACGCATGCGAAATCACCCTCTGATTATTTCGTGCAACGCACGTTTGTTTTTTGGGAAGTTGACTCTCAGTAAGACGATGGTACGGTTGAAGAATTTTTTAGACCAAACAAAAACAATGATACAGTGAATGAGCAGCTGCAATCACTTCTGACGTAAATTAAAGAGCTAAAGGCTACAATCGTGCAACTGCATAATGAGAATTCAAATTGACTTAAAGAAAATGTTTTACTTAAGACTAACACAAAACAAAAGCAAAGACAGACTACTTTAGATTGTAATAACATTGATGGTAATGCGTGTATGCTGTCAGACGATCTCGACGTGGATGATGTTCTTCACACTACTAACAATAATAGCACTTGGGAAAAAATAAAAACCATTTTAAATCAACGAAACCATTTTAAATTAACCATTTTAAATCAACGAACTAAAAAAGGTAAGTAACTTAATTGCATTTATCTTAAAAACTAGTTTATGTACAAATTGAGGTATCATTTGAAATATGGCATATCATTTTATTCAAATAGTCAAATATTAAAGGTCATTATCACATGATCTATATTTTGGAATGATATTCTCAAAAATCCATGTTTTTAAAATTTAAAAAAATATATATGTATTTTATTAACAATTGTGTTAAATTCCATAGATGTATTCGTATTGGATCCTGAGCTATAAATAAATATGTGCAAGTTAACTAAATTGCGATTATATTAATAGGGGGCGATTGGGGGTGATTATCACAAGGCAAGGTGTCTGAGTGCTTGAACATAGCGAAGCCAGCTCAATCCTTGTCGGTGTGGTCTCAAGTCAACTCACTGGTCACTCGAATTGGCAAATTGTCAAATGGTGACACCTCCACTTCGGTGGAAGTCCTCCTCGTGCAAGTCCCTGGAAACGGCGCTCTACACCACCCGGTGTAGAAGTCGGCTAAAGTGAGTGGCGAACATCTCCCTCGAAGTGAGGGTTTCGTGCGTTGTGTTTGGGTCCCACCACGGAAAAAACCTATACGCCCAATGAAAACAAAAAAGAAGCCTCAGATAACGACCAATTACCACGATAACGACCCACGCAAACGTTTTAAGGGCCATAATTTACGGATGTGCACCTCTATTCAGCTGGCAGATGTCCTCGAAAAATACATCGAGGACAAGCCATAAATTGTCCCACAATCGGAAAATTTATCCGCATGCCAACACTTCCGATAACGGAACGAGGTTAATCGACTTCGATGCAGCACGAAACATGGTAGTTAGTAGCACTAGATTCGAACATTTCTATAACCACAAGGCCACATGGTTGTCGCCCGATCAAAAAACTCGAAACCAAATTGATCACTTTGTGATTGACGGAAGGCACGCTTCGAGCGTGATGAACGTACGCACTATCCGAGATGTCAATATGGACTCGGATCATTACCTAGTAGCAGCCAAGGTCCGCACACGCTTAAGCGCTGCGAAGAACGTACGGAACCAAACGCAAAGAGAGCTAGACGTCGGAAAGCTGCAATCACAACAGCCGTATCTCCTGCCATATCTACTGCTCTATGCGTACGGCTGCCGAAGAGGTGCTTGGATTCCAACGCCCCCTGAGGAATCAGTGGTATGTCCAAGAGTGTCGCGCGGCCACTGCAGAGAAAGACGCTGCGTACAAACCCACCCTGCAGTCAGTAGCTCCGTGAGCTGCGAAGGAGCATTACAAAGAGAAGGGAAGGGAAGAGAGACGTCTTTTTAGGCGTAAGAAAAAGGCAGAAAGGCGTGAGTGTGAGGAGATTGAAATGCGTGGGGATAGGAATGAAGCTCGAAAATTCTTCGAGAAAATAAGACGCCTAGCCGGAGGTTCAAAATCCGGAGCATCTTCTTGCAAAGATGAGAACGGGAATCTAGTCACAGATATCCAGAGCACACTGAAGATATGGAGGGATCACTTCTCTAAACTGCTGACCGGTGATGATGATGACAGCAATTCCACCGATAGAGAAGTAAACCCGGAAACCCCAGTATTTGATGACGACGTTGAGATTCCGCCACCCGACCATGACGAGGTCAGAACAGACATTGCTGGGCTGAGAAACAACAAAGTCGCAGGTGATCTGCCTGCTGAGTTGTTTAAGACCCGAGGCGACGAGCTAATAGAGAGCATGCACGAGCTCGTAAGCAGAATATGGTCGGATAAAAGCATGCCAAGTGATTGGAACGTCAGTGTACTCTGCCCAATCCTTAATAAAGGCGATACTACCGACAACTACCGTGGGATCAGCCTACTCAATATCGCATACAAAGTTTTATCGAGCAGATTATGTGAAAAACTGAAGCCCATCTTCAACAGACCTTATCAGTGCGGCTTCAAACCTGGATAGTCCATCATAGACCAGAAAAGACCTAGATAAACAGATCGATATCTACCACCTATTAGTCGACTAGAAAGCCGCCTTCGACACTCCGATAAGGGAACGATTATACGCCGCAATGTCTTAGTTCGGAATATCGGCGAAACTTACACAGAAAAAAAAATGTACATCATATTGATGAATTCCGTTCTTCAAACCATGATTAATTGTATTGAAGAACCATTCATAATATTAATGACTAACGCCATCAATGTTATGAATGCTATCATAAATATGAAGAACGCTTGGTAACTGTCGAAAAAGTGTTCTTCAATATGATGACTGTATGTGAAGAATACGTTTCATCATATTAATGAACCAAAATATAAAATACAACATATATGTTCTTTATATTGAAGAATGCTGTTCATTAAACCAAATTTCTACCAAAATATTTTTTTTTCGTTCATTTTTTGCCGTACTTCTTAGTTCTCACGTAGTTCTTGTATGTTATTTCTTATATAATGCTTGCTCGACATGCATAAATTAGTAAAATGTTTTATAATATATTTATTATAATTACTACTTTTTATTAATAAAAAGTTATATTTATAAAAAATATATTTTTGAAAAAAATATTTTTTTTGAACATTTTTTTTTTCGAACCAATTTTTTTTCGAACAAAATTTTTTTTTTTCGAACTAATTTTTTTCGAACAAAAATTTTTTTTCGAACAATTTTTTTTTTCGAAAAAAAAATTTTTCGAACCAAATTTTTTTTTTGGAAAAATGTGTTTTCGGAACTATTCTTCCCTAAAATTTTTTTTTCTGATAGTTTTAATAAAAATTTTTTCTGTTATTTTTTAAATAAAATTTTTAAAACACTTTTTTTTTATAAAAAAAAAAAAAATTTTTGAAAAAATATTATGAACAAATTCATCAATATGACAATTCAAATTCATTGTATTGAATATTTTGTTCATATATATAATGAATACATTCATTAATATGTCATTTAATGAACGGTGGTATCAATATGATGAAACTGGTAGTTGGTAAAAAAATTCATAATATTTATGAATAAATTCATCATATTGAAGAATTTTTTTTCTGTGTATAAGGCTTTGCAGGATGACCCTGAGCAACACACGTTGCTCAGTGAGAATAGGAAAAGACCTCTCCGAACCATTTCATACCGAACGAGGTTTCAGACAGGGTGACTCCCTATCGTGCGACTTTATTAACTTATTGATGGAGAAAATAGTTCGAGCTGCCGAACTCCGTCAAAGCGGCACTATCCTCAACAAAAGTGTCATGCTGCTCGCATATACCTACGATATTGATATCATTGGCAGGAGCACACGAGCAGTCAGCGCAGCATTCTCCAGATTGGAGAAAGAGTCGCGTCAAATGGGTCTAGCGGTGAACGAGAATAAGTCGAAGTTCTTCCTGTTAACAAGCAAAAAAGAGGCCGTGTGTCTTCGACAAAACGCTGATTTTGACATCCACAAGTTCGACATTGTGAAGAACTTCGTCTATCTGGGATCCAGCATAAACAGCAACAACGACGTCAGTCTGGAGATCAAACGGAGAATAATTCTTGCAAACAGGTGCTACTTTGGGCTCGGTACGCAATTGAGAAGTAGAGTCCTCTCTTGCCGGACAAAAATAAAGCTCTACAAGTCACCCATCATGCTCGTCCTACTTTATGGTGCAGAAACATGGACGCTGGCCGACTTGCGCGGCTTCATCTCAGTGGCCAAAACCTACCCACGGTTGGAAAGGCCATTTAAGCAAGTAAGTATATTTACCCCCACGTGGTGGTTACCTTGACGTGGTGTGGGGGCTTAAGTTACAATGACTCAATAAGGCTAAGCTGACGGAATTTTTTTTTTTTTGTATTAAAGTTTCTGGTAGGGTCACCCTTGTCAGACAGGCTTGTGATGAGTAATGAACTAAATACTACCATAGTCTTTTTTATTGGTGGGGTGGCAGACTCTAAAGAAACCCCTATACCACCGCGATGGGTCAACATAAAGATTTAACTACTCAAGGTGGTACCCACAATAGTGGCAATCCACCCGCTTCGGCGGCTGAGGCAAGGATTCTGGAGGCCTCAATCCACGCAACCAACCCTGGTACGATGAACCTCTCTGCTCCTGTAGCAGGGGGTTCATCGTGCCCCTTCATCTCCCAAATTTATGAGACAGCTAGGAATCTAGAGGAGGATAACGACAACGCAGCGGTTCCCATACAAGTAGAGGAAAGTGCCGGTTCGGCTATGCCTACGACTAATCCTCCACTGTATGGCTGCTCGACAGTGTTGTTTCCTCTCAAGGCTCCTTTCTGTCACGTATTTGGAAACATGGGTCGATCGAAGGAATGTGGTGTCTTACCAGCATCTAATCATAGAGAGACCGACGCCCAACTGGAAGTTAAACTTCCATTGGAGACCGAACCCGGATCTCTGAATACAGAGGTCAGGTTGTCCGATGCTCAGGTGAGTAGGAGAAGGAAGAATAAAGCGAAAGATCGCAAAGAGGCTGAAAAGGCTAAAGGCGACGCTGGAGGGTTCTCTTCCCCAGCTACCACAGCAAAACGCGATAGATCGGTGGAGGTTACTCCGACTGAAGCCGGACCATCCGCTGCTGCTGTTGTGGCTGCCAATGCACCTGAGAAGC
This sequence comes from Dryomyza anilis, assembly GCA_951804985.1. Taxonomy (NCBI): domain Eukaryota; kingdom Metazoa; phylum Arthropoda; class Insecta; order Diptera; family Dryomyzidae; genus Dryomyza; species Dryomyza anilis. The sequence goes on from OX638135.1 coordinate 70,499,508, forward strand.
GCAATGGCAAGAAGTTTAAAACCTTCACTGCTACTGCGAAACCCCGTAACTCCCAGAACTCGACAGTTTCCAGTGATATTGCTTCAACAAGCAAGAGCAGTGGTGCTTCATGTTCCGGATCGGCTGCGGATGAACTGCCTTCAACATCCACTGGCAGAGGTAGGCTAGCAGTATCATATCGTGATGATGCTCGCAAAGCTCTTCCGGTTGCGATTATTGGCAAATTGGGGAAGGAGCAAAAGATGAATGATGCAGAAGTAAAACACTGCACCGATCATCTTTGGCGGCTAGTCAGCACCGGCGGTGTCAGTGCAAACGCAAAAGGCTATGAGACGAGTGATGGCATCATGAAGGTGCTATGCTCGTCTCAAGCCAATTTCGATTGGATTGCCACAGCCGTTGCTAAAATCCCCTCCTTGGGCAAATCGCGTTTCGCTGTTTTCAGCGGAGACGAACCCAAACGCAGGCGAGCAATATGCTGGATACCTGGTCCTATCAGGAAAACAGCGGAAGTGTTTGCCTGCCTACGTGCTCAGAACCAGGGCATCGAAACGAACGGATGGAAAATCTATAGCCATAAACCAGAGCGAGGTCCGGAGGACAAGGAGGGCTCAACCCTGGTTGTTGGCTTAGACCAGAAGTCGTTAGATGTCATGCTATCTAAGTACGACAACCATCTAAACTTATTCTTTGGACGGATCAAATTCCGAATCAATTCCAAATGAATAGGCATATGATGAGAAACGAGTTAATTATCCTGTCATGATATTTACTCAGATAAATCTGCAACATTCTAAAGCTGCTACCGCTTTACTAGGTAAGCGGCTCTCCATGTTGCATACATTACCTCACATCACAGCTATTCAAGAACCATGGGTGTATAACAAACGCATCTGTGGTCTTAGTGAACTACGTGGTGAAACCATACTATACGATGAGCAAGCCGCAAGGCCTAGAAGCTGTCTTATAGTATCGAAACTCTTTGCTGTCACCAAGTTAACCCAATTCTGTGGGCAAGACCTGGTGGCAGCAAAAGTGAGCTATGAAAGCGATAGTGGATGGAAACATCTGATTGTCGCCTCAGGCTACTTCCCCTATGACTCACTACTGCCTCCTCCGCCAAAGGCAATTGTTGAGCTCATAGAGTACTGTGATCTTAAGGAGACCGGCCTTATTCTTTGCTGTGACGCTAATGCTCAACACACTGTGTGGGGCAGCAGTAAATGCAACGCGCGAGGTACCAGACTCCTTGACTTCATCATGACCTCCAATCTGAACATTCACAACACTGGTAATAAACCCACTTTTGTGACTGCTAGAAGACAGGAAGTGATTGACCTTACTTTGTCTAACTGTAGACTGGGAGAGTCAATCTTTAACTGGAAGGTTCTTAAAGAAGATTCTTTATCGGACCACAGGTATATCGAGTTTCATACTGACCGAGAGGTGCTGCCCTCTATGACGGTAAGAAACCCTAGAAAAACGAACTGGGCACGCTTCAGACATGAACTTGAGAATTTCCTCAATATTCCTGTCAGAATTCGTACCAAAGAAAGTATTGAGACGTCCGTTCTAGTTATGAACGATGTCATAAATTCTAGTTTTGTACGAACATGTCCGGTACGAAAAACGTTATCTAGACCTCCCGTTCCTTGGTGGAACGCTTGTCTTGAAACCTTGCGCAAGGATTCCAGAAAGCTTCTAAATAGGACCCTAAGGAGCAACTTAGACTCTGACTGGTTTCTTTATCGAACTAAGCAGAAAGAGTATAAGAAACGAATTCGTAAATCGAAAAGTGTTTCCTATAAAGACTTCTGCAGTAGCATCGAATCCTGCAGTGAGACTAGCAGATTGGTCAAGTTTCTTAAAAGAGACCGAACTGCTCGACTGGACTCACTGCGGAGACCTGATGGCTCGTATACTGAGTCTAAGACAGAGGCACTCAGTGTCCTAGTTGAGACTCACTTTCCGGGAAATCAAATCCACATAGGGCCACTTTGTAATCCCAGCACTGGGGACTGCAATAACAACTCTAATGTGACAAAACATGACTGGCAGGTTGCCAGATTGGTTGTATACGATGAAACTATCCAATACGCAGTGGCCTCTTTTGATGGCTTCAAGTCACCTGGACCGGATGGCATCTACCCAGTCATGCTACAGGAAGGTATAACCCAATTGCTACCATGCCTAAAGAAGATCTTTAGAGCAAGTCTCGCATGGGCATACATTCCGACATCCTGGCGTTTAGTTAAAGTAGCCTTCATTCCTAAAGTTGGAAGAGAAGACTATTTCATAGCCAAGAGCTTCAGACCCATTAGTATGATGTCCTTCATACTAAAGTGTCTAGAAAGACTAGTTGAGCTGCACATCAGAAAAACATCGCTGTCAAGGTACCCAGTATCATCAAGACAACATGCCTACCAACGTGGAAAATCCTGTGAAACAGCATTGCAACATCTGGTTGCCCGGATCGAGCATGCTTTTCAGAGGAAGATGTACGTGATGGGCATATTTGTTGACATCGAGGGTGCTTTTAATAATGCGACTTTTGATGGAATGTGTGACGCAGCTAGAAGGCATGGAATATATGAAACATTGGTCAAATGGCTAAGGTCAATGCTAATGCTTAGGACCATCACTTCGGAGGCGGAGTGCGGTCAGTATATTATGGCAGGGTGAATAGAGGTTGTCCTCAAGGAGGCGTTCTCTCCCCCCTGCTCTGGTGTATGCTGGTTGACTCTCTAGTCAATGATCTCGATGGACCAGGTGTCTATTCGCAGGCCTATGCAGATGATGTTGCCATTCTTGCCACAGGCTTTTCCCTCAATGAGGTCTGTGTTAAAACACAAAACTCGTTGAACCGAATTGACAGCTGGTGTACTGCAAACGGACTTTCCGTCAACCCTCACAAAACAGGGATTGTTCTCTTCACTAGGAAAAGAATAATGACAGGATTATCTCTACCAGTACTTAAGGGTGTCACTATTCCTCTGTCTAACGAAGTAAAATATCTGGGCTTAACTCTAGATAGTAAACTACTTTGGACAAAACATGTTGAAAATAAAATTTCGCGAGCATTGAATGCCTTCTGGCAATGCAGAGGAATTTTTGGGAAGACATGGGGACTATCGCCGAGCAAAACCTTATGGATTTACACGGCAATGATAAGACCGATGATATCATATGCATCGGTAGTCTGGTGGAACTAGCTGTCGCGAAAATGCGTGACAACTAGTCTTGCCAAGATTCAGAGAACCGTGTGTCTGGGTGTTACGGGTGCCTTTCCCACTACACCTGGTCCAGCACTGAATGCAATCTTAAACCTACTACCACTTGACATCTTCATCAGAGGCGAAGCCATGAAAGGCTGCTGGAGACTAAAACAAGGTGGTTTCTGGTTTAATGTTCCCTGGAATATCTCTGACATTGCACTTGACACTCCATTAGACACCTGTCTACTGGAGATGCCCTCTGATGCAATGATAACAGAAATATTACCAAGACGAAATTTTGAGGTCTGCCAACCTGACATTCAAGACTGGCTAACGCCTGACTGTGAGCCAGGTAGAGGGTCACACCGCATTTTCACAGACGGCTCCAGAACCGATCAGGGATCTGGTGCTGGAGTGTTTGTGGAACCGGATGACCGCAGACTTCACTTCGCCTTAGGCGACAATGCCTCGGTATTTCAAGCCGAAGTCTATGCTATACTTATGGCTATGGACTACATTGCGGATAATAGATGGCAAAACAGGGCTATATCAGTTTGCAGCGATAGTCAGGCTGCTCTTATGGCTTTGAACAACCAGGTCATCACATCCAAAATTGTACGTCAATGCAGATCACGTCTCAATTGTGTTGGTAAATACAATACACTGAAACTGATTTGGGTGCCGGGCCATAAAGGAGTTTCGGGCAATGAAACATCTGACGAACTAGCACGTGCTGGATCTGAGGATAATCCATTTGGACCAGAACCTGTGCTTGGACTACCTGCATCTACGGGAAAATTTGTCATCAGCTCTTGGGTCGCCTCTGCACACAAGAGCAGATGGCTGAATGAGACGAAATGCAGATTCTCCAAGTTCATGGCACCGACGTTAACCAAAAGATCGGCCTCGTTTCTACTTTCCTTAAGTAGAAGGGAGTGCAGAAAACTGACGGGACTTCTAACGGGACACAACGCATGTGAAAAACACATGAACGCAATCGGCCTGGCCGAAAGCGCCTTATGTTCTGCCTGCTACGAAGAAACTGGCACCACAGAGCACTATCTCTGTGACTGTCCAGCATTTTCTAGAATTAGAAAGCAGATCTTTGGCACAGACGTGATGAGAGAGGATCAGCTTCACTCTCTATCACACAATAGCCTTCTTAGATTCAATAATGAATCTAAGAAGTATCATTAAAAACCAGGGAACTGGGTCACAGCACAATGGATATAACCCTGTCTGAGTGCAGTGGCTCTATTTTTTATCCCACATTAAAAAAAAAAAAGTATATTAAGTTTTCAAAAGTATTATAATGCTTTTAATATGACAAATAAATTCATCTTTGTTTCAAAAATTAAAGGCCAATATCACATGATGTACTCTGATCAACTACTTAACACATTGAGTGTAACTCTTCAAATTTCGGTTAGTAGAGACAGCAACCAAATATTTGCTGAATAGTATTACTCTCATTGCATCTCACCAGTGTTGCCAAAGAAGCCATTTTATGGCTATATTTAGCCCTTTTCGGAATTTTTTAGCCATTAAATTCTGAAAATACTATTAGCCGGAAATGTATCCACTTTTTTATGTTAGACATTTTAGCTATGTTTTATAAGATTTATATTTGCATGAGTTGAAATTCAAAAAAACACAATTCATACGTTTAAACTTAATGAAAATATATATTTTTCGCAAAACGAAAAAATTGTAATAGCGATTATTAATTTAAAAAGACTGAAAAAGACTGGTTTGGACTATGTAAAAGTACAATGAGACAAAGAATCGTAGTTTTAAAGGTATTTTTTGATATTATTTAAATCTATTAATGAAGAAACTTTGTTTCACACTAATATCACAAACGTATGTTAGAAACGGATTGAATATTTTCAGTAGAATAAACTGAGTTTTTTTTCGTTAGAAATTAATCAATGTTATTATTTTTCAAACATGATAATAATAATAATATATAATAGTTTGGCGCTACAGTCCTGTATAGAACTTCGGCCGAGCTCTCTCACCATTTTGAGCTGTGCGTGTTATATTTGTACTCAAAGTGGTGGGACCTACAGTTTATTGCCGAATCCGAACGGCGGGTGAGAGCTTTTTCATAGGCAATAGTTTTACTCTCGTAGGTTTGCCATTTACTGACGAGAGGTAGCGCGGTATAGAAAATGTTTCTATGAAAAGATGTTGTTAGCCCCAGTCCAGGCTTGAACCGGGGACCTTTCGGCTCGCATTCCAACGCACTAACCACTGAGCTACCGCGGCTACGACTTGATATCATTGTAAAATAAGTAGTTTCAAAATGTCCCTTTTTTATAAATCTAAATGTTTTTACTAAAAATGCATAAAAAGATGGATTCCAAATTTAAAATCTCGAACATAAAAGTATCGAAGACAAATATGTGAGAAAAAATTGGGCTAAACCAAAAAATAGCTAACAATACCAATGTCCAAAATATAGAAGTGTACGGCTTCTATATATTTACAACCCCACAAAGTAGAAGTTGATATACAATTCACCTAATGGTTAATTCTAATTTTTAAAAATGTATGCACATACAAAAATGTACATACATATATTTTTTTTTCGTCGATCTTAAGTTTCAAGCTCTTTTTTGGCTTTAACAAATTATCAACATTTTTATGTTTCATGGATCCCGAATAGATGATATTTGCATTAAAGTCGTTAACAAATGAATAATAATTAGTTTCAAGAAACTTTAACTGGATTTTTTAGTGCCCAATCCGCAATATGATTAAAAAAATTAGGTACCTAAAACAAGAGGTACTAATCTGGCGTTTTGTATTAAATAAAATTTAGCCATTTTTAGCCATTTTTTGAGAAATTTTAGCCATATTTGACCATTGGGTGTTGGCAACACTGCATCTAACTTACACCTCTCTCATCATCACTCTCATCACACACTCATTGACTTTTCGCATATTTTATGCGATATAAAGTTATCATCAAATCGTCATAAAATTAATAAAAATGGATTTGTGAAAATATTAATTTTCAAATATGAACAACTTGGCAGCCGCTAATCGAGTTCGCGAGAATCTCACAAATTCACCCCGAACCCTTGCCAAAACCCCGAAGTTATTTGAGTATGAGACATCACCACGCTTGTGGCAACTTATGGACCAGCGTATGTCTAAACAGAGCGAATTAATAATGGCACAAATTCAGGAATCTGAGCAAAAAATTATGAATAGAATTGACGAACAAATAACAACAAAAAAGAGCGATATAATTGCGTTCACCGACCGAGTCATACTTCTTAAAAAAGCTCAATGTGAGGTAAATTTTCTCACGGCTGAGATGGCAAGCATCAAAACCAAATTGGAAAAAGCGGAAAAGTCTAATGTATCATCAGACCTCCGTTTACACGGCATTCCTTGCTTTCAGGATGAAAATCTCACAACTATTTTCAATAATATTTGCACATCAGTAAATATTACACCACCGAAAATAAAAAATATGTTTCGTTTCAAGAATTTGAATGCACAAAAAATAGTAAAACCGACACTGTAGTAATTATAAATCTGGCGCCCCCCTTTGACAATTTTTTTTTTTAAAGTCAATTAACTTCTACAAGAGAGCTAATCTAACGCTAGCTCCGAATCGTATGCACCAATTATCTTGAACGAGTTTTTTTACCAAAACTAATCACTCCATTCTCGTTGCTGCATTACGATATAAAAAAAACAAAAACAATTATATCCGGTTTTTACTATGCGTGGGCTAAATGATGTCAAATGAAATGAAAATTACTCTTCTATGCAAATTGAATGAAAATCAACATTTATTTTGGAGCGAGCCAAAGAAATAAAACTTTTTTACCATTTTTAACGTTAGTATACTTTTTAAATTATTTCCCTGTCTTTTATGTTTTATTAAGTATCTTTAAGTTTTGTTTAAAATGTTTAATGTTATGTTGTAGAGTGTGCGCAGCAAAACTAGACCCCCTATTGTTCACATAATAATTATGCGAATTCCAAATGCAATTACAACACTTTAAACTTAATTAGAACTTTATGTCACCAGAAAATTGGTCTAAAATATGCCATATTAATGCCCAAAGCATAAATAATAAGATGGATGAGTTTAGATATATATTTGAAGGCTCGAAAATGGATGTCTCCGAAACTTGGATTTTACCAAATATGTCCGATAAACTATTTATGGTTAATGACCTTAAAAACTTTCGGGCCAAGACGCGTCAGAGGTGTTGCTATATTTGTAAGGTAATAATTGAAAAATAAAAACAAAATCTGATCCAGATGGTTCAATTGAATACTTGTTTATCGAAGTTTTGAATACAGTTGGTAAATTGCTCATAAGATGTGTGTATAGGTCTAATAAAAGAGTTGACCTTACTTACCTACTTACTATAATGCAGAATTCGTTGTTATCGTATATACATATTACCGTTGGTGGAGATTTTAACAGTAATATACTTGTAGTGTCTGGTCTAACTGACGAAATGGAAACCTTAGGTATTTATTCTGTTAATAAGAAATTTCCTAATCACAACACACCATCCAATAATAGTGTCTGTGAACTTAGCATATCAATTCCTATAAGATCAACAAAAAAAAGGTGAGTTCTCTTCGAATGCAGGTGAGTTCTATAGTTCCTCATACTTTTTTTTAATAGTTCTGCCCATTTGAGCCCAACAAAATACACTTACAAAAATTATTTGCTAACTTCCGGTAGCAGATCATTTTCCAGAAAATCGAAAAATTTTGAGAGTTCTCTTCGGATGTTCTATAGTTCATCATACTTTGTTTCAATAGTTCCGCCCATTTTAGCAAAAAAAAATAGACTGAAAAATATGGTTTATCATTAAATACTACATCAAAAAAATGTACCAAACAAGTTTTTCGCATGCAGTCGAGTGCAATAGTTCCTCATACTTGTTTTAAAAAGTTCCGACCGTTTTAGCCATAAAAAATACATTCAAAATATTTTGAAAGACCGTAAATCAAAAAATTTTTCGAAATGACAGATTATCAAAAAATGCTGAGAGTTCTCTTCGCATGCAGTCGAGTTCTATAGTTCCTCATACTTTTTTTTATAAAAAGTTCCGACCGTTTTAGCCATAAAAAATGCACTCAAAATAATTTGAAAAAAACGTAAATCCAAAAAATTTCAAAATGCCAGAAAATCAAAAAGTGATGAAAGTTCTCTTCGCATGCTGTCGAGTTCTGTAGTTCCTCATACTTTTTTAAAAAAGTTCCGACCATTTTAGCCATAAAAAATACACTCAAAATAATTTGAAAAACCCGTAAATCAAAAATTTTTCAAGATGCCAGAAAATCACAAAAAGGTTGAGAGTTCTCTTCGTATGCAGTCGAGTGCTATAGTTCCTCATACTTGTTTTAAAAAGTTCCGACCGTTTTAGCCATAAAAAATACACTCAAAATAATTTGAAAAACCGTAAATCAAAAAATTTTTCGAAATGCCAGAAAATCAAAAAATGTTGAGAGTTCTCTTCGCATGTAGTCGAGTTCTATAGTTCCTCATACTTTTTTCATAAAAAGTTCCGACCGTTTTAGCCATAAAAAATGCACTCAAAATAATTTGAAAAAACCGTAAATCAAAAAAAATTTCAAAATGCCAGAAAATCAAAAAGTGATGAGAGTTCTCTTCGCATGCAGTCAACTTTGATAATTCGTCATTCATTTTTAAAAAGTTCTGCCCGTTCAGTCATAAAAAATACACTCAAAATAATTTGAAAAACCGTATATCAACAAATTTTTCTAGATGCCAGAAAATCAAAAAAATTTCAGAATTCTCTTCGCATGCAGTCGAGTTCTATAGTTCCTCATACTTGTTTTAAAAAATTCCGACCGTTTTAGCCATACAAAATACACTCAAAATAATTTGAAAAACCGTAATTCAAAAATTTTTTCAAAATTCCAGAAAATCAAAAAATGTTGAGAGTTCTCTTCGCATGCTATCGAATTCTGTAGTTCCTCATACTTTTTTAAAAAGTTTCTACCGTTTTAGCATTAAAAAATACACTCAAAATAATTTGAAAAACCGTAAATCATAATTTTTTTCCAAAATGCCAGAAAATCATTAAAATTTGAGAGTTCTCTTCGCATGCAGTCGAGTTCTGTAGTTCCTCATACTTTTTTTAAAAAGTACCGATCGTTTTAGCCATAAAAAATGCACTCAAAATAATTTAAAAAAACCGTAAATCTTCGCATGCAGTCGAGTTCTGTAGTTCCTCATAATTTTTAAAAAAGTTCCGACCGTTCTAGCCATATAAAATACACTCAAAATAATTTGAAAAAACAGTAAATCTAAAAAATTTTCGAAATGCCAGATTATCAAACAATGTTGAAAGTTCTCTTCGCATGCAGGCGAGTTCTACTTGTTCATACTGGTTTTAAAAAGTACCGACAGTTTTAGCCATATAAATGCACTGAAAATAATTTTAAAAACTGTAAATCAAAAAAATTTTCAAAATTCCAGAAAATTAAAAAATGTTGAGAGTTATCTTCGTATGCTGTCGAGTGCTGTAGGTCCTCATACTTTTTTAAAAAGTTCCTACCGTTTTAGCCATAAAAAATACACTCAAAATAATTTGAAAACCGTAAATAAAAAAAAATTCAAAATGCCAAAAAATCAAAAAATTTTGAGAGTTCTCTTCGCATGCAGTCGAGTTCTATAGTTCCTCATAATTTTTTTAAAAAGTTCCGACCGTTTTAGCCAAAAAAATTCATTAAAAATAATTTAAAAAACCGTAAATAATATTTTTTTCAAAATTTCAGAAAATCCAAAAAATGTCTTTTCGCATTTCTTTTCGCATGTTGTCGAGTTCTGTAGTTCCTTATACTTTTTTTAAAAATTTCTGACAGTTTTAGCATTAAAAAATACACTCAAAATAATTTGAAAAACCGTAAATCAAAAAATCTTTCAAAATGCCAGAAAATCAAAAAGTGATGAGAGTTCAGTCGCATGCAGTCGAGTTTTATAGTTCCTCACACTTTTTTTAAAAAGTTCCAACCGTTTTAGCCATAAAAAATACTCACAAAATAATTTGATAAACCGTAAATCAAAAAAATTTTCAAAATGCCAGAAAATCAAAAAATGTTGAGAATTCACTTCGCATGCAGTCGAGTTCTATAGTTCCTCATACTTGTTACACTCAAAATAATTTGAAAAACCGTATTCAAATTTTTTTTTCAAAATTCCAGAAAATCAAAAAATGTTGAGAGTTCTCTTCGCATGCAGTACACTTCTGTGGTTCCCCCTACTTTTTTCCGAAAGTTCCGACCGTTTTAGCCATAAAAATTACACTCAAAATAATTTGAAAAACCGTAAATCAAAAAAATGTTCAAAATGCCAGAAAATCAAAAAATGTTGAAAGTTCTCTTCGCATGCAGTCGAGTTCTACTTGTTCATACTTGTTTTAAAAAGTTCCGACCGTTTTAGCCATAAAAAATACACTCAAAATAAATTGAAAAACCGTAAATCAAATTTTTTTTTTTAAATTCCAGAAAATCAAAAAATTTTGAGAGTTCTCTTCGCATGTAGTACACTTCTGTGGTTCCTCATACTTTTTTTAACAAGTTCCGACCGTTTTAGCCATAAAAATTACACTCAAAATAATTTGAAAAACCGTAAATCAAAAAAATTTTCATAATGCCTGAAAATCAAAAAATTTTGAAAGTTCTCTTCGCATGCAGTCGAGTTCTATAGTTCCTCATAATTTTTTTAAAAAGTCCTGACCGTTTTAGCCAAAAAAATATATTAAAAATAATTTGAAAAACCGTAAATAATATTTTTTTCAAAATTTCAGAAAATCCAAAAAATGTCTTTTCGCATGTTCTTTTCGCATGTTGTCGAGTTCTGTAGTTCCTTATACTTTTTTAAAAATTTCTGACAGTTTTAGCATTAAAAAATACACTCAAAATAATTTGAAAAACCGTAATTCAAAAAATTTTTCAAAATGACAGAAAATCAAAAAATGCTGAGAGTTCTCCTTGCACGCAGTCGAGTTCTATAGTTCCTCATACTTTTTTTAAAAAGTTCCGACCGTTTTAGCCATAAAAAATGTACTCAAAATAATTTGAAAAACCGTAAATCAAATTTTTTTCAAAATGCCAGAAAATCAAAAAATATTGAGAGTTCTCTTCGCATTCAGTAGAGTTCTATAGTTCCTCATACTTTGTTTTAAAAAGTTCCGAACATTTTAGCCATAAAAATGAACTCAAAATAATTTGAAAAACCGTAAATCAGTGTTATCAAATAGAGTTAATCAATTATTTGTAATGTAAGTAAATTCTTTTTTCAACTCCTGCTGTAGCGGCTGCTGTTGTAAACGTAATGAATAACCTACAAAAAATATTAGTTTTCATTACTAGTAAAATTACGAGTCATATATCTATCATTGATCCTGCAGGGTTGTATTTCAAATTATTTATGTATGAGTGAGAAAATATAATATTGTATTTGTGTTGGAGTTTCGGTAAGGCATGTCTTGCTGGGTAACTACTTAACGACAATAATCGATATCGTTAAGTACAGATAACGATAAAAAACGTGAAGTGCTATTCTATACAAAATTCGTAACAACATTAATAGATAAAATTTTTTGTTACGTATCGACTAATGTCGATACGTTATCGACGAATATTTTATGCTTGTTAACTTTAACGATAGTCGTTAAGAAAAGTTTGACGTTCAAAATTATTTTTTCAACATCCGGTGGGCGAGAAATGTGGCATTTCTATGAATCTCGATGGAACTTGACTTTAACATGTCCTAAATCCACAAAAATTTTTGTGCACGTTCACTTTTTTCATATTTACTTTGGTTATAAGGTTTTTAAATATTTTCACTTAATTTTTAATGTTTGTTAAACAAAAATATTGAATTTTTTAAATTGAATTCTAATATAATTTGTTTGACACTTAAATTTAGATGATGCCATATTTTTCACAAATTTTAACATTAAAATCATATTGAATTTTTTATCTACAACTCGATCGTTATCGCAAGCTACAATTATTGTTAGTTAGTTATATCGACATTTGTCGTTAAAAAGTTACAGAATCGCGCTACAGAACTCGACTGCATGCGAAGGGAACTATCAATTTTTTTGATTTTCTGTCATTTTGAAAAGAAATTTGGTTTTATGGTTTTTTCAAATTATTTTGAGTGCATTTTTTATGACTAAAACGGTCGGAACTTTTTAAAAAAAGTATGAGGAACTATAGAACTCGACTGCATGCGAAGAGAACTGTCAACATTTTTTGATTTTCTGGCATTTTGAAAATTTTTTTGATTTACGGTTTTTCAAATAATTTTCAGTGTATTTTTTATGGCTAAAACGGTCGGAACTTTTTAAAATGGTATGAGGATCTACAGAACTCGACTGTATGCGAAGAGAACTATCAAATCAAAATGATTTTCTGGCATTTAAAAAAAAAAAATTGATTTATGGGTTTTCAAATTATTTTGAGTGTATTTTGTATGGCTAAAACGGTCGAAACATTTTAAAACAACCCAAGTAACAATGCCAACCAATAACTGGCCAGTAACCAGCCAGTATTACTAGTAGCCATACTAGTGTCTATCCAGTGAAACCAGCTAGGAACTTACCAGTGGTGTCACGCTGGTTTCGGGTGTAGATTGAATAGTATAACTACCCAGTTTCTGATAGTTATTTATTATGGAAATTGGACGTTTACTAGATAAAACGAGTTGGGAAAGTTAAGTCACATGGGTAAGTTCGGTCATATGGGGCGGATTTTTATAGTCGGTCGGGCCCGACTATGGAATACCCTACACCTTTGGTGGAGATATTAATGAGGAATATTTAATTGAAATTAAATATAGGCGGACCACGCCTATATTTAATAGATAATATTTCATAGATTTGATTTTAATAATTTACGGATCAAATTTCCACTATGAAAACCCGGGAAATAATGAAAAAAAAAGTGGGCGTATCACGCCCATTTTTGGACCACATATTTTTAGGTAAATTCTAACAATACGTTTTAAATTTTATAACTATACCTTGAATACATTTCGAAATATTAGTTTCGAAAGAGTTATACAAAAGGGACTTGTATGGGAGGTGGGCGTGTCCGTTGACCGATTTGGCTCATTTTCAAACTCAGTTCCTACTTTTGGCTAAAATATATTGAGACGAAATTTTATCGCATTCTGATTAGTATTTCTCAAGTTATTCTGTATTCGGACAGCAAGACAGCAAGACAGCAAGACGGACAGACAGACAGACAGACAGACAGACAGACAGACAGACAGACAGACAGACAGACGGACATGGCTAAACGGACTCGGCTAGTGATGCTGATCAAGAATATATATACTTTTCCATACCGGACACGCCTCCTAAGGGGCGTTACAATATATGCACAAAGTTAATATACCCTGTACCTCATAGGTGTAGGGTATAAAAATACAAAAAATGTTGTGTTTCATTCATATGTAATTTAAAAGTAAAATAATATTACAAATAAATGAACAGAGAACAAAATAATAAAAAGTCAGATCTTTTATATTTTTCACATGCTGTCAATGAGATCTCCGTGGCACTGTGTCGTTACTACCGCCCTTTTGAGACAGCACCTGAGTCCCGGAATTTATCACAACTGTGGAACTTAACGGTGTTGTGCACCATCTCAGAATAACTTTTTCTGAGAGAAATCGGAGGAGTCCAACAGCTCCTTGTAACTTGTTGTCCCGAAACGACGTGTCCGCCCCAGAAGTTGATTTGTCCGCATGCTGCAAATTCCAGTCCAGCATCATATTTGTTAATGAATTCGTGTTATAACAGTATATGCTCTAGCATAACACAACTTCGAAAATTAAATTTTAATATAATTGCTTAAAAGAAAATTTACTTAGAAGTAAAGACGTGTCAAAAAATAAACAATACAGTCTTGAGTAGAGTTGCAAACTTGCAACAAATTAAATATATCATTTTTTTCAATGAATCAAAGTTTTTACAAAAATAATGTTTACGTAAATCTAAATAAATACTCCCAAATATATATATATTTTTATAAATATATATATATATATATATATATATATATATATATATATATATATATATATATATATATATATATATATATATATATTTATATATATATATATATATATATATATATATATATATATATATATATATATATATATATATATATATAATTAGGCTGAAAATTAAAAGTGAAAGTTGCTAGAATTCAAGTGATTTTTCTAGCTAGTTGTGACTCCTTACTGCTCCACGAAGCATGCGACACACAATGTCCCACGTTGTAAACGAGAGTCCTTTGATGGAATGTAGTGGTGGTTAAAATTTGTTAATACTAGATTTTTAATTTTTTTTAAACAAAATATTGATTTGAATAAAAAAAGAACTGTGCCACACTAAATAAAAAAATTAGTACACATGAGTTGACAAGAAAACTCTTATACGGCAAAAACAAAAAAACATGATCGGTCGTAGTAAAAATAATATTAAAAAAACAAAGAATGTAAACTTAAAAAAAAGAATGAATGGGTGATCGCGTTATGAGGCGAATGCGAGACTACTACTAAAAATAATGCGCGCCGGGGTAGAAAATTAGGGTGTGAAGACAGGACGAGAAATGGTGATCCCATTTCTCGTCGCATGAAGAGACATGGGATCCCCATGAAGAAAAAGAAAAATTAAATTAAAAAGAACATTCGTGGCGTAGTCACGACAGTAAAATTTTTATAGAATAATTTTTACAAGTTTTTTTTGTTAAATATACGGGAGTTGAAAACCCAAGTAGCACAATCAACTGAGAAAGTAAACGTTAAATGGCATAAAACTGTATGAACGTCGTGTAGCTACTGTTACAGTAGGTTTATTAAGTTCTATTAAATTCACCGTGTAAAGGTTTATTGAACTAATAATACAACTCATACACAGTGACATTAGTGCCTTCTGTTGCAGGGGTTACCCAACCTTAATATGGGCGTCACAACGATAGCATGCCTGTCTTCTATGCACGAGGACGCGGGTTCGAATCCTGCCTGCGGCAATATGTTTTTTTTAATTCATTTTTTTATTTATTATTATTATTAGTATATATTATCATATAATTTATCATTATGATATTTTAACTTTATAATATGTATGTTGCAATTTAATAATTAATTCCCCAATACATACGTTTGGTTATTATACATCGAAATTAATTGCATAATATTAATGGACAGTGGTCGATTGGAAGTGTACTGGCTTTGTAATCTGAAGGAAGAGAGTTCTATTCAGCGCCCGGACTTTGTGAAATAAAAGTAAAAATCATGTTTTTTTTTTTCAATTATAAATAATATAATTAAATAGTATAATTAAGTTTGTATAATTTCAGTTTAACAAAACTATATAAAAATGTAATTATTAATAATTAAAAAACGTAAATTATTATTTTTGTTTTTGTATTCATTGTATTTATAAAAGTTGTAATAAGCTCCTTTAAACCTTTTCAGAGTAATCAAATAGCATTTACACGACATGTATAGACTTACGCCCTTTGAACCATATAAAAGCCGTATAAGTACTTTCAGAGCTTTTATACGGTAAAAATTACTTAATAAGAATATCGTGAAAACTTTACACCACTTTTATATAGGAGATTGTGCTACTTGGAAAATAAATATAATAAAATATAAAAAAAAGAGGATTATAGAAAAAAAAAAGGTGAACAAGTAATTTTTTTGGTAGTGTACAGATAAAATATTAAAATAGTTACAGGAAAAGGCGATAAAAATCGTTAGGAAGTGGTTCGAAGGAAGCGGAAAGTAAATCCCTTGAAATGAGTGGGAGAAGAGAAGTTGAGGTGAGGATTTCTGCGGTAATTCGGTGGCGAGGAACATCAGAAGACGGCAAATACATTTTGAATTAAATAAGGCCTCCCTTGAATAAATTGATAAAAAACTCCCAATGGGGAACGACCCGGAACATCCCCAGGAAACCGGAATAGCGACGCAGTGGGAAATGTTATTGATAAATCTCAAACAGTAATAGATAGGGAAAGAGCAGTCAATAACACAGGAAATCCTTATAATCGGGATAAAATTGCGGACGATGCGCATATTGAGGACATAGTCGCTGACGCTTGCCAAGATTTGAGAGCATCCATGGATGCATCGATCAGCGAGCGGATAAGTGAGGGAATACGCGTAGGAATGGAAGGGATGATGCGAGAGATAGGTCAGATGTTGAGGACAATGAACGAAGGTAGGATAGCGGGCGTGGCATCAGCGGAAGCGCATATGCCGACCAACACGCGTGCACAGACGGACGTTCGTGAACAGGCAGGCATGCGACATGAGAGGTCCACTACCGAACGACCGCAACCAGGCTAACATGAATGCAATCTATTGGCCGTCGCGCGACAACATAAATGCGGGTAGGTCTCAAAACCCCACAGACCCAAACAATGGAAGGCCAAGTCGAAGGTACCAAGAAGGCTATCGAAGATACAGCGCGTACCCATCACGCATCAAATCCTACGGCAGTTCCTGTGGCACCGCCGCCACAAAATATAGGTGGTCCAGGAGAAGCGACATTCCAAAAATACAGCGGAAACCATAACAGCTGGCATGATGCACTACGTCTCCTTAATCAATTAAAATTGTATAAATGGTGAGTAACATTTAATGGAAAACAAGAACACTTACCTGTCGAGGATTTCGTGTTCCGGTTAGAACATCTCCAGTTCCACTATGCATGACAATGGTCCGAAATTCTGGTTCTTATTTCTGGGAAGCAGCTGAGTGGTACTGGCTAATTGTGAAGACCAACAAAATTGAGGACTGGCCGACACTGAGATACGTTTTGCTACGGCAATATAAAGATCGCCGAACAAATTTCGAGGTCATGCGTGACCTGGTCGAGCGCCGCCAATAAACAGGAAATGAAGACCAAGTTGGCAAAACACACCAACAACCTATACAAAATTTAAGAATAAAACTAAAAAATATAAAGAAAAATAATAAGATCAAAAAAATTTAAAATATAATTACTCTTGAACAACGGATAAAGGCGTACTACGAAGCTAGAGAATGAATTTTTGGAGACACACAAATGAATGTTCGGCGAAAAGTATCCAGACGAATTCAAAAGGTCAGGGAGAACTACAAAAAAAGGCGGAGAATACGAAAATACGTCGCAGCAGCCTTCATGCACACCAGTCAACATGATCCACGAGCGTATGCGAACATAAAAATGTTTGGAAAATTAATGCACGGTCTGTTAGATACGAGCGCGTCAGTGAGTTTATGGGGCAAAAGGGAGGCTGAAGGGAGCTGATCGAAGAACTTGGCGTGGAGATGCAGCGATATTTTTCCGTCGTGCAGACAGCCGGTGGGCGAAAACATAAAATACTTGGAAAAATCGTAGCTCCAGTAGAGTATAAAGGAGAGAGCCACCAAATAACGTTTTATGTATGTCCGGAATTAGAACAGAACGTATACCTTGGGATTGATTTTTGGAGAACGTTTTGGCTGGATACTGAGGTGATTGGAGTCTCTGAGGTCGATATCGTGAGGATGTCAGCTGAATATGGACCGTCACAGCCGGAACCCACGACGCATGCCTTAACAAAAGATCAGCATGAACGACTGAAAAATATAAAAAGTAAATTTCTATCATTCGAAGAAAATGGGCTAGGTCACACGTCATTAGAAAAACACAGCATAAAATTAATAGAAGGAGCGAATCCGGTGAAAGACCGGTATTATCCGATTTCGCCGGCGGTGTAGGATGTCGTGTATGGAGAAGTAGACAAAATGATGGAGTTAGGCGTAATTGAAGAGAGCGACCGCGCATGGAGTAATCGAACGACAGTGGTGCGCAAACCAGGAAAAAACCGTTTTTGTTTAGACGCGCGGAAACTAAATGCACTCACCATCAAAGATGCCTACCAATTACAAAACATAGAGGGGATATTGAGCCGGATAGACCAAACGCACTTCATTAGTAGTGTAGATTTGAAGTTCTGGCAAATAGAGCTAGAAGAGGAAAGCAAGGCGTGTACAGCATTCACACTACCAGGGCGACCGCTGTACCAATTTAGAGTCATGCCGTTCGGGCTATGCAACGCAGCGCGACGTCTGTGTCGACTCATGCACAGAACCAAATAGTGACGTAAATACAACGAACTTGTACATCAATACGACAAACAAATTAATCAAATGTCAACCGATGATCGCATTTGTCAATATTACGTATTGCGTTAATCAATCGAGATTTACTAACACATGGACAGATTTTGAATTACGGTGTACGTTAATATTACGAACGTGTTTATCAAATCTCTTTAATCAATTGATGTACAACTTACGTAATATTGACAATGTTTTTAATCAAAAAGTAATAATTGAAACACATTCAACCAAAATTATAGTCAAATTAATCCACATTGTATTGAAGTTAATTTGACTACGTATTTGAGAATTCCATTTTTGTTCAGTTGTTGTTGTTTATTTATTTAAATATAATAAAATAATTCTATTCAATTCAACCAATTTAAATTAAAATTTAAATTACATTAGGTATATTTAGTATTTTTAACGCTATCTTGGGCTTTTATTAGGGGCGGATTATTAAAGACGGACCTGGATAACGTATCCGCCATTCAAAAAATCAGAATACCGAAATCGACAAGGGAGGTATAAAGCTTTTTGGGAACGGCCAGGTGGTATAGGCGTTTCATTGAAAATTTCGCATCATTGTCAGCAGGCTTAAGCGATACTTTAAAAAAAGCCGTAAAATTTGCAATGACACCAGCGGCGATCGAAGCGTTTGAAAAACTGAAGCAGGCGCTTACCACAGCTCCGGTGTTGACACATCCGGATTTTAAAAACGGTTTTTGTTCAATGCGATGCGTCTGACGAAGAACAAGAAAATGAAAACCCGATAGCTTTTTAATCGCAAAAATTAAATGGGTGCCAACAGAACTACAGTGTGAAAGAAAAAGAGTGTCTTGCATTGATTGGCTAGGTGGTCTTTGCAGTTGCAAGGGTTCGATTTTGAAATCGAACACAGAAAAGGTTCAGAGAATACGGTAGCAGATACGCTGTCACGGTCAGTAGAAAGCATTGAATTAAATAAAGACGGTTTATTTGATTTTGAGACGATTGAGTTTGAAAGCGAAGAATATTTGTAAATATTAAAATCAATCGAGGAAAATTTAGAATAATTACCCGATTTAAAAATAGAAAAGGGTTTGATTTTTAAACGATCAAAATATTTTCAAAATGACCCAAAGCTGGAAGAGACAGAGTGGAAATTATGGATCCCGGAAGGTATTACGCACGAACTGATTAAAAGGGCGCATGAGCGAGAAACAGCAGCGCTTGGTGGCATGACGAAAACATTGCACCGGCTTCGGCGGCTGTACTATTGGCCTAAAATGACTATTGAGGTCAGAGAGTTTATACGTCAGTGTGTGATTTGTAAAGAGACAAAACCTTCTAATCAGATCATGAAAACCGACATGGGTAAGGATGTAGTAACGGCCAGACCCTTCCAAAAACTATATATCGACTTTTGGGCAAATATCCGCGCTCAAAGAAGGGGACGCGTATATTTTCATAGTCGTCGATTATTTCTCCAAATTCACATTTCTCAAGACAATGAAAGAAGCGACTACGGCGAACGTAATTTTTCTTATCCATGAGATTTTCCCCAAATTTAGGGTACCTGAGATCATACACTCAGATAATGGGAAGCAGTTTATATCAACCGCATTTGAAAATTTAATAAAAAAAACTACCAAATAAAACATCTAAGAAAAACTATTCGCTTTTTTTTTTTTTTTTTTACAAATTAACCAACGCTCAGGGGATGCCCCCTATTCATGCAAAGGACAGTGTTGATCGTAAGAAGGGATGATAGGTTAAAAGGAGGGAGGAAAGATAGAGTAGTGTCGGTGAATGTTTGTTTTGAACTTGCCAATATCAAAAATGTCCGGAAAAACGTACGCAGGGAGATTGTTCCACAAACGAATCGTGCGACTGAAGAACGAATTCTCTCTATAAAGCGTGGTTCTGTTGAGAGCCGAGTCGACTACGAAGTTTGGTTTGACGCCCGAGTAGAACGAGAGAACACACGACCTGGTGGAATCAGGCCATGTATTTCCCTCGAACACTTGCCGTTGTAATACCTATAAAACAGGCTTACACACCCAACGGTCCTTCGGTGCTCAAGAGAACCAATAGACGATGAAATATTTTCATCCCCTATTAAATATATAGCACGTTGTTGGATTCGGTCCAGGAACTCCAAGGAGGATTTTGAGGCCCCTGCCCAAATGTGCGAGTTGAATTCCATTTTAGGCCGTATATAGGTAATGTAGACAGTGCGTAAGTCAGCAGGAGTGAAGTATGTTTTACACCGTTTTAAAAAACCGAGGCACTTGGGCGCTTCTTTCGACACGTTAAATATGTGGTCATTCCAACGGAGATCACATTGAATTGATATGCCCAGAACGTCAAGAGCAGCTGACTGCGCAATATCCACAGCACCCATATTGAGGGGAGGGAGGGGTGAATCCATTCTTTTGTGAGATAACAGACAACATTGGGTCTTGCTTGCATCAAAATCTACTCTGTTTGCAACACCCCACTCGGAGATTGATTTAAGGTGTCATTCATACTTCGTCGTTTACTCTCAATCTCCAAAGAGTTTGGGCGCTTGTTGAACGAATATGAATGACAAATGTTACTGTCATCTGCAAAGGAATGAATTGGGTTCTGGGTCAATGACAGAAGGTCATTGATAAATACCAGAAATAGGGACGGGGATAGGACGGAACCCTGCGGAACTCCAGAATTCCCCGGGCAAGAAGTATTTAAACGAAATTTCGTTCTTAATCATATGTATGAGCTGGAAACGCTGGGAGGAAAGTCGATGGGAATATATCATGCGAAAAACATCAAACAGTAGACGTCAAGTAAACGAGCGAACAAAAAAATAATATATACAAAAATGTTCAAAATAGTGCCCGGCAGTCAGTGGTAGAGACCTGAGACTCTGGACGAAAGAGTGTGGGCGTGGCTTACGTTGGGCGCGGAAAAGTATATATATATGACTACTTTTTTTTAGTTCAATCAACGTAATCAACAAAAAAAAAAAAACACCACACTGGTGTTGTTCCAGCAGGCTGGACAACCACAGAGTTTTGTTGCGGGGGTTTTTAACAATACCCTGTAAAATTTAAATACCCTGTAAAGTTCTACCAAAATAAAATAGGGGACTTACCCGGTAGTCCACGAGATGTATTGCTTTCTTCCGTAGCAGATGTTTTGCGCAATAGCCACTGCAGCTGGTTGCAACGCTTATCGATGTCGATAGCATGTCGAAAACGAATCTAATTTGTAGCTGTGAAAGGCCAACTGGATGACCAGCGTAGAAGATTAGGGTGTGAAGACAGGACGAGAAATGGGGATCCTTTTTGGATGTTTTTCGCGTCAGTAGGTCCATTTGGCGGGAAATAAACATATATTTAACAAAATTATATAGTAAAATAATGATAAATAAAAAAATAATGAAATATATGCAACTGTATTCAGGTGAATAGCGCTTGGAAAACGACAGTTGGCACGAAGGGAAATTTAAGCTGCAGCACAGCAAGTTGCATGAAGAAAAATTAAATTAAAAAGAACATTCGTGGCGAGAAGTTGTGCGTAGTCACGACAGTAAAATTTTTACAAGTTTTTTTTGTTAAAGTTACGTTTAAAAATAAATATAATAAAATACAAAAAAAGGAGGATTATAGAAAAAAAGGTGAACAAATAATTTGTTTGGTAGTGTACAGATAAAATATTAAAATAGTTACAGGAAGGAAAAGGCGATAAAAATCGTTAGGAAGTGGTTCGCAGGAAGCGGAAAGTAATGCCCTATTTACATTGTATCTTCTGTGAGTCTCACTATATCTCCTAGGGGTGCATTTTTTCAAAAATACTATTTTTATAAGAAAATTTAAAAAAAATAAACCCTAGGAGATACAGTGAGACTCACAGAAGATACAATGTAAATCGGGCATAAATCCCTTGAAAGGAGTGAGAGAAGAGAAGGTGGCGAGGAACATCAGAGAAGAAAAAGGTTTATCAAACAAGAAATGTAAAAATCAAAAGGAAATAAAGTAGTAAGTCCTAATTTTAATTTTATTGTTAGAATTGCCTGATTGGATCAGAACGTCTGCGACGTCCCACAAACGGAACCATTTCCCACATTAGTACCCTTCAGCGAACCACCGGAATCAGCAATCTGCGCGCGACGACAGCAAGCGCAACGTCATTGTGAACGTCATCTTTGGGCCGAAGCTTTGCTAAAAGCCGGCAAATTAAATTTTAATTTTTTTCTCTTTAATTTTTTTTCTCTATTCTCTTGCTGAAGTGTTGGTAAAAGCCGGCAAAAATATGAGATCGTTTTAAGCAGCACTACAATCGTCGAGCAATATATAACTCTCTGGCTGAAGCTTTGTTTAAAGCCAGCGAATTTAAAAAAACAATATTCAACACAAACAAAAATATTCACACCATGGCGATTATAGCGCATACTTTCAGTGGTGAAAGCTTTGATGAGATCGTTTGAGAAGCAGTCCAAAATTTAAATGCAAGTCAATTATCCATAACCACAAATCAGCTAGCCGCGGTAGCTCAGTGGTTAGTGCGTTGGACTGCGAGCCGAAAGGTCCCTGGTTCAAGCCTGGACTGGGGCTAACAACATCTTTTGATAGAAACATTTTTCTATACCGCGCTACCTCTCGTCAGTAAATGGCAAACCTACGAGAGTAAAACCATTGCCTATGAAAAAGCTCTCACCCGCCGTTCGGATTCGGCAATAAACTATAGGTCCCTCCACTTTGAGTACAAATATAACACGCACAGCTCAAAATGGTGAGAGAGCTCGGCCTAAGTTCTTATAGGATTGTAGTGCCAAACTATTATATTATTATTATTAAATCAGCCCCAGTACACAACAGTTTTTTTTGTTTTTTCTAAATAATCCATTGGCGCAGAACATCATCCACAAATTTTTGTGTTTAATATTAAATACCCCCAAATAAGTGTGGGTTGCGTGCGACGTCAACCAACGACCGGATGTGGTCAAAGTAGTTAGTTTTATATTAAGTTTTTTTTTTTTTTGGTTTGTGTACAAGTAATGAGGTGGCATAAACTAGGAATATAAGTAGATAATTATAGGTGTATTTTTTTGTGTAAGAAGGCTGATGCTATAAATATGTGCATGTGTGGATGAAAGATTCAGATAGTTTTTTTAGCATTACAATAACCCAAAAAAAATATATAAAGAAAAGGGGACAAACAAAGTTACCCACCTTAGTGAGGTGGGAAATCAGTAAATAAAGTAAAAGGTTTTAAAAAAATATATATAAAAAGAAAAAAAAAAAACGCCGTATCTTCTTGTCCCCAAATTGTCACCACATATAGAGTAATGGTTACGATTAATTTTTGAATCTATATATATACCTTGTGTAATACCGTAATTTTTTTTGTAGTTAGTTTAGTAATTAGGTATTATTATTAATATTTTATTTATATATATATCTATATTTTCTATAAAATTTTATTGTGGTTTTCACCATTTTTTTAAGAAATTATTTTCTAGGAAATTAATAATAATTTATATTTAGGATTAAAAATTAAATTTCGCGTAAAATATGTAGAGTTTTGTTGTAAATTGAATACTTTAATATGTCATGATTGTATTTTTCTTTGTAAAGCCACCTCTCAAATTTTAATAAATTGGTAGATACGAGTTAAAATGCACATGATGTGGTAAATTGTTGTAATATGGGGCCGGAATAGACAACAATTTATGGGGTCGGAATGGTGAGTAACCCGTGAGTGGGGATGTGACATCGACTGGTCTAGTTAAAGGGATCGTTACAAAAATAGGAACCATAAGTGTAGCGATCAAGATAGGGTGGGCGCATGAGAAGAACAACATCTTTCTTCTCTTTTGTAGGTCATGGCAGTCCAATAGTAGATGGTAATATTTTTGTTGTTGTTAATTAATTCAATTGTTACGCCCTTAACCTAAAGCGGCGGTTGAGAACTCCCCCTGAGCCGGAAGCTAGCCGGATGGCCGCATCAGGTACGATATATAAGGGAACATAAAAAATTTTTGATATTCGGTTTTATAAATTATTTTGAGTGTATTTTTTATGGCTTAAACGGTCGGAACTTTTTAAAACAAGTATGAGGAACTATGGATCTCGACGGAATGAAGAACTCTCAACATTTTTTGATTTTCTGTCATATTGAAACATTTTTTGATTTACGGTTTTTCAAATTATTTTGAGTGTATTACTTTTTATAAAAAAAGTATAAGGAACCATAGAACTTGACTGCATGCGAAGAGAACTCTCAACATTTTTTGATTTTCTGGCATTTTGAAAAAAAAATCTGATTTACGCTTTTTCAAATTATTTTGAGTGTATTTTTTATTGCTAAAACAGTCGGAAATTTTTAAAAAAAGTATGAGGAACTATAGAACTCGACTGCATGCGAAGAGAACTATAATTTTTTTTTTATTTTCTGGCATTTTGAAAAAAATTTTTGACTTACGGTTTTTCAAATTATTTTGAATGCATTTTTTATGGCTAAAACGGTCGGAACTTTTTCAAAAAAGTATAAGGAACTATAGAACTCAACTGGATGCGAAGAAAACTATCAAATTTTTTTGATTTTCTGGCATTTTGAGAAAAAAAAATTATTTACGGTATTTCAAATTATTTTGAGTGTATTTTTTATGGCTAAACCGGTCGGAAATTTTTAAAAAAAGTATGAGAAACTATAGAACTCAACTGCATGCGAAGCTAACTCTAAACATTTTTTTAATTTTCTGGAATTTTTAAATTTTTTTTTGATTTAAGTTTTTTAAAATTATTTTGGGTCTATTTTTTTATGCCTAAAACGGTCGGAACTTAAAAAAAAATATGAGGAACTTCAGAACTCGACAGCATGTTATCAAAATTTTTTGATTTTCTGGAATTTTGAAAAAATTTGTGATTTACGGTTTTTCTAAATATTTTGAGTGTATTTTTTACGGCGAGGAACTTCAGAATTCGGTAGCATGTGAAGAGAACTCTCAACATTTTTGATTTTCTGGCATCTTGAAAAATTTTTGATTTACGGTTTTTGAAATTATTTTGAGTGTAATATTTCTGGCTAAAACGCTCGGAACTTTTTAAAAAAAGTATGAGGAACTACAGAACTCGACTGCATGTGAAGAAAACTCTCAAATTTGTTTGATTTTCTGGGATTTTGAAAAAATTTTTGATTTACGGTTTTTCAAATTATTTAGAGTGCATTTTTTATGGCTAAAACGGTCGCAACTTTTTATAAAAAATATGAGAAACTATAGAACTCGACGGCATGTGAACAGAACTCTCAACATTTTTTGATTTTCTGGCATTTCGAAAAAAATTTTGATTTTGATTCAAATTATTTTGAGTGTATTTTTTCTGGCAAAAACGGTCGGAACTTTTTACAAAAAGTTTAAGGAACTACAGAACTCGACTGCATGCGAAGAGAACTATCAATTTTTTTGATTTTCTGGCATTTTGAAAAAAAAATTTTGATTTACTACAGAACTCGACTGCATGCGAAGAGAACTATCAAATATTTTTGATTTTCTGGCATTTTGAGAACAATTTTTGATTTACGGTTTTTCAAATTATTTTGAGTGTATTTTTTAAGGCTTAAACAGTCGGAAATTTAAAAAAAAAGTATGAGGAACTATAGAACTTGACTGCATGCGTAGAGAACTTTCAAATTTTTTTGATTTTCTGGCATTTTAATAAAAAAAATTTTGATTTACGTGTTTTTCAAATTATTTTGAGTGCATTTTTTAAGGCTTAAACGGTCGGAACTTTTTCAAAAAAGGTAAAAGGAACTACAGAACTCGACTGCATGCGAAGAGAACTATCAACTTTTTTTGATTTTCTGTCATTTTGAGAAAAATTTTTGATTTACGGTTTTTCAAATTATTTTGAATGCATTTCTTATGGCTAAAACGGTCGGAACTTTAAAAAGAAAAATGAGGAACTACAGAACTCGACTGCATGCGAAGAGAACTCTCAACATTTTTTGATTTTCTGGAATTTTGAAAAAATTTTTGATTACCGTTTTTCAAATTATATTGAGTGTATTTTTTATGGCTAAAACGGTCGTAACTTTTTAAAAAAAGTATAAGAAACTATAGAACTCGACTGCATGCGAAGAGAACTATCAAATATTTTTGATTTTCTGGCATTTTGAGAAATATTTTTGATTTACGGTTTTTCAAATTATTTTGAATGCATTTTTTATGGCTAAAACGGTCGGAACTTTTAAAAAAAGTAGAGAAGAGAACTCTCAACATTTTTTGATTTTCTTGCATTTTGAAAAATTTTTTAATGTACGGTTTTCAAATTATTTTGAGTGTATTTTTTATGGCTAAAACGGACGGAACATTTTCAAAAAAATATGAGGAACTACAGAACTCAACTGCATGCGAAGAGAACTATCACATTTTTTTCTTTTTCTGGCATTTTGAGAAAAAAAAATTATTTATGGTTTTTCAAATTATTTTGCATGCATTTTTTAAAGCTAAAACGGTCGGAACTTTTTGGAAAAAGTATGAGGAACTATAGAACTCGACTGCATGCGAAGAGAACTCACAATTTTTTTTTTATTTTCTGGCATTTTGAAAAAAAAATCTGATTTACGGTTTTTCAAATTATTTTGAATGCATTTTTTATGGCTAAAACGGTCGGAACTTTTTCAAAAAAGTATAAGGAACTATAGAACTCAACTGCATGCGAAGAAAACTATCAACTTTTTTTTATTTTCTGGCATTTTGAGAAAAAAAAAAATTATTTACGGTATTTCAAATTATTTTGAGTGTATTTTTTATGGCTAAAACGGTCGGAAATTTTATAAAAAGTATGAGAAACTATAGAACTCGACTGCATGCACAGAGAACTATCAATTTTTTTTGATTCTCTGGCATTTTGAAAAAATTTTTGATTTACGGTTTTTCAAATTATTTTGAGTGCATTTTTTAAGGCTTAAACGGTCGGAAATTTTTAAAAAAAGTATGAGGAACTACAGAATTCGGTAACATGTGAAGAGAACTCTCAACATTTTTCGATTTTCTTGCATCTTGAAAAATATTTTGATTTACGGTTTTTCAAATTAGTTTGAGTGTATTTTTTATGGCTAAAACAGTCGTAAATTTAAAAAAAAAGTATGAGGAACTATAGAACTTAACTGCATGCGAAGAGAACTCTCAACATTTTTTAATTTTCTGGAATTTTGAAAATTTTTTTGATTTACGGTTTTTCAAATTATTTTGAGTGTATTTTTTATTTCTAAAACGGTCGAAACTTTTAAAAAAAGTATGAGGAACTATAGAACTCGACTGTATGCGTAGAGAACTCTCATTTTTTTTTTTGATTTTCTAGCATTTTGAAAAAATTTTTGATTTGCGGTTTTTCAAATTATTTTTAGTGTATTTTTTATGGCTAAAGCAGTCGGAAATTAAAAAAAAGAGTATATGGAACTATAGAACTCGACTGCATGCGAAGAGAACTCTCAATTTTTTTTGATTTTCTGGAATTTTGAAAAAAAATTTTGAATTACGTTTATTCAAATTATTTTGAGTGTATTTTTTATGGCTAAAACGGTCCGAAATTTTTCAAAAAAGTATGTGGAACTATAGAACTCGACTGCATGCGAAGATAAATATCAAATTATTTTGATTTTCTGGCATTTTGAAAAAATTTTTTGATTTACGGTTTTTCAAATTATTTTGAGTGCATTTTTTATGGCTAAAACGATCAGAACTTTTTAAAAGAAGTATAAGGAACTATAGTACTCGACTGCATGCGAAGAGAACTCTCAAATTTTGTATGGCTAAAACAGTCGGAAATTTAAAAAAAAGTATATGGAACTATAGAACTCGACTGCATGCGAAGAGAACTCTCATTTTTTTTTGATTTTCTGGAATTTTGAAAAAAAATTTTGAATTACGTTTATTCAAATTATTTTGAGTGTATTTTTTATGGCTTAAACGGTCGGAAATTTTTAAAAAAAGTATGAGGAACTACAGAATTCGGTAACATGTGAAGAGAACTCTCAACATTTTTTGATTTTCTGGCATCTTGAAAAATTTTTGATTTACGGTTTTTCAAATTATTTTGAGTGTAATATTTCTGGCTAAAACGCTCGGAACTTTAAAAAAAAAAGTATGAGGAACTACAGAACTCGACTGCATGTGAAGAGAACTCTCAACATTTTTCGATTTTCTTGCATCTTGAAAAATATTTTGATTTACGGTTTTTCAAATTAGTTTGAGTGTATTTTTTATGGCTAAAACAGTCGTAAATTTTTAAAAAAATATGAGGAACTATAGAACTTAACTGCATGCGAAGAGAACTCTCAACATTTTTTAATTTTCTGGAATTTTGAAAATATTTTTGATTTACGGTTTTTCAAATTATTTTGAGTGTATTTTTTATTTCTAAAACGGTCGAAACTTTTAAAAAAAGTATGAGGAACTATAGAACTCGACTGTATGCGAAGAGAACTCGCATTTTTTTTTTTGATTTTCTAGCATTTTGAAAAAATTTTTGATTTGCGGTTTTTCAAATTATTTTTAGTGTATTTTTTATGGCTAAAGCAGTCGGAAATTAAAAAAAAAAATTATATGGAACTATAGAACTCGACTGCATGCGAAGAGAACTCTCAATTTTTTTTGATTTTCTGGAATTTTGAAAAAAAATTTTGAATTACGTTTATTCAAATTATTTTGAGTGTATTTTTTATGGCTAAAACGGTCCGAAATTTTTCAAAAAAGTATGTGGAACTATAGAACTCGACTGCATGCGAAGATAAATATCAAATTTTTTTGATTTTCTGGCATTTTGAAAAAATTTTTTGATTTACGGTTTTTCAAATTATTTTTAGTGCATTTTTTATGGCTAAAACGATCAGAACTTTTTAAAAGAAGTATGAGAAACTATAGAACTCGACTGCATGCGAAGAGAACTCTAAAAATTTTTTGATTTTCTGGCATCTTGAAAAATATTTTGATTTGCTGTTTTTCAAATTATTTTGAGTGTATTTTTTATTTCTAAAACGGTCGGAACTTTTTAAAAAAGAGTATGAGGAACTACAGAACTCGACAGCATGCGAAGAGAACTCTCAACATTTTTTTGATTTTCTGGAATTTTGAAAAAATTTTTGATTACCGTTTTTCAAATTATATTGAGTGTATTTTATATGGCTAAAACGTTCGGAACTTAAAAAAAAAAAGGATAAGAAACTATAGAACTCGACTGCATGCGAAGAGAACTATCAAATATTTTTGATTTTCTGGCATTTTGAGAAAAATTTTTGATTTACGATTTTTCAAATTATTTTGAATGCATTTTTTATGGCTAAAATGGTCGCAACTTAAAAAAAAAGAACTCAAAGGAAACGCGAAAGAACTATCAATTTTTTTGATTTTCTTGCATTTTGAAAAAAAAAAATTGATTTACGGTTTTTCAAATTTTATTGAGTGTATTTTTTATGGCTAAAACGGTCGGAACTTTTTAAAAAAACTATAAGAAACTATAGAACTCGACTGCATGCGAAGAGAACTCTCAAATTTTTTTGATTTTCTGGCATTTTGAAAAAAATTTTTGATTTACGGTTCTTCAAATTATTTTGAGTGTATTTTTTATGGCAAAAACAGTCGGAAATTTAAAAAAAAAGTATATGGAACTATAGAACTCGACTGCATGCGAAGAGAACTCTCATTTTTTTTTGATTTTCTGGCATTTTGAAAAAATTATTTGATTTACGGTTTTTCAAATTATTTTGAGTGTATTTTTTATGGCTAAAACGGTCGGAAATTTTTAAAAAAAGTATGTGGAACTATAGAACTCGACTGCGTGCGAAGATAAATATCAAATTTTTTTGATTTACGATTTTTCAAATTATTTTGAGTGCATTTTTTATGGCTAAAACGATCCGAACTTTTTAAAAGAAGTATGAGAAACTATAGAACTCAACTGCATGCGAAGAGAACTCTCAAAATTTTTTGATTTTCTGGCATCTTGAAACAATTTTTGATTTGCTGTTTTTATACACTATACTAAGAGTGAAAGGGTATATTCAGTTTGGTACGCCGTTTGTAACACCCACAAGGAAGCATCTCCGGTATGGAAAAGTATATATTCTTGATTAGCATGACCTCCTGATCAGCATGACCTCCGATTTAGCGATGTCCGTCTGTCCGTATGTCTGTCCGTCTGTCTGTTGAAATCCCTACTACTTTTAAAATTTAAGAGCTAGATAAATGAAACTTATAACTTAGATTATTAATATACCTACGCTGTATGTGCGAAAAAATTGGCAAGATCGGTCCATTGTGACCTATGATCCGACCACTTATGTTCAAATACCTCATATAAAATGTACATATACAGATCAATTTTTATGTATACGTGCTTAGGTTAACTTTTTTGGTCAAATATATATTGACATCATGCTCAAATACATGATAATTAAGTTTTCCGGCGAAAAGACTTGTGGTTCACAAAAAAACGAAATTCGGTACACCTACCCATTATATTTACAAACCCTAGTAGAAATTTTGGTAGGGCCATGCTCATGAACTGATCATGTCATTATTTGAGATGATCGGGATATGACGAGGCCCACGATGTCTTTGTAACGCAGTGTCCTGATCATGTACTGATCGGGTAATTCCCCATATCATTATTTATCTGACCATTGCCTTGTTGAAACATGAGCATACGAAAGCACTACAAATACCCGATGAGTTAAAATATCATACCTCATTGAAACCTGATCATTGCCCGATGAAAATTTCTTTATGAGGAACAACTAATGTAGCTTTGATCGGTACCATTGGCTGTTTAGATAATGTAAACCCTGCTATGGTGAGCATGATAAGGGCATGACAAGGCAATGATCATATTTGCTCTAATAGGGGTTACCTGACGAAACCCCGATCATTTCCCGATGGCGCATCGGGCAAATATCCACTAGGGAATGGGTATCAAATGAATGGAAATTCTTCAGCGATTGAATGTTTGTAGTTATTTTCAGGATTCGTATACCCTGGTGACCTATATATCACTTTGAATGGTAACCACACATATGTGTAGGGTATTTATAGTCGGCTTAGACCGACTATAATTTTGATAATCCTAACTATCATAATTATACCTACTTTAAAATTTCCCATGTGATCTAACCTTCCCAACTGGTTTATGGCTAAAACGGTCGGAACTTTTTAAAAAAAGTATAAGAAACTATAGAACTCGACTGCATGCGAAGAGAACTCTCAACATTTTTTAATTTTCTGCCATCTTGAAAAATTTTTGATTTACGGTTTTTCAAATTATTTTGAGTGTATTTTTTATGGCTAAAACAGTCGGAAATTATTAAAAAAAGTATGAGGAACTATAGACCTCTAATGCATGCGTGGAGAACTCTCAAATTTTTTTGATTTTCTGGCATTTTGATAAAAAAAAATTTGATTTACGGTTTTTCAAATTATTTTGAGTGCATTTTTTAAGGCTAAAACGGTCGGAACTTTTAAAAAAAGTAGAGAAGAGATTTTCTTGATTTTTTTGCATCTTGAACATTTTTTTGATTATACGGTTTTTCAAATTATTTTGAGTGAATTTTGTATGGCTAAAACAGTCGGAAATTTAAAAAAAAAGTATGAGAAACTGCAGAACTCGACTGCATGCGTAGAGAACTCTCAATTTTTTTGATTTTCTGGCATTTTGATAAAAAAATTTTGATTTAGGGTTTTTCAAATTATTTTGAGTGCATTTTTTAGGCATAAACGGTCGGAACTTTTTCAAAAAAGTATGAGGAACTACAGAACTCGACTGCATGCGAAGAGAACTATCAAATTTGATAAATGTTTTGATTTACGGTTTTTCAAATTATTTTGTGTGTATTTTTTATGGCTAAAACGGTCGGTAGGAACTTTTTAAAACAAGTATGAGGAACTATAGAACTCGACTGCATGCGAAGAGAACTCTCAACATTTTTTGATTTTCTGGCATTTTGAAAAATTTTAGGATTTACGGCTTTCAAATTATTTTGAGTTCATTTTTATGGCTAAAACGGTCGAAAATTTTTAAAAAAAGTATGAGGAACTACAGAACTCAACTGCATGCGAAGCTGTCCCAACATTTTTTAATTTTCTGGAACTTTGATAAATTTTTTGATTTACGGTTTTTCAAATTATTTTGAGTGTATTTTTTATGGCTAAAACGGTCGGTCAGAACTCTTTAAAACAAGTATGAGGAACTATAGAACTCGACAGCATCCGAAGAGAACTCTCAAATTTTTTTGAACTCGACTGCATGCGAAGAGAACTATAAATTTTTTTTGTTTTTTTGACATTTTGAAAAAAATTTTTGATTTACGGTTTTTCAAATAATTTTGAGTGTATTTTTTATGGCTAAAACGGTCGGTCAGAACTCTTTAAAACAAGTATGAGGAACTATAATCCGAAGTATCCGAAGCGAACTCTCAAAATTTTTTGATTTTCTGGAATTTTGAAAAATTTTTGTTTTACGGTTTTTCATATTATTTTGAGTGTATTTTTTATGGCTAAAACGGTCGGAACTTTTTCTAAAAAAGTTTGAGGAATTAAAGAACTCGACTGCATGCGAAGAGAACTCTCAACATTTTTTGATTTTCTGGCATTTCGAAAATTTATTTGATATACGGGTTTTTCAAATTATTTTGAGTGCATTTTTTATTTCTAAAACAGTCGTAACTTTTTATAAAAAAGTATAAGAAACTATAGAACACGACTGCATGCGAAGAGAACTCTCAACATTTTTTGAGTTTCTGGCATTTCGAATTTTTTTTTGATTTACGGGTTTTTCAAATTATTTTGAGTGTATTTTTTATGGCGAAAACGGTCGGAACTTTTTAAAAAAAGTATGAGGAACTACAGAACTCGACTGCATGCGAAGAGAACTATCAATTTTTTTTTGATTTTCTGACATTTAGAAATAAAATTTTTGATTTACGGTTTTTCAAATTATTTTGAGTGCAACTTTTAGGCTAAAACTGTCGGAACTGTTAAAAAAAGTATGAGGAACTATAGAACTCGACTGCATGCACAGAGAACTATCAAATTTTTTTGATTCTCTGGCATTTTGAAAAAATTTTTGATTTACGGTTTTTCAAATTATTTTGAGTTCATTTTTTATGGCTAAACGGTCGGAACTTTTTAAAAAAAGTATGAGGAACTATAGAACTCGACTGCATGCGAAGAGAACTCACAACATTTTTTGATTTTCTGGCATTTTGAAAATTTTTTGATTTACGGTTTTTCAAATTATTTTGAGTGTATTTTTTATGGCGAAAACGGTCGGAACTTTTTCAAAAAAGTATGAGGAACTCGACTACATGCGAAGAGAACTATCAAATTTTTATGATTTTCTGGCATTTTGAGAAAAAATTTTGATTTACGATTTTTCAAATTATTTTGAATGCATTTTTTATGGCTAAAATTATGTCGGCTATGTCGGAACTTTTAAAAAAGGTATGAGGAACTATAGAACTCGACTGCATGCAAAGAGAACTCACAATTTTTTTTGATTTTCTGGCATTTTGAAAAAAATGTTTGATTTACGGTTTTTCAAATTATTTTTTTGATTTTCTGGCATTTTGAAAAAATTTTTTGATTTTCTATCATATTTGTTTGATTTTCTGTAATTTTGAGAAAAATTTTTGATTTACGGTTTTTCAAATTATTTTGAGTATATTTTTTATGGCTAAAACGGTTGAAAATTTTTAAAAAAAGTATAAGGATTTACAGAACTCAACTGCATGCGAAGCTGTCCCAACATTTTTTAATTTTCTGGAACTTTGATAAATTTTTTGATTTACGGTTTTTCAAATTATTTTGAGTGTATTTTTTCTGGCCAAAAAGGTCGGAATTTTTTAAAAGAAGTATGAGGAACTATAGAACCCAACTGCATGCGAATAGAACTCTCAACATTTTTTGATTTCCTGGCATTTTGAAAAATTTTTGGATTTACGGTTTTTCAAATTATTTTGAGTTCATTTTTATGGCTAAAACGGTCGAAAATTAAAAAAAAAAAATATGAGGAACTACAGAACTCAACTGCATGCGAAGCTGTCCCAACATTTTTTAATTTTCTGGAACTTTGATAAATTTTTTGATTTACGGTTTTTCAAATTATTTTGAGTGTTGTTTTTATGGCTAAAACGGTCGGTCAGAACTCTTTAAAACAAGTATGAGGAACTATAATCCGAAGTATCCGAAGCGAACTCTCAAAATTTTTTGATTTTCTGGAATTTTGAAAAATTTTTGATTTACGGTTTTTCAAATAATTTTGAGTGTATTTTTTATGGCTAAAACGGTCGGAACTTTTTATAAAAAAGTTTGAGGAATTAAAGAACTCGACTGCATTTTTTAAGGCTAAAACGGTCGGAACTTTTAAAAAAAAGTAGAGAAGAGACCTCTCAACATTTTTTGATTTTCTTGCATCTTGAAAAATTTTTTGATTTACGGTTTTTCAAAATATTATGAGTCTATTTTTTATGGCTAAAACGGTCGGAACTTTTTAAAACAAGTATGAGGAACTATAGCACTCGACTGCATGCGAAGAGAACTCTCAACATTTTTTGATTTTCTGGCATTTCGAAAAATTATTTGATATACGGGTTTTTCAAATTATTTTGAGTGCATTTTTTATTTCTAAAACAGTAGTAACTTTTTATAAAAAAGTATAAGAAACTGTAGAACACGACTGCATGCGAAGAGAACTCTCAACATTTTTTGAGTTTCTGGCATTTCGAATTTTTTTTTGATTTACGGGTTTTTCAAATTATTTTGAGTGTATTTTTTATGGCGAAAACGGTCGGAACTTTTTAAAAAAAGTATGAGGAACTATAGAACTCGACTGCATGCGAAGAGAACTCTCAACATTTTTTGAGATTCTGGCATTTTGAAAATTTTTTTGATTTACGGGTTTTTCAAATTATTTTGAGTGTATTTTTTATGGCGAAAACGGTCGGAACTTTTTAAAAAAAGAATGAGGAACTATAGAACTCGACTGCATGCGAAGAGAACTCTCAACATTTTTTGATTTTCTGGCATTTTGAGAAAAATTTTTGATTTACGATTTTTCAAATTATTTTGAATGCATTTTTTATGGGTAAAACTATGTCGGCTATGTCGGAACTTTTAAAAAAAGTATGAGGAACTATAGAACTCGACTGCATGCAAAGAGAACTCACATTTTTTTTTTGATTTTCTGGCATTTTGAAAAAATGTTTGATTTACGGTTTTTAAAATTATTTTTTTGATTTTCTGGCATTTTGAAAAAAAAAATTGATTTACGCTTTTTCAAATTATTTTGAGATTATTTTTTATGGCTAAAACAGTCGAAAATTTTTAAAAATAGTATGAGGAACTATAGAACTCGACTGCATGCGAAGAGAACTCTGAAATTTTTTTGATTTTCTGGCATTTTGAAAAATTTTTTTGATTTACGGTTTTTCAAATTATTTTGAGTGTATTTTTTATGGCTAAAACTGTCGGAAATTTTTAAAAAAAGTATGAGGAACTATAGAACTCAACTGCATGCGAAGCTAACTCTCAACATTTTTTGATTTTCTGGCATTTTGAAAATTTTTTTGATTTAGGGTTTTAAAAATTATTTTGAGTGTATTTTTTATGGCTAAAACTGTCGGAAATTTAAAAAAAAAGTATATGGAACTATAGAACTCGACTGCATGCGAAGAGAACTCTCAACATTTTTTAATTTTCTGGCGTTTAAAAAAAATTTTTGATTGACGGTTTTTCAAATTATTTTGAGTTCATTTTTATGGCTAAAATGGTCGGAACTTAAAAAAAAAGTATGAGGAACTATAGAACTCGACTGCATGCTAAGAGAACTCTCAATTTTTTTTGATTTTCTGGCATCTTGAAAAATTTTAGGATTTACGGTTTTTCAAATTATTTTGAGTATATTTTTTATGGCTAAAACGATCGGAACTATTTAAAACAAGTATAAGGCACTATAGCAGTCGACTACATGCGAAGAGAACTCTCAACATTTTTTGATTTTCTGGCATCTTGAAAAATTTTTGATTTACGGTTTTTCAAATTATTTTGAGTGTATTTTTTATGGCTAAAACAGTCGGAAATTTTTAAAAAATGTTTGAGGAACTATAGAACTCGACTGCATGCGAAGAGAACTCTGAACTTTTTTTTTGATTTTCTGGCATTTTGAAAAAAATTTTTGATTTACGGTTTTTCAAATTATTTTGAGTGTAATTTTTATGGCTCAAACGGTCGGAAATTTTTAAAAAAAGTATGAGGAACTATAGAACTCGACTGCATGAGAAGCTAACTCTAAACATTTTTTAATTTTCTGGAATTTTGAACAAAATTTTGATTTACGGTTTTTCAAATTATTTTGGGTGTATTTTTTTATGTCTAAAACGGTCGGAATTTTTTAAAAGAAGTATGAGGAACTATAGACCTCAACTGCATACGAAGCTAACTGTCAACTTTGATAAATGTTTTGATTTACGGTTTTTCAAATTATTTTGAGTGTATTTTTTATGGCTAAAACGGTCGGTAGGAACTTTTTAAAACAAGTATGAGGGACTATAGAACTCGACTGCATGCGAATAGAACTCTCAACATTTTTTGATTTTCTGGCATTTTGAAAAATTTTTGGATTTACGGTTTTTCAAATTATTTTGAGTTCATTTTTATGGCTAAAACGGTCGAACATTTTTATAAAAAGTATGAGGAACTACAGAACTCAACTGCATGCGAAGCTGTCCCAACATTTTTTAATTTTCTGGAACATTGATAAATTTTTTGATTTACGGTTTTTCAAATTATTTTGAGTGTGTTTTTTATGGCTAAAACGGTAGGTCGGAACTCTTTAAAAGAAGTATGAGGAACTATAGAACTCGACAGCATCCGAAGAGAATTCTCAAAATTTTGTGTTTTTCTGGTATTTTGAAAAATTTTTGATTAACGGTTTTTCAAATTATTTTGAGTGTATTTTTTATGGCTAAAACGGTCGGAACTTTTTATAAAAAAGTTTGAGGAATTAAAGAACTCGACTGCATGCGAAGAGAACTCTCAACAGTTTTTGATTTTCTGGTATTTCGAATTTATTTTTTGATTTACGGGTTTTTCAAATTATTTTGAGTGTATTTTTTATTGCGAAAACGGTCGGAACTTTTTAAAAAAAGTATGAGGAACTTTAGATTTCGACTGCATGCGAAGAGAACTATCAATTTTTTTTGATTTTCTGGCATTTGAAATAAAATTTTTTATTTACGGTTTTTCAAATTATTTTGAGTGCAATTTTTAGGCTAAAACTGTCGGAACTTTTAAAAAAAGTATGAGGAACTATAGAACTCGACTGCATGCACAGAGAACTATAAAATTTTTTTGATTTTCTGGCATTTTGAAAAAATTTTTGATTTACGGTTTTTCAAATTATTTTGAATGCATTTTTTATGGCTAAAACGGTCGGAACTTTTTAAAAAAAGTATGAGGAACTATAGAACTCGACTGCATGCGAAGAGAAATCTCAACATTTTTTGATTTTCTGGCATTTTGAAAATTTTTTTGATTTACGGTTTTTCATATTATTTTGAGTGTATTTTTTATGGCGAAAACGGTCGGAACTTTTTCAAAAAAGTATGAGGAACTACAGAACTCGACAGCATGCGAAGGGAACTCTCAACATTTTTTTGAGTTTCTGGCATTTTGAAAAAAATTTTTGATTTACGGTTTTTCAAATTATTTTGAGTGTATTTTTTATGGCTAAAACTGTCGGAACTTTTGAAAAAGTGTGGCGAACTATAGAACTATACAGCATGCGAAGAGAACTATAAAATTTCTTTGATTTTTTGGCATTTTGAATTTTTTTTTTATTTACTATTTTTCAAATTATTTTGAGTGTACTTTTTATGGCTAAAACGGTCGGAAATTTTTAAAAAAAGTATGAGGAACTATAGAACTCGACTGCATGCGAAGCTAACTCTAAACATTTTTTAATTTTCTGGAATTTTGAAAAATTTTTTGATTTACGGTTTTTCAATTTATTTTGGGTGTATTTTTTTATGGCTAAAACGGTCGGAACTTAAAAAAATAATATAAGGAACTACAGAACTCGACAGCATGTTCTCAAATTTTTTTGATTTTCTGGAATTTTGAAAAAAATTGTGATTTACGGTTTTTCAAAATATTTTGAGTGTATTTTTTAAGGCTAAAACGGTCGGAAATATTTAAAAAATGAGGAACTACAGAATTCGGTAGCATGCGAAGAGAACTCTCAACATTTTTTGATTTTCTGGCATCTTGAAAAATTTTTGATTTACGGTTTTTCAAATTATTTTGAGTGTAATTTTTCTGGCTAAAACGGTCGGAACTTTAAAAAAAAAGTATAAGGAACTACAGAACTCGACTGCATGCGAAGAGAACTATCAATTTTTTTGATTGTCAGGCATTTTGAAAAAAATTTTGATTTACGGTTTTTCAAATTATTTTGAGTGCATTAACGGTCGGAACTTTTTCAAAAAAGTATGAGGAACTACAGAACTGCATGCGAAGGGAACTATCAAATATTTTTGATTTTCTGGCATTTTGAGAAAAATTTTGATTTACGGGTTTTCAAATTATTTTGTATTTTTTATGGCTAAAACGGCCGGAAATTTTTAAAAAAAGTATAAGGAACTACAGAACTCGACAGCATGCGAAGAGAACTATCTTTTTTTTTTTTGATTTTCTGGCATTTTGAAAAAAAAAATTGATTTACGGTTTTTCAAATTATTTTGAGTGCATTTTTTAAGGCTAAAACGGTCGAAACTTTTTATAAAAAAATATGAGAAACTATAGAACTCGGCGACATGCGAACAGAACTCTTAACATTTTTTGATTTTCTGGCATTTCGAAAAAATTTTTGATTTACGGTTTTTCAAATTATTTTGAGTGAATTTTTTATGGCGAAAACGGTCGGAACTTTTTCAAAAAAGTATAAGGAACTACAGAACTCGACTGCATGCGAAGAGAACTATCAATTTTATTTGATTTCCTGGCATTTTGATAAAAAAATTTTGATTTACGGTATTTCAAATTATTTTGAGTGCATTTTTAAAGGCTTAAACGGTCGGAACTTTTTCAAAAAAAGTATGAGGAACTACAGAACTCGACTGCATGCGAAGAGAACTATCAATTTTTTTTGATTTTCTGGCATTTTGAAAAAAAAAAAATTGATTTACGGTTTTTCAAATTATTTTGAGTGCATTTTTTAAGGCTAAAACGGTCGAAACTTTTTATAAAAAATATGAGAAACTATAGAACTCGACGACATGCGAACAGAACTCTTAACATTTTTTGATTTTCTGGCATTTCGAAAAAATTTTTGATTTACGGTTTTTCAAATTATTTTGAGTATATTTTTGATGGCTAAAACGGTCGAAAATTTAAAAAAAAAGTATGAGGAACTACCGAGTTCAACTGCATGCGAAGCTGTCCCAACATTTTTTAATTTTCTGGAACTTTGATAAATTTTTTGATTTACGGTTTTTCAAATTATTTTGAGTGTATTTTTTATGGCTAAAACGGTCGGTCGGAACTCTTTAAAACAAGCATGAGCAACTACAGAACTCGACTGCATGCGAAGAGAACTATCAACATTTTTTGATTTTCTGGCATCTTGAAAAATTTTTGATTTACGGTTTTTCAAATTATTTTGAGTTCATTTCTATGGCTAAAACGGTCGAAAATTTTTAAAAAAAAGTATGAGGAACTACAGAACTCAACTGCATGAGAAGCTGTCCCAACATTTTTTAATTTTCTGGAATTTTGGAAAATTTTTTGATTTATGGTTTTTCAAATTATTTTGAGTGTATTTGTTATGGCTAAAACGGTCGGCACTTTTTAAAACAATTATGAGGAACTATCGCACTCGACTTCATGCGAAGAGAACTCTCAACATTTTTTGATTTTCTGGCATCTTGAAAAATTTTTGATTTACGGTTTTTCAAATTATTTTGAGTGTATTTCTTATGGCTAAAACAGTCGGAACTTTTTATAAAAAAGTTTGAGTTTCTGGCATTTCGAATTTTTTTTTGATTTACGGGGTTTTCAAATTATTTTGAGTGTAGTTTTTAGGGCGAAAACGGTCGGAACTTTAAAAAAAAGTATGAGGAACTAGAGAACTCGACTGCATGCGAAGAGAACTATCATTTTTTTTGATGTTCTGGCACTTTGAAATAAAATTTTTTATTTACGGTTTTTCAAATTATTTTGAGTGCATTTTTTAAGGCTAAAACTGTCGAAACTTTTAAAAAAAGTATGAGGAACTATAGAACTCGACTGCATGCAAGGAGAACCATCAAATTTTTTTGATATTCTGGCATTTTGAAAAAATTTTTGATTTACGGTTTTTCAAATTATTTTGAGTATATTTTTTATGGCTAAAACGGTCGGAAATTTTTAAAAAAAGTATGAGGAACTATAGAACTCGACTGCATGCGAAGAGAACTCTCAACATTTTTTGATTTTCTGGCATTTTGAATTTTTTTTTGATTTACGGTTTTTCAAATTATTTTAAGTGTATTTTTTATGGCGAAAACGCTCGGAACTTTTTTGAAAAAGTATGAGGAACTACAGAACTCGACAGCATGCAAAGAGAACTCATAATTTTTTTACGATTTTCTGGGATTTTGAAATTTTTTTTGATTTACGGTTTTTAAAATTATTTTGAGTGTATTTTTTATGGATCAAACGGTCGAAAATTTTTAAAAAAAGTATGAGGAACTATAGAACTCGACAGCATGCGAAGAGAACTATAAAATTTTTTTGATTTTCTGGCATTTAAAAAAAAAATTTGATTTACGGTTTTTCAAATTATTTTGAGTGTATTTTTTATGGCTAAAACAGTCGGAAATTCAAAAAAAAAAAGTATGAGGAACTATAGAACTCAACTGCATATGAAGCTAACTCTCAACATTTTTAAATTTTCTGGAATTTTAAAAAAAATTTTGATTTACGGTTGTTCAAATTATTTTGAGTGTGTTTTTATGGCTAAAACGGTCTGAACTTTTTTCAAAAAGTATGAGGAACTATAGAACTCAACTGCATGCGAAGAAACTATTAAATTTTTTTGATTTTCTGGCATTTTGAGAAAAAAACTTTATTTACGGATTTTTAAATTATTTTGAGTGTATTTTTTATGGCTAAAACGGTCGGAAATTTTTAAAAAAAGTATGAGGAACTATAGAACTCGACTGCATGCGAAGCTAACTCTCAACATTTTTTAATTTTCTTTAATTTTGAAAAATTTTTTGATTTACGGTTTTTCAAATTATTTTGTGTGTATTTTTTTATGGCTAAAACGGTTGGAACTTAAAAAAACAAATATGACGAACTACAGAACTCGACAGCATGTTCTCAAATTTTTTTGATTTTCTGGAATTTTGAAAAAATTTGTGATTTACAGTTTTTCAAAATATTTTGAGTGTATTTTTTAAGGCTAAAACGGTCGGAAATATTTAAAAAAAGTATGAGGAACTACATAATTCGGTAGCAAGCGAAGATAACTCTCAACATTTTTTGATTTTCTGGCATCTTGAAAAATTTTTGATTTACGTTTTTTCAAATTATTTTGAGTGCATTTTTTAAGGCTAAAACTGTCGGAACTTTTAAAAAAAGTATGAGGAACTATAGAACTCGACTGAATTTTTTAAGGTTAAAACGGTCGGAACTTTTAAAAAAAAGTAGAGAAGAGATCTCTCAACATTTTTTGATTTTCTTGCATCTTGAAAAATTTTTTGATTTACGGTTTTTCAAGTTATTTTGAGTGTATTTTTTATGGCTAAAACAGTCGTAAATTTAAAAAAAAAGTATGAGGAACTATAGAACTCGACTGCATGCGAAGAGAACTATCGATTTTTTTTTGATTTTCTGCCATTTTGAGAAAAATTTTTGATTTACGGTTTTTCAAATTATTTTATGTATATTTTTGGTGGCTAAAACGGTCGAAAATTAAAAAAAAAAGTATGAGGAACTACAGAACTCAACTGCATGCGAAGCTGTCCTAAAATTTTTTAATTTTTTGGAACTTTGATAAATTTTTTGATTTACGGTTTTTCAAATTATTTTGAAAGTATTTTTTATGGCTAAAACGGTCGGTAGGAACTTTTTAAAACAAGTATGAGGAACTATAGAACTGCATGCGAAGAGAACTCTCAACATTTTTTAATTTTCTGGAATTTTGGAAAATTTTTTGATTTATGGTTTTTCAAATTATTTTGAGTGTATTTTGTATGGCTAAAACGGTCGGAACTTTTTACAAAAAGTATGAGGAACTTTAGAACTCGACAGCATCCGAAAATAACTCTCAAAATTTTTGATTTTCTGGAATTTTGAAAACATTTTTGATTTACGGTTTTTCAAAATACTATGAGTCTATTTTTTATGGCTAAAACGGTCGGAATTTTTTAAAACAAGTATGAGGAACTATAGCACTCGACTGCATGCGAAGAGAACTCTCAACATTTTTTGATTTTCTGGCATTTCGAAAATTATTTGATATACGGGTTTTTCAAATTATTTTGAGTGCATTTTTGATTTGTAAAACAGTCGGAACTTTTTATAAAAAAGTATGAGAAACTATAGAACTCGACTGCATGCGAAGGGAACTCTCAACATTTTTTTGAGTTTCTGGCATTTCGATTTTTTTTTTGATTTACGGGTTTTTCAAATTATTTTGAGTGTATTTTTTATGGCGAAAACGGTCGGAACTTTTTAAAAAAAGTATGAGGAACTATAGAACTCGACTGCATACTAAGAGAACTCTCAACATTTTTTGATTATCTGGCATTTTGAAAAATTTTTTGATTTACGGTTTTTCAAATTATTTTATTTATTTTTGTATTTTTTATGGCGAAAACGGTCGGAACTTTTTCAAAAAAGTATGAGGAACTACAGAACTCGACAGCATGCAAAGAGAACTCACAATTTTTTTTTTGATTTTCTGGCATTTTGAAAATTTTTTTGATTTACGGTTTTTCAAATTATTTTGAGTGTATTTTTTATGGCTAAAACAGTCGGAAATTATTAAAAAAGTATGAGGAACTATAGACCTCGAATGCATGCGTAGAGAACTCTCAATTTTTTTTTTGATTTTCTGGCATTTTGATAAAAAAATTTTGATTTACGGTTTTTCAAATTATTTTGAGTGCATTTTTTAAGGCTAAAACGGTCGGAACTTGTAAAAAAAGTAGAGAAGAGATTTTCTTGATTTTCTTGCATCTTGAAAAATTTTTTGATTTACGGTTTTTCAAATTATTTTGTATGTATTTTTATGGCTAAAACGGTCGGAACTTAAAAAAAAAATATGACGAACTACAGAACTCGACAGCATCTTCTCAAATTTTTTTAATTTTCTGGAATTTTGAAAAAATTTGTGATTTACAGTTTTTCAAAATATTTTGAGTGTATTTTTTAAGGCTAAAACGGTCTGAAATATTTAAAAAAAGTATGAGGAACTACAGAATTCGGTAGCAAACGAAGAGAACTCTCAACATTTTTTGATTTTCTGGCATTTTGAAAATTTTTTTGATTTACGGTTTCTCAAATTATTTTAAGTGTATTTTTTATGGCGATAACGGTCGGAAATTTTTAAAAAAAGTATGAGGAAATATAGAACTCGACTACATGCAAGGAGAACCATCAAATTTTTTTGATATTCTGGCATTTGAAAAAATTTTTGTTTTACGGTTTTTCAAATTAGTTTTCGTGTATTTCTTATGGCTAAAACAGTCGGAACTTTTTATAAAAAAGTTT
Organism: Dryomyza anilis; assembly: GCA_951804985.1. Classification (NCBI taxonomy): domain Eukaryota; kingdom Metazoa; phylum Arthropoda; class Insecta; order Diptera; family Dryomyzidae; genus Dryomyza; species Dryomyza anilis. Next base: position 70,543,681 of record OX638135.1, read on the forward strand.
GAGGAATTAAAGAACTCGACTGCATGCGAAGAGAACTCTCAAAATTTTTTGATTTTCTGGCATTTCGAAAAATTATTTGAAATACGGGTTTTTCAAATTATTTTGAGTGCATTTTTGATTTGTAAAACAGTCGGAACTTTAAAAAAAAAGTAAGAGGAACTACAGAACTCGACTGCATGCAAGGAGAACCATCAAATTTTTTTGATATTCTGGCATTTGAAAAAATTTTTGTTTTACGGTTTTTCAAATTATTTTGAGTGCATTTTTTATGGCTAAAACGGTCGGAACTTTTTAGAAAAAGTATGAGGAACTATAGAACTCGACTGCATACGAAGAGAACTCTTAACATTTTTTGATTTTCTGGCATTTTGAAAATTTTTTTGATTTACGGTTTTTCAAATTATTTTAAGTGTATTTTTTATGACGAAAACGGTCGGAACTTTTTCAAAAAAGTATGAGGAACTACAGAACTCGACAGCATGCAAAGAGAACTCACAATTTTTTTTGATTTTCTGGCATTTTGAAAATTTTTTTGATTTACGGTTTTTCAAATTATTTTGAGTGTATTTTTTATAGCTAAAACAGTCGGAAATTATTAAAAAAGTATGAGGAACTATAGACCTCGAATGCATGCGTAGAGAACTCTCAATTTTTTTTGATTTTCTGGCATTTTGATAAAAAAATTTTGATTTGCGGTTTTTCAAATTATTTTGTGTGTATTTTTTTATGGCTAAAACGGTCGGAACTTACAAAAAAAAATATGACGAACTACAGAACTCGGCAGCATGTTCTCAAATTTTTTTAATTTTCTGGAATTTTGAAAAAATTTGTGATTTACAGTTTTTCATTTTGAAATAAAATTTTTTATTTACGGTTTTTTAAATTATTTTGAGTGCATTTTTAAAGGCGTAAACGGTCGGAACTTTTTCAAAAAAACATGAGGAACTACAGAACTCGACTGCATGCGAAGAGAACTATCAAATATTTTTGATTTTCTGACATTTTGAGAAAAATTTTTGATTTACTGTTTTTCAAATTATTTTAGGTATATTTTTGATGGCTAAAACGGTCAAAATATAAAAAAAAGTATGAGGAACTACAGAACTCAACTGCATGCAAAGCTGTCCCAAAATTTTTTAATTTTCTGGAATTTTTTGATTTAAGGTTTTTCAAATTATTTTGAGTGTATTTTTTATGGCTAAAACGGTCGGTCGGAACTCCTTAAAACAAGTATGAGGAACTGTAGAACTCGACTGCATGCGAAGAGAACTCTCAACATTCAAATTATTTTGAGTGTATTTTTTATGTCGAAAACGGTCGGAACTTTTTCAAAAAAGTATTAGGAACAACAGAACTCGACTGCATGCGAAGATAACTACCAAATTTTTTTGATTTTCTGGCATTTTGAGAAAAATTTTTGATTTACGATTTTTCAAATTATTTTGAATGCATTTTTTATGGCTAAAACTGTCGGAACTTTTAAAAAAAGTATGAGGAACTATAGAACTCGACTGCATGCAAAGAGAACTCACATTTTTTTTTTGATTTTCTGGCATTTTGAAAAAAATTTTTTCAATTTCAAATTATTTTTTTGATTTTCTGGCATTTTGAAAAAAAAAATTGATTTACGCTTTTTCAAATTATTTTGAGTGTATTTTTTATGGCTCAAACGGTCGGAATTTTTTAAAAAAAGTATGATAAAAAGTATAGAACTCGACAGCATGCGAAGAGAACTATAACATTTTTTGATTTTCTGGCATTTCGAAAAATTATTTGATATACGGGTTTTTCAATTTATTTTGAGTGCATTTTTTATTTCTAAAACAGTCGGAACTTTTTATAAAAAAGTATGAGAAACTATAGAACTCGACTGCATGCGAAGAGAACTCTCAACATTTTTTGAGTTTCTGGCATTTCGAATTTTTTTAATTTACGGGTTTTTCAAATTATTTTGAGTGCATGTTTTATGGCGAAAACGGTCGGAACTTTTTAGAAGAAGTATGAGAAACTATTGAACTCGACTGCATGCAAAGAGAATTGACAATTTTTTTTATTTTCTGGCATTTTGAAAAAATTTGTTCATTTACGGTTTTGTCAAATAATTTTTTGGATTTTCTGGCATTTTGAAACAAAATTTTGATTAACGCTTTTTCAAATTATTTTGAGTGTATTTTTATGGCTAAAACGGTCGGAACTTTTTAAAAAAAGTAAGAGGAACTACAGAACTTGACAGCATGCGAAGAGAACTCTCAAATTTTTTTGATTTTCTGGAATTTTGAAGAAAATTTTGATTTAAGGATTTTCAAGTTATTTTGAGTGTATTTTTTATGGCTAAAACAGTCGAAAATTTTTAAAAAAAGTATAAGGAACTACAGAACTCAACTGCATGCGAAGCTGTCCCAACATTTTTTAATTTTCTGGAACTTTGATAAATTTTTTGATTTACGGTTTTTCAAATTATTTTGAGTGTATTTTTTATGGCTAAAACGGTCGTTCGGAACTCTTTTAAACAAGTATGAGGAACTATAGAACTCGACTGCATGCGAAGAGAACTCTCAACATTTTTTGATTTTCTGGCATCTTGAAAAATTTTAGGATATTCGGTTTTTCAAATTATTTTGAGTTCATTTTTATGGCTAAAACGGTCGAAAATTTTTAAAAAAAGTATGAGGAACTACAGAACTCAACTGCATGCGAAGCTGTCCCAACATTTTTTAATTTTCTGGAATTTTGGAAAAATTTTTGATTTACGGTTTTTCAAATTATTTTGAGTGTATTTTTTATGGCTAAAACGGTCGGAACTTTTTACAAAAATTATGGGGAACTTTAGAACTCGACTGCATGCGAAGAGAACCCTCATAATTTTTTGATTTTCTGGAATTTTGAAAACATTTTTGATTTACGGTTTTTCAAAATATTTTGAGTGCATTTTTTATTTCTAAAACAGTCGGAACTTTTTTTAAAAAAGTATGAGAAACTATAGAACTCGACTGCATGCGAAGAGAACTCTCAACATTTTTTTAATTTCTGGCATTTCGAATTTTTTTTGATTATGATATGGCGAAAACGGTCGGAACTTTTTAAAAAAGTATGAGGAACTATAGAACTCGACTGCATGCAAAGAGAACTCAAAATTTTTTTTGATTTTCTGGCATTTGAAAAAATTTTTTGATTTACGGTTTTACAAATTATTTTTTTGATTTTCTGGCATTTTGAAATAAAATTTTGATTTACGCTTTTTAAAATTATTTTGAGTGTATTTTTTATGGCTAAAACAGTCAGACATTTTTAAAAAAAGTATGAGGAACTATAGAACTCTACTGCATGCGAAGAGAACTCTCAAATTTTTTTGGTTTTCTTGTATTTTGAAAAATTTTTTTGATTTACGGTTTTTAAAATTAGTTTGAGTGTATTTTTTATGGCAATTTTTTAAAAAAAGTATGAGGAACTATAGAACTCGACAGCATGCTTCTCTTCGCATGCTGTCGAGTTCTACACATTTTTTTGATTTTCTGGCATTTTGAAAAAAATGTTTGATTTACGGTTTTTCAAATTATTTTGAGTGTATTTTTTATGGCTAAAACTGTCGGAAATTAAAAAAAAAAAGTATGAGGAACTACAGAACTCAACTGCATGCAAAGAGAACTCACAATTTTTTTTTGATTTTCTGCCATTTTGAGAAAAATTTTTGATTTACGATTTTTCAAATTATTTTGAATGCATTTTTTATGGCTAAAACTATCGTAACTTTAAAAAAAAGTATGAGGAACTATAGAACTCGACAGCATGCGAAGAGAACTACAACATTTTTTTGATTTTCTGGCATTTTGAAAAAAATTTTTGATTTACGGTTTTTCAAATTATTTTGAGTGTATTTTTTATGGCTAAAACTGTCGGAAATTTAAAAAAAAAAGTATGAGGAACTACAGAACTCAACAGCATGCGAAGAGAACTATAATTTTTTTTTGATTTTCTTGCATTTTGAAAAAACATTTTGATTTACGGTTTTTCAAATTATTTTGATTGTGTTTTTTATGGCTAAAACTGTCGCAAATTTTTTAAAAAAGTATGAGGAACTAAAGAACTCAACTGCATGCGAAGCTGTCCCAAAATTTTTTAATTTTCTGGAATTTTGGAAAAATTTTGATTTACGGTTTTTCAAATTATTTTGAGTGTATTTTTATGGCTAAAACGGTCGGAACTTTTTAAAAAAAGTATGAGGAACTACAGAACTCGACTGCATGCGAAGAGAACTATCAAATATTTTTGATTTTCTGGCATTTTGATAAACATTTTTGATTTACGGTTTTTCAAATTATTTTGAATGAATTTCTTATGGCTAAAACGTTCGGAACTTTTTAAAAAAGTAGAGAAGAGAACTCTCAACATTTTTTGATTTTCTTGCATCTTGAAAAATTTTTTGATTTACGGTTTTTCAAATTATTTTGAGTGTATTTTTTATGGCTAAAACAGTCGGAACTTAAAAAAAAAGTGTGAGGAACTATAGAACTCGACTGCATGCGCAGAGAACTCTTAACATTTTTTGATTTTCTTGCATCTTGAAAAATTTTTGATTTACGGTTTTTCAAATAATTTTGAGTATATTTTTCATGGCTAAAACGGTCGAATATTTTTAAAAAAAGTATGAGGAACTACAGAACTCAACTGCATGCGAAGCTGTCCCAACATTTTTTAATTTTCTGGAACTTTGATAAATTTTTTGATTTACGGTTTTTCAAAATATTTTGAGTGTATTTTTGATGGCTAAAACGGTCGGTAGGAACTCTTTAAAACAAGTATGAGGAACTTCAGCACTCGACTGCATGCGAAGAGAACTATCAATTTTTTTTTGATTTTCTGACATTTTGAGAACAATTTTTGATTTACGGTTTTTCAAATTATTTTCAGTATATTTTTGATGGCTAAAACGGTCGAAAATTTTTAAAAAAAGTATGAGGAACTGCAGAACTCAACTGCATGCGAATCTGTCCCAACATTTTCTAATTTTCTGGAACTTTGATAACATTTTTGATTTACGGTTTTTCAAATTATTTTGAGTGTATTTTTTATGGCTAAAACGGTTGGTCGGAACTCTTTAAAACAATTATGAGTAACTATAGAACTCGACTGCATGCGAAGAGAACTCTCAACATTTTTTGATTTTCTGGCATCTTGAAAAATTTTAGGATTTACGGTTTTTCAAATTATTTTGAGTATATTTTTATGGCTTAAACGGTCGAAATTTTTTAAAAAAAGTATGAGGAACTACAGAACTCAACTGCATGCGAAGCTGTCCCAAAATTTTTTAATTTTCTGGAATTTTGGAAAAAATTTTGATTTACTGTTTTTCAAATTTATTTGAGTGTATTTTTTATGGCTAAAACGGTCGGAACTTTTTATAAAAAAGTTTGAGGATTTAAAGAACTCGACTGCATGCGAAGAGAACTCTCAACATTTTTTGATTTTCTGGCATTTCGAAAAATTATTTGATATACGGGTTTTTCAAATTATTTTGAGTGAATTTTTTATTTCTAAAACAGTCGGAACTTTTTATAAAAAAAGTATGAGAAACTATAGAACTCGATTGCATGCGAAGAAAACTCTCAACATTTTCTGAGTTTCTGGCATTTCGAATTTTTTTTTGATTTACGGGTTTTTCAAATTAATTTGAGTGTATTTTTTATGGCGAAAACGGTCGGAACTCTTTAAAAAAAGTATGAGGAACTATAGAACTCGACTGCATGCGAAGAGAACTATCAATTTTTTTAGATTTACGGTTTTTCAAATTATTTTTTTGATTTTCTGGCATTTTGAAAAAAAAAATTGATTTACGCTTTTTCAAATTATTTTGAGTGTATTTTTTGGCTTTACAGTTTTTCAAATTATTTTGAGTGTATTTGTATGGCTAAAACGGTCGGAACTTTTTAAAAAAATATGAGGAACTACAGAACTCGACAGCATGCGAAGAGAACTCTCAATTTTTTTTGATTTTCTGGAATTTTGAAGAAAATTTTGATTTAAGGATTTTCAATTTATTTTGAGTGTATTTTTGTGGCTAAAACGGTCGTAACTTAAAAAAAAAAGTAAGAGGAACTATAGAACTCGACTGCATGCGCAGAGAACTAACGATTTTTTTTGAAAAAAAATTTTAATTGACGGTTTTTCAAATTATTTTGAATGCATTTTTTATGGCTAAAACGGTCGGAACTTTTTAAAAAAAGTATGAGGAACTATAGAACTCAACTGCATGCGAAGAAAACTATCAAATTTTTTGGATTTTCTGGCATTTTGAGAAAAAAAACTTTATTTACGGTTTTTTAAATTATTTTGAGTGTATTTTTTATGGCTAAAACGGTCGGAAATTTAAAAAAAAGGATGAGGAACTATAGAACTCGACTGCATGAAAAGCTAACTCTAAACATTTTTTAATTTTCTGGAATTTTGAAAATTTTTTTGATTTACGGTTTTTCAAATTATTTTGTGTGTAATTTTTTTATGGCTAAAACGGTGGGAACTTTTTATAAAAAAGTATGAGAAACTATAGAACTCGTCTGCATGCGTAGAGAACTCTCAAATTTTTTTGATTTTCTGGCATTTTGATAAAAAAAATTTTGATTTACGGTTTTTCAAATTATTTTGAATGTCTTTTTTATGGCTAAAACGGTTTGAACTTTTAAAAAAAAGTAGAGAAGAGAACTCTCAACATTTTTAAATTTTCTGGCATCTTGAAAAATTTTAGAATTTACGGTTTTTCAAATTATTTTGAGTTCATTTTTATGGCTAAAACGGTCGAAAATTTTTAAAAAAAGTTTAAAAACTACAGAACTCAACTGCATGCGAAAAGAACTATCAAATTTTTTTGATTTTGTGGATTTTGAAAACATTTTTGATTTACGGTTTTTCAAAATATTTTGAGTGTATTTTTTATGGCTAAAACGGTCGGAACTTTTTAAAACAAGTATGAGGAACTATAGCACTCGACTGCATACGAAGAGAACTCTCAACCTTTTTGTGATTTTCTGGCATCTTGAAAAATTTTTGATTTACGGTTTTTCAAATTATTTTGAGTGTATTTTTTATGGCTAAAATGGTCGGAACTTTTTATAAAAAAGTTTGAGGAATTAAAGAACTCGTCTGCATGCGAAGAGAACTCTCAACATTTTTTGATTTTCTGGCATTTCGAAAAATTATTTGATATACGGGTATTTCAAATTATTTTGAGTGCATTTTTTATTTCTAAAACAGTCGGAACTTTTTATAAAAAAGTATGAGAAACTATAGAACTCGACTGCATGCGAAGAGAACTCTCAACATTTTTTGAGTTTCTGGCATTTCGATTTTTTTTTTGATTTACGGTTTTTCAAATTATTTTGAGTGTATTTTTTATGGCGAAAACGGTCGGAACGTTTTCAAAAAAGTATGAGGAACTACAGAACTCGACTGCATGCGAAGAGAACTATCAAATTTTTTGGATTTTCTGGCATTTTGAGAAAAATTTTTGATTTACGATTTTTCAAATTATTTTGAATGCATTTTTTATGGCTAAAACTGTCGGAACTTTTAAAAAAAGTATGAGGAACTATAGAACTCGACTGCATGCAAAGAGAACTCACAATTTTTTTTGATTTTCTGGCATTTTGAAAACATTTTTTGATTTACGGTTTTTCAAATTATTTTTTGATTTTCTGGCATTTTGAAAAAAAAAATTATTTACGCTTTTTCAAATTATTTTGAGTGTATTTTTTATGGCTAAAACAGTCGGAAATTTAAAAAAAAAATATGAGGAACTATAGAACTCGACTGCATGCGAAGAGAACTCTCAATTTTTTTTGATTTTCTGGCGTTTTGAATTTTTTTTTATTTACGGTTTTTAAAATAATTTTCAAATATTGAAACCGTAACCGAAACCGATATCAGTTTAAAACCGTTTCATTTTTAAAACCGAAACCGTAACCGAAACCGTTATACGAAAATCAAAAATAAACCGATATCCAAAACCGATACAAACGGTTTCGGTTTTATACCGGTTTCATTAATTAAAATTTGGAGTTCCCAAAATAAACATTTTTGGTTGTACAAAAATTCACTTGTTGTTTTTTGAGAAAGGATATTTCCAATTTGGTCTAAAATTTGTTTTTTGTTTCATTAATCGAATTAACAACAAAACACCAGAAACTCCAAGCGTTAAAAAATGATTCAAATTTTAATAATATTTGTTTTTTTTCTTTTTTTTTTAGTAAAATATATAGAGGAGCTTAGGGTAAAGTGGGACAAGTTTTGAAAAGTTCATTTGAATAAGTCTTTTGATGGATTTTTGACTGATGTTTCAAAACAGCTCAATTTCGGACCTAAACAAAACAATGGTAATGCAAAAAAAAATGTAAAAAAAATTTCAAATTATTAACATCTCAGTAACTATTTAAGGAAATACGAAAAATGAAGTGCAAGTTCGGCAAGTTTAAACATTTCAAGTATAAGGCGGATATTTGTTTACATTAGTGATGATTAAAAATTTCTTGTTCTTGCATCTTGTTCTTGCATTTTTTTTGCAAGTACAAAAACGAGAACAAGATCGAGATTTTGCAAAAAAAAAGAACAAGAGCAAGTGATTTTAATGTATTTATTATGTTTTTGAGGTAATAATGATATACAAAAATTCATGATATTACTAAATATTGAACAACAAGTAACAATGGAAAGCGTTCAAAATATTTATGAACGTGAACATTAATGAAGATGTTTGTTTTTTTTTGTTTTTGTCAATTCTAAAGAATATAAGCATCTTAAAAATAAGGACTGTGAAGCACTTTTGAAGCGGTAAATAGCTTTAAAAGTGCTTCAAAAGTCGCTTCAAAAATATAAAATAGACAATACAATGTTTTTTTCTCTTTTCTTCGCTACGCAAGTTCGTACATCCATTGTGCGTATGCACTGTGCTATGCACATTATTATTTTTGTTTTACTTTTATATATAGTTTTTTTGTTAATTGTAAAATCATGAAGTAATAAAAAATAATATATGATCATTTTCACAGTGTGATATATTTAGCTGATATATTGCTTTTTTTACAAATCCGCTGATTCGTTTGAAAGTGCAACAACATTATTATGGCCTTGAGATTTTGAATTGTCTCGTCAACATCACTTGATTTATACAATTATTTTTTATTAGTTAAGTCTTGTTAAAATATAATTAAAATTTTTATGTTATTGGATTTTTTTTGTTGTTAGTAAAATGTTGAAGAAATTGAAAATATGGAAAATAAGTAACTTAAATACAATTAGTGTTCAAATTCTATTCGTTTTCATAATTAATATGCAGTTTAAGATATTTGTCTTCGATCATTTATTTAAAATTTAAAAGATTAAGATTACCATTTCTTGCTTTGCTCTTGCAAATGATCATCACTAGTTTACATATATTGCAGTTCACAGATTTATTGAAATTTAATTTCTTTGGCTTTTATGGATGAAAATTGTACAAAATTCTCCTTCTTTGCAATTCAGATCATATCTCAGGTGAAGTCAAAATGTTGCTTTTCATTGGTTTGTGGTCACGAAATTTTAAATTAAATTTATTTCTTATTTAAAAAATATGGAAATAAAGAAAATTTATACAAAAACCGAAATCAAAACCGAAACCGTTACATGGAACCGGTATACCGAAACCGTTTCACTATAAAAACTTAAAACCGAAACCGTAAGCGAAACCGAAACGCAGAAAAAACCGAAACCGAAATCGAAACCGTTATTCGTTTAGGTTTCAATCCTTCATTATTTTGAGTGTATTTTTTATGGCTCAAACGGTCGAAAATTTTTAAAAAAAGTAAGAGGAAATATAGAACTCGACAGCATGCGAAGAGAACTATAATTTTTTTTTGATTTTCTGGCATTTTGAAAAAAAATTTTGATTTACGGTTTTTCAAATTATTTTGAGTATATTTTTTATGGCTAAAACTGTTGCAAATGTTACAAATTAAAAAAAGTATGAGGAACTATAGAACTCAACTGCATGCGAAGCTAACTCTCAACAGTTTTTTAATTTCTGGAATTTTTAAAATTTTTTTGATTTACGATTTTTCAAATTATTTTGAGTGTATTTTTTGTGGCTAAAACGGTCGTAACTTAAAAAAAAAAGTATGAGGAACTACAGAACTCGATAGCATGCGAAGAGAACTCTCAATTTTTTTTTTGATTTTCTGGAATTTTGAAGAAAATTTTGATTTAAGGTTTTTCAAATTATTTTGAGTGTATTTTTTGTGGCTAAAACGGTCGTAACTTAAAAAAAAAGTATGAAGAACTATAGAACTCGTCTGCATGCGCAGAGAACTATCAAATTTTTTTGAAAAAAATTTTTAATTCAAATTAATTTGAATACATTTTTTATGGCTAAAACGGTCGGAACTTTTTCAAAAAAGTATGAGGAACTATAGAACTCAACTGCATGCGAAAAAAACTATCAATTTTTTTTTGATTTTCTGGCATTTTGAGAAAAAAAAGTTTATTTACGGTTTTTTAAATTATTTTGAGTGTATTTTTTATGGCTAAAACGGTCGGAAATTTTTAAAAAAATTATGAGGAACTATAGAACTCGACTGCATGCAAAGCTAAACATTTTTTAATTTTCTGGAATTTTGAAAAATTTTTTGATTTCCGGTTTTTCAAATTATTTTGTGTGTTTTTTTATGGCTAAAACTGTCGGAACTTTTAAAAAAAGTATGAGGAACTATAGAACTCGACAGCATGCGAAGAGAACTCTCAAATTTTTTTGATTTTCTGGCATTTTGAAAAATGTTTTTGATTTACGGTTTTTAAAATTATTTTGAGTGTATTTTTTATGGCTCAAACGGTCGAAAATTTTTAAAAAAAGTATGAGGAACTATAGAACTCGACAGCATGCGAAGAGAAATATAAAATTTTTTTGATTTTCTGGCATTTTGAAAATAAATTTTGATTTACGGTTTTTCAAATTATTTTGAGTGTATTTTTTATGGCTAAAACTGTCGGAAATTTTTAAAAAAAGTATGAGGAACTATAGAACTCAACTGCATGCGAAGCTAACTCTCAACAGTTTTTTAATTTCTGGAATTTTAAAAATTTTTGATTTACGATTTTTCAAATTATTTTGAGTGTATTTTTTGTGGCTAAAACGATCGTAACTGAAAAAAAAAGTATGAGGAACTACAGAACTCGACAGCATGCGAAGAAAACTCTCAATTTTTTTTGATTTTCTGGAATTTTGAAGAAAATTTTGATTTAAGGTTTTTCAAATTATTTTGAGTGTATTTTTTGTGGCTAAAACGGTCGTAACTTAAAAAAAAAATATGAAGAACTATAGAACTCGTCTGCATGCGCAGAGAACTATCAAATTTTTTTGAAAAAAAAATTTAATTGACGGTTTTTCAAATTATTTTAAATACATTTTTTATGGCTAAAACGGTCGGAACTTTTTCAAAAAAGTATGAGGAACTATAGAACTCAACTGCATGCGAAGAAAACTATCATTTTTTTTTTGATTTTCTGGCATTTTGAGAAAAAAACTTTATTTACGGTTTTTTAAATTATTTTGAGTGTATTTTTTATGGCTAAAACGGTCGGAAATTTTTAAAAAAATTATGAGGAACTTTAGAACTCGATTGCATGCGAAGCTAACTCTAAACATTTTTTAATTTTCTGGAATTTTAAAAAAATTTTTGATATACAGTTTTTCAAATTATTTTGTGTGAATTTTTTTATGGCTAAAACGGTCGGAACTTTAAAAAAAAAATATGAAGAACTACAGAACTCGACAGCATGTTCTCAAATTTTTTTTCTAGAATTTTGAAAAATATTGTGATTTACGGTTTTTCATATTATTTTGAGTGTATTTTTTATGGCGAAAACGGTCGGAACTTTTTAAAAAAAGTATGAGGAACTACAGAACTCGACTTCATGCGAAGCTAACTCTCAACAGTTTTTTAATTTCTGGAATTTTACAAATTTATTTGATTTACGATTTTTCAAATTATTTTGAGTGTTTTTTTTGTGGCTAAAACGGTCGTAACTTAAAAAAAAAGTATGAGGAACTACAGAACTCGACAGCATGCGAAGAAAACTCTCAATTTTTTTTTTGATTTTCTGGAATTTTGAAGAAAATTTTGATTTAAGATTTTTCAAATTATTTTGAGTGTATTTTTTGTGGCTAAAACGGTCGTAACTTAAAAAAAAAGTATGAAGAACTATAGAACTCGTCTGCATGCGCAGAGAACTATCAATTTTTTTTGAAAAAAAATTTTAATTGAGGAACTATAGAAATCGATTGCATGCGAAGCTAACTCTAAACATTTTTTAATTTTCTGGAATTTTGAAAAATTTTTTGATATACGGTTTTTCAAATTATTTTGTGTGAATTTTTTTATGGCTAAAACGGTCGGAACTTAAAAAAAAAAATATGACGAACTACAGAACTCGACAGCATGTTCTCAAAATTTTTTCTAGAATTTTGAAAAATATTGTGATTTACGGTTTTTCAAATTATTTTGAGTGTATTTTTTGTGGCTAAAACGGTCGTAACTTAAAAAAAAAGTATGAGGAACTACAGAACTCGACAGCATGCGAAGGGAACTCTCAATTTTTTTTGATTTTCTGGAATTTTGAAGAAAATTTTGATTTAAGGTTTTTCAAATTATTTTGAGTGTATTTTTTGTGGCTAAAACGGTCGTAACTTTAAAAAAAAGTATGAGGAACTATAGAACTCGTCTGCATGCGCAGAGAACTATCGAATTTTTTTGGAAAAAATTTTTAATTGACGGTTTTTCAAATTATTTTGAATACATTTTTTATGGCTAAAACGGTCGGAACTTTTTCAAAAAAGTATTAGGAACTATAGAACTCAACTGCATGCGAAAAACTATCATTTTTTTTTGATTTTCTTGCATTTTGAGAAAAAAAAACTTTATTTACGGTTTTTTAAATTATTTTGAGTGTATTTTTTATGGCTAAAACGGTCGGAACTTTTTAAAAAAAGTATGAGGAACTACAGAACTCGACTGCATGCGAAGAGAACTCTCAACATTTTTTGATTTTCTGGCATTTCGAAAAATTATTTGTTATACGGGTATTTCAAATTATATTGAGTGCATTTTTTATTTCTAAAACAGTAGGAACTTTTTATAAAAAAGTATGAGAAACTATAGAACTCGACTGCATGCAAAGAGAACTCTCAATTTTTTTTTTTGATTTTCTGGCATTTTGAAAAATTTTTTTGATTTACGGTTTTTCAAATTATTTTTTTGATTTTCTGGAATTGTGAAAAAAAAATGATTTACGCTTTTTCAAACTATTTTGAGTGTATTTTTTATGGCCAAAACAGTCGGAAATTTTTAAAAAAAGTATGAGGAACTATAGAACTCGACTGCTTGCGAAGAGAACTCTCAATTTTTTTTGATTTTCTGGCATTTTGAAATTTTTTTTTGATTTACGGTTTTTAAAATTATTTTGTGTATTTTTTATGGCTCAAACGGTCGAAAATTTTTAAAAAAAATTATGAGGAACTATAGAACTCGACAGCATGCGAAGAGAACTATAAATTTTTTCTGATTTTCTGGCATTTTGAAAAAAAATTTTGATTTACGGTTTTTCAAATTATATTGAGTGTATTTTTTATGGCTAAAACTGTCGGAAATTTTTAAAAAAAGTATGAGGAACTATAGAACTCAACTGCATGCGAAGCTAACTCTCAACAGTTTTTTAATTTCTGAAATTTTAAAAATTTTTTGATTTACGATTTTTCAAATTATTTTGAGTGTATTTTTTATGGCGAAAACGGTCGGAACTTTTTAAAAAAAGTATGCGGAACTACAGAACCCGACTGCATGCGAAGAGAACTCTCAAAATTTCTTGATTTTCTGGCATTTTGAATTTTTTTTTGATTTACGGTTTTTCAAATTATTTTGAGTGTATTTTTTATGGCGAAAACGGTCGGAACTTTTTAAAAAAAGTATGAGGAACTACAGAACTCGACTGCATGCGAAGAGAACTCTTAAAATTTTTTGATCTTCTGGCATTTCGAAAAATTATTTGATATGGGTATTTCAAATTATATTGAGTGCATTTTTTATTTCCAAAACAGTAGGAACATTTTATAAAAAAGTATGAGAAACTATAGAACTCGACTGCATGCAAAGAGAACTCTCAATTTTTTTTTTGATTTTCTGGCATTTTGAAAAATTTTTTTGATTTACGGTTTTTCAAATTATTTTTTTGATTTTCTGGAATTGTGAAAAAAAAAAATTTATTTACGCTTATTCAAATTATTTTGAGTGTATTTTTTATGGCTAAAACAGTCGGAAATTTTTAAAAAAAGTATGAGGAACTATAGAACTCGACTGCTTGCGAAGAGAACTCTCAAATTTTTTGATTTTCTGGCATTTTGACTAAAACGGTCGTGGCTAAAACGGTCGTAACTTAAAAAAAAAGTATGAGGAACTACAGAACTCGACAGCATGCGAAGAAAACTCTCAATTTTTTTTTGATTTTCTGGAATTTTGAAGAAAATTTTGATTTAAGATTTTTCAAATTATTTTGAGTGTATTTTTTGTGGCTAAAACGGTCGTAACTTAAAAAAAAAGTATGAAGAACTATAGAACTCGTCTGCATGCGCAGAGAACTATCAATTTTTTATGAAAAAAAATTTTAATTGACGGTTTTTCAAATTATTTTGAATACATTTTTTATGGATAAAACGGTCGGAAATTTTTAAAAAAATTATGAGGAACTATAGAACTCGATTGCATGCGAAGCTAACTCTAAACATTTTTTTAATTTTCTGGAATTTTGAAAAATTTTTTGATATACGGTTTTTCAAATTATTTTGTGTGAATTTTTTTATGGCTAAAACGGTCGGAATTTTAAAACAAAAAATATGACGAACTACAGAACTCGACAGCATGTTCTCAAAATTTTTTCTAGAATTTTGAAAAATATTGTGATTTACGGTTTTTCAAATTATTTTGAGTGTATTTTTTGTGGCTAAAACGGTCGTAACTTAAAAAAAAAGTATGAGGAACTACAGAACTCGACAGCATGCGAAGAGAACTCTCAATTTTTTTTTTGATTTTCTGGCTCATTTTTTATGGCTCAAACGGTCGAAAATTTTTAAAAAAGTATGCGGAACCATAGAACTCGACAGCATGCGAAGAGAACTATAATTTTTTTTTGATTTTCTGGCATTTTGAAAAAATTTTTGATTTACGGTTTTTCAAATTATTTTGAGTGTATTTTTTATGGCTAAAACTGTCGGAAATTTTTAAAAAAAGTATGAGGAACTATAGAACTCAACTGCATGCGAAGCTAACTCTCAACAGTTTTTTAATTTTCTGGAATTTTGAAAATTTTTTTGATTAACGGTTTTTCAAATTATTTTGTGTGTATTTTTTTATGGCTAAAACGGTCGGAACTTTAAAAAAAAAATATGACGAACTACAGAACTCGACAGCATGTTCTCAAAATTTTTGGATTTTCTGGAATTTTGAAAAAATTTGTGATTTACGGTTTTTCAAATTATTTTGATTGTAATTTTTATGGCTAAAACTGTCAGAACTTTTTATAAAAAAGTTTGAGGAATTAAAGAACTCGACTGCACTCTCAACATTTTTTGATTTTCTGGCATTTCGAAAAATTATTTGATATACGGGTATTTCAAATTATTTTGAATACTTTTTTTATGGCTAAAACGGTCGGAACTTTTTCAAAAAAGTATGAGGAACTATAGAACTCAACTGCATGCGAAGAAAACTATCATTTTTTTTTGATTTTCTGGCATTTTGAGAAAAAAAACATTATTTACGGTTTATTAAATTATTTTGAGTGTATTTTTTATGGCTAAAACGGTCGGAAATTTTTAAAAAAAGTATGAGGAACTATAGAACTCGACTGCATGCGAAGCTAACTCCAAACATTTTTTAATTTTCTGGAATTTTGAAAAATTTTTTGATTTACGGTTTTTCAAATTATTTTGTGTGTATTTTCTTATCGCTAAAACGGTCGGAACTTAAAAAAAAAAAATATGACAAACTACAGAACTCGACAGCATGATCTTAAAATTTTTTGATTTTCTGGAATTTTGAAAAAATTTGTGATTTACGGTTTTTCAAAATATTTTGAGTGTAATTTTTAAGGCCAAAACGGTCGGAAATTTTTAAAAAAAGTATGAGGAACTACAGAATTCGGTAGCATGCGAAGAGAACTCTCAACATTTTTTGATTTTCTGGCATCTAGAAAAATTTTTGATTTACGGTTTTTCAAATTAATTTGAGTGCATTTTTTAAGGCTAAAACTGTCGGAACTTTTAAAAAAAGTATGAGGAACTATAGAACTCGACTTCATGCAAAGAGAACTATCATTTTTTTTTGATTTTCTGGCATTTTGAAAAAAAATTTGATTTACGGTTTTTCAAATTATTTTGAGTGTATTTTTTAAGGCTAAAACGGTCGGAACTTTTTCAAAAAAGTATGAGGAACTACAGAACTCGACTGCATGCGAAGAGAACTATCAAATATTTTTGATTTTCTGGCATTTTGAAAAAAATTTTTGATTTACGGTTTTTCAAATTATTTTGAATGCATTTTTTATGGCTAAAACGGTTGGAACTTTTAAAAAAAGTAGAGAAGAGAACTCTCAACATTTTTTGATTTTCTTGCATCTTGAACAATTTTTTGATTTTTTTGAGTGTATTTTTTATGGCTAAAACAGTCGGAAATTTTTAAAAAAATTATGAGGAACTATAGAACTCGACTGCATGCGTAGAGAACTCTCAAATTTTTTGATTTTCGGACATTTTGATAAAAAAATTTTGACTTACGGTTTTTCAAATTATTTTGAGTGTATTTTTTAAGGCTAAAACGGTCGGAACTTTTTCAAAAAAGTATGAGGAACTACAGAACTCGACTGCATGCGAAGAGAACTATCAAATATTTTTGATTTTCTGGCATTTTGAAAAAAATTTTTGATTTACGGTTTTTCAAATTATTTTGAATGCATTTTTTATGGCTAAAACGGTTGGAACTTTTAAAAAAAGTAGAGAAGAGAACTCTCAACATTTTTTGATTTTCTTGCATCTTGAACAATTTTTTGATTTTTTTGAGTGTATTTTTTATGGCTAAAACAGTCGGAAATTTTTAAAAAAATTATGAGGAACTATAGAACTCGACTGCATGCGTAGAGAACTCTCAAATTTTTTGATTTTCGGACATTTTGATAAAAAAATTTTGACTTACGGTTTTTCAAATTATTTTGAGTGCAATTTTTAAGGCTTAAACGGTCGGAACTTTTTCAAAAAAGTATGAAGAACTGCAGAACTTGACTACATGCGAAGAGAACTATCAATTTTTTTTGATTTTCTGTCATTTTGAGAAAAATTTTTGATTTACGGTTTTACAAATTATTTTGAATGCATTTTTAATGGCTAAAACGGTCGGAACTTAAAAAAAAAAAATGAGGAACTATAGAACTCGACTGCATGCGAAGAGAACTCTCAAAATTTTTTGATTTTCTGGCATTTTGAAAAATTTTTTGACTTACGGTTTTTCAAATTATTTTGAGTGTATTTTTATGGCTAAAACGGTCGCAACTTAAAAAAAGTATGAGAAACAACAGAACTCAAAGGAAACGCGAAGAGAACTATCAAATTTTTTGATTTTCTGGCATTTTGAAAAAACAATTTGTTTTACGGGTTTTCAAATTATTTTTAGTGCATTTTTTATGGCTAAAACGATCTGAACTTTTTAAATGAAGTATAAGGAACTATAGAACTCGACTGCATGCGAAGAGAACTCTCAAATTTTGTTTGATTTTCTGCCATTTTGAAAAAAAATTTTGATTTACGGTTTTTCAAATTATTTTGAGTGTATTTTTTATGGCTAAAACGGTCGGAAATTTTTAAAAAAAGTATGTGGAACTATAGAACTCGACTGCATGCGAAAATAAATATAATTTTTTTTTTTGATTTTCTGGCACTTTGAAACAATTTTTTGATTTACGGTTTTTCAAATTATTTTGAGTATATTTTTTATGGCTAAAACGATCGGAACTTTTTAAAAGAAATATGAGAAACTTTAGAACTCGACTGCATGCGAAGAGAACTCTCAAAATTTTTTTATTTTCTGGCATCTTGAAAAATTTTTTGATTTACAAATTATTTTGAGTGTATTTTTGATGGCTTAAACAGTCGGATTTTTTTTAAAGTATGAGGAAGTATAGAACTCAACTGCATGCGAAGCTAACTCTCAACATTTTTTAATTTTCTGGAATCTTGAAAAAAAATTTTGATTTACGGTTTTACGAATTATTTTGAATGCATTTTTTATGGCTAAAACGGTCGGAACTTTTAAAAAAAGTATGAGGAACTATAGAACTCGACTGCATGCGAAGAGAACTTTCAACATTTTTTTTATTTTCAGGCATTTTGATAAATTTTTTGATTTACGGTTTTTCAAATTATTTTGAGTGTATTTTAGGAACTATAGAACTTGACTGCATGCGAAGAGAACTCTCAAATTTTTTCGATTTTCTTGCATTTTGAAAAAAATTTTTGATTTACGGTTTTTAAAATTAATAGGAGTGTATTTTTTATGGGTAAAACAGTCGGAAATTATAAAAAAAAGTATGAGGAACTATAGAACTCGACTGCATGGGAAGAGAACTCTCAACATTTTTTGATTTTCTGGCATTTTGAAAAATTATTTGATATACGGGTTTTTCAAATTATTTTGAGTGCATTTTTTATTTCTAAAACAGTCGGAACTTTTTATAAAAAAGTATGAGGAACTATAGAACTCGACTGCATGCGAAGAGAACTCTCAACATTTTTTTGATTTTCTTGCATTTTGAAAAAATTTTTTGATTTACGTCTTTTAAAATTATTTTGAGTGTATTTTTTATGGCTCAAACGGTCGAAAATTTTGAAAAAAAAGTATGAGGAACTTTTGAACTCGACAGCATGCGAAGAGAACTTTAAAAT
This sequence comes from Dryomyza anilis, assembly GCA_951804985.1. Classification (NCBI taxonomy): domain Eukaryota; kingdom Metazoa; phylum Arthropoda; class Insecta; order Diptera; family Dryomyzidae; genus Dryomyza; species Dryomyza anilis. The sequence continues at coordinate 70,562,678 of OX638135.1, forward strand.
TTTTTTGATTTTCTGGCATTTTGAAAAAAAAATTTGATTTACGGTTTTTCAAATTATTTTTAGTGTATTTTTATGGCTAAAACGGTCGGAACTTTAAAAAAAATATGACGAACTACAGAACTCGACAGCATGTTCTCAAATTTTTTTGATTTTCAGGAATTTTGAAAAAATTTGAGATATACGGTTTTTCAAAATATTTTGAGTGTTTTTTTTAAGGCTAAAACGGTCGCAACTTTTTATAAAAATATATGAGAAACTATAGAATTCGACGGCATGTGAACAAAACTCTTAACATTTTTTGATTTTCTGGCATTTTGAAAAAAAAAAAATTGATTTACGGTTTTTCAAATTATTTTGAGTTCATTTTTAAGGCTAAAACAATCGGAACTTCTTCAAAAAAGTATGAGGAACTACAGAACTCGACTGCATGCGAATAGAACTATCAAATATTTAATTTTCTGGCATTTTGAGATAAATTTTTGATATACGGTTTTTCAAATTTTTTTGAATGCATTTTTTTATGGCTAAAACGGTTGGAACTTTTAAAAAAAGTAGAGAAGAGAACTCTCAACATTTTTTGATTTTCTTGTATCTTGAACAATTTTTTGATTTTTTTGAGTGTATTTTTTATGGCTAAAACAGTCGGAAATTTTTAAAAAAATTATGAGGAACTATAGAACTCGACTGCATGCGTAGAGAACTCTCAAATTTTTTGATTTTCGGACATTTTGATAAAAAAATTTTGACTTACGGTTTTTCAAATTATTTTGAGTGCAATTTTTAAGGCTTAAACGGTCGGAACTTTTTCAAAAAAGTATGAAGAACTGCAGAACTTGACTGCATGCGAAGAGAACTATCAATTTTTTTTGATTTTCTGTCATTTTGAGAAAAATTTTTGATTTACGGTTTTACAAATTATTTTGAATGCATTTTTAATGGCTAAAACGGTCGGAACTTAAAAAAAAAAAATGAGGAACTATAGAACTCGACTGCATGCGAAGAGAACTCTCAAAATTTTTTGATTTTCTGGCATTTTGAAAAATTTTTTGACTTACGGTTTTTCAAATTATTTTGAGTGTATTTTTATGGCTAAAACGATCGGAACTTTTTAAAAGAAATATGAGAAACTTTAGAACTCGACTGCATGCGAAGAGAACTCTCAAAAATTTTTTATTTTCTGGCATCTTGAAAAATTTTTTGATTTACAAATTATTTTGAGTGTATTTTTGATGGCTTAAACAGTCCGATTTTTTTTAAAGTATGAGGAAGTATAGAACTCAACTGCATGCGAAGCTAACTCTCAACATTTTTTAATTTTCTGGAATCTTGAAAAAAAAATTTGATTTACGGTTTTACGAATTATTTTGAATGCATTTTTTATGGCTAAAACGGTCGGAACTTTTAAAAAAAGTATGAGGAACTATAGAACTCGACTGCATGCGAAGAGAACTTTCAACATATTTTTTATTTTCAGGCATTTTGATAAATTTTTTGATTTACGGTTTTTCAAATTATTTTGAGTGTATTTTTTATAGCTAAAACGGTCGCAACTTAAAAAAAGTATGAGAAACAACAGAACTCAAAGGAAACGCGAAGAGAACTATCAAATTTTTTGATTTTCTGGCATTTTGAAAAAACATTTTGATTTACGGTTTTTCCAATTATTTTTAGTGCATTTTTTATGGCTAAAACGATCGGAACTTTTTAAATGAAGTATAAGGAACTATAGAACTCGACTGCATGCGAAGAGAACTCTCAATTTTTTTTTGATTTTCTGGCATTTTGAAAAAACATTTTGATTTACGGTTTTTCCAATTATTTTTAGTGCATTTTTTATGGCTAAAACGATCGGAACTTTTTAAATGAAGTATAAGGAACTGTAGAACTCGACTGCATGCGAAGAGAACTATCAATTTTTTTTGATTTTCTGGCATTTTGAAAAAAATTTTTGATTTACGGCTTTTCAAATTATTTTGAGTGTATTTTTTATGGCTAAAACGGTCGGAAATTTTTAAAAAAAGTATGTGGAACTATAGAACTCGACTGCATGCGAAAATAAATATCAATTTTTTTTGATTGTCTGGCATTTTGAAACAATTTTTGGATTTACGGTTTTTCAAATTATTTTGAGTGTATTTTTTATGGCTAAAACGATCGGAACTTTTTCAAATTATTTTGAGTGTATTTTTTATGTAATTAAAACGGTCGCAACCTAAAAAAAGTATGAGAAACAACAGAACTCAAAGGAAACGCGAAGAGAACTATCAATTTTTTTGATTTTCTGGCATTTTGAAGAAAACAATTTGATTTACGGTTTTTCAAATTATTTTTAGTGCATTTTTTATGGCTGAAACGATCGGAACTTTTTAAATGAAGTATAAGGAACTATAGAACTCGACTGCATGCGAAGAGAACTCTCAATTTTTTTTTGATTTTCTGGCATTTTGAAAAAAAAAAATTGATTTACGGTTTTACAAATTATTTTGAGTGTATTTTTTATGGCTAAAACAGTCGGAAATTAAAAACAAAAAGTATATGGAACTGTAGTACTCGACTGCATGCGAAGAGAACTCTCTCTTTTTTTTGATTCTCTGGCATTTTGAAAAAAATTTTTGATTTACGGTTTTACGAATTATTTTGAGTGTATTTTTAATGGCTAAAACGGTCGGAAATGTATACAAAAAATATGTGGAACTATAGAACTCGACTGCATGCGAAGATAAATATCAATTTTTTTTGATTTTCTGGCATTTTGAAACAATTTTCTGATTTACGGTTTTTCAAATTATTTTGAATGCATTTTTTTTTATGGCTAAAACGATCGAAACATTTTAAAAGAATTATGAGAAACTTTAGAACTCGACTGCATGCGAAGAGAACTCTCAAAAATTTTTGATTTTCTGGCATCTTGAAAAATTTTTTGATTTACTGTTTTTCAAATTATTTTGAGTGTATTTTTTATGGCTTAAACAGTCGGATTTTTTTTTTAAAGTATGAGGAACTATATAACTCAACTGCATGCGAAGCTAACTCTCAACATTTTTTAATTTCCTGGAATTTTGAAAACTTTTTTGATTTACGGTTTTTCAAATTATTTTGAGTGTATTTTTTATGGCTAAAACGGTCGGAACTTTTAAAAAAAAAGTATAAGAAACTATAGAACTCGACTGCATGCGAAGCTGTCCCAACTTTTTTTAATTTTCTGGCGTTTGAAAAAATTTTTTGATTTACGGTTTTTTCAAATTATTTTGAGTTCATTTTTATGGCTAAAATTATCGGAACTTTAAAAAAAAAGTATGAGGAACTATAGAACTCGACTGCATGCGAATATTCTCAATACTTTTTGATTTTCTGGCATTTTGAAAATTTTTTTGATTTACGGTTTTTCAAATTTTTTTGAGTGTATTCTTTATGGCTAAAACGGTCGGAAAATTTTAAAACAAGTATGAGGAACTATAGAACTCGACTGCATGCGAAGAGAACTCTCAATTTTTTTTGATTTTCTGGCATCTGAAAAATTTTAGGATTTACGGTTTTTCAAATTATTTTGAGTTTATTTTTTATGGCTAAAACGGTCGAAAATTAAAAAAAAAAGTATGAGGAACTACAGTACTGCATGCGAAGCTGTCCCAACATTTTTTAATTTTATGGAATTTTGAAAAAAAAAATTATTTACGGTTTTTTAAAGTATTTTGAGTGTATTTTTTATGGCTAAAACGGTCGGAACTTTAAAAAAAAATATGAGGAACTACATAACTCGATAGCATGCGAAGAGAACTCTCAAAATTTTTTGATTTTCTGGAATTTTGAAAACATTTTTAATTAACGGTTTTTCAAAATATTTTGAGTGTATTTTTTATGGCTAAAACGGTCGGAACTATTTAAAACAAGTATGAGGAACTATAGCACTCGACTGCATGCGAAGAGAACTCGCAACATTTTTTGATTTTCTGGCATCTTGAAAAATTTTTGATTTACGGTTTTTTCAAATTATTTTGAGTGTTTTTTTATGGCTAAAACGGTCGGATCTTTTTAAAAAAAAGTTTAAGGAATTAAAGAACTCGACTGCATGCGAAGAGAACTCTCAACATTTTTTGATTTTCTGGCATTTCGAAAAATTATTTGATATACGGGTTTTAAAATAATTTTGAGTGCATTTTTTATTTCTAAAACAGTCGGAACTTTTTATAAAAAAGTATGAGAAACTATAGAACTCGACTGCATGCGAAGAAAACTCTCAACATTTTTTGAGTTTCTGGCATTTCGAAATTTTATTTGATTTACGGGTTTTTCAAATTATTTTGAGTGTATTTTTTCTGGCTAAAACGGTCGGAATTTTTTAGAAAAAGTATGAGGAACTATAGAACTCAACTGCATGCGAAGCTAACTCTAAACATTTTTTAATTTTCTGGAACTTTGATAAATTTTTTGATTTACGGTTTTTCAAATTATTTTGAGTGTATTTTTTATGGCTAAAACGGTCGGAACTTTTTAAAAAAAGTATAAGGAACTACAGAACTCGACAGCATGCGAAGGGAACTCTCAAAATTTTTTGATTTTCTTGAATTTTGAAAAAAATTTTGATTTACGGTTTTTCAAATTAGTTTGAGTGTATTATTTATGGCTAAAACGGTCGGAACTTTTTAAAAAAAATATAAGAAAATATAGTCGAGTTCTATATTTTCTTATATTTTTTTTAAAAGAGAACTTTTTTGCGAAGAGAACTTTTAACATTTTTTGATTTTCTGTCGTTTAAAAAAAATTTTTGATTTACGGTTTTTCAAATTATTTTGAGTGTATTTTTTATGGCTAAAACGGTCGGAATTTTTTAAAACAAGTATGAGGAACTATAGAACTCGACTGCATGCGAAGAGAACTCTCAACATTTTTTGATTTTCTGGCATCTAGAAAAATGTTAGGATTAACGGTTTTTAAAATTATTTTGAGTTCATTTTTATGGCTAAAACGGTCGAAAATTTAAAAAAAAGTATGAGGAACTACAGAAGTGAACTGCATGCGAAGCTGTGGTCCAACATTTTTTAATTTTCTGTAATTTTGGAAAAATTTTTGATTTGCGGTTTTTCAAATTATTTTGAGTGTATTTTTTATGGCTAAAACTTTCGGAACTTTTTCAAAAAAGTATGAGGAACTACAGAACTCGACTGCATGCGAAGAGAACTATCACATTTTTTTGATTTTCTGGCATTTTGAGAAAAATTTTTGATTTACTATTTTTTAAATTATTTTGAATGCATTTTTTATATTTTGAGTGTATTTTTTATGGCTAAACCGATCGGAACTTTTTAAAACAAGTATGAGGAACTATAGAACTCGACTGCATGCGAAGAGAACTCTCAATATTTTTTTGTTTTTTTCTGTTTGGTACATTTTTTGATGTAGCATTTAATGATCAACAATATTTTTCAATGTATTTTATTTTTTGCTAAAATGGGCGGAACTATTGAAAAAAAGTATGAGGAACTATAGAACTCGACTGCATCCGAAGAGAACTCTTAAAATTTTTTGATTTTCCGGAAAATGGTATGCTACCGGAAGTTAGCAGATCATTTTTTAAGTGTATTTTTTTTTTTTTGGCTCAAATGGGCAGAACTATTAAAAAAAGTATGAGGAATTATAGAACTGGGATCTTCTTGTTGATCTTCTAGGGATTGATATGCTAAGTTCACATATACCCAATAATACACTTTTAGACTTATTTTTACTTAGTAACCATTCCTACGTTTTACATTATGATAAGTTGTCAGTTCCAATTTTCTGAAAACATGATCTTATTTTCGGCACTTATAACTTTCAATTAGAAGTTCAACTGCAATCCTACAGTTTTCGTGATTTTAAGAACATTAAGTATCCTGAACTAATGAACAAGTTTTCAGAAATTGATTGGGATGCTATTTTCTATATGCCAGGTGTTAATGATCAAGTTTTCTTTCTAGAAAATAATATAAGTAAACTCTACGAAAATGTTGTCCATCTTAAAACTAAAAATAAAAACATGCCCTTGGTTTAATCTAACTATTAAAAACTTAATACTTAAATGTAATGAGACTTACACATGGTGGAAAATGTACAGAACTCCACAATTGTTTAAATTCTATAAAACTTCACGATATATTGTCACCAAAGAGATAAGGACTGCAAAAACAAATTATTATAAAGATCGATTAAAAACTGTCATTAATAGCAAACAAATGTGGAAACAGAACATCGACAACATTGGTGTTACGCAAGATCCGGCAGCTTTAAAAGCTGCTGATGAACTGGCAACCCAGTTGACAGCTAGGTGAATTGCAAAAGAGAATTGCATTCCGCACTTTCGTTTATTGTAATTATCGTTGTATTAGTAAAGCATAAATTTGATTTGTATTTGTAAAACACAAAATTGAATTCACTTTGATTTTGGCGTTGGAGTGAATCCACCGAAGTAAGCAAAAAAATATCAAACACATTTTGGGTTAAATAAACTAATTATTTCAGGAATTTTTAACGTAAATAAACTGTTATTTCTTTGGCTAAAACTTTGTTTTTATTTTTTAACATCTTTGAAAATTTTGCGATTCATTTAACATGAAGAAGCGCTGAGCTACAAAATCGCACAGTTGTTTTATGTGCAACCATGTGGATAACATTTGAATGGTGAGCTGTGATTACTGCGATGGTACCACTTCGATGGCGTTCAGGTCACTGCTGACATAGCAAATAATGATCCAGCGCATTAGTAGCGTCTCTAGTTTCCCGGCACCGCGCACTGTCTTTGGTGCCGATCAGCGTCAACGCTTGTTATCCCTTCAGCTTGATGGTGCAACCGATACCGCACCAGGTCGCCTTGCTGCTCTCACAGCCATTGCTGCTGTCAGCGGCGGTGCTCACGGTTCCCTTGAAACGAATGCCAATGGAACAGGTGCTGCTGAATTTCAAGCAAAGATTTCTTTGGCGCGTTCTTGTTCTATGGAATGCATGGTTGCTAGTGGCGCTGTGCCTATGACAGCACACCTCAGAACATTGTCCTCACTGCACTCCATTGTAGCTGTCTACATTGGGCCAAGACAGGGTTTGTGAAGTGACTGATTGATTGCCCATGCAAACGGTTAGTCAACCTGAACTTCTCACAGCGGAGCCTGCAAAGTGAGCAGATGTGGATATTCCTGGTATTTCTGTCACTGTTGGCTGATTTTTAAACAGTAATGTGAGGATTTTCAGATGGCAAAAATTTGGCGAGGCTACGACTTGCTTTAGGCGGGAATGCAGTAAGAACTATGCTACTACACGTATCGTGTGTGCCACCAATTTTAGCCACTCTACGAATATATTTCGGCAGGCCGGAGCTTATAATTGACATACTTTTAAGGAGAATTCGAGACTTGCCAGCCATAAAAGAAAATAAACTAAAAGCTCTTGTTGATTTTGCATTAGAGGTACAAAATATATGTGTCTTCTGAATCATCTCACCAATCCGGAATTGGAGCAGGTGTTAGTTAATAAGCTTCCAGGGCTACTGGATGCTTTCTGTGGTATTCACAAACTCTCATTAACTACGTGTACACTAGAACATTTTGCAAACTGGCTTTTCCAAATGGCACAAGGAGCTAATACAATAATTGTTCCGGCATCGACTAAAATACAGAGACGATGACTATTAAATCCTCATGCCGAAGCGCCAACCAACATGTCCTTGAAAAAGTGTGTCTGTTGCATGCGCTGATTTGAGTAAGTGCGTCGTGTTTGCGAAATTGAGCCGAACCTTTAAATGGAAAATGGTACGAGAAAATAAATTGTGCCGTAGGTGTCTTAAGGCTCATCGTCTAAAGCTATGTTTGTACAATGCTGTATTTGACATCTACCAGTGGCCAAGCGTAGCTGAGAGGTTTAAGTCAAAAATAGCAGGCTACGTGCAGAAAGGATATGCCAAGAGATTACCACCTGAGAAGTTGGACGCTAAATATTCTAGGTATTTACCAATTTTTCCAGTAACCAATCCAGGAAACCAGGAAAAATTCGTTTAGTATGGGATGCAGCCGCGAGGCCAGGGGTATTTCTCTCAATACAATGCTTTTAAAAGGAATACCTACCAAGAAACATCCTTAATAGGTGTTTTACGAAGGTTTAGCCAGTCTAAGGCGACAGTCAGTAGGGACATCGAGGAAATGTACCATCAGGTCAAGGTTCGCGAGCAGGATCAGAACTAACAACGATTTCTATGGATAGTACCGGATGCCATGCAATTTGAGTTATTTTCGATGAACGTAATGATGTTCGCCCAGAAGCTGAACGCCGAGGATTTCCGCAATCGTTTTCCAAGAAAATATCGTTGACAAACATTATGTTGACGATATGCTAGATGGAATGGACTCGGAAGAGGAAGCTTACAGTTGGCACGTGGTTTTCGTTATTTTCACGCTGAAGGAGGATTCCAGGATTTGGATTGTTTTAAATGCATTAAACATAAATGTAGCAGACACTGAGGTTAGCCTTAATAACGACCAAGTGCTAGGTGCATAGAAGGTTCTGGGGATGTGGTGGCTAACGACAGATGATTGTTTCGTCTTTAAAGTTTCAAATGGTTTCAAAAATAAGGGATCTGTAACAGAAATATACCGACCATCCAAACGAGAGGTTCTCACTATCTCAATGAGTTTATTGAACCCACTTGGTCTAATAGCCTTCTACGTAATGTACGCAATAGTTTTGCAGGAGATTTGGCGTTCATCTTGTGGATGGGATGAGTCAATACATGATGACCATTTTACCTGAAGTAGAAAATTTTAAATTCCATGATGTTACATAAAAACTACCCGTGATTCGCCATATGTTTTCGTGCTGCATACCTTTCTCGACGCGAGCGAATGGTTACGCGGCGGTTTGCTATTTAATTAGCATCGATGGACAATTTGTGGAGTGCGCTCTTCTTGGGAGCAAAACAAGGGTGGCTCCGTTAAAGATGTTGTCAGTTCCTCGTATTGAATTTCAAGCAGCTGTAATAGACGCCAGGCTTTTAGACAGTTTCTATGCATATGGCTAGTTTTTTTGAAGAATTTCACTAGTAGCAAAAACACTTCTTGTAGTTATCCTAACAAAAGGACCTAAAAATGGTGAGGTGCTTCTGTGGAAGGAGGCACAATTTGACTGTTTCGGCGAAGAAATAGTGTTGCTTTAAAAAAACAAAATTCTGTATAAATCCAGTTCTATTTATAAACTTTCACCATATTTGGACAATGATGGTTTGTTACGAATCCAACTACGGAGGCCACAACAAGTCTAGTTATCTTGCCTAAGGACCATCACATTACGAAGCTGATTGTTCTGGGTTTCTACTTAAGGTATCATCATGGAAGCTCCAAAACCGTAGTAAATGAAATCCGCCAGGTGAAGTGGATTCTTAAGCTACGCATGGTTGTAATCAAAACAGGACGAAGTTGTCAGGTATGTCCTAATCGAACTGCTTTGACTAAGCCACCTAGGATGGCCTCACAGCCCTTAGCTCGAGTTTCCTCTTTTGTCGACCTTTTTCATATGTGGGAGTCGACTATTTTCGGTCCACCCGGGTTGCTGTACACAGGAGCTCGGAGAAAAGGTATGGAGGTCTCCTGACATGTCACAACAAGGAGGATACATTTGGAAGTGGCTTACTCGTTGTGTACAAATTCATGTATCTTAGCTTTACGTAACTTTGTAGCACGCCGAGGATCGCCTATCGAGTGGTGGAGCGACAACGGTACCAGTTTTAAGGGTACAGAGCGTGAGAACGCGAAGCCTTCAAACGATGGACAAAAATGAGATGATAAAAGCATTTACAAATTCATCTATGAAGTGGAATTTTGTACCTCCAGTTTCGCCTCACATGGGAGGTGCGTGGGAGAGGCTTTTGCGAAAAGTAAAGGACGTGCTGTATAGAATTCTTCCGTCAAGACGACCCTGCGATGAGCTTCTGCGTGGTGCACTTATGGAGATGAAAACATCGTAAATTACCGCCCACTTACATGCGTGCCTATCGACAATGAGGAAGCAGAGGCCCTTACTCCCAATCATTTTTTTACTGTGTAGTTCAAGCGTAATGAAACCATTGGCTGAACCTGTTGATGAAGTCACGCAACTTCGAACCAATTGGAGAATATCACAGCAGTTACCGATTTCCTTTTGGCGATGCACAGTGTGCCCAAACGCTTATAAATCGAGTGATATTCAGTATTGTCGGAACCACTCAACCGATTTTAAAAATTGTAAAAGTGTTGTACAGATAAAACTTGAGAGAACTTAAGTTTTAAAATTTTGTATCTCTAATGGTAATGGAGATAAATATCGGTGAAATTGAGATTTTTTTCATGAACAATTTTTCAAAAATTGTAAAAAATCCCAAAGTTATCCGATTTTTAAAATTATTTTGTTTATGAAAAGCTTACATTTAAATCTAAAGACAATGTGCTTACTTGAAAAAATATCTTGTTTAGTTTTAAAGACATAGACTTGAACATGAATTTTTGTTTTCATTTTTGAAGACTTTAATATAATAAGAGTTTGACGCTACAGTCCTACCCTAGTAGAAATTTGCCCGATGCGCCATCGGGAAATGATCGGGTTTTCGTTGGGTAAGCCCTATTAGAGAAAATATGATCATTGCCTTTGCATGCCCTTATCATGCTTACCATAGCAGGGTTTACATTATCTAAACAGTCAATGTTCCCGATCATAGCTAAATTATTTGTTCCTCATAACGAAATTAGTATCAGGCAATGATCGAGATTAATGAGAAAAACCCTATTATGCTCGGGCTCAGACAAGGCAATTGTCGGGTAAATATAAAAATGGGGAATTGCCCGATCAGTACATGATCATGGGCTGAGGTCAATACATGATCAGGACACTGCGTTACAAGGACATTATGGGCCTCGTCATATCCCGATCACCTCAAATAATGACATGATCAGTTCATGACCATGGCCCTACCAAAATTTCTACAAGGGCATATAGAACTCCGGCCGAACTCTCTCACCATTTTGAGCTGTGCGTATTATATTTGTACTCAAAGTGGTGGGACCTACAGTTTATTGCCGAATCCGAACGGCGGGTGAGAGCTTTTCATAGGCAATGGTTTTACTCTCGTAGGTTTGCCATTTACTGCCGAGAGGTAGCGCGGTATAGAAAAATGTTTCTATGAAAAGATGTTGTTAGCCCCAGTCCAGGCTTGAACCGGGGACCTTTCGGCTCGCAGTCCAACGCACTAACCACTGAGCTACCGCGGCTATTTTTTTGAAGACTTTACTCTAGATATTTATACATATTTTGTACATTTTATCATGAAATCCAAATATTTGTATGGGACTTTTACAAACAATTAAAATATAAATCATAAACTGAAAAGTTTTTAAATATCTCAAGTGGTTTAGTAAATATAAAATTGTAAATTATAAAGTATAATATAAAATTGTAAATTGAATTTTTTTTGTTTTTCATTTTTTAATTTTTTTTTGAAAATTGGACTTTTACGCAAATCTACGTAAGTATTTTTTTCTTCAGTAACATGCACTTTTGTTATATTTTTTTGATAGATAACATTACTGAGAATCTTTAAAATGATATAGCTTATCCAAAATATATTTAAAAAATCTGGCAACACTGGTCAAAGTTCAAAGTTTTAAAAATTTAGTTTTAACTTTGACCCCTGCAGAAAAGTTGTCAAAGTCAAAAGTCAAATTTTAAGTAAGTAGTTTAAGGACGATTTATGATCCTGACTTATTTTTTGCCCGGCGAAGTATATGTGCAAGGCAACATTTTTTCCAAAACTACGCATTTTTTAATGGGACTGGGATTAAAACCGTTATTTATCACTTTATAATATACATATTCCTAAAAATGTTTTAATAAAGTATAAGTACATAAAACTGTTCAATTAAATTCAATGTTAATTTTGCTTAATTTCCCATACAAAATACTAAACTTGATTCTGGTGTAGATAATATTGTATTTCGTATGGGAAATTAAGCAAAATTAACATTGAATTTAATTGAACATAATTAAAGCTATAATCACAAAACTTTTACCGAATATGTACTAATTTTATATACTTCAAAATTTTGTTTATTTACAATTTTTGAAAAGTTTTTATGAAAAAATCGATATTTATCTCCATTATCATTAAATATACAAACGATTTTAAAACTTAAGTTCTCTCAAGTTTTCTCTGTACAACACTTCTAAAATCGGTTGAATGGTTCCGACAATACTGATTTACCCGATTTAAGAGTGTTTGGGCACACTGTGCGACGTTGGGTTCGTGAATATTTGCCAATGATCACACGTCGAACCAAGTGGTTTGATGACGTCAAGCCCATTGCAGTAGATGACATCGTATACATTGTCGACAGTGATAAATCAAGAAACTGTTGGCCAAAGGGAAGAGTTGTTGAAGTTAAGAAAGGGATCGATGGCCAGGTGAGAAGCGCTATAGTAAAAACAGGAACCGGTTTATGTGTGCGACCTGCTACCAAGATTGCCTTGCTTTGTGTGAATGCTCCGCAGTACAGAGTAGGATGCCGAAAGGACATACCAAGAGGGGAGTGTTAAGCAAAATCCGGCAGCTGATGACCTGGCAACCCAGCCCTTTGTTGACAGCTAGGTGAATTGCAAAATTTGAGACAATTGCATTCCGCAATTTCGTATATTATAGTTATCATTGTATTAATAAAGCATAAATTTGATTTGTATTTGTTAAACGCAAAATTAAAATTTACTTTGATTTTAGCGTTGGATTTGTTGTAAAATTTTAGTGTTGAATTTTTGTTATCATTTAATTAATTAAAGAACACTTTTATTATTTTTAACACTTTTATTAACTTTACTACCTTCATTTGAGGCTGACTAAACTACTCTATTTTAAATTGCAACGAAATGTATTAACAATACCTTCGTTGCAAGCTTTTCTTAAATTCTATTTTCACAATGTTCTACTGAATTTTCACTTTCACTCAATTTTGGTGGACGTGACTTTTGAAGAAAGTCCGACTTGCAGTTTTTGGCTGACACCAATTGCGAAATAGTATAATTGTTGGAGAACCGCTGCTTTGCTTTTTAAAACATAGACCCAAAATTATGCAATGGAAAATTGTATTGCAAGAGCTGTGGTCTATGTAAAGCTTTAGCGCTTTGCCAAATTATTGCAAGCTTCTGTTAACTGTGCAAGCTAACTTGAAAGAGGTGTGGTCTAAGCATAGCTTTAGCGCTTTGCCAAATTATTATCATTGTTGCCAACGTGAAGCGTTGGGACAATGCTATGAACATGTTGCTGTACAACATGAGTTCAACATGATATAAAAACATGATGCGCTCAATATGTGTACAGCAACATCCAAAACTGGATGAATAGTGAAGAACCACAAAGCAAAGAAAAATGTGTGAGCTAATTCACAACATTCTCCCTCCTTATGGAAAAAAAAATATTAATAATATTAAGAATAATAATAATTTTTTACTAGATATCTTACGAATATTTTTGAATATATAGAAATGATGTTTTCTTAGAATTAACATTAAGAATAATAACGATTATATGTATATTTTAAAAAAATGATAATATGTTATTTTAACAATATGTTTATATTTTTTCAAGTTATCTATAAAAATATTTTTGAATATTGGAATGTGTGCCAATACGATATGTATTGGCACACATTCCGATATATATATATATATATATATATATATATATATATATATATATATATATATATATATATTTTATATATATAAATATCTGTTGTTTAATTTGTTAATACTTATAATGGTAATATAACCGAATTAATACTTCTGCAACTGATTTAACGTATATGTGTTTTGCATGTGTATTGAGTGTGTCTGTTGGTTCTGAATTGATTTTATATTTGGTTTGGAGAGTTGTAAAAAGATTATATGAGTGACTTTTACATGCCCTACTGTAGGACCAGATTTCTCCTCATGTTCTTCTGTGTGATGGGACGGACTTGCCTTATTCATCTTCAATGGTTCGTTGTATGTGGTGCGTTGAATCTGTTGGGCTTCGATGGTTCTTGTGAAATTTGCAAATGGTGCTATCTCCAGTGGGCGTCGTCATGTTAATACTCTGGACTCTAAATCGTTCAGGAGAGTTTTGTCCCGTTGACTTGGTTATCGATATGTACGAGATAATTTTTTTTTTCTGCGATCTTGTCAAACAAATTTTTGAATCATCTTGGTGCTCATGTCGCATTATGTAGGATATTTTAGATTTCCGAATTGTTGATATCAGAAAACCTCGTGGTTCGATATTGCCTTGTTTCTTCTTTATGTAAGATTAAAGACATAATAATGCGATTTCTCCCTTTTTTTTCTTATTATACATTTTTCAGGGTCCATTTTGCATCTAGTATCTGGCAATTGTGGCAATTTTCAAGGTCCATTTTGCATGTTGTATTTGGCAATTGTGACAATTGTAAAAATTCAACCATTGCAACCTACAACAAGTTTGCGTTTAGTGTGTACTGCCTCGTTTTCAAATATGCTGCCACTCTGCTCCGTTTCTTCATTTTTCTTTATTCGAATCTGCTGGGCCTCAGCTTCACTACTTCTTCTTGTTGATAACACCAAGAGCTCCTTCCACATGTCCCCAAGAACCCAACGATCATCTATGCGTCTTCTGAGTCAGTATCCAGCGCTGTTGGTCACTCTAAATAACAGTATCTGTGCACTCGGATATTTTAAATGTACATGAATCTTTTAATAACAATAGTTTTAATTTTTTTTTAATTATTTCAAAAGTGTGGTATGGTACTAATTTCTGTAAAAGTAGTATAATTTTCGTAAATTATATAATGGTTTACGTACATTCGTCACATGAAAAAGATTGATTTTAAGACATTTAAATTACTTGAAATAAAGTATGGTACATTATTTGAACTATTACTATTTGGTGTGGTACTAGTTTATATAAACTTAGTGTCATGTAAAGTGTAGTTGCAATAACATTGAAATTAAATGTTGTTTGTAAGTGTTTAACTTATTTGAAACACAGTTATTTAGTGTAGCACTAGCTTTAGTGTAATTTTAGTGTATTATGTCCTTAGACCAATGGCTAAGATCGTCGTCTTATATGCGGATGGACTCAATGCGGCGGACTCATTCCCCCTTCAATGCGCAAAAATAAAAAAAATTATTTCATATAATTTTTTTTTTAAATATATATGTACATAGAATATATTGCACATTGCACATACATATTTATTATTTTAAATTGTCTCAAGAATTGTTGAATTTATTATATATATACATATTTTTTAACTGTGTTAATTTAGTTTAAAAATTTATTTAATTTCCAATACAAATTTGTATATCTCTTTTTTTTATATTTAGTTCCCCTTATTTTTTTCAATTTTTTTTTTCTTTAAAAAAAATAACAGTTAATATCTGTTATTTATATATTTTTTTCTCTTCTCTTTTTTTTCTCTATATGTTTTCTTCTTCTTTTTTTCTCTTTAATTAAAATTTGTTTCCTTTTTTTTTTCATATATATATTTTTTTATCTCTTTTTTTATATCTGTTAAAAATTTAATATTTAATACCTGTTTTTCTCTTTAATTAATTTTTTCCATTTTTTTCAAAAATATTTTTTTTTTATCTCTTATTTATATCTGTTAAAAATTTAATATTTAATACCTGTATTTTTTTTATTTTATTTATTATACTATTATATTTTCCTGTTCCCTTTTTTTTAATTTTAGTTCCCTTTTTTTCATATATATATTTTTTATCTCTTTTTTTTATTCTTTAAAAATTTAATAGTTAATATTAATATTTTTTTTTGTCTTCTTTTTTTTCTTCTCTTTTTTTTCATTTTAATAAAAATGTGTATCCCTCTTTTTTTAATTTTAATTCCCCATTTTTTTTCATGTTTATTATTTTTTTTTTCATTTTTTTCATTTTTTTCATTTTTTTTTTCACTTTTTTTTATAAATTCTTTTTAAACAAAAAAAATTCATATTTAAAACCTATATATATATATATATATATATATAAATATATATATATATATATATATATTCTCCATTTTATTTATATTACTAATATGTTTCCTCTTTTTTTTCGATTCAATTATTAAAACTTTTTTTTTTAATTTTAACTGCACTAAATATTTTAATGCATAAATCCCTATTTTTTAAATTTAAATTAAATTTTAAATTCTTTGTTTTTGTTTTTTTATATCTGTCATAAATTTAATATGTTTTTTTTTTATTTATTCAACTATTATAAATTTTCCTGTCCCCTTTTTTTTAATTTTAACTGTACTAATTATTTATATATCTCTGTTTTTTTTTTTTAAATTTGAATACTACCTGATATTTTTCTTCTTCTCTAAGTAATTTAAATTATTATAAGTAAGTTCTTCAAATTCTTTTAAAATGTATTTGTTATATTTAAGCTTATTCAAATTGAATTATATTAATGTACAAAGTACCTATGATTTCTCTGCATGTAATTAAATATAATTGGAGTTGCGATTTATTTTTTAAACCTGTTTAATATGTTAATATATTTTTTTCGTCTACTTATATAAGTTATATTATATCATATTTATTTGCATTGTTTATGGTATCAAAAAAACTGCAAGATCTGCATTTATATGCCAGCTATGAACGCTCGTTTCACGTATGATATTCATACGTTCGTACTAGGGCTTCCAATCCCGGGATTCCGAAATTTCGGGATCCCGGAATCCCGGAGAATATTTGTACCGGAAATCCCGAAATGAAATCCCGGGATTGCCAATCAAAATAACGTGTAGAAAATATTAAAACTATTAAATTTTAAATTTGCAGTCGTTAGCATATTTTAATTATTTTTCAATAGACTTAATGTCAAATGTTTGATTTCATGTAAGGATACAAAACTATATGTTTAATAGTGCGGATCGAAATCAAACTTATATTTTAATATCAAATTGTAATACGGCCTAAAAGTTACATAAAAATTTGATCGAAAAAATGTCCTGTGCTTAAGCATTGCAGATAAATTTAAAAACAAATTCGTATTTTTGATTTTTTTACCATGTAAATATCGGAATAGGCTCAAAAAATAGAGTTTGAATATATTAAGTAATATCATCCTGAATACGATTTTTTTGGTGTTTTAAACTTCCTAATTTCTGAAATTTTAGGAGGACATTAATAGATATAAACTCTAATTTTTGGAACCTATTCTGATACAAAATACATTTTTATTACCCTAAACATACATTTATTTTTTAAAGTTATTTTTTACCTTCAGTTGCAATGCGCGTACGTCAATAAATCATAAACAATATATTGTAATGAGTAAAAATTTAATTATAAAATATTGATTTAAAGTGTTTTCAACTTCATCTGCAATACTCAAGCACAGGAAATTATTTTCCGACTCAAATTTCCTTGTGAAAACTCTAGCAGCACTATGTATATTAAGACCTTTTACAACTATGGGCAAAATATGCCGATCCGACTTAATGTGTAAAATTTACTTATTTGGTACCTGTAATACAAATTTCAATCATTCGGGACATAATCCGGGATATATCCCGGAATCCCGGGATAATTTTTCTAATCCCGAAAGTCCCGGGATTGCCAAAATGCTTCGGGATTGGAACCCCTAGTTCGTACACATTGGATATGTGCTTCAGCATGAAACAATTGGGTGTAATGACCCTTTTCAAGGTTTGTTAGCTTGCGCTATTAAATATAGGTCATTAATGCAATTGTTGGTTTGCGTTATCTGCATTGAATACGACAATTTCATGACGAATTTTCATTTAATTTTATATGATGACAATTTGTTGCCTTTGCTTAATTTTTTTTTTTTCATTTTTCTAACTTTAAAATTATAAGTTCTTATATATATATATTTTTTATTTTTTTATTACAAAATTATTGTTTTTAATATGTCCCATGTTTTTTATTATTATATTTATTCTTACTTACTGTTTTCCTAAACTATTTGTATTTATTTCTTCCTCTAAATGACGAGTTATTTAATGTTTTATTTAATGATTACTCTATATCTTATAGTTAGATTTATTTTTTCTACATGTTGCATAATGTTTATATAACGTTGCAATCTACGAGTTTAATTGTCAACGCATAGCTAATTGGTTTTATATTGTTACTTTAATGGGTTCTAACCTAGTGTAATATTATAATATTTGAAGTTTTAATGGCATACACTATTTGTGATATGCCTTTAACAAATTATTGTGTATTTTCTAATATTTGTTTTTGATCAATATCGTCGTGGTCACTGGTCCACTTCCCTCTACGAACTCGTAGGGTCCCTTCCAAATTGGAGAGAACTTATTCTTCCTAGTTTGGTTTTTCATTAAAACCATGTCGTGTGGTTTGAATTGTATAGGGTTGAGGTTCTTGTCGTGTTGTTTTTTCGACACCTCCTTGGCCCTACATTGATTTTGCCTCACGATCTCGTGTGATCGCTGTATTTGGTACTTTAATACCTTATTGTAGTCTTCTGCGTTATATAAAGGTGAACATTTACGCTTAAAATTCGTAGGAATGTCGAAGTCAAATCCACACAACGTACGGAATGCTGTTTGACCCGTCGACGTATGCACCGTGTTATTATGAACATGCATTGCAGAATTTAACCATTGGTCCCAGTTTGACCCATCCTCTTTAGCAAAACTACGTAAATATTCAGCTAGTGGACGATGACTTCGTTCCAATGACCCATTAGCCTGTGGATGGTAGGGTGTTATATGTAATTTTGGAATATGTATATGTAGTTTGGAAACGAAGTTCGATACATTGTCTGTTACCAATACTTTGGGTATATTGTGGCGTATAACTATTTCTTTGAAGAATGCTTTTGCTACGGTGTTGGCTTCCGCATCGGGTATAGCCACACAGCACATAAATTTAGAAAAATCGTCTTGAAATGTTAAGATGTATTTATTCCCTGAAATGGTTTCAGGCAGAATACCCACCAGGTTCATGTACACTTTGTCAAAGGGTCTGACTGGCGTATCAGTTAGAACCTTGAACTCTTGTTTACCTGGCATTTTGAACAATTTTTCACATAATCCTTTATTTGCTTCTGCATACCCTTCCATCGGTACTGTTGCCGAATTATTATAAATGTTTTTACGCCACCTTGGTGACGGTGAATCGTGAAAATCTTTAATTATCGTTTCTATGTCACGAGGTTCAGTTAGAATTATTATATTGTAATTTTCCTTTATTACCAAATCGTCAGGATCGCATTCTGACTGTTTCTTATCGTCTTCCTTGTCTCTTTTCATGGTCTTCGAACGTGTTTGTACTACAACTACTTTTTCAGTATTATTCGGTATGCGGTTAAGCGCATCCGCGTTTAATTTACTTTTTCCCGGTTTATAATGAATTTCGAAATCATATTCCGATAATTTGTGTCGGAAACGCGCAAGACGTGATGTCTGATCTTTTAAGTTTGCTATACCCTTTAGGGGCTGATGATCTGTATAAATTTTAAATGGTCTTCCCAAAAGATATGCCCTAAAATTTTTTGTTGCCCATACAATTGTCAAAAATTCTTTCTTTATAGTAGAGTAGCGTGTTTCCGCATCGTTAAGAGACCTACTGGCAAACGCGATCGGACGGTCGTTTCCAACTTCACCTTGCGAAAGAACCGCGCCAATTGCTTCGTTACTGGCGTCTGTCGTGAGCAAAAAGGGTTAGTTAAAATCCGGATACGCTAGTATGGGTGGTGACATAATTGCCTCTTTAAGTTAAAAAGTGAATTTTGACAATTGTCATTCCATGAACTTAGCGTCCTTTTTAAGCAAACAGTTTATTGGTAATGACAGTTTCGCCATACCTCCTATAAATTTTATGTAATAATTAATTAAGCCTAAAAATGCTTGAACGTCCTTCCTATTTTTCGGAACTAGAATATTTTTTACACCCTCTTCTTTGGCTGGGTCTGGCAGGGCACATAACTCAGAACACTTATAAATATATAACCTCGCGTCGCAAAAACTGAAATTTCTCTGTATTTAATTTCAAATTATGTTCTCTCAGCTTTTGCAAAACCTTGCAGAGCCTATGCTCGTGTTCTGCTAAATTATTTCCATAAACAACTATGTCATCTTAATAAACGAAACAGTCAATACCCTGTAAACCTGTTAGTATGTGGTTCATTATCCTTTGAAAAGTTGCAGGTGCCCCAAGACCTGTACTGACCTGTACTGAAAGCAGTTTTTTCTTTGTCACTATCTTCAACTAGAACCTGGTGGTAACCACTGGCTAAATCTAGTGTTGAAAAATACCGACTATGACCTAACTGGTCTAAAATCTCATCTATTCGTGGTATAGGAAATAACTGTTTGATGGTGACATCATTTAATTTTCGGAAATCTATTACCAGTCTCCATTTCTTATTGCCACCTTTTCGCCCTTTATAATGGGGAATTCCAAGGCGGCATGCTTGGTGAATTAATTCCATCGTCTAACATCTTTGATACTTGTCTATTAATCTCATTTCTATGCATATGAGGAAGTTTATACTGTTTCTGATTTATTCGTGGCTGATTCCATTGTGTGGGTATTTCATGTTTTAATATCGGAGTGCATGTTAATTCATCCCCTTCCAAATGAAAAACGTCATGATATGACAAGCAAATATTTTGCAAAGATGCAACTTTTTCTTTATTTAATGATTTACATTGCCTAATAATCTATCAATTCTATTTTTTATATTAACCGAGTTTATTGTATTTATTGTAGAACTCGCCTTTGTTGCTTCTTTATATTTGTTAAAATTTGAAAGTTGTGGCTTGAAATTGCTATCAATGGTCACCTCCTTATCGGTGACATTTAAAATACTCTATTTCCTCTAACGTTTGTTATACTCTCTCCCAAATATACTCCTGGCTGAATTTCCTGTTTGTGCAACAAAACTATAGGAATTCTTGTTCTTAACGGCAGTGATACAACCATGGCCGTTCTGGGCTGCACCTTGATTTGTTGATTAAAATTAATATTTTCTATGTCTTGCAATGATTTTAATGGAAATTTAACAAGGTGATTTTTGTCTTCATCAAAAAATTGATTTTTTTATTTATAGATCTGTTCCAGAGATTGTCACGCCCGACTATTCCATCTGCTGGTACCCCTTGTTCAAGTGACACAACGTGTAGCGTTAAACTCAGGTTTTCTATGTTTGTGTGCTGAATCTTAGTGGAGCCTAAGGTTCTAACGCATCCACCAAAAGCACCACTCAGATCTTTCTGAATATTTTTATTAAAATTCGGCAAATGTGCCATCCTATTTTCTTTAATCAGGCTGGCCTCTGCTGCAGAATCCTTTAACTGTAAGTTTTCCATTTTTTGCTGCCTCGCAAGGTACTTCAATGAACACATCACTCGTATGGGATATCTTGAACCACTCTCCATGCCGGTTAAATATTTTACGATGCATGCCTAATTGTGAAGCTAATTTCATTTTCCTCGACATAAATTTACTCTTAAAATTATTAGCAATTGAAGACAATTTAATTTTACAGATCGTGAATTTATTATACATTTCTGACAATAAAACGCACGTAGCGCTAATAAAAAAAAGAAATATTGAAATTACTTCATTGCAAATTATACAGTATACCACAGTCTTGCCAGACGTTTGATCTACAATTCCCAAATTTTCAGGGCAGTTAATTACAACTTTCTTTTTATTTGATTTACTTTT
The DNA here is from genome assembly GCA_951804985.1 of Dryomyza anilis. Classification (NCBI taxonomy): domain Eukaryota; kingdom Metazoa; phylum Arthropoda; class Insecta; order Diptera; family Dryomyzidae; genus Dryomyza; species Dryomyza anilis. The sequence goes on from OX638135.1 coordinate 70,584,400, forward strand.
GATTTTATTATTCTTGATTTTAATATTTTTAACTTCCGATTCAATTGGTTTTACTTTATTTGCTTTCTTTATAATTTGTTTATTTTTGATTTCCTTAATTCCTATATTCTGTTCATTATTCGCGTTATGTTGTGTATTATTATTATTATTTAGTTCATTATATGTTTTTGTTGGAAAATTTATATCTTCATTAATATGTATTTTTACTTTTTCTTCTTCATTTTCTGCGTTAATAATATTCGCTGTTTTATTTTGTTGTAGTGTGTTCTTTGGAACTTCTACAACTACTGGCCTTACTTCACTATTTGCAAAGGGTCCCCAGTTTAGTGGCCTTGACTGGGCCCCTGGTAGTTTCCCTGTGGACTGCTAGTATTGTTCCATGCATCATATTTGCAATTGGCATAACAATTCATAATAACATGTCCGTCCTTTCTGCACCAAGTGCAATATTTAGCGGGCCTGTTTGCAAAACTCCCATTACCATTATTTCCTTGAAAAACTTGTGTATCGCGTTTAACACGACAATCCCCCTCGACGTGTCCCCCTCTATGGCAGCAATCGCATCTCAATCCTGGAGCAACCACGCCTTGGTTCTGGATGCCACCTTGACCATTTACCTGAGGTACGAGTGGCTGACTTTCTTGGGGAGCAGTATGTCCTGGAAAAAAATTCCGACCCGAACGATCTGCACACTGTTCATGTCCATAAGAACGACAGTCACTGCAATACGGAGTGTTTCTCCGTGTATGACATTCATCCCTCATATGTCCCTTCTTCTTACAAAAAGAACATATAGGCGTAGGCTGCTTCATACCTACATTTTGTGTTTTCTCTCCTTTTTTTTTCACTTGATGCATTACGATTATTTGGCATGAAGGCCGATGAGGGCTAATTGAAATGGGCTCCAAACTTGTCTATGCCCGTTAAATCTGCTGACTCCCTTTGTATCGTCCCATGGTCCAATGCCTCCTCCACCAATTTCTCCAGTGTTGTTTGCTTACTGCTCAACATGAGCATTCTCAAAGTGTAATCCCGAAGTTCTAACTTAAATGAGCTTTTAACTAAATTATTCAATTCATTAACGAACATGTCGTCTTTCGTATCATTATATTTACATTTAATCGTGCTTAATGCTGCCGACTGCAGGTTAACCAAACGCCTCGAGAAAGATCTAATACTTTCCCCCTGATACTGAGATGCCTTTCTAATGTGATATTGAATGGCATCTACATTCCAAGACCGTATTTCTTAATAGATTGTATAAATCATCTATTGTGTCAAACTCCTTTGAACTTCAAAAGAATCTCCCTGTAAACGAACCCTAACGCCTTTAATAAACTCCTTCATTTGTTCTGCGGTCACCACTTCACATCCTTCAATAAAACGGTGAAGATCCGTCCTCAGCGATGATGAGTCTGCACCTGCAAAATCTGGCACCGCATTTTTAACGAATTTCGCTACTTCGGCTAATCCCATGTTGCCCTGTGTTGTGATGTCGTCACTTTCTATGGCATCCTTGTGGTATAAGGATGTCTCGTGCGCTGTCTTAACCTCCTCGTTCAAATATCCAATACGCGCGTTCAACCCTGTATTTTGTTGTTCGCTTCCTCCAACGTCGCGTACTCCTCCCTTTCCTGGCGTCTGACAGAATTATTTATTGATTCCTCAGAAATATTCTTTTCTTTCAATAAATTTCTGAATTTTATATTTTCTCTTCTATTTAGCTGTTTCTTCTAACTCTGCTGTACGTTTTAAACAATAATCGTTTTAACGTTTTCTCAACACGTCAACTAATCTTTCTAATTCAAAATTTTCTGCTAAAACAGATTTAATTTTTAAATTCTGGAAATTTAATAACTCATCTACTATTTTATCTGCCTCCTCTAATTTAGATAAATGCAGAATTCTAGATATATTATCCTTTAATAATGCTGTACTATCTTTATTTAGTATTGTTGGTACAAATTGCGACCATAATTTTTAAACAAATCTGTCCAATTCGCTAGATTGCTTTTGAATATACGCATTTAATTCATTAGCATCTGCCATTAAATATTTTAAATCCATTTAAAACGTTATATTTATCTTTTAATTAAAAAAATAAATTTCATCAAGTTGAATGATTTCAATGAAACAAAAATGTTACCCAAACAACAACGAAATCAGTTTTGGCATGCTTGAAGTATAACTATAAACTATATATTCTTTCTCTTTTTTTTTTTTTTTTTTAAATTTAAATTAAAGTATTTTTAATCCTTAACCATTATATTTACTTTTCCTTCCTTCCACTCTCGGTCCTTGAGAGGTTGGTACCGATGCTACCGGCTGCGCCAAATGTTGTAAAATTTTAGTGTTGATTTTTTGTTATCATTTAATTAATTAAAGAATTCTTTTATTATTTTTAACACTTTAGTAACTTTACTACCTCCACTTGAGGCTGACTAAACTACTCTATTTGAAATTGCAACGAAACCTTCGTTGCAAGCTTTTCTTAAATTCTATTTTCACAATGCTCTACTGAATTTTCACTTTCACTCAATTTTGGTGTACGTGACTTTTGAAGGAAGTCCGACTTGCAGTTTTGCTGACAGCAATTGCGAAATAGTATAATTGTTGGAGAACCGCTGATTTGCTTATTTTAACATAGACCCAAAATTATGCAATGGAAAATTGTATTGCAAGAGGTGTGGTCTATGTAAAACTTTAGCGCTTTGCCAAATTATTGCAAGCTTCTGTTAACTGTGCAAGCTAACTTGAAAGAGGTGTGGTCTAAGCATAGCTTTAGCGCTTTGCCAAATTATTATCATTGTTGCCAACGTGAAGCTGTGGGACAATGCTATGAACATGTTGCTGTACAACATGAGTTCAACATGATATAAAAACATGATGAGCTCAATATGTGTACAGCAACATCCAAAACTGAATGAATAGTGAAGAACCACAAAGAAAAGAAAAATGTGTGAGCTAATTCACAACAGATTGAATCGACCGATGTAAGCGAAAAAATATCAAACAAACTTTGTATTTAATAAACTTATTATTTCAAGAACTTTTAAATGTAAATAAATTAAACTTTTGTTTTATTTTTTAACAATTGGTAAAACTCAAAATAAGGTCAATGATATAATTGATGTCAATGAACATAATGACAAGTTTTTAAATTTCCCTATGCCTATAGCCAATCCAGGTCACTATGAAAATTGTAATTCTATGTTAAATCCGGAAATTTGCTTTAGTTTTTGTTGTGTTGTTCAGTGTGGAGTTTTAGAAAGTGTTCTAGCCATAAAATCAATGGGTTTTGATAATATCCATCCTACTTTTTTAAGATTTATTCTCCCCCTGTTGTTGCCGCCTCTTAAACATATTTTTAACTTTATCTTAACTACTTCAACTTTCCCAGATAGTTGGAAAAGAGCTAAGATTACACCAATTCCAAAAGGTACGAATGAGTTTAGGACAATTGCAATTTTGCCTTTCCTATCAAAAACATTGGAATCAGTAATGCAGAAACAAATAAATACGTTTTTTGTCGTTAATAATTTACTGACAGATAGACAATCAGGTTTTAGGGCAAAAAAAGCTGCGTAACTACCTTGATTGACGTTGTAGAAGAAATACGAGAACAAATTGACAAAAATATAATTACTTTTCTAACATTGTTGGATTTTTCAAAAGCCTTTGACACCGTTGACCATCAAACTCTGATCACAAAGTTATCCAAGTTGTATAATTTCTCTTCAACTGCTACTAAACTTATCAACTCATACCTAAGTGGTAGAATGCAAGCTGTGAGTTACGGAGACGCATGTTCAGTTTTTCAAATGACATCACGTGGCGTTCCATTTTGGTCCCTTACTCTTCTCTATTAATATAAATGACCTGCCTTAAATACCAAAATATTGTAAATTCCATCTATACGCTGATGATGTACAATAACTCACATAAACTCTGATTTCGAACGTACACAGAAATGGGTTTTAATAAATGGACTAAGTCTTAATCCAATTAAATCGAAATGTTTGATCATACATACTAAAATAATTGACATTAAAAATATTGCTACTTTAAAAATTAACGGTTCTGATATGGCGTATGTTGACAAAGCAAACAATCAAAGCAAACCTGCCTAAAATACCGAAATATTGTAAATTCCATCTATACTCTGATGATGTACAAATGTATGCTAGCTGTAAAAGGAGATCTTTTTCAACTTGTATAACTCACATAAAGTCTGATTTCGAACGTACACAGAAATGGGCTTTAATAAATGGACTAAGTCTTAATCCAATTAAATCGAAATGTTTGATCATACATAATAAAATAATTGACATTAAAATATTCCTATATACCTATAACCACTTTATATAACCACTTTATCTGTATAAAAAACTTAAATTTACAATCTCTAATCGTTCATATATTATTTAAATAAGATATAAAACGTTAACTTCAGAACGTAAGTTTTTAATATATGGACCATTCCACACCAAATCGACCAAAAAAAGTAAATTTTGAGATTTTATTTTTCAATAGAATTTGGGCATCTGATAGAGCTTATTGAGATATGCATTGCCCAATTTTTCTTTTATTTTTTCGAACACAACTTCCAGAGATACAGTGCTTCATAGTTACAAAAAATGTGCCAAAAATCGCCTTAGTATGGTTTTTGATATTTCAATATCTCTTAAAGTAGAAATTCTAAATTCTATCCGTTGATTTCCGATTTTAAAGATAAAAGAACGAGCTTTTAGAGGAATTATAAAATTAAAGATAAATGCATTAAATTGTTGCTCTTGAATACATTTTTATAATGTAAACAAATTATCTATCAAAATTTGATGAAGAAAAAAATGTTGAAATTATTTCAAAATTTGATAAAACCGTAGGTTGGACACTCAAGGTACGTAGGTTGGGCCACCAATTTTCTCATTATTAAAAGCACTCACAAAGTTTTTCTTTGCATATAATTGCTCAGATGCAAGTATCATAGTGATTTTTTAAAATTTAGAGTGTCAAATCAAAACATTTTTAGTGAATTTTCAATTTAGGGTTTTCGGTTCACATTTACGTATAAAATATCAAAATGAATAACCATTACTAGTTCACGATTTTGTAAGTTCCATTAAATGAAAAATAATATAGATTTGTTGAAAAACGATAACATAATCAAAATAATTAATTTTTGGTCTTTTTTGAAAGGTGTTTAACGATTTTTTGTGTTGGCCCAACCTAAGGACGAAATTTGTTTTTCAATTTTTTTTGTTCTTCAGAAAGTATGCAGTATTTTTTCAAATTATTAAAAAAGTTTGAATGTTTCTTCTATAAAAATTAGAACATTAAATATACTTTAAAATGGTATATATAAATACACTAAATTGTTTCTATATAAAATGTTATAGACAAAATACAAAATATGTCCAACCTACGGACTTATTCTTTATTTTTTGTATTTTTTTTTATTTTATATATTTATTTCTTTTTTGTATTGAAAAAAAAAATTTTTTTTTTTTCGACAGTAAAAGTTGCAGTAATTCTGGAATGTATTTCAGTATGTGTCAGTTATATCATATTGAGTCTAGTTTTTGAGATATTGATTTTGGGATATACACAGAAAAAATTTAATTCAGCGTATATCCGCATTGTATCCTTTATAATATTTATCCTTCAGCTTCTTTCGGTCCACATCGGGACTGTCGGGTTCACTTCGTATAGTATTATACGAAGTTTGGAAATTATCCCACAGAAAAGTAAGCTGCTTCCGATGAAACTCTAAGGTATGAGGTATTAAATCTTGGGTAGGGGTCTCGCAAATAGTTTGCTCAAATTCAATAATGTCGTTTCCGAAGTGAATAAATGTCAGAGCCGCCATCTTTTTTATTATTGGGGTTGGGTTTAAAAATATTCAATTTAAATAACTTGAGAAATTCTCAAAAATTCTATAAAAAAATGTTGTGTCTGGATGGCTTGATTAAAAAAATGTTTTTTTTTAATTAATAACGGGTCGCAATATTTTTTCAGAAAAAAAAAAAGGAATTCACAAAAATTATAAGTAAATTTAATGTGTGGGTCAACGTGATTAATCTTCAAAAAATATTTTGGATTTTCACGGATCGTACTTATTTTTTCAGAAAAAAACAAATAAAAAAATGTAAAAACCTTTTATTATTGTTTTTTTTTAAATAAATAAAATTATTTTTGGGTGTGTATAGGTTAACAGCAATTATTATTATCAACGAAACGTATTGCAAAACTTAGTTTTTTAAATAAAATTTCAACAAACTTTGAAAATTTTAACTTTGGGTCACAATGGGTTAACTTGAAAATTTTATTTGGTGGTAAACCGGGTCGCAAATAAAATTTTATAGTGCAGTTAAGCTTTTTGGGTCGCAATTTGTTAAAAATCAAAAATATTTTTTATAAAAATTCGATAAAAGAATAAATTTTGTAAAAAAAATTCTTAAACTTTATTTAAAAAATCAATTAAATGATTTTGGGTCGCTCTGGGTTAAGCTTTAAAAAATATTTTTGATAAAAAACGGGTCGGGTAATTTTTTATAATAATTTTTCAATCAAAAAATATTAAATATCAATAAAATTGATTTTTTGGGTCGGAAAGGGTTTAAAAAGCTTAAATCTGGGTTTAAACGGGTTAAATATTGCTCAATAGGCAATTTCCAAAAAATATGGGATAATTTTTTTGTTTCCCACGGGTAATTTATAAATTCCACGAAAACGCTATTTTAGTGCACAGCATGGCAACCCTGTATACACTTGACAGCAGCGCTCTTTCTGTGAGTGTATTAGTGTTTATGTCTATTTGTTTTATGAGCAAATAAAACAAATAAAACCAAACGAGTGCAGCAGCCAGTTGCTTGCTGAAAACAAATAAAACATGAAATTTGGCAAACTTGTAAAGAAAATTATATGTAATATGTTACAAATTTGTAATAATTACAATTAGTAAAAACTGTGATTTTTAGTTTTGATTAAAAATTATTCGGCGCACGATTATTTTAATTAAACGATCGTTTCCTAATTCGAGTAATTCGAGTAAGGATATAACCCTGTCTGAGTGCTGTGGCTCTATTTTTTATCCCACATTAAAAAAAAACCCCGTTGGGAAGGTTAGATCACATGGGAAATTTTAAAGTAGGTGTAATTATGATAGTTAGAATTATCAAAATTATAGTCGGTCTAAGCCGACTATAAATACCCTACACATATGTGTGGTTACCATTCAAAGTGATATATAGGTCACCATGGTATACGAATCCTGAAAATAACTACAAACTTTCCATCCCTGAAGATTTTTCTTTCATTTGATACCCATATTTACAAATGGGTAGGTATACCGAATTTCGATTTTTTTTTTTGTGAACCACAAGTCTTTTCGCCGGAAAACATTATTATCATGTATTTGAGCATGATATCAATATATATTTGACCAAAAAAGTTTTCCTAAGCACGTATAGATAAAAATTGATCTTTATATGTACATTTTATATGAGGTATTTGAACATAAGTGGTCGGATCATAGGTCACAATGGACCGATCTCGCCAATTTTTTCGCACATACAGCGTAGGTATATTAGTAATCTAAGTTATAAGTTTCATTTATCTAGCTTTTCAATTTTAAAAGTAGTAGGGATTTCAACAGACAGACAGACGGACAGACAGACGGACAGACAGACGGACAGACAGACGGACAGACGGACATCGCTAAATCGACTCAGGAGGTCATGCTGATCAAGAATATATATACTTTTCCATACCGGAGATGCTTCCTTCTGGGTGTTACAAACGGCGTACCAAACTGAATATACCCTTTCACTCTTAGTGTAAGGTATAAAACTGAATATACCCTTTCACTCTTAGTGTAAGGTATAAAAAAAAACTCTTTTTGTTTGAGTTCGGGTCGCAAAAAACAACAATTTTTGCAAAAAAAAAACTTTGCCAAATTAACTAAATTTAATCACTTTTTGTTTTTGTGTGGGTCGGGTAATTACAATATAATTCAAAATTAGCCAAATTTTAATTGTTTTATGGGTCGGGTAAATCCGCCGCCAAAACTTTTCGCAGTCCTTTTTATTAAAGGCTCGAAGTGACCAAATGTTCGGGTGGTGAACGGGTTGGCAATTTGGCGGATTTGAATATCAAAGATTTACCTTATTGTTTGAGTGGTGATTTGACTTTTGAAGTGATTGAGTGGGTGTTGTGTTTGTTGAAATTTCTGTCTTCTGTGGATTTTCCTTCCAGTTGTTGTTGTGAGTTTGTGTTGATTGTTGAGTGTATTTTTGTTAATTGTTTGTTTTATTGTAGCGGGGACCGATTGTCGCTTGACGGGTTTTTATGTTAATATGTATGTCGCGGTGACGGGTGTGTTATTTGTGTTTAAGACTTTAAACTTTAAATTTCGCGGAGACGGGTGGGTTTCGTGCGGTAAGTTTTATGCAAACGTAACGAGTGACGATCTTGTACTTAAAACGTCAAAAACTCATTGCAGCGAGTATCGCTGCAACGAGTAAGTCCGGCGGGTGTTTTCGCACACATTGTGTTGGACTGTATGGCTCTACGAAAAAGCAAATTGGGATGCGTTAAATGATTTTTTCCGCAACTTTAATTGGAAATTGTGTTTCGCAGATAGATCCATAAATGCCGCGGCCTTAATGGTACAAAATATTATTTTATTGGGTATGCGGTTTTTCATACCTTCTAAAAAGATTAGCATTAAACCCAAGGACCACTCTTGGTTTAATGAGACTTGCAGGATTGCAGTCAGGACGAAAGAGGAAGCCTTTCAGAATTGGCGTTCTAATAAGAATGCTGATACTGAAAGACTTCGCATACAGGCTAGGAATCGCTGTAATGCCGTGATCGTTTCTACACGTTTCTACACGAACAAAACGCGCGCATAAAGGTCCTACTCTACCACAGAGGTAGTAAAAATTTCTGGTCATTTGTTAAAAGGGTGAAGAATCAAACGACATCGTCTACTCCCACCCTTGTTATGAATGGCCAGACCTTCACTGACCCGGTTGATAAAGCTAATCTCTTGGCAGAATTATTTGCAAATAATTCAACGCTCCCAGTTAGCAATCAACCACTGCCCGTAGTTGAATATGTTTCTTCTGCAATGCCGGAGATACATTTTCGAACTCGTGCATTTAAAAAGGTTTTAGCAAATCTCAATATTAACAAAGCCTCCGGGCCAGATGGCATATCTGCCCATGTGTTGAAGAAGTGTGCGTCAACGCTGGCTTGTCCATTGCGTAACCTTTTCAACATCTCCTACACGACAGGAGTTTTTCCATCATGTTGGAAGGTTGCCAATGTTCAGCCAGTTCCGAAAAAGAGCGAAACTACGAACCCTTCTAATTACCGACCCATTGCAATATGCTCTGCGCTATCCAAGGTAATGGAAAGCGTAATAAACTTCCACCTTGTGAACTATCTGGAGCGAAACGAATTACTTAGTGACCGGCAATATGGTTTCCGTAGGACCAGATCCACCGGTGACTTGATGGCGGTCCTCTCCGAAAAGTGGAATAATTGTATTCACCTTTTCGGGGAGAGTAAGGTGGTTGCTCTTGATATTTCCAAAACTTATTGCATATGGTGTCGGTAATTCTTTTACTCGATGGATATCGAGTTTTCTCCAGGGTCGTTCAATACGAGTTGCGATGGATGGTGTTTTCTCAGAACAACATTTCATCAATTCTGGAGTTCCGCAAGGTTCCGTCCTATCCCCGTCCCTATTTCTGGTATTTTTCAATGACCTTCTGTCATTGACTCAGAACCCAATTCATTCCTTTGCAGATGACAGTAACATTTGTCATTCATATTCGTTCAACAAACGCCCCAACTCTTTGGAGATTGAGAGTAAAAGACGCGCTATGAATGACACACTCAATAGTGACCTTAAATCAATCTCCGAGTGGGGTCTTGCTAATAGAGTTGATTTTAATGCAAGCAAGACCCAATGTTGTCTTTTATCTCTTAAAAGAATGGATTCACCCCTCCCTCCCCTCAAAATGGACTCTGTCGATATTGCGCAGTCAGCTGCTCATGACGTTCTGGGCATATCAACTCAATATGACCTCCGTTGGAATGATCACATATTTGATGTGTTGAAAGAAGCGGCCAAGTGCCTGGGTTTTCTGAAACGGTGTAAGACATACTTCACTCCCGCTGACTTGCGCATTGTCTACACAACCTATATTCGGCCTAAGATGGAATACAATTCGCACATATGGGCAGGGGCTTCAAAATCTTCTTTGGAGTTCCTGGATCGAATCCAACAACGTGCAATATATTTAATAGGGGATGAAAATATTTCATCCTCTATTGGTTCTCTTGAGCACCGAAGGACCGTTGGGTGTGTAAGCCTGTTTTATAGGTATTACAATGGTAAGTGTTCGAGGGAAATACATGGCCTGATTCCACCAGGTCGTGTATTCTCTCGTTCTACTCGGGCATCGAACCAAGCCCACCCCTTCGTAGTTCACTCGGTTCTCAACAGAACAACGCATTACAGAGATAATTCGTTCTTCAGCCGCACGATACGTTTGTGGAACAATCTCCCTGCGTCTGTTTTTCCCGACATTTTTAATATTGGGAAATTTAAAACAAATATCCACCGACACTACTCCATCTTTCCTCCTCCCCTTAACCTATAATCCTTTCTTACGATCAACACTGTGCATTGCATGAATGGGGGCATCCCCATGGGGGCATCCCCTGAGCGTTGGTTAATTTGTAAAAAAAAAATATACGAATCGCACAATGTGAGCGAAATTGATGTAATAAACGCGTTCGTAATTGTAATTAATTGCGTTCATTAAGGTATTCATATTCATTTTTTGACGCAAAGCAGCGCAGCATCCATTTCAGCCGAGCATAAGTCTCTGAACAGAATAATTGCAGCCAACCCACAACGTCAAAATGGCGATGAGAGATCGAACGAAATGAATGCGGCTGACGAATAACGATTTGTTGTCCCACACTTCTCCATTTTTATACCCTACACTAAGAGTATATCCGATATGGAAAAGTATATATATTCTTGATCAGCATGACCTCCTGAGTCGCTTTAGCGATGTCCGTCTGTCCTTCTGTCTGTCTGTCCGTCTGTCTGTTGAAATCCCTACTACTTAAAAAATTGAAGAGTTAGATCAATGAAACTTCTATTTTGGATTACTTATATACCTACGCTGTATATTCAAACCACTTATATTCAAATACCCCATATCAAATTTACATCTATAGATCAATTTTACTTTATACGGGCATAAGTGAACTTTGTTGGTGAAATATATTGACTTGATGAAAATGATGTTTTCCCGCGAAACGACTTCCGGTTCCCAAAAAAAAAAAAAAAAAAATCGGTACACATACCCATTTGAAAATATGGGTATCAAATGAATGGAAATTCTTCAACGATCGCAAGTTTTTAGTTATTTTCAAGATTCGTATTACACGGTGATCTATGTAACACTTTGAATGGTAACCGCATCCATTATCACATATGTGTAGGGTATTTATGGTCGGCATAGACCGACTATAATTTTCATAATTCTTACTATTTTCATCACACCAACTATCACAATATCCCTACTTTAAAAAATCCCATGTGATTTAACCTTCCCAACTGGTTTATCATATTTTTATAATGCGGTGACCTAAGGTCATACAAAATTCAATCAATTTTCGTCGAATTCTATTTTAAAACAAAAATTCAACATACCTTTCTAAATTAAAGCAAACAAATGTCAAAATTAATTAAGAAAAAGTAATAGATTAGATAAACTCCCTTTGAAATTTTGGAAAAATGTTGCAACACTGAAGTTCGCTCAGAGCGGTTGTCTTTGAACATTGCGAATAAAATTTGGTCTATCGCAGCGGCGAACTCCCGATGACAAATTTTGTTTTTGTTTTGCTTATTTGTTGACGTCGCCGTATACATTCTGTTCAGACAGTAAAGGCGATACTGAAAAATAAAAAAACACTCCACCAAAAGGAGCATAGAAAATACAACACAAAATAGGTATTTGAGTATTTGTGTATGATCGTATGTGTGACGTGCAACCATTTTGACCATTCTAAAAATAGATAGTTTTAGTTACTGACGCGTCATGCCGCATGACGGTCAGAGATTATTTTGACTGCTCGTCGCGACGCGTCGATAGTCGATGATGGCAATACAGTTCTTAGTTTTTTATTCGTATGTCATTTCGTACTTAAATTGTACTCAAATTGTTTCCTTTGTTGTTTACAACTCCAAAGAAACGTGCGCCCCAGGTACTTAACATCGCTCAACAACAAACAGCAATATGCAGCAACAGCAAGAGTAGATATAAAATAAAATGTAAGTAGTTAACAAAAAAAAAATAATAAAATAAAAAAAGTAATATAATAAAATAGAATAAAAAATATACAAGAAAACAGAAAATAGTTTATTTTTTTTTTTAAATAGTTTAAAGTTCATAAATATCATGAATTTTTTCATAAATATTATGAAAGCGTTCATCAATATTATGAACTTATTCATTACGGTTTTATGAACCATTCATACATTGAATGAATTTGGTCATTGGTTGCGTAATAATGAAATATTCATAAAATTGATGAGCAAATACATTTTTTTCAGAATTTAATAAAGGGTCCTTTCTAAGGACTTTAATTTTGAAGTACAAAGATAATGACCACATGTTCATGTTTAGAAGTTACAACATAATTTCTCTAAAAGCTCGTTCTATTAGCTTTAAAACGAGCCATCAAGTTTCTGGAATATCTACTTTAAGAGATATTGAAATATGAATAACCATACAAAGGAGATTTTTTGTAACTTTGAAGCACTGTATCTCTGGAAGTAGTTGGTCTCGATACTCTTTATCAGTTGCCCAAATTTCATTGAAATCGAGAAGGTGAGTTCCAACCGCTGGTCGATTTGGTGTGGAATGGTCCATATACAATACGCCTTTGGAATTCGCTCCCATATTCTTATCAAAGTATTGGCAGCGCAACACTTTTCAAAAAAAAAAAACTGTTTCAATTTTATTTCAATGTAATGTAGTTCTTGTGTTTAAGTAAATATTGTAAACTACACCCCTGCAGGTAACGCGGTATATTAATTATCCATTGCAAACTGTGGCAGTATCTAAACGTTTCATGTTTGTATGTATTTAATTAGTTAATTAAATGTAAAAAATATATGTATCCATCTTTGTATAATTACTTAATAATGACTAGTACATTTGTTATAAGATATTATCTTTTTGTACTAGGATATCGTAAAATAAAAAAAAAAAAATAATAAATTTATATATTTGCAGATTTTCTCCTTATCATGACTTCCAAATTTCATTGGTGTATTCTTATCGGTTCATGCGTTATTAAAAAAAAATGTGAAAGTAAATAGAAATTTATTTATAAAATCTTATTTGATTTTATTATTTTCAAATAATATTGAAAATTTTGACTTAATTTCATATTTTTATTTAAACCTATACGTATACATCTATAAAGTTAACAAAACTTTTAAGAAGAAAATCAGCATTAACATATATGTTTTTGAATTTTTTAAAAATATATAAAAATATTTGTAAAAAAATCTTTCTAAAATCTAGATCATGTGATAATGACCTTTAACCTTTGGATACAAAAATAAAATTATATGCCATATTAAAGGCCATATTTATTCCTCTCAAATCATACCTCAATTGACCTTGTACATATACTAGTTTTTAAGATAAACCATTTAAGTTATCCACCTTCTGTATTTTACCTGTTTTTAAAACGTTTTTATTAGGTTGCTTTCTTGTCTGTCTGTTCGGCACAAAATTTGCAATTGATTTTAAACTACTTTCGCGATGAGCTACAGACGTGAGATTTTAAATATTTCTTCGAACTGGACAATGCAATATTATCGTTTTCTTGCCATCCGGTTCCCATGATCGCCATGGTTCCATATTAAAGACACTTTGAAACATGAATATTTTTGATTTTAATAATATTTGTCCCTTCGAATTCTGTCAGACGAAAATCTAACTGACACAAAAAATAATAAATATGAAATAAAAAATATTTTTTAATATGAAACGTTTTTATGGTGAATTTTTAGTATGGTTGTGTATTGCTTCTTTAAAATTCACTTTAAAAACGTTTTATATTAAAAAATATTTTTTTAATTCAAATTTATTATTTTCACATTTTAATCCACCATATTTCGTGAACTATGTATATTTCTTAGTTTAATATGAGAAAAAACTAATACAAAATTTTATTAATTTCAAACAGGATGATGTTTAAATTTCTTATTTTTTTCGTTGATTTAAAATTCACATTGTCCAGGTGAATGTAAAATACCACCAAAGAAAGAAATGATAAAGAATATGCTTATACTGATTCGAAATCTGGGCTAGTAATCAAACGTATTGGCTTTCCAATCCATTGTGTTAACTGCAATAACGTCGAAAGTCACACTGCCAGCAGTGGCGGATCCACAGGGGGACGATCGCGCACCCTAAGACGCCATGATTTTGTCAAAAATTTATATATTTTAAGAAATATTATTCCAAAAGTAGTAAATTTTATACTTCTCTGAGTACGTTTACTTTCAAAATATATCAAGAACACAGTTGAAAAGTATCTGTAATTCAATATTTAAAATTTGTCATCGGTCTTTTACTAGATATGACAACACATATAGTTCAAAGTGCTTGAATTCAAAAATGGCACAAATAGAAACGATGAAGGATCAGCAACATCGAATAATAAACTTTAGAAATAACGCATTATTTTGCTTCACATTCGTTTGTTGAAGGTTAATGTGTGCAAATAAGTTCGGGCAATCCACTACTATTTTTGAGTTACTTGAAACTTAGCACTCATCGGATAATTTCATTGAAATTCAACATTTTGCACGTAAACCATAAGTTAATTTTGGAAAAATTGGGTCCAAAAGTTATAAAACTGATTTTGGTGGTCAACACCTATTATACCCTACACTAAGAGTGAAAGGGTATATTCAGTTTGGTACGCCGTTTGTAACACCCAGAAGGAAGCATCTCCGGTATGGAAAAGTATATATATTCTTGATCAGCATGACCTCCTGAGTCGATTTAGCGATGTCCGTCTGTCCGTCTGTCTGTCCGTCTGTCTGTCTGTCTGTCCGTCTGTCTGTTGAAATCCCTACTACTTTTAAAATTGAAGAGCTAGATAAATGAAACTTATAACTTAGATTACTAATATACTGTATGTGCGAAAAAATTGGCGAGATCGGTCCATTGTGACCTATGATCCGACCACTTATGTTCAAATACCTCATATAAAATGTACGTATAAAGATCAATTTTTATGTATACGTGCTTAGGTAAACTTTTTTGGTCAAATATATATTGACATCATGCTCAAATACATGATAATAAAGTTTTCCGGAGAAAAGACTTGTGGTTCACAAAAAAAATTGAAATTCGGTACACCTACCCATTTGTAAATATGGGTATCAAATGAATGGAAATTCTTCAGCGATTGAATGTTTGTAGTTATTTTCAGGATTCGTATACTCTGGTGACCTATATATCACTTTGAATGGTAACCACACATATGTGTAGGGTATTTATATTCGGCATAGACCGACTATAATTTTGATAATCCTAACTATCATAATTACACCTACTTTAAAATTTCCCATGTGATCTAACCTTCCCAACTTTATTTTTTTTTTATATTTTTTTTTTTACCATTATAGTTCTATATTAATAACACAACTCTGCACTCATTATGGTGCAGCAAAAATTGGATGCAATTGTAGAGCTAATTCCGAAAATGGCATCAATTTTGTCAAATTAGCTATATTTTTTGAGATATTGCGTGAAAAATTTATTTGCGAGGTATGTTATGTATGAAAATTTTTATTAATAAATGAATGCACCAGTACTGAAAATATAGATTTACAATATTATTTTTGTCAATTATTTTTTTCTGACGTTTGAACTGCGTTAATTAATTAAGCTTGTCTATAAATAACAAGATAATGTGAATTAGGGCCTAAAATTTACATTGTGCTGCAAGAGTAAAATAAAATGTCCCGTATTTGCACATTGGAGATGATGTTAAAATAAACATTTTAATTTACATAAACATTTAATTTTTTGGCACACATTTTTTGTAGTAAACTCTAGCAGCACAGTGTAATTTTTAGGCCCTATTACATTTTAAAATAAAAATACAATTTTGGTTATGTATATGTCAATCATCGAAGTAATGGGTATTCAAATATATTGAATATTTTACAACCAAACTGGAATACAAATATTTTTATAAAGAAAAATTATTACATTCTTTTCATGGTATTTTCCGTAAAGCATGTTATATCTATGCAATTTAAGAATGTTTACGTACTTCAAACCTAATAAAAAGCCAGTTGGGAAGGTTAGATCACATGGGAAATTTTAAAGTAGGTGTAATTATGATAGTTAGGATTATCAAAATTATAGTCGGTCTAAGCCGACTATAAATACCCTACACATATGTTTGGTTACCATTCAAAGTGATATATAGGTCACCAGGGTATACGAATCCTAAAAATAACTACACACATTCAATCGCTGAAGAATTTCCATTCATTTGATACCCATTTGTAAATATAATGGGTAGGTGTACCAAATTTCGATTTTTTGTGAACCACAAGTCTTTTCGCCGGAAAACTTGATTATCGTGTATTTGAGCATGATGTCAATATATATTTGACCAAAAAAGTTTACCTAAGCACGTATACATAAAAATTGATCTTTATATGTACATTTTATACGAGGTATTTGAACATAAGTGGTCGGATCATACGTCACAATGGACCGATCTCGCACATACAGCGTAGGTATATTAGTAATCTAAGTTATAAATTTTAAAAGTAGTAGAGATTTCAACAGACATACAGACGGACAGACAGACGGACAGACGGACGGGTCGCTAAATCGACTCAGGAGGTCATGCTGATCAAGAATATATTTACTTTTCCATACCGGAGATGCTTCCTTCTGGGTGTTACAAACGGCGTACCAAACTGAATATACCCTTTCACTCTTAGTGTAGGGTATAAAAATTAAAGAGAAAATGTTCGAAAATAGTAAGCCTATGAGGTGTCACTCTAAATTTTTCAGTGTTAATGCATTATTTTTATAAAAGTATGATGAACTAAAAACAAACGAAAAATAAAAAAAATAAGGAACTAAACCTTTCTGACCATCTTTCTTTGTATATTAAATTAGACAGTGCAAAAAAAGGCCTCTTTTTTTTTGGTGCCAGAGATTTGAAATTTTTTTTATAGTCCTTGAGAAACCTGAAGAAATTTCACCTCAGAAACGTATACCCTATCACGTCAAGTTTACGAGATATATGACCATAAATGTCCTAAAGTGACCGCAATATTACCGTTGATTTACTGAGAAAACTCTAGTAGTTATGGAGTTGTTGTCTGAGAACCAAATGCAGACACTATCCAAGGCTTCATATGTGTAGTACATATTAAATTTCTATCTCGTCCTTTTAATACCAATATTAATGATTTTCAAAGGATCAATCTACATAATCGACAAATTTCATATTAAGGAGTTGCAAATGTATCACATTGTCCATGGATAAAATATTCAGCATAAAAAAACATAAAAGTAGCCAAATATGTCTAAGCCGAAATTTTTTTTTATAAATATTCTTAAGTGTGCTGAATTCAAATTTTTTAACGGTCAAAAAAAATCATAAAGTCTGGTGCTTTGCCCATTATAATTTTTTTTACTATTACATCATGTTGTTTGAGATTTTTTGGCGTTATTGGATTTATAAGTAATATAATGGTCCTAGAATTGACCACAAACAATTTCACTAAAAAAAAAAAAAATCAAAAAAAAACATCAAAGTAAATTACGATTTTTTGGGTGTTTCCCACTTTAAGGACGATGCGCAGAACAAAATTTGTTTTAAAAATGATGAGATTTTGGGATGGCGTAAATAGATTCGAAATATAATTGTTGAAGCTTATTCTGATCCAAACACACAATTTTTTTCTACTCTAACCATGAATCTATATTTCTTAAAGGAATTTTTTACCTTCGGCTGTAATGCGCGAGCACAGGACGATATTTTTTTTTACTAAAATTGTATGAGGGAAATTCTAGGACCATTATGTAACTTTTACGACCAATAACGACAACAAAACCTAAAGCAATTTAATCTAATCAGTAAAAAATTGTATAATGGGCAAAGCACCAGACTTTAGGAATTTTTTTTTCAATAACTATACCCGATAAAAATTTTGCGTTAACAAATTTGGAGAAAATGTCATTTTTATTGTACTTTTTCAAATTCAAGGACTATGCGCGAGCATAAGATTTTATTCAAAATTTATGAAAGTTTAGGAGGACATT
Source organism: Dryomyza anilis (assembly GCA_951804985.1). Lineage (NCBI taxonomy): Eukaryota > Metazoa > Arthropoda > Insecta > Diptera > Dryomyzidae > Dryomyza > Dryomyza anilis. Next base: position 70,602,819 of record OX638135.1, read on the forward strand.
AATAGATACAATCTCTAATTTTTTAAGTCTGTTACAAAGTAAAAAAAAGCATAATGTCGATGGTAAAAAATAAAAATATGGATTTAAAGTGTTTTTTAACATTATCTGCAATGCTCGAACATAGGACATTATTTTTTTCGACCCAAATTTTTTGTGGTAAACTCTAGCAGCACTTTTACATTTTGAAATAAAAATAAAAGTTTGGTTTCGATCCGTCCTAATGTTCATATATCTCGTAAAACTGACGTGATGGGACATAGGTTTGTTTGGTGAAATTTCGTCAGGTTACTCAAGGATTCTAAAAAAAATGTAAAATCTCCGTCACTAAATTTAGTGTCGCACTGAGTAATCTATATTTATATTATTTGTATATTAAAAGTTTGGAAAACGAGTACACCATTAGATAAACCAATTCCTCACCTTTCAAATGAGACTAACTTCAATATTCAACTTATACACTCAGAAAAAACCCATGAAATTCCCATTGATTTAGTATTATTTAAAAAATAATTATTTTCATATAAAAAAAAATGTAATACCTAGTATTTTCTAGTATTTAATGATATTTACCGATTAAAATAATAATTTATCATGTTTAAAAAAACTATCGTTTGTATGGTATTTTTTTCTGAGTGTGTTTGATATGCTATAATAGATTATAGTAATATTTCAACGAAACGTTTCAATTAATTAAGGGGAATAACTTCCAAAAAAACTCTATTTTAATAGAAAAAAAGTACGTTTAAAATATTGTTTGGCAACTGTAAAATTTGAAAAATATCGGACGTAATAAAGTCGTTTTTTTATATTTCGACGATTAACAGATCGGTACGCTAATATCCATAATCATAGACTTGAGTTTATATAATTATGTAAAATCTAAAATTTTTAAAATTATGACTACTAATATTAATATTATTATAGCAAATCTATTTTTAATTTTGATTATTTAATTTGAGTATTTATTAGAACAAATTAGTGTTTTATTTAATATATAACTATATATATATATATATATATATATATATATATATATATATATATATATATATATATATATATATATATATATATATATATATATATATATATATACATATATTTTTCAAAATCGTCTCCCCTAAGAACGACGTCTGGATCCGTCCCTGACTGCCTGTTCTCGCAACTGTCCAAAACGCCTCAATTCGTTTTGGACAGTTGCGAGAACGTATCAACGTATCAAAAACGTATCAAAAACAGTAATATTATAAAAATCAATACGAGTTCATCGAAATTTGTATAATTTTCCGCTCAGGAATCTCACATACGCGTTGGTTAAACGTATGTGTCGTGTGCAAACAAGGCTGAAACAACAGAACAGAGATATGCAAAAACGTGTACAACAAGAATAGGAATAACACAAGGTGGCTTTGATTATATAAATAATGAATACATACGGTTATTTGGTGGCACCCTACATAATAGTTGCTGACTTCTCCCAAAGCAACGACAAAGGAAAGACTATTCTCTATTCAATCTACTTATCGACTTACGCGTTAATCATGATTCATAGAAAACTACAATGTATATTTATTAATTTGGACTTAATCTCGCATTATTTTAATTTATTTATGATGAACATAAACCCGACCCGATATAATCGGCCATCAGTTCAGCTACAAGTCAGTGATCTTAATATGATTTTAAACGCCTTACTCACAAATGAAATAGTAATTGGCGGAGATCTAAATGCATGACACCCTAAGTGGGGGGACTCATATACCAATGGCAATGGTATATGCAACTGGCTAGCAAACTGCCCAACATTAAAATTAATAGCGACTAAATTTCCAAATAGAGAATCTAATTCATTTTTTAATATCTTTTAAGTAACTTCATTTGTTGATATAAACAATAAGAAAAGTTATGACGATAATGGCATATCTAATTTCTAGTTACGAAAAATGTAGCCTTTCATCAGGCGTTTTCTGGCAATACTATTCAATCATTCATACAATATTGAATACTTTCCAAAATGGTGGAAAACTGCAAAAGTTTTTCCAGTACTAAAACCACAAACGAATGCAAATTCTATAAAAAGTTATCGTCCTATATCTTTAATTTCTAATATTAAAAAGTTATTCGTGGCAATTTTAACGCAAGAAATTGATGAACATATCGTCGTCGTTCAGTGAAAATTCACTGTCAGAAAATTTTGTATTGAGATAAATGCTTTTCAAAATATAAATTGCCGTAACAAATCAGAATATTTTTGGACTCAAATAGTTCTAATCTTGTAGTATAGACAACACATTCCGCTACAAAATGCAAAAAAATAGTTTGGACTAAACACATGACCGATATTTGCTAAAAAAAGGAAGGAAAAACTGTAGTTTCGCAGACACAACAAACAAACAAGAAATAAAATGCCACGACCCTTTACATACAAAATTAAAAATAAAAATTAAAACCAGTTGGGAAGGTTAGATCACATGGGAAATTTTATAGTAGGTGTAATTATGATAGTTAGGATTATCAAAATTATAGTCGGTCTAAGCCGACTATAAATACCCTACACATATGTGTGGTTACACATATGTGTGGTTTCAAAGTGATATATAGGTCACCAGGGTATACGAATCCTGAAAATAACTACAAACATTCAATCGCTGGAGAATTTCCATTCATTTGATACCCATATTTACAAATGGGTAGGTGTACCGAATTTCGATTTTTTTTTTTGTGAACCACAAGTCTTTTCGCCGGAAAACATTATTATCATGTATTTGAGCATGATATCAATATATATTTGACCAAAAAAGTTTACCTAAGCACGTATACATAAAAATTGATTTTTATTTGTACATTTTATATGAGGTATTTGAACATAAGTGGTCGGATCATAGGTCACAATGGACCGATCTCGCCAATTTTTTCGCACATACAGCGTAGGTCTAAGTTCAAAGTTTCATTTATCTAGCTCTTCAATTTTAAAAGTAGTAGGGATTTCAACAGACGGACAGACAGACAGACAGACAGACAGACAGACAGACAGACAGACAGACAGACGGACAGACAGACGGACAGACAGACGGACAGACGGACATCACTAAATCGACTCAGGAGGTCATGCTGATCAAGAATATATATACTTTTCTATACCGGAGATGCTTCCTTCTGGGTGTTACAACGGCATACCAAACTAAATATACCCTTTCACTCTTAGTGTAGGGTATAAATATTATACCCCTCGTTCCCTCGTTCCTCCTCTAAAAATAAAGAAAGAAAGAAAGAAAGAAAGAAAGAAAGAAAGAAAGAAAGAAAGAAAGAAAGGGATGAAAACAGGGTTTCTCGTGTACTTCACATATCAAGTATCAAAAAATAAAAAAAAATAAAATGCAGTGTCAAGCAGGCAATGGAAGCTCATACGAACACAAAAAAACCATCCCACAAAAGTCAACCCCCTAAATATAAAAAACTCACTTATTAGAAAAATATGAGACTAAGTCCCATATAAACAGAAACATTGCTACAGTGTATCCAAATACGGGTTTTTGATGTTAGTTTTAATTGGATATGAAAGAACTGCACAAAATCTATCATTAAATCCGAAAAGCGTTTAAATCCGACCATATTTGTGGACACAGCACCGTTTTATTCAGATTTCGACGGTTGCCGTTCAGTGAAAAAATCCCTAAGTCCCATATAAACAATAAGAGTGCTCCAATTTATCCATATAATTGTATCTGATTTTAGTAAGAATTGGACATGAAATAACTGTATAATTTCATTTTATTCAAAAATCGTTTAAATCCGACCATTTTTGTGGACACAGCACCGTTTTATTCAGATTTCGACGATTGCCGTTCTGTGAAAAGTCACCAAGTCCCATATAAACAGTAACAGTGCTCCAGTTTATCCAAACGTCATAATATCTATCATTTAATCCAAAAATGGTTTAAATCCGACAATTTTTGTGGACTCAACACCATTTTAATCAGATTTCGACGATTGCCGTTCTGTGCAAAATCACTAAGTCCTTTACAAATTTGACTGGTTTTTACGCCGCATTTATAGTAATATTTTATTATATTTGGATAAGGAATGTCATGTAGATCTTATTCTATAGTTTAAGTCCAAACTAGGTGTGATCGGACTCTTTTTAAGGGCTAATTGTGGACTTGAGTACTTTTCACTGAATTGAATTTTTAAATATTTGGACTTAGTGATTTTTCAATTTTAATATCTTCGGATTGGCAAGATGTAGGACTTTGAGGAATTTTGCAAAGTAAAGAAGAGTTCGTTTTTATTATAGTGGCATACTTATCTCGACATTTTCGAAAAATGGACTTAACGAGTTACACTGAACTACGACGATATAACAAAAAATAATATCATAAAACAATATCAATTTTGCTTCGCCAGATACCATTCAACAAATCATGCATTAACACTACTATCGGACTATGTTTCATCTAACCTAAATCGACGTTCTACTACAATCGTTGTAACTTAGATTTTAAAAAGCGTTCGATACGGCATAGGTCGAAGGCATAATCTACAAGATGTACGTACTTATTTAGCAATTACAACCCATAATGTGTTTCGGCCTCTGCACTTATACCTTGTCAGTCGCTTCCACATTGCGCGAGCAGAATTTGAATATATGAATTAAAAAATTTTCTACGGATAGGTTTACGAGATTTAACTTTTGTACTGAGCTTTCAAAAAGGTGGTCACATAAATTTGTAAATATTTCGCGTAAACGCAATTCTTATATCGAATGAAAGATAATTAAATATTCAATAAACATTTTTTACAATTGTTTGGAATTGGTTTACTGGTTTAAGAAAACTCTACAGAAGAGCTCGAAAAATGTAAATTTTGTCGACCAAAATAAAAAAAAATTATTAAAAAATGCATTAAAAAAACGGCGAAAAATTGAAAACGCAAGATGATGCACAGTTTGTAATATTGCAATATTAGCCAGTACATTTTTAAAGAAAATTAAGTAAAAATAAAAGAAATCTTTGGATACGTTTTGAGAACAGAAAAATCATGTGAAAGCATTACAATTGGGTATTAACAAAAAAAAATCGTATAATATGTTTATACCCTATACCCATGGGTTACAAGTTATAAAATATATGTGAGGATATTTTAGTGCCTCTTAGTAGGCGTGACTGGTATGAAAAAGTATATATTTTCTTGGTCAACATCACTTTTCGAGTCGATTTAGATATGACCGTCTGTCTGTCCACCTATACACGATAACTTTAAAACTGCTATTCCGAATGATGTGAAATTTATTTTCAATATATTTTAGTAGAATAGTAATTCAAAGTTCGAAAATTAGTCGATTTAGTCAACGTAATCTACTACATCCACTACGAAATATGGGTTTACTTTTTAGGATCACATATCTCGTTAAGTATTAAAGATAAAGTTATAAAATTTAAAATTAATTACAAGCAATCATTAATTACAAGCAATCAAAAAATAATCGTGATCCGTTCACATTTTTTATTTTTTATTTTAATGCCTATTTTTATAGCACTCAATTATATTGCTTTCACATAACTTTTTTTATCCTCAAATTTTACCCATATATTTTTGTCATTTATAGCTCTTTATGAAAGCTCGGTCCAAAAGTTATTGGCCCATATTTTGTAAACCTATCCAAAGAAACATTATTAAACCATATTTTCGGAATAATGGCGTCATTTTACATAATACAAAAAAACCTTGACTGCTGCGCAGAATGGCTGTTGTGTAGTGTAATTAGCAACATCATTTTTTCTGCCAGACTTATGAATTGGAGTAATTGCAGCAATTTTTCATTTATCAATGAATTCACCAGATTTTAGCGATATATTAAATATTAAAGTCAAAGGTTTACAGATTGAAGAGATACATTTCTTCAATGGAAAAGAGGACAAATTATCAATATCAGATTTTACTGAATTTTTTAAATTACAAATACCACGCATAATGTCATCATCAGTTAAAATTAAGGATCCAAAATCGATGACAGATTCAATATTATTTAATATTATTGAATCATACCATTGACTTTCGGGTTCAAAATTAGATTTAAAATAGTCAGCAAACAAGTTTACAGTATAAAAATTAAATTTGAAATATTATCATTATAACGCATACTTGATGGAATATTAGAGCAATTTTTTTTTTTTACTTAATATAATACCAAAATGATTTTGGATTATTTTTATATTTTTTCACATTCTAAGATATACTGCTTGTATAAAATTAAACTCTCTCATGTTATGCACGTATTTATCCTTATAACCATTATTGTTCGTATCTTTAAATTTCTTATAGAATTTATTTCTTAAATTCTTTACAGTCTTTACACTCAGAGGAAAAACACATTTTAAAATCAAGCACAGTTATAGTTGTTTTTAAAATTTTCAACTTTTGATAAAACAACCATGTTTTAATATCGCAAAATTTTAATACTAGGTTGAAATAGATCGAATCAAAAATTACAACTTTATATTAAAAATGCATTTTTAATTTAAAGTTGCGTCAATCTAATATCAAGATCTCAGCAACTTTGATTTAAGATTAAATCAACTTATATTAAAAAACCATGGTTGATTTATGATAGAACATTTTTGAAATAACATTGCATTGTGCATAATGGGACATTTGAATTTTTCTGTTTGACGTTTGGATTTTTCTGTACGTTGTCAAGTGCGTTCTTCATTTCGTGTGTTTGCCTAAATTTCTGTCGTGGACATATAGAAATCTATTTCGCCTCTTGGAATCAAATTTCGCGAACAATAATTTGTGTGGACAAACCGACAGGTATTTATTGTAATAAAATTATTTACTACTGCTGAAAATTACTTTTATGCTTAGTTTGGAATTGATGACAAAGCTATGTAGGTGCCCAGCAAAGTGGTAAAATTGCAATAATACAGCTTTATTATCATCAAGGCAATAATGGCGAAAAAGAAAATATGAAGTATGTACCACATGGTATTTCGCGTTTATTGTTCAAAAAGTAAGAACCATAAGTTAAATTTCAATAATGCTTTCGGCTTATAGTTAAATATTTTGATGCTTTTAACTTTTTCAAGATTTAATGAGCTTGTTTCAGGATAATCTATCGGCAAGTGTTTTCTGGAGTGATACAAAACACATCAGCATCTGACAAATACAAACCGGGACGAATTCATAAACATAATTGTTGAAGAGGTAATTGGTGTAAAAATTGATCAAATTGTTATTTTAAGCATATCATCAATTATTGCTACTGCTTTACATTTATATTCTGTACATAATGTCAAAATATAATAATAAATACATTTAATTTATTTTACATTAAGACTATTTATTTATGGTGTGAGAATAGTGGTGAATATAAAAATTATAATGTTTCCATGTTATTGGAAGAATGTTTCTACATTGAATCAAAGTTGAAACAACTTCAATACAAAAATTTTTCATCTTAAATTAAGATTGCGCATTTTTGATATAGTAGTAAACAATGTTAACACAACAATAAAACACTTTGCATTAAAAATGCAACGCGTTCTCATTTCAATCTTAAATCAACGTTATTCGTTGGTGAATTAAAAAATATCAACCTTACGCGACTTTCATGACGGCTTTTGCTTGAATTAAAGTTGTTGCCCTAATTGAAGGAAATATTTGGTTCGCAGGAATTTTGGCTAGAACGCGATCGCTAGGACTGCAAGATGAGTTGAAGTCTGCACATGCTCTTGAGTGGTATTTTAATAAGGCAGTTACTGTAAATGAATAGCCGTACAGTGCAAGTAGCGTTTTATTTTATTTTTTTTGTTTACCTGATAGCTTCGTCAACACCATTGAGTATGGCTGTGATGGTGGTCCCCGTGTACTTTTCAATGTCGCGTTCCGTGAAGTACCCTACATAGGCCATCTCTGTAGGCTTCAGACCTCTGTGGTCGTAATTACGTCTAAGTCTTAACCATCACCAGACGCGAGAATAGCTATTCGCACAGTTCGGCGTTAGCAGTACAATGTAGTTTTTGAGATCGTTGCTGACGAAAGCACTCAAAGCTCGGTCGACAATGTGATCACAATTAGGGACTGCTGCTACGCTGTTGTGTCTGGGTGGGCCAAGGTTGTTGTTGGTTAGCAGCATGATGAAGAGCTGCGGGAACTTATCTTGCAGATGCTTGGAAAATTAAATGTAATATCACAGACACTATTCATGTACTGAAAGAATTATCCCATCTTATTAATATCATCCAATGCAGATCGCAAACAGTTAATAGCTGCATATTTTTTGATTTGCTATGTATGTATTTTTCTAAATAATTACTTTAATAAATTAAACGTCATGAAAGAACGTCAATGTTTGATTTGAAATGTATTCGTTAAATTTGAAAGTAAGTTCTATTAACACTTTTGGACCAAAAACGACAGTTAAAAGTGTCGATTTGTTAAAAATAAAATAACAATTGTTAACTGTCGATTTTCAACAGTATTTTTCTGTGTGTGTAGCATGCTAGGTGATGTTTACCAATTTCTGTATATTTCTCAACATAAGAAATTATTTTATCTTCAGTAAATCATCAATATCATTTTGACCAACAACAACTGTTTGTTTCTTAGGCTTTCTTCTTATTACATTCATCCATTGTGACTGTTGAGAAGATTTCTCGCTAATGACATCAGAGAGAGCAACATTAGTTTGTGTATCACAGAATTCTGAAACACCAACATCAACCTCAGAATACTCAGGCCGCGAAGCAGTAAATATGCATGGAGCAGGAAGAGCGTAACTCTTACGCACATTCGTAGTTGCAACAGGAACAGAAACAGCGCGAACAGCAGAAACAGCAGGAACAGTGGGAACATCAGCAACAGTTAGAGCATCAGAGGATACATGCAGTGCAACAGCATGTGATGCAGATGAAGAAAAACCGGTTTTTGGTTTCGTAACAACATTGTTATTGCGAGAGAGTTCAGGCACTTGCACATTTTCTTTTGTGCTTCGTTCCAAAAAGTCACAAAATTTGCTTTTAATTATTATATTAACAATTATTGCAATTAAAACCATTTTTTTTTTATTTGTAGCACAGATGTCGAACACATTTTCGTCATCAATTTGACTGCATAATTTATGAAATTTTTTTGGCATATTTTACACGATATCGCGCGATCAGTTCAACTACTATTAAAGCAAATAGAATACTGCGATTTCGACGGCGAAGGCATAGTACTTGCTTGATGCACTGTCACAAGACAAGAAGACACAATTCATTAGGAGGACCGACTGTCGCCTTCAAATCTTTATTACAATAAGAAAACAAAGATGATTACAAAGAATATAACAGCCCTACATACAGAAAAATCTTCTATTGGCATGATGTTAATGAGCCAACGTTGCAGTATTTCAACCGCAATACATTTGTTTTAACCTTATGTTATTAAAATAAACGTACCTTTTTTCAACTATACAGCACGTTCGGTTGTCGTAACCACATGAGCAGGGCCGTCTTTACTCATGGGCCTACTTAGCAAGGGCCCAGGTCTCCCCGATCCATAGGGCTCCCTAGAACTTTTGATAGCAAACCAACCCATTACAAACTATTCAATTATTAAAACTTATTATTTTCGATGATAAAATTTAAAATTTTATATATTTTTTGTTATATTATGTGTTATTAAAAAGTGAAAAAGAAATGGAAAAGTTATCATCTCCAAATACCTCAGAAAAACGAACAAAAGATGCACTTCAAAAGTAAATAATTAAAAAATTGCCAAAATAAACCGTTTTTCACAAGGACTTTTGCATGTAGCAATAAAATAAATCCAGGTATTAATCCGATAGTGACGAATACGAACAGAGTTCATTCCAAAGATTTTTTTATAAATTTGTTTCATTTAAAATTTGAAATTACACCTTTTTACAAATTCTCGTGGAACAAATCTGAGTAACTGTCGTTTATTAACAGTTTTTTCTGTGTGTGTGTGGCGATTATTTGAATATAATATTTACGGAAAATGTATGTGATTCAAAACAAAGATTGTGACTTCTTTGAATTTTCCAGAACTTATATGAAAACAAATGATAGATAAAAAATAATATATACATCAAGAAGATTGTCGTAATTATAAAATTGATGGCTTACATGTGGCACATCTTCCAACAACGGAAGTGGCCCCCCAGAACACATAAACATTGATGTGGATCCCGGCAAAGGACACATCATAAGAGAATTTAATTCAGTGAAATAGTTTTCGAATAACGTTGATAGTTAGTCCGCTATATGTCATATTGATCCGCGTTACCACTCTTAAAATTTAAACCTATTACTAACTATAAAATAAGAACCTATCTCAGAGAATAATAACACGGTGCGACACCAAATATATACAAGAACTCCGACCTATATTTCTGGATAGGTATCGAAATGCAATGAATATCCTCATTTACAATATGTCTATATCACTTCGAGTTTTTTTTAATGTGCACATCTGTTTGGAAATTCGCATTTTCCTACCTGTAGTTACTTATGTAATTAAAACTCAGCATCTACGGAAGTTATTTTAAAAGTGTTTAACTTTTTTAAAAACCAACACTAATGTGCTTAATGAGCTTACCAACACTTTTTAATTTATTTAAATAGGTTTAAAAAGACCTGAGTTATAGGTCGTTACACGACAGAACAATTAAAATTAAAATACATCGTAAAAAAATCGATAAAAAATGATCTTGAAAGATAATTTACACATTTTTACAGTTATTGAAAGTAAATTCAATTGCAAAGGAACAATAAAGTTATGATCGATTAAATCATTCTTCTTTTAATAATAAAATGTTTTAACCGAGTCATCCCACACTATATTTACCAAATCAAGTCAACTATGAGATTTTAAGCTCTTGGATTTTGGTTAAATTTTATTGTGCAAGGGTCAATTGAAATGTTTTGGTCAATTATTTTTTAATTATATCGGACAACTTTATCCTGAAATACATTGATCCAAAGTTACAAAAACACTTTGTAGGTTGTTCATATTAAAATATGTATTCATCGAGATATGCTTTTAAAATTTGAATCCGTCAAAATACCATCTTGAAATTCATAATAAATCATTACAAAATTTAGGATTTTTTCGGATTTTTCAAAAGAGTCCTTTTTAAGGACATACAATTTGAAGTGCAAGGATAATTACCACATGTCCAGCAAAGGAGATATTACTTAAATTTTTCAAAATCATATTTTATTAGCTTTAAAATGACACCTCGACGGGATTTATAGCATATCTCGATCAATAGATATTTTAATATGAACAACATACAAAAGTGTTTTTTTGTTTTTTTTTGTAACTGTATCTCAGGATAAAGTTGTCCGAAACAATTAACAAATAATTGACCAAAACATTTCAATTGACCCTTGCATAATAAAATTTAACCAAAATCCAAGAGCTTCAAATTTCATAGTTGACTTGATGTAGTAATTTTGTTGTTCAATTTTCATAAATCCAAAAGTTCTGTTAAGGTAATTGAATTTACTTTTAATAACCGTAAAAATGTGTAGATTATCTTGCAAGATGATTTCTTATCGATTTTTCAAAATAGAAAAATGAATTTAAATTTGAATTGTTTTGTCGTGTAATGACCTATAACTCAGGTCTTTTTAAACATATTTTAATAAATTAAAAAGTTTTATTAGCTAAATGGGTTGGTTTTTCAAAAATTTAAATACTTTTAAAATAACTTCAGTAGATGCTGAGTTTTAATAACATAAGTAACTCAAGGTAGGAAAATGTGAATTTGTACACAAAAGTGCAAATTAAAAAAAAATTCGAAGTGATATAGACATTCTGTAAATGAGGATATTCAGTGATTTTCCGTGCCTATCCAAAAATATAGGTGGGGATTTTTGTATACGGCATTTTGTGGTATTTGTAGCACAGTGTAATTAGAAAGGCATGTATGATTGTGGATTGCCAGTTTGTGGATTGGTCTCCTATAAACGCCGGTTCTGGTTCTGACGTCGGCGACGTTCACCGCTTCTACTCTCCCGAGCATCCACTGCTGCGGCGGAAGGTTGTCGTCGTGCATTACGACGAGCCTGCCGATTGCCAGATTGGGCTGGTCCACTTGTGGCGCGGCTGAACCTCTGCTTGAGAGCGAATAAGTCCACTTGTGGCGCGGCTGAACCTCTGCTTGAGAGCGAATAAGTGATGCCATCTCCTCAAGCTCATCATTTTGTCGGTAGGTTCTGGCACGGATTCTGGCGGTAGCGAACGCAGTGGCCCTGCGATTAGCAGGTGCGCTGGAGTTAGTGCCTCGCCGTCGTTGGGGTCCTGACTCATCGGAGCGATTGGTCTCGAATTGAGCACGGCCTCTACCTCGACGAGCACCGTGAGCATCTCCTCGGCCGTGAGCAGTGCGTTGCCTCGTATAATTGCAGGGCGTCTGCCTGTGTCCTGAATGCCTCTTGAAGGTCCTGCAGCTTCATGTCTGTTCCCACGAAGTTGGTAGCGTTGTCGCAGTAGATCTTCTGCGGGAGCCCACGCCTTCCGACAAACCTTTTGTGAACATTAATGAAACAGTTGGAAGTCAAATCGCTAATAAGTTCTAGGTGGACGGGCTTCGAAGTGAAAGAAACGAAAACAGCAATGTACATCTTTACGGGTGGTCGACCGCGAATTTTTAGCGACGTGTACACGAGACCACAAAAATCTACGCCACATATTAAAAATCATCGTAGTACCTTCAAACGATCTGAAGGCAAGTTCCCTATTATTTGAGTAAGAAGCTTATAGCGAAAGCAATGTACGCAGGTTCGTACGGTTCTACTGCACGCTTCTCGAGCGTTTATTAACCAAATTTGCTGTCGAAGAAGTGCTACCAAAGCCTTTGTTCCAGCATGACAGTTAGTTAAATGCAGGTACCGTAAATAAATTTCTACGAATTGAGATTTTTTCGGCATAAGAAGTGGAAATTTTGCGTCGTACGCAATGGGTGCGTTAAAAAGTCTACAGCCAACACGAAGTAGTGACAAAGATTTATGTTCAACTGTTAACTCGTAAATGAACGGATTCATTTTTTGAATGCTTGGCGGCAGTATTTCAGACTTTTGTAATTTATGAATTTCAATTGCAAATTCATGTCTCTGAATAATTTCAATAATTTTCAGGAAATCCCATTTTAGTTGCTTCGCAGTCGGAATAAGTGAATTGAATTTCTCGTTTTTACTACTGATACAACGGTAAATGTATACAAAAACTCGAAGTAGTTTTGTAAACGATGAGTGATTTGAAATCAACTCAAAAATTTTATTCGAACTATCATCGGCTGCGAGAAGCACCACACTACTTTTCTTCTTTTCCAATATTGTTTTTTCTTGAGACAATTCAAAATGTTTATTCATAGGCCACTGTTCAGCACTTTCGAGTAGAAATAACGGACCTTTGAAACAAATTGAATTATTTAGTTTGTCTACGTTACATCCTCTGGAGACTACATCTGCAGGATATGTTTTGTCGGAACGTGTCGCCAAGAAGTATTTTAAGACCACTCTTGAATTTCAGACACTCGGTTTGCTACAAGCGTATTGAGTGTGCATGGATGAGTCTTAATCCAGTGTAGCGTAATTTCTGAGTCAGTCCAGAAAGTTACGCTCTCGATTCCACAGTTTAACATGGACTGTACTCTATTCCAGAGTTTAGTCAGCAAATGCGCTGCGCACAGCTCAAGTCTAGGCAACGACTTGGTTTTTAGTGGTGCAACTTTCGATTTTGTTGTCAAAATCTGAATTTTAATGCCACTATTTTCGTGCGTTCTTATGTAAAGACAGCAACCGTACGCTCTTATTGAAGCGTCAGAAAAACCATGAACTTGGCACTCACTATTTGGATGCGTATTAACATATCGTGAAATTGTTATTGTGTCCAGCTGAGTTAAATTGATTTTAAAGTTTTGCCAACAGGAATCTAAGCGCTGGGGAATTGATTCATCCCAGTCCAGGGTTTGAAGCCTGATTTCTTGTAATAAGATTTTTGCATTTGTAACAATTGGGCATAAAAGTCCGAGCGGATCGAAAAGTCGAGCAGAAACTGACAAAATGTTTCTTTTTGTGGTTCGCAGATCGTAAAAATGTTCTTCTAAATGAAACTTAAATGTGTCATTCTTCGGAACCCAATGTATTCCTTTTTTTTTTTATCTGCCTCGTCAATTAATATTTGAAGGTACATATTAGTAATGTCAGCAGTGATAGCGTATTTATGCAATCAAAAACATAACAACGTACAGTACAGCTCCTCTTGTATTGTCGGACCAACAAGCAAAATATCATTCAATGAATTCTGCGTTGATGTCCGACACGACGCATCAAAAACTACACGAAGTTTTGTAGTCGTACTGTGTGGTCTAAGGACGCACTGATGCGGTATAAAGTAATGAGGGGTCTGCGGAATTTCGCTTTTGGCCAATGTCATGTTACCTAAATCAATGTACTCTTTCAGGAAATCCATATATAGTTCACGCAGCTCAGAATCTTTTGATAATCTTCGCTCTAGCGATAGAAAACGTCTTTTCGCTGTATCGAACGAATAGCCAAGAGAATTGCGGTCAGATTTAAACGGTAGTGATACTTTAAAACGACCATTTAATGAACGTTGTACGGTATCAACAAAGTTATTCTCACACAGTTGTTGTTCTGTGGTATATTTCATTTTTGTGACTTCTTGGGAATTTCTTCCAACTCACAGAATTTTTGAACTATAGAGTTTGCAGGCATTCTCAGAAAGAGTCGCAACATTACATACTTTTGCGTTGGTATTTTTTAAAGGTGAGTATTTGCTATCCAACCAAGTAATGTTTTTTATAATGTTGGATGTTCTGGATTTTGTTTTATTTGTCCTACCGAGAGTAACTCGAAAAACGTCTCTGCACCAAGAAGCAGGTAAATTTTCTGAGGCTTATAAAAGCATGGATCAGCACGTTCAATATTTGAAGGAATATTCCAATTATTGGTTGACACAGTATGATTTGGCTGGTATGTGGAAATTGAGCGCAATACCCAGAAGTGTGCAGAAAACTCATGAGAGTTAGTTCGTGATCTCACAGCAGCGTGTAATTTTTGATGTACTGTGGAATTTTATTTTCCAATAACAATTAAATTCAAAAACCTCTCTTCCTTTTTTAATTGCAACAATTGAGCTAGTTCCTCTGTTATACAATTAATTTGTGAACCGGAATCAAGAAAAGTTCTTGCTAAATAATACTCCCCAGATTTACTTTTTTATTTTAACTACGGCTGTAGCTAAAATAACTTGGTCATCACAAACAGAAGCGTGGTTCGAAAACGCAGGGGAAGTTTAGGGCTGGTCATCAGAACTATTATTTGCTCTAAATTGCGCAGGTTGGTTGAAGTTTGTACCAGATTGCGGAAGGATTGCTGTGTATTGATGCAAGAGCGTATTGTGCGAACGATTACATACACGAATTCAAACCTCTGTACCACAGGTATCGCTGTGAACGATGTACAGGAGTCGATAGTATGATCAGCTGATCGACAAAATACACATTTTTCAACTTGCTGAGGTTGTGCTTTGCTACATTGAAAAGCAGATTTAAAATTCTGTTTTGGCACATAATATTTTTTTGGAGCATAATCCTGCTTAGGTTTACTAAACCTACAAGGCCTAGAAGTAGATGCCTCATCAGCAGAAAGGTGCTGGTACCGTTTATTGAGAGCTGTCTCACAATCACTCCATAATGGCAGCTGATCGTAATTGAGCTGTTCTTCCCATTTGGTTTTTGTGACTGGATCGACTTTCGACATCACTAAATGAATAGGAATCGCATTTGTAATTTTCTTATCATCTCCTATTGACAAAAGTGAGTCATAGATTGTCGATACTGTGTCGATTAAGGAACGCAAGGCAGAAGCAGATGGCTTATTAATTTCCTCAAGATCGAATAGTTTTTGAATGTTATCAAAAAAAGATTAGACACCTGTTGTCATAAACCTTCTTCAAACTTGACAATGCCTTGGGAAAATTTTGATCAGTTATTTGGAACGTTTTTACAGTTCCTAAAGCCTCGTCAGATAAACATGATATGAGATGATTAAATTTCTCAATATCAGTTAATGCGTGATCATTGTCCACTAAGCTCTCAAATAAACTCATGAAATTTTTATACTCCGAATATTTTCCACTAAATTTCGGGAGACGCAAGTTGGGTAGTCGAGAGTGGTGATGTGGGGCACATGCGAAAGAAGTTTCTGGTGCTCTCGACCTTCTGTGTTTGCCAATAATTGACATTAACAGAGATTTGGTTATAACACATGCGTCCTCAAGATCAGGCCGATTATTATCGGTTGGGTCTATCGAATCAATTTTCGACTGAAATGACATTGCCTGATCGATATACGAATTTAAAATGTCCAATCGACATTCTAATTCAAGAGAATTAAATGAAATTGTTTTCTCGTGAATGGATTCTTTAATTCTTAAAATATTTTCCATCACGGTCTCTTTGTTGCCGAAGATGTTCAATTACATCATTTTTGTGTGGTGAATTTTGCCCTTTTGGAGCCATATTGAATTATATTTTATTGATTTCTCAACTTTAACTCGATTAATAGGTATAATATGTATGTTCTGGGTCAACTGAGCAGCGCAGTTGGCAGCAGTCGCGTGCCGCGTGGTTTGGTGCATGCTTTGTGTGGTTGTGTGTGTGTGGTTTTGGCGCTTGCGTCTTGCGATTTTATGGTTTTCGTGGGAAAATATTGGCGAAAAGTGTGAAAATAGTGGTTTTGGCGCATGCGTCGTGCGATTTTGTGGTTTTTCGTGGGAAAATAGTGGTTTTGGCGCGTGCGTCGTGCGATTTTACGGTTTTCGTGGGAAAATAGTGGCGATTTTGTGGTTTTTCGTGGGAAAATAATGGATATGAAGCGTGCGTCGTTTAAAAATGTTTTGTTTTTCAATGCTTAAGAAAAAATTAAATAATCTGCTGCGGTTTTTAAAATAAAAAATTTAAAAAATCATTACTGTCAATTTCTATTATCAAAATCTACACATGAAAATGCAGTAGGTTAAAAAAATGACCACAAACTTGATAACAACACAAACTTTACTTATATAAATAGTTTCAACATTTTGGAAAAATGTATTAGTAACAAATCAAAAGTCACCTTAATTAGTTATCAAAAAAAAACATACTAGAATGAATAAGGATGTATTTTGGGATGCTGATAAGAATATGTATTTTTTTAATGATCTTCAGACATATTATGAAAATTTAGATAAAGTGTTAGAGGACACACAAAATGATATTAGTAAGAATGAAGAAGAGCAACAAGATAATCAACTACAACCTTAACAACAACAGAAAAATGAACATTATTTCAGGAGTGACTTCAACGAAGAAGAGCAACAATATCATCAATTACAATCTCAACCACAACAGCAAAATGAACATTATTTCAGGAGTGGCTTCAACAAAATGTTTGAGGAAACTCATGATAATATCAAGGAACCTGTATTTAAAAAATTAAGAAAATCAATAAAGTGTAAAAAAGCGTTAAAGAACAACAAAAACAACAAGACCAGGAAAAGGATGTCCAACCTGCTAGTTGTAGTAAATGCATTAAACATAAAGATTTAAATGTTTTGAATTTATTTAAAACTTTTTTTTTACAAATTAGCCAACGCTCAGGGGATGCCCCCTATACATGCAAAGCACAGTGTTGATCGTAAGAAGGGATGATAGGTTAAAACGAGGGAGGAAAGATAGAGTAGTGTTGGTGAATGTTTGTTTTGAACTTACCAATATTAAAAATGTCGGGAAAAACGGAAGCAAGGAGATTGTTCCACAAACGTATCGTGCGACTGAAGAACGAATTATCTCTATAATGCGTGGTTCTATTGAGAGCCGAGTGGACTACGAAGGGGTGGGCTTGGTTCTACGCCCGAGTAGAACGAGAGAACACACGACCTGGTGGAACCAGGCCATGTATTTCCCTCAAACACTTGCCGTTGTAATACCTATAAAACAGGCTTACACACCCAACGGTCCCTCGGTGCTCAAGAGAACCAATTGACGATGAAATATTTTCATCCCCTATTAAATATATCGCACGTTGTTGGAGTCGGTCCAGGAACTCCAAGGAGGATTTTGAGGCCCCTACCCAAATGTGCGAATTGAATTCCATTTTAGGTCGTATATAGGTAGTGTAGACAGTGCGTAAGTCTGCAGGAGTGAAGTATGTTTTACACCGTTTTAAAAAACCGAGGCACTTGGCCGCTTCTTTCGATACATTAAATATGTGGTCATTCCAACGGAGATCACATTGAATTGATATGCCCAGAACATCAAGAGCAGCTGACTGCGCAATATCCACTGCACCCATATTGAGGGGAGGGAGGGGTAAATCCATTCTTTTGTGAGATAACAGACAACATTGGGCCTTGCCTGCATTAAAATCTACTCTATTTGCAACATTGGCGCTCTAAAATAATGCAGCGAATGCAGCAACTCACAAGCCCTTGCAGCAGACGAAACCGGTTTTGGTTTATTATACCCTACACTAACAGTGAAAGGGTATATTCAATTTGGTACGCCATTTGTAACACCCAGAAGGAAGCATCTCCGGTATGGACAAGTATTTATATTCTTGATCAGCATGACCTCCTGAGTCAATGTCCGTCTGTATGTCTGTCCGTCTGTCTATCTGTTGAAATCACTACTTCTTAAACAATTGAAAAGTAAGATAAATCAAACTCATAATTTGGATTACTTATATACCTACGCTGTATGTGCGAAAAAATTGGCGAGATCGGTTCATTGTGATCTGTGAGCTGACCATTTATATTCAAATACCTCATACTAAATTTACATCTACAGATCAATTTTAGTGTATTCGTGCTTAGGTAAACTTTTTGGTCAAATATATATTGAAATCATTCTCAAATACATGGAAATAATGTTTTCCGCCGATACGCCTTGTGGGTCCCAAAAAAAAAATTGGAAATTCGGTACACCTACCCATTTGTAAATATGGGTATCAAATGAATGGAATTTCTTCTGCGATTGAAAGTTTGTAGTTTTTTTCAGGATTCGTATACACTGATGACCTATATACCACTTTGAATGGTAATCACACATATGTGTAGGGTCGGCTTAGACCTACTATAATTTTGATAATCCTAACTATCATAATAACACCAAATTTAAAATTTCCCATGTGATCTAACCTTCCTAACTTGTTGTTTTTGTTGTTGTGTTTGTGTGATTGATGTTATTTTTAATTTGTTTGGTTTATTGTTTGTGCTGGTGATTTATTGTTTTTGATTTTAATTTTCGGGATTAATTTTATTTAGTAACTATTAAAAGACGACACTAGACTTTGCACGAATTTTAACACAAATATTTTAAATAGACGACGGACAGACGAGGAACGCGTGAAAATTTAGGAGGTCTAGGCGACGTTTGAAATAAATTTTAGAAATAATGCATATTGTTGATTGAAAACAATAATTCAACAATGGTGCTTCCTCTAAAATGGATATTGAAACCGATATCGAATGGTTTTCCTAAAGCAACTAATGGGGATTATCTATAAATAAGAGAAAGTCAGTACTTTGAAAAATGTTATATGTATTAAAAAATCAATGTTTGGATTTGTTCGATTTATTGATAATCAATTTCATATTTATAAGTGTACTAATATTTTGCATTTGAAATAAAAAAACATATAAAATTTATTAAAATTATTTTTTATTTTATTTTATTGGTTTTCATCATAGTTATAAAACTAGACAATATTTGGCGACTACTTAAATCTAAGAAAAATATACGCCCATCACATTAGTGAACGGTTTCCGACAGAGCGGACACTTGGTCACCGATGAGACGCATTTGGCGCAGGCGACCACATGTCCGCAGGGTAAAAACGCCGTATTATACTCGGCGGCATAGCAGACTTTACATAGTTTCTCCTCAAAAATGTTGACGACATTTGTAGCGTCCGCATATGTACATGCTTCGCTGTTGATGGTGCTGCCGCTGTGATTGTTGCTTCACTAGCATAACAATTGTTTGGAGTTGTTGTTGACGCGCTATCCGCAAGCGGCTGCTGCTTTGCCATATCAGCATTAGCAACGGCAACAGCGTTAACACCAAGATTTCTCGTTTTGTACTTGGCTGTCACCGACTCAACGTAGCTGACGCCCTTGATCAGCTGAAGACAACGACATTTATTCAGCCAGAGCGCATGCTGCTCAATGGATTGATCATCGGTATCCCAGTCCTTGAGACCGCCGCCGCAGCTAAAGCACTTGACACGATTGCCCATACCCGCCGCCGCAGCTAAAGCACTTGACACGATTGCCCATACCCGTATAGAAGAAACCCGCCTCGCTTAGCATTTCTGGTGTCTGTCTCATGTGGCGTGGCCACTCGGCATACGAGCGCAAACGTGCCGACTCCATTGTATACTCAAGAAACTCAGGAAAATAGTTTGCGACAACATTTGTTACTGGTGTAGTATTTACGATCGTACTGCTGGGCGCTACGTCCTCTCTTGTATACTCAACATAGCTAATCGGACACTCTTCGATTGAATTATTGGATCCGCATAAATCGTAGCTAATGGGTGGTAGAATGGCATCCAATGCTTCAAAATCAATAGGCCATTATTGGTGGTGCGTCGTAGCAACAATGGGCAATTGGGCGACCAACGCAAATTTTCCAGCACTGGCTGATCCTCTTCCTCCGAACCTCCGATCTTCACCTCAAAGAAATAACATTTCACCTTGTCTACCTCACCAGTGAAAAACATGCCGGTGAGTGCGAGTATCTTCTTGTCCAGCCATATACGTGGCCAATGAGCGAAGGTCTTGATGCGCTCGTCCTCGCGATGGAAGTTATCATTCATAGTGTAGATGCGTTTTCAGATGAGTGATTGCGTCATTGATGAGTATAGAAAATGTTTGTTTAATAAGAAAATTTATTATGATAAAATGTTAACTTTTCTATGATCTATTCGTTTCTCAATTATAAGACAAAATGTGTTGATTTTTCTAAAATTATATATTTATATATGAATTTTTATTGCATAGTGCATAATATAAAATAAATTCAGATTTTAATGTGGAGCGTATTTGACGTTTTTCTTGTTTTATTAAAGATGTTGTTGTTGTTGTGATATTTTTGATCCTACTTATTTATATTATTTTATTGATATCGTTTGTGAGAGGTACATATTCAAACATTTTATCATGAAAGAGCATACAATAAGCAGATGTATTATGTTGGACATTTGAATGAAATTTTAATTTAATTCGAGTGTCTATAGGTCCTCCTTTAACAGATTCATTCATGAACGAGCATACAATAAGCAGATGTATTAGGTTGGACATTTGAATGAAATTTTAATTCAATTCGAATGTCTATAGGTCCTCCTTTAACAGATTCATTCTGATGGGTCACATCTAAAACAATTATTGGTGCAATTTCAACAAAATTTTCCGGTGATAATAGTGGTTGTGGAGTACGACCATAGTAGCTTTGATTACTTGTATTTACATATTTTTTCATTGCGTTTGTAACATTTTCTCCAGTTTTATTTTTCAAAGCTTCCGTTGAGGTTTTTTTGGAAAATGTGTCAATAACAGTTAGAAGATAGCGATAACCATTATTAACACTAACCACATTAACACTTAGCCACAAGTCGTCAATACCTTTCATAATTACATGTCTTCTTTTTAAAATTTGTCCGTGCTTGCTTATGCAATTCTTCAACTATTCCTCATTTATTATTAATTATTATTCATTACTATGCATATATTATTTTTATCTACAGTTTTATTTTTGAATATTTTATATTTAATGTTTTCACATCATCATCGCAGGTACCCTGTTTAGGTTTGTGAATAAAAAACCTTTTGTAATAACATCATTATCATCTTTAGGTGAACCAACATTCATAATTCTTTTCATTTCTAAACTCAGGTTTTTATTTTCATCTAAATTCAAACCAAGAGTATTTCTTAAGACTAACTTCATATTTTTTGCATCATTTTCATCATTCGATGATGAACAATGACCAAATTTATCAATATTTGTATACATTTTTATTTTATATAATTATGTTAGCTTCTTTTAACTCCTCAATAATGGATATTTTTTCAATATTATGATTATGTCCAGCAGTTGATGATGCTATATGTAATCGTAATCGTTCAACTAATTCATTTGTATCATCCCTATACACATAATCTGGTTTATTATTATTAGATTTTACAACCTTAAGACCACTTCCATATATTAATGCGTTTGGCAAATTGAACATCTTTCTTCTTATACGTTGATATTTATAAGATTTGGTACGTTTAATTTGATCATTTGAGTTATAATTACGTCTATGAGCATTTGTAGATAATAGAATATCTTTATAATTTTGCAAATCCCGTTTAGTGAAATGAAGGGGGTTTATGTGAAAAACTAATTCAAATAAACCAGGTGATATCTGGCATTTATAGTTTCCAACAGAAATTGTATTTTTATTAGGGATTTTCAAATGTTCTTTTCCATATCTCCAACTCCCCAATGAATCAATATTAAATCCATATACTTTATCCAATTTTACTATCCTTAAGTATTTGTATATTTTGTTGTAGAGCATTTTCTTTATTTCGGTTATTTTGTATTTGTTTAGGAAGTTTATAATTTGTGTTTAGTTGATCCTTAGCATTACGTTTAAAATTTTTTTATGTAGTCCATAGTTCTCGATCATTTTCAATGTCTCTTCTTACTCTGTTTTCTTTTTGTTCTTCATTTTCTATCAAATTGTAAATTTCTTCATTATTAATATTATTGCTTTTATTTTTTTGTAAATTAAAATGTTGAAAGTTGAAAACTTCTTTTGATATAACAGAACGATAAATTTCATTTTGAGAGTTAGAATCTTCTTTTGATATAACAGGACGATACACTTTTTTTATTTTATTTTTTCATTGTTTTTTTAAATTTTAAATGTTTTTTATTTTTAGTTTCTTATCTGTTTTTTCTCTTTTGTTCGTGCTATCGATATCTTTTTCTCCTTTGTTCGTGCTATCAATACCTTTTCATACCTAACAGGTACTAAATCATTTCCAATATCATGAATGTTGAATTTAGTTCTCAAGAGAAATTATTAGCATATTTCTCTTGTTGTAACAAACGTTTCTTTTTATTGTGAAGATCTCTTGATATCTGTCTAAAATTTGTTTGCAACCTTTTGTTTTTTTTTTGTTTTGTTATAATTTGTTTTTTTACCTTTTGTTTTGTTTCATTTTCAAAGTCAGATTCAGATTCTGTATTATAATTTATTTTGTTTTTCTATTCGGAGACATAATTTAATATATTTTCATTATTAAAGACAGATTCTGACTTCATATTATAATTGGCATACTCTTTGTTTCCTACATCAGCATCTACATTCTCATTTTTTAAGAATTTAATAAATTCAACTGTTTGAGTGTTAGTTGTATGGTGTTTGAACGTTGATAATATTTTAAAGCCCTTTCTAATTCATTTTCAATGTTGGGTTTTTTCTTGCGTGTATGCTGGTATGGTTTTTTATTCCTTTGCTTATTTTTGTTTAATAAACTACGTTTTTTTAAAATTGTTTTATCATCCATTGTTGTACCAAGTCTTCATAGATAGTGTGGTTCAACATTTAAATGTATATTTTGAGTGGATTGTTGTTGTTGTTGTAGGTCACCATCATCGTCATCAATAACATCCGAAAAATTTCATAATTAATTTCTTCATCATCATCAATAACATCCGAAAACATTTCATAATTATTTTCTTATTTGTTTTTAACAAGATCGTTAGTATGTTTTTTCTTTGTTATATTCATCTTTATTAAGCTTTCCAATTATTTCATTCAATGGTTTTGAAATGGGTTGAAATGTATTTTCAAGCAAATTTACTCGATTATTTCACCTAACTTTATTTCCTTTAATTTGTTCTTTAAGATTTTCCGAGCAAGGTTGGCTAAAACATTCAGATTTACATTTTTCATCACTTTGTTTCTATGATATGTCTAATATCTGATACTTATCAGATGTGTATCTGTTACTGATCTGGTATATATCTGGTACTTATCTGATATGTATCTGTTACTGATCTGGTTTATATCTTATACTGATCTGTGTTGTAACAGGTGGTGATGTGATATTATATGTGGATGAAATTGTCAAAACATTTTCGATATCGACCCTTGTTTATAAACATGAACATTCTGAAATCCATGTCTCCAATAATATGATCATTAAAAATATGTTTTAAATTTCATCTTGTTTGAATATAATAATCATGTTTGCATTATCGCGTATTAAATGAATAGGAATTTTTGACACAAATAAAAACAATCAATTTGTTAATGACGACTCATACAAAAATATTCTCGTATAGTGTTTTGTTTACCACAAATAACATCATCAAATATGAAAATTGAATTTGGTTTAGCTTTATCTAGGTCTATAACATCTTCGTTTTCTGAGAACAAATATAGATTAATTCCTTTATCGGTTCAATGAGTTTCTTTAAATATATTGGTTGATATAAGGATTTTGAAAAATGTTTATGTTTTTAAACTTTAAGCCATTTGGATTTACAATTAGGCTAAACATAACGTTAGTTTTACCACAATTTGATGGTCCAACAAATAAAGCGCGTATTGAATTAGGTAAAAGTGGACTGTGCACAATTTTGTTTATTTTATCGTTATCATTAAATAAGTCAGCATTAATCCATTCGATACAGCTTGTAAAGAGTATAATATTGCATATTCACAATCAAAAGATATAAACATCCGACTGATACAATTTTATCTGAGAAAGCTTGGCAAAGAGTTACGTCCAAAGATAATAGTTTGGATCTACAGTCCTGTATAGAACTTCGGCCGAGCTCTCTCACCATTTCAAGCTGTGCGTGTTATATTTGTACTCAAAGTGGTGGGACCTACAGTTTATTGCAGAATCCGAACGGTGGGTAGGTTTCGTAGGTTTGCCATTTACTGACGAGAGGTAGCGCGGTATAGAAAAATGTTTCTATGAAACGATGTTGTTAGCCCCAGTCCAGGCTGGAACCGGGGACCTTTCGGCTCGCAGTCCAATGCACTAACCACTAAGCTCCCGCGGCTACTCCAAAGATAGTGATTTGAAAGAATGTGCATACGCTTTGTTCGTAACAAATGCAATGAAAGCAAAAGTTAAGTTTGGAATGGGTATTAAGTAAAATATATAGAAAAGTAAATCGAAAAGAAGGAAAACCAAACGTAGAAAGTATAACAAACCTAAAGTAAATGGAAAGAAACTATTTTCGATAGCAGTTAAAAAAGGGTGTAAACATGTTGATAAAGAAGAAACCAAATTCATTCAATGATGCATATAAAATAGCTCATAAAGCTGTTCAATCAAGTTTTAAACGGAAAAAATCTCAAGTAAACATACCACGTGTAATCCCAGTTCCAAAAATTGCTGGAGTCTTACTTCTAATACTAATTTTAAAAGCACTAGGTGCTCTTGGGGGTATAGCTTCTGGAGGATCAGCCGTTGCAAAAGTTTTAAATGAAATAAAAAATGGAAAGGAACAATTAGCTGAAGCTTCTCGCCACAATAGATATATGGAGTCAATTTCTATGGGTAAAGGTATATTTCTAAAACAATATAAAGAGGGTTATGGATTGTTTTTTACGACCTCAGTCAAAAAACTATTAAGAAATCCACCTAGGAGACCGCTAACCGATGTTGATTTAAGAAAATACTGCAAAAATATTAAATATTTTAGAGGTATTTTTATGCTTAAATCTCGAACAGATTTAGGTGGAGGGCAGTGTTACGAAAAGAGGTAATTTGCCCCATAGTGCAAGCATTCAACAATAATAAATGAGACGTAAGACAATTCAGCGCACTAAGCTATGTGTAAGAAAGAGACGGAAGATCATTAAGCAATGTGCGATAAAGAGATGAAAGATCAGCACATTAAAACACATGAGTGCGAATGAGATGCCAAATTATTAACAAATTATTATCATTCGACAATGTGCATTTGGGCGCATTGTTCAAATATGGATATTTGGAGTCCCATTACAATATGTTTGTCTACATTTTGTTAAAATTTATTAAGTTTTCTTGTTATTGGAACAATTCACTATTATTCCTCATTTAAATATTTGTCAAAATAAAAAAAAATAAAAAATGGACTTTTGTCTATCTAAATAGTGAAAATCGCACACTGTCGCACCGGTGCTGTCTAGCCGCCAAAGATGATCGGTGCTGTGTTTTAGTTCTGCATCAATCATCTTTTGCTCCTTCCCCAGTTTGCCAATAATCGCAACCGGAAGAGCTTTGCGAGCAACATCACGATATGATACAGCTTGCTTACCTCTGTGGATGTTGAAGGCAGTTCATCCGCAGCCGATCCGGAACATGAAGCGACAGTGCTCATGCTTGTGGAAGCAATACCACTGGATACTGTCGAGTTCTGAGAGTTTTCCTGAAAGAAAATTTGAATGGGTTGATGATGTATCAACATTTCAGTTAAATGAGCATGCTAATGATTCTGATGAAGGATATATTTTAGAAGTTGATTTAGAGATTCCTCCTGATATCAGAAAATTAAAAAAGTCCGACCCGCAAACATTAAAAACTTATAATCGATTTGAATAATAAATCAAATTATATCATTTATTATGAAAACTTACAACAATGTTTACAAAATGGAATTAAACTAAAAAAAATTTATAGAATTTTAAAATTTAAACAATCACCTGGCTAAAAAAATATATTGATTTAAATACTTTACATAGAACGCAAGCTAAAAATGATTTTGAAAAGAACTTTTTTAAGTTATTAAATAATGCTGTCTACGGTAAAACTATGGAGAATGTAGATAAGAGGAAAGATGTTAAAATTGTTGCGAGTTGGAAAGTAGAGGAAAAAGATTGGGAGCTAGAATCTTAATTGCTAATCCAAATTTTCAAGATTTACCGAAAATATGGTAGCAATACAACTGAATAGAATACATGCCCTATATGATAAACCAATTAATATAGGGTTTGTAGTCCTTGAACTCTCAAAATGGAAAATGTATGATTTTCACTATGATTATATGCTTTCAAAATTTAGAGGGAACTTAAGTTTATGCTATATGGATACTGACTCTTTCATCTATTCAATTAAGACTGAAGACTTTTATAATTACATTAAACCTGACATTAATTTAAAATTTGATACATCCGACTACAAACCAAACAATCCTTATGAGATAGAACGACAAAATAAAAAGGTTTTAGGTTTCATGAAAGATGAAAATAATGGAAAAATAATGAGAGAATTCATTGGATTGAGGTCAAAAATGTATTCTATTAGTGTTACGGGTGATAATGATATTAAAAAGGCTAAAGGGGTAAAAAAATCAACTTTGATGTCCCTCAGCATTGATGATTATAGGAAATGTTTATTTAATAAGAACATTTATTATTATAAAATGTTAACTTTTAGATCTAAGATTCATAAGATATATACACAAGAAATAAAAAAAATGGTGTTAAGTTATTTATATAACGACACATATTAGAAAATGGAGTTAATACCCTTGCATGGGGCCATTATAGATTATTAAATAAAAATATATTAAAAGATTGAAAGCTAATAAAATAAAACACAAAACAATTTTAAAATGAGTTTTTATTTTTATATAAACATAAGTACAAAATTTTTAAACATAATTGTCCACAAATAATTGAGTTGTATTTTTGTTTTTGTTCATAATTGTAATATATTGGTGGCTTTAAATAACACTACACAACAGCCATTCTGCGCAGTAGTCAAGGTTATTTTTGTATTATGTAAAATGACGCCATTATTCCGAAAATATGGTTTAATAATGTTTCTTTGGATAGGTTTACAAAATATGGGCCAATAACTTTTGGACCGAGCTTTCATAAAGGTGGTCACATATATTTGCAAATATCTCGCGTTCTAAATAACACATATGATCAAATGTTATATCGAATGAAAGCTAATTGAATATCGAATAAACATTTTTTTGAACATTTTTAAATTTGTTCATTAATTTAAGAGAACTCGAAAGGAGAACTTGATAAAACATTTATTTTTTTCAACAAAAATTTAAGAAAAAATTCATTTAAAAAAATGAAAAAAAAATCGAGAAAGTAAGATGATACACAAATTTTAATTTTTCAAAATTAGTTCACACTCTTTCGAACAAATTGAGCTATAAATGACAAAAATATATGTTTAACATTTGAGCATAAAAGTTATGTGAAAGCCATACAAATAGGCATAAAAATAAAAAATAAAAAATGTGAGCTGATCACGATTATTTTTTGAGCACCTATTGATAGATGATTGCTTGTAATTAATTTTAAATTTTATAACTTTATCTTTAATACTTAACGAGATATGTGATCCTAAAAAGTAAACCCATATTTCGTAGAGGATGTAGTAGATTACGTTGACTAAATCGACTAATTTTCAAACTTTGAATTACTATTCTACTAAAATATATTGAAAATAAATTTCACATCATTCGGAATAGCAGTTTTAAAGTTATCGTGTATAGGCGGACAGACAGACGGTCATATCTAAATCGACTCGGATAGTGATGTTGACCAAGACAATATTTACTTTTTCATACCAGTCACGCCTAAGAGGCGCTAAAATATCCTCACATATATTTTATAACTTGTAACCCATGGGTATAGGGTATAAACATAATATACGATTTTTTTTTGTTAATACCCAATTGTAATGCTTTCACATGATTTTTCTGTTCTCAAAACGTATCCATAGATTTCTTTTATTTTTACTTCATTTTTTTAAAAAATGTACTGGCTAATATTGCAATATTACAAACTGTGCATCATCTTGCGTTTTCAATTTTTCGCCGTTTTTTGAATGCATTTTTAAATATATTTTTTTTTATTTTGGTCGACAAAATTTACATTTTTCGAGTTCATCTGTAGAGTTTTCTTAAACCAGTAAACCAATTCCAAACAATTGTAAGAAATGTTTATTGAATATTTAATTATCTTTCATTTGATGTAACAATTGCGATTATGGGTTTTATTAAACGCGAAATATTTACAAATTTATGTGACCACCTTTTTGAAAGCTCAGTACAAAAGTTATTGCCCGAAATCTCGTAAACCTATCCGTAGAAAATTTTTTAATTCATGTATTCAAATTCTGCGAGTCATTTCTAATAATAAAAAAATAATGAAATTTACTGCGCAAACTTTTTTTCTCATTTCATTCCCTGCATATTGCCAAAGCTATCAAAATATTCTTTATAGTTTCTATTTTATAATAAGCTACCCAATGAGTACCGGGACCATCAGCATCATCCAAATTGAGAACACCACATTCTTGAGAATATGGTTTCTTTGGTAAACAATCTCGCATAAAAATGCCTCTAAAATATTTAATATTTTTAGAGTATTTTCTTAAATCAACATCGGTTAGCGGTCTCCAAGTTAGATTTCTTAATAGTTTTTTGACTGAGGTCGTAAAAAACAATCCATAACCCTCTTTATATGGTTTTAGAAATAGACCATTACCCATAGCAATTGACTCCATATATCTATTGTGGCGAGAAGCTTCAGCTAATTGTTCCTTTCCATTTTTTATTTCATTTAAAACTTTTGCAACGGCTGATCCTCCAGAAGCTATACCCCCAAGAGCACCTAGTGCTTTTAAAATGGGTATTAGAGGTAAGACTCCACCAATTTTTGGAACTGGGATTACACGTGGTATGTTTACTTGAGATTTTTTCCGTTTAAAACTTGATTGAACAGCTTTATGAGCTATTTTATATGCATCATTGAATGAATTTGGTTTCTTCTTTATCAACATGTTTACACCCTTTTTAACTGCTAACGAAAAGTGACTTCGGAGTAGCCGCGGTAGCTCAGTGGTTAGTGCGTTGGACTGCGAGCCGGAAGGTCACCGGTTCCAGCCCCGGTTCTATGAAACAACATCGTTTCATGGAAACATTTTTCTATACCGCGCTACCTCTCGTCAGTAAATGGCAAACCTACGAGAGTAAAACCATTGCCTATGAAAAGCTCTCACCCGCCGTTCGGATTCGGCAATAAACTGTAGGTCCCACCACTTTGAGTACAAATATAACACGCACAGCTCAAAATGGTGAGAGAGCTCGGCCGAAGTTATATATAGGACTGTAGCGCCATACTATTATTATTATCTTTGGACGTAACACTTTAAATTTTAAAATTCTATACATTTTTTTTAGTTTAATTTCATTTTGTAAACATTGTTGTAAGTTTTCATAATAAATGATATAATTTGATTCATTATTCAAATCGATTATAAGTTTTTAATGTTTACCGATCGGACTTCAACAATAATAAATGAGACGTAAGACAATTCAGCGCACAAAGCTATGTGTTAGAAAGAGACGGAAGATCATTAAGCAATGTGCGAGAAAGAGATGGAAGATCAGCACATTAAAACACATGAGTGCGAATGAGATGCCAAATTATTAACAAATTATTATCATTCGACAATGTGCATTTGGGCGGATTGTTCAAATATGGATATTTGGAGTCCCATTACAATATGTTTGTCTACATTTTGTTAAAATTTATTAAGTTTTCTTGTTATTGGAACAATTCACTATTATTCCTCATTTAAATATTTGTCAAAATAAAAAAAAAATAAAAAATGGACTTTTGTCTATCTAAATAGTGAAAATCGCACACTGGTGCGACACACACTGGCTGCTGTCTAGCCGCCAAAGATGATAGGTGCAGTGTTTTAGTTCTGCATCAATCATCTTTTGCTCCTTCCCCAGTTTGCCAATAATCGCAACCGGAAGAGCTTTGCGAGCAGCATCACGATATGATACAGCTTGCTTACCTCTGTGGATGTTGAAGGCAGTTCATCCGCAGCCGATCCGGAACATGAAGCGACAGTGCTCATGCTTGTGGAAGCAATATCACTGGATACTGTCGAGTTCTGAGAGTTTTCCTGAAAGAAAATTTGAATGGGTTGATGATATATCAACATTTCAGTTAAATGAGCATGCTAATGATTCTGATGAAGGATATATTTTAGAAGTTGATTTAGAGATTCCTCCTGATATCAGAAAATTAAAAAAGTCCGATCCGTAAACTTTAAAAACTTATAAACGATTTGAATAATAAATCAAATTATATCATTTATTATGAAAACTTACAACAATGTTTACAAAATGGAATTAAATTAAAAAAAATTTATAGAATTTTAAAATTTAAACAATCACCTGTCTAAAAAAATATATTGATTTAAATACTTTACATAGAACGCAAGCTAAAAATGATTTTGAAAAGAACTTTTTCAAGTTATTAAATAATGCTGTCTACGGTAAAACTATGGAGAATGTAGATAAGAGGAAAGATGTTAAAATTGTTGCGCGTTGGAAAGTAGAGGAAAAAGATTGGGAGCTAGAAGCTTAATTGCTAATCCAAATTTTCAAGATTTACCGAAAATATGGTAGCAATACAACTGAATAGAATACATGCCCTATATGATAAACCAATTAATATAGGGTTTGTAGTCCTTGAACTCTCAAAATGGAAAATGTATGATTTTCACTATGATTATATGCTTTCAAAATTTAGAGGGAACTTAAGTTTATGCTATATGGATACTGACTCTTTCATCTATTCAATTAAGACTGAAGACTTTTATAATTACATTAAACCTGACATTAATTTAAAATTTGATACATCCGACTACAAACCAAACAATCCTTATGAGATAGAACGACAAAATAAAAAGGTTTTAGGTTTCATGAAAGATGAAAATAATGGAAAAATAATGAGAGAATTCATTGGATTGAGGTCAAAAATGTATTCTATTAGTGTTACGGGTGATAATGATATTAAAAAGGCTAAAGGGGTAAAAAAATCAACTTTGATGTCCCTCAGCATTGATGATTATAGGAAATGTTTATTTAATAAGAACATTTATTATTATAAAATGTTAACTTTTAGATCTAAGATTCATAAGATATATACACAAGAAATAGAAAAAATGGTGTTAAGTTATATATATAACGACACATATTAGAAAATGGAGTTAATACCCTTGCATGGGGCCATTATAGATTATTAAATAAAAATATATTAAAAGATTGAAAGCTAATAAAATAAAACACAAAACAATTTTAAAATTAGTTTTTATTTTTATATAAACATAAGTAAAAAATTTTTAAACATAATTGTCCACAAATAATTGAGTTGTATTTTTGTTTTTGTTCATAATTGTAATACAGCCATTCTGCGCAGTAGTCAAGGTTATTTTTGTATTATGTAAAATGACGCCATTATTCCGAAAATATGGTTTAATAATGTTTCTTTGAATAGGTTTACAAAATATGGGCCAATAACTTTTGGACCGAGCTTTCATAAAGGTGGTCACATATATTTGCAAATATCTCGCGTTCTAAATAACACATATGATCAAATGTTATATCGAATGAAAGCTAATTGAATATCGAATAAACATTTTTTTGAATATTTTTAAATTTGTTCATTAATTTAAGAGAACTCGAAAGGAGAACTTGAAAAAACATTTTTTTTTCAACAAAAATTTAAGAAAAAATTCATTTAAAAAAATGGAAAAAAATCGAGAAAGTAAGATGATACACAAATTTTAATTTTTCAAAATTAGTTCACACTCTTTCGAAAAAATTGAGCTATAAATGACAAAAATATATGTTTAACATTTGAGGATAAAAAAAGTTATGTGAAAGCCATACAATTGAGTGCTATACAAATAGGCATAAAAATAAAAAATAAAAAATGTGAGCTGATCACGATTATTTTTTGAGCACCTATTGATAGATGATTGCTTGTAATTAATTTTAAATTTTATAACTTTATCTTTAATACTTAACGAGATATGTGATCCTAAAAAGTAAACCCATATTTCGTAGAGGATGTAGTAGATTACGTTGACTAAATCAACTAATTTTCTAACTTTGAATTACTATTCTACTAAAATATATTGAAAATAAATTTCACATCATTCGGAATAGCAGTTTTAAAGTTATCGTGTATAGGCGGACAGACAGACGGTCATATCTAAATCGACTCGGATAGTGATGTTGACCAAGACAATATTTACTTTTTCATACCAGTCACGCCTAAGAGGCGCTAAAATATCCTCACATATATTTTATAACTTGTAACCCATGGGTATAGGGTATAAACATATTATACGATATTTTTTTGTTAATACCCAATTGTAATGCTTTCACATGATTTTTCTGTTCTCAAAACGTATCCATAGATTTCTTTTATTTTTACTTCATTTTTTTAAAAAATGTACTGGCTAATATTGCAATATTACAAACTGTGCATCATCTTGCGTTTTCAATTTTTCGCCGTTTTTTGAATGCATTTTTAAATATATTTTTTTTATTTTGGTCGACAAAATTTACATTTTTCGAGTTCATCTGTAGAGTTTTCTTAAACCAGTAAACCAATTCCAAACAATTGTAAGAAATGTTTATTGAATATTTAATTATCTTTCATTTGATGTAACAATTGCGATTATGGGTTTTATTAAACGCGAAATATTTACAAATTTATGTGACCACCTTTTTGAAAGCTCAGTACAAAAGTTATTGCCCGAAATCTCGTAAACCTATCCGTAGAAAATTTTTTAATTCATGTATTCAAATTCTGCGAGTCATTTCTAATAATAAAAAAATAATGGAATTTACTGCGCAAACTTTTTTTCTCATTTCATTCCCTGCATATTGCCAAAGCTATCAAAATATTCTTTATAGTTTTTATTTTATAATAAGCTACCCAATGAGTACCGGGACCATCAGCATCATCCAAATTGAGAACACCACATTCTTGAGAATATGGTTTCTTTGGTAAACAATCTCGCATAAAAATGCCTCTAAAATATTTAATATTTTTAGAGTATTTTCTTAAATCAACATCGGTTAGCGGTCTCCAAGTTAGATTTCTTAATAGTTTTTTGACTGAGGTCGTAAAAACAATCCATAACCCTCTTTATATGGTTTTAGAAATAGACCATTACCCATAGCAATTGACTCCATATATCTATTGTGGCGAGAAGCTTCAGCTAATTGTTCCTTTCCATTTTTTATTTCATTTAAAACTTTTGCAACGGCTGATCCTCCAGAAGCTATACCCCCAAGAGCACCTAGTGCTTTTAAAATGGGTATTAGAGGTAAGACTCCACCAATTTTTGGAACTGGGATTACACGTGGTATGTTTACTTGAGATTTTTTCCGTTTAAACTTGATTGAACAGCTTTATGAGCTATTTTATATGCATCATTGAATGAATTTGGTTTCTTCTTTATCAACATGTTTACACCCTTTTTAACTGCTAACGAAAAGTGTCTTCGGAGTAGCCGCGGTAGCTCAGTGGTTAGTGCGTTGGACTGCGAGCCGAAAGGTCCCCGGTTCCAGCCTGGACTGGGGCTAACAACATCGTTTCATAGAAACATTTTTCTATACCGCGCTACCTCTCGTCAGTAAATGGCAAACCTACGAGAGTAAAACCATTGCCTATGTAAAGCTCTCACCCGCCGTTCGGATTCGGCAATAAACTGTAGGTCCCACCACTTTGAGTACAAATATAACACTCACAGCTCAAAATGGTGAGAGAGCTCGGCCGAAGTTCTATACAGGACTGTAGCGCCATACTATTATTATTATCTTTGGACGTAACACTTTAAATTTTAAAATTCTATACATTTTTTTTAGTTTAATTTCATTTTGTAAACATTGTTGTAAGTTTTCATAATAAATGATATAATTTGATTTATTATTCAAATCGATTATAAGTTTTTAATTTTTACCGATCGGACTTCTTTATTTTCTGATATCAGGAGGAATCTCTAAATCAACTTCGAAAATATATCCTTCATCAGAATCATTAGCATGCTCATTTAACTGAAATGTTGATACATCATCAACCCAACCCAAATTTTCCTTTAGGAAAACTCCCAGAACTCGACAGTATCCAGTGATATTGCTTCCACAAGCAAAAGCACTGTCATGTTCATGTTTCGGATCGGCTGCGGATGAACTGCCTTCAACATCCACAGAGGTAAGCAAGCAGTATCATATCGTGATGCTGCTCGCAAAGCTCTTCCGGTTGCGATTATTGGCAAACTGGGGAAAGAGCAAAAGATGATTGATGCAGAACTAAAACACTGCACCGATCATCTTTGGCGGCTAGACAGCACCGGCGCACAGTGTGCGATTTTCACTATTTAGATAGACAAAAGTCCATTTTTTATTTTTTTTTTATTTTGACAAATATTTAAATGAGGAATAATAGTGAATTGTTCCAATAACAAGAAAACTTAATAAATTTTAACAAAATGTAGACAAACATATTGTAATGGGACTCCAAATATCCATATTTGAACAATGCGCCCAAATGCACATTGTCGAATGATAATAATTTGTTAATAATTTGGCATCTCATTCGCACTCATGTGTTTTAATGTGCTGGTCTTCCATCTCTTTCTCACACATTGCTTAGTGCGCTGAATGATCTTCTGTCTCTTTCTAAAACTTTGCTTAGTACGCTGAATTGCGTCTCATTTATTATTGTTGATTGCTTGCACTATGGGGCAAATTACATCATTTCGTAACACTGCCCTCTACCTAAATCTGTTCGTCCCGAACAGATGTTAATCCTCTCTCTCTGTATTGCGTCAACCTTTCTAAATGAACGACTTTTATTTTCCGTCTGACGCCAGTAGTATTCTGAATCCGATACACAATGTTAAAAATCGTTTTAATTATCTTGTACGGTCCTTCCCTGTGTGTTTGCAGCTTTGGGTTTAACAATTTCACTCGTTGCGGGCTACAAAGAATAACAAATCCCTCAGAGTTTGCTCTCAAGTCGTATCTGGACTTCATCTTATCACTTGCAATTTGTATACTCTTCCTTAAAGGATGATGTCACTCGTCTCGGTCCTCACTTTTCTTGGCCAAAATACTTTTTGGAATCGGCTTTTGCACATCCATGGCAGTAGGTTCGCACTGTGCTCCAACGTTGTATTGATTCATCTTTCCGCAACTTCTGACGGGTTTTTTTTTTGCGGATACACATTGCTTATATCTGTGAATCCAATAGGCGACTGAATTCTGAATTCCGACCCAATAGAAATGTTTTCTGACTCCTTCAATCGTTTTATTAATGCTCAAGTGACATCTCTTGGATCCACAATGGCATTTCAGTACTATCGCTTTTATTTTTGACTTGGGAACAACAATCAAATTTCGTGCAGATCTGCCATTTTCAGTTTCCCACACACGGTACAAACAACTATTTTGTAGCTTCAGGCTATGCCACTGCGGCCAGTAAGCCCTGCTTATTGGACTGTTGGATGCTAACTCTTTCCATAATGGCTTTTTTTGATGTTCCTTGAACGTCCTTATTTTTGCGATGTCGGGTCCTTCTTTTGATCATTTCGTATTTGCTCTAGAGTCCATTGATCTTCTGTCATGACATTTAAGGAACGGAAGTGAATTATGTTCGTCTTTTATTCTTCCGTCGAGCATTCTCTGGATTCCATTTTACACACTTGTGCCGACGCAGTTCCCGAATTGCCATGATGTTCCCTGGCGTTATTTTGGCTATCCTCAGGTCTCTTTTCTGGTCGGTAACCCTTAGGTGGTTGCACAATTACACATTTACATTTTTCACGACAGTCGCGTACCATATGTCCATATTTTTCACAGTTGTAGCATTTACCTTTTAATTGGGTGTTTTATTGGTAGCGGATTTAACGCAGGCTTTGGACACTCCTTCCTCCTCATCAAGTACACGTTTCTCCGTCGTTGATCGGCACAATGTAATTGCTATTTCCTGCGTAAGCGCTGTGGTGATAAATGTCACCTTCAGCATAGTCATTGCTGCCCGTTTTGTCTCAGGATCCCGTATGCCATAAACGAACGCATTTATCTTGTACATTTCCAAGAAATCACAAGCTGAATCGGAATATGCCAAATGTGCAAGTCTCTCAACATCCGCTGCATATTCCTGCAACGATTCGCCATTATTTTGGCTTCGGAACTTCAGCTGTATTCTGTAAATCGGTGACATGTGGTCACTGCCATATTTTCGTTGCAATGCACCCATGACCGCGAAATAACTGTTAATGTCACTGTCAGCAAAACTTCGGCTGCTCCTCCTTTCCGCTGCATATTCCTGCAACGATTCGCCATTATTTTGGCTTCGGAACTTCAGCTGTATTCTGTAAATCGGTGACATGTGGTCACTGCCATATTTTCGTTGCAATGCACCCATGACCGCGAAATAACTGTTAATGTCACTGTCAGCAAAACTTCGGCTCAAAACTGTTTTTAATGTGAACGCCCAACATAAAATAACAACGAAAAAATACTTAATTAAAACACAATAAATTAAAACTAATAAACAATTTACATACAAAAATAAAATGAAAAATAAACACCAAATAAATAAATACAAACAATATACTGCAACAACAACAACATAATAGAACCACTTCAAGTAGCGTCACTGCTTTTATGGGAGACGGACGTGTCGTGTCGTCCCCCAGTATTTGAACGTTTTCCGTCCGTCGTTTTATATGTTTAAAAATGTGCCACCAAACTAAACAACATCAGCCAACCAAACAAATAACAAATATAACTAAATAACAATAACTACATTCGTCGTGGACAATAAAAAACATTATTAAAAATAAAAAAATAAATTACGCAAAACAAATAATTAAGAATAAAATAGAAATACAAAAATTACAACAATAATAATAGAGCAGAACCGGTTTCGCTGCCTGAGACTTGCTGCACTCTGCACTCGCCGTTTTTTTTTCATTGCAATTGCCTGCGCAAAGGGCCTTTCTATGCTCTCTGCTGCAATTGCTCAGGTTTGTTGATTGTCCTACTCCGCGCTAACTGCGTGCATAGTTGAGACAGCAAGAGTGCGTAACGAAGACGGTGGCCAAGGCATAACACTGACCACTGTTTAGCTTACGCTCTCATCTGTTCGTCTCAGCTGTGCCCGCTATTTGTATGTTTTAAATTCACCCAGTAGCGAAAATGTCGCAAAACTTTCGTATAGATTTTTGCAACGTTCGTGGACTGAGGTCGAATTTTTTCTCTGTGTATGCACATGTGTCTGTCTATAGGCCACATATAATGGCATTAGGTGAAACCCAGGTTAGTGAGGGTGCAGATCCGCTGGATTTTCAGATACCAGGGTACCACCTACTGCCATTATTCTCTGCCCATAGGGGTCTCGCCCTTTTTATTCGAAGTGACGTTGCGTACCAGCACCAGCAGCAACATAGTGTTTCGGACAATGAATTTAATTCTATGTGGATTAAATTCAAAATCTTGCAACACATCATGCACTTGTGTTTTATTTATAGGAGTCCGAATCTAGATAGGGTTTCTACCTGTAACAAGATTCGATCTCAAATATTTTGGAACAGTTTCCAGGCAGTGAAATTGTTGTTGCTGGTGACTTTAATGTGCACAACGCCACTTGGTTGAGCCACTCGGGTCTATCAACACAGGGGGGTTGTTATGTTGAGCTGTTTGCCGAGTGCAATCAACTCACGCAACTGGTGAAGGAGCCGGCGTACCTCCCACGCGTCGGCGGGCAGAGCCAAAAAGTCCTAGACCTTTTTCTGACTTCGCATCATGAAAAATATGATGTAAAAGTCCTTGCACCTCTTGGTAATTCCGACCACTGTATTGTTTTCGCTGCATTTTCGTATTCTAGTTTACGCGTCTCTTCGATTAAAGCCCCGAAGAGAACTGTATGGCTTTACGAAAAAGCAAATTGGGTTGCGTTAAATGATTTTTTTCGCAACTTTAATTGGAAATTGTGTTTCGCAGATAGAGACATAAATGCAGCGGCCTTAATGGTACAAAATATTATTTTATTGGGTATGCGGTTCTTCATACCTTCTAAAAAGATTAGCATTAAACCCAAGGACCACTATTGGTTTAATGAGACTTGCAGGATTGCAGTCAGGTCGAAAGAGGAAGCCTTTCAGAATTGGCGTTCTAATAAGAATGCTGATACTGAAAGACTTCGCATACAGGCTAGGAATCGCTGTAATGCCGTGATCGCACGTGAAAAGTTTCTACACGAACAAAACGCGCGCAAAAAGGTCCTTCTCTACCATAGAGGTGGTAAAAATTTCTGGTCATTTGTTAAAAGGGAGAAGAATCAGACGACATCGTCTACTCCAACCCTTGTTATGAATGGCCAGACCTTCACTGACCCGGTTGATAAAGCTAATCTCTTGGCTGAATTATTTGCAAATAATTCAACGCTCCCAGATAGCAATCAACCACTGCCCGTCGTTGAATTTGTTTCTTCTGCAATGCCGGAGATACATTTTCGAACTCGGGCAGTTAAAAAGGTTTTAGCAAATCTCAATATTAACAAAGCCTCCGGGCCTGATGGCATATCTGCCCATGTGTTGAAGAAGTGTGCGTCAACGCTGGCTTGTCCATTGCGTAACCTTTTCAACATCTCCTACACGACAGGAGTTTTTCCATCTTGTTGGAAGGTTGCCAATGTCCAGCCAGTTCCGAAAAAGGGTGAGGCTACAAACCCTGCTAATTACCGACCCATTGCAATATGCTCTGCGCTATCCAAGGTAATGGAAAGCGTAATAAACTTCCACCTTGTGAACTATCTGGAGCGAAACGAATTACTTAGTGACCGGCAATATGGTTTCCGTAGGACCAGGTCCACCGGTGACTTGATGGCGGTCCTCTCCGAAAAGTGGAATAATTGTATTCATCTTTTCGGGGAGAGTAAGGTGTGGCATGAAGCCCTGGTATCAAAACTTATTGCATATGGTGTCGGTAATTCTTTTACTCGATGGATATCGAGTATTCTCCAGGGTCGTTCAATACGAGTTGCGATGGATGGTGTTTTCTCAGAACAACATTCCATCAATTCTGGAGTCCCGCAGGGTTCTGTCCTATTCCCGTCCCTATTTCTGGTTTTTATCAATGACCTTCTGTCATCGACCCAGAACCCAATCCATTCCTTTGCAGATGACAGTAACATTTGTCACTCATATTCGTTCAACAAGCGCCCAAACTCTTTGGAGATTGAGAGTAAAAGGCGCACAATGAATGATACACTCAATAATGACCTTAAAACAATCTCCGAGTGGGGTCTTGCAAATAGAGTTGATTTTAATGCTAGCAAGACCCAATGTTGGATTCACCCCTCCCTCCCCTCCATATGGACTCTGTGGATATTGCGTAGTCAGCTGCTCTTGACGTTCTGGGTATATCAATTCAATGTGACCTCCGTTGGAGTGATCACATATTTGATGTGTCGAAAGAAGCGGCCAAGTGCCTCGGTTTTTTGAAACGGTGTAAGACATACTTCACTCCCGTTGACTTGCGCATTGTCTTCACCACCTATATTCGGCCTAAGATGGAATACAATTCGCACATATGGGCAGGGGCATCAAAATCTTCTTTGGAGTTCCTGGATCGAATCCAACAACGTGCAATATATTTAATAGGGGATGAAAATATTTCATCCTCTATTGGTTCTCTTGAGCACCGAAGGACCGTAGGGTGTGTAAGCCTGTTTTATAGGTATTACAATGGTAAGTGTTCGAGGGAAATACATGGCCTGATTCCACCAGGTCGTGTATTCTCTCGTTCTACTCGGGCATCGAACCAAGCCCACCCCTTCGTAGTTCACTCGGTTCTCAACAGAACAACGCATTACAGAGATAATTCGTTCTTCAGTCGCACGATACGTTTGTGGAACAATCTCCCTGCCTCTGTTTTTCCCGACATTTTTAATATTGGGAAATTTAAAGCAAACATCCACCGACACTACTCCATCTTTCCTCCTCCCTTTAACCTATAATCCTTTCTTACGATCAACACTGTGCATTGCACGAATAGGGGGCATCCCCTGAGCGTTGGTTAATTTGTAAAAAAAAAGGCCTTTTCTATGCTCTTTGCTGCAATTGCACAGGTTTGTTGACGTATACCCTCCCTCCCCATCCTACTCCTCGCTACTAGCGCGCACGGTTGAGGTTGCACCGAGTGCGTAATTTATGCTGTAGTGAAGGCATAACACTTACCACGGCTTGACTTACGCCCTCATTTGTTTGTTTCAACTGCTGCGCCTTGGTAGTATGTAGTTGCCCAGTAGAATAAATGTCGCAAAAATTTCGCATAGATGTTTGCAACATTCGTGAGCTGAGAAAGAAATTCTTCTCTATATATGCGTACGTGTCCGTTAATAGGCCACAAGTAATGGCACTGGGTGAGACCCAGGTTAGTGAGGATGCAGATTTACTGGATTTTCAAATACCTGGGTATTACTTAGTGCCATTATTTTCTGCACACAGGGGTCTCGCTCTATTTATTCAAAGTGACGATGTGTATCAACTGCAGCAACAAATGGTGTGTCGGATAGCGAATTTAATACAATCTGGGTTAAATTCAAAATCCAAACACACATCATGCACTTGTGCTTTCTTTATAGGAGTCTGAATCTAGATAAGGTTTCGACCTGTAATAAGCTGGATGCCTTATCTGATTCGATCTCAAATATATTGGAACAATTTCCAGGCAGTGAAATTGTTGTTTCCGGCGATTTTAATGTGCACAACGACACTTGGTTGAGCCACTCGGGTCTTCCAGCACAGGAGGGTTGTTATGTTGAGTTGTTTGCAGAGTGCAATCAACTCACTCAATTGGTGAAGTAACCGACGTACCTCCCACGCGTCGGGGGGCAAAGCCAAAAAGTCCTAGACCTTTTTCTGACTTCACATCATGAAAAATACGATGTAAAAGTCCTTGCACCTCTTAGTAACTCCGACCAATATACTGTTTTCGCTGAGTTTTCGTATTCTAGTTTACGCGCCTCTTATTAAAGCCCCGAAGAGGACTGTATGGCTTTACGAAAAAGCAAATTGGGTTGCGTTAAATGATTTTTTTCGCAACTTTAATTGGAAATTGTGTTTCGCTGACAGAGACATAAATGCCGCGGCTTTAATGGTACAAAATATTATTTAATTAGGTATGCGGTCCTACCTTCTAAAAAAATTAGCATTAAACCCAAGGACCACTCATGTTTTAATGAGAATTGTAGGATTGCAGTCAGGTCGAGGAAGCCTTTCAAAATTGGCGTTCTAACAAGAATGCTGACACAGAAAGACTTCGCATACAGGCTAGAAATCGCTGTAATGCCGTGATCTCGCGCAAAAAGTTTCTTCACGAACAAAACGTGCGCAAAAAGGTCCTACTCTACCATAGAGGTAGTAAAAATTTCTGGTCATTCGTAAAAAGGGTGAAGAATCAGACGACATCGTCTACTCCAACTCTTATTATGAATGGCCAGACCTTCACTGACCCGGTTGATAAAGCTAATCTCTTGGCAGAATTATTTGCAAATAATTCAACGCTCCCAGAATGACACGCTCAATAATGAACTTAAATCAATCTCCGAGTGGGGTGTTGCAAATAGAGTAGATTTTAATGCTAAGAAGACCCAATGTTGTCTGTTATCCCACAAAAGAATGGATCCATCCCTCAATATGGGCGCTGTGGATATTGCGCAGTCAGCTGCTCTGGACGTTCTGGGCATATCAATTCAATGTGATCTCCGTTAGAATGACCACATATTTAATGTGTCGAAAGAAGCGGTTTTTTTTTAAAACGGTGTTAAACATACTTCACTCCTGCTGACCTACGCACTGTCTACACAACCTATATACGGCCTACAATGGAATTTAATTCGCACATTTGCGCAGGAGCTTCAAAATCCTCCTTAGAGTTCCTGGACCGAATTCAACAACGTGCGATATATTTGATAGGGAATGAAAATATCTCATCGTTTATTGGTTCTCTTGAGCACCGAAGGACCGTTGGGTGTGTAAGCCTGTTTTATAGGTATTACAACGGTAAGTGATCGAGAGAAATACATGAGAAATAAGCGCCGCGAACTTAAACTATAAAAAATCAATTGATGTGAACGCCGCATTAAACCCACATCAGGCGAATCATTCGAGCGGTTGGCAACTCTGCCCAAAAAGTCTCCAACGCATGACAGGCGCACCCATACACTCGCAAAGATGAGCGAACGCGCAAACGTCAAAGGTGACATTTGGCTCATGGTGCGACTGACTCATCACTTGAAAAATAGCAGCGAAGACGACAGCATCTCTTTTTTTTGTTCCATTAAAACTTAACTTAAATATATACTTAAATCTAATTGCTTAAAAAACTAAATAAAAATCTATAACGTGAAGAATACGTTCGGTTGGTTTTTATTGTCTCTACGAGAAAAATTTCCACAACAGCAGCAGCAAAAGTCATCTGCACTTTTGTGAAATCAGGCACCAGGCAGTGGCGAACCTGCGGCATCTACCAAACAAGGCGAGCATCAACGTAAGGTTTGCCAATCGGACATAAATTGGTCCAACGAACCGTGCAGGCGATTTTGCTGCGAATTGCGTCGTGGGACACATAAGCTTCGTCGACGGCGCACAGGCCGCCATTTTACACGTCACCGCGAGTCCCAAGGTACGTTACAATGTGCAATTAATACCAAATAAAAATTATCCAATAAAATACAAAATTTTAATGAAATTTAAAAATGTAATTGTTGTGTGTTTACACTCTCTTATTGTGCAACGCAAATGTGTGCATATAGAAATATTTTTGTCTCATTATTACGTAACCGTTTGTCGAAAATTATTTGACCGGTTATTTTTGGAAACCGTTTCGGGAACAGTTATTTTGCTTCGAGGTTTTTCAAGCATTTTTTTTCTCTCACGTGCCGTTTTTTAGTAACCATTTTTTCGTCTCAAAATAAGAGCAAGGAAACTTTGAAAAGTTTTTCGATTTATATTTTTTTTTTGTTTTTTGGTTGTTTTCTACTGAAAAAAATAAAAGGAAATAGCAGGGCGTCGCATAACTTCAAACGAATAATTGTTTTTAACAACAATTTTCATTTAATAAATTGATTTGTTTTGTCTCGCAGAGTTCAGAATAAATTGTACAATTATCTTAGCTCTTGGAAGCATTTTATAAAAAGTTATAATAACAATTTTGGACAATTTCATTATATCACCTTCTTCTGAAAACAATTGGTGAAGCAAAAGACATTATTCAGTAAGTCCCATTAAAAAATGATGGCTTTTCCATTGCATGGGAAAATCTAAAAAATAAATATGAAAATGAAAGAT
The DNA here is from genome assembly GCA_951804985.1 of Dryomyza anilis. NCBI lineage: Eukaryota > Metazoa > Arthropoda > Insecta > Diptera > Dryomyzidae > Dryomyza > Dryomyza anilis. Next base: position 70,647,108 of record OX638135.1, read on the forward strand.
TCTCATCAATAACCAATTAAAAATATTATTTAATTTAAAAGTATGGACGCTAGAGTCGGGAAATTGTCTCAACCGTTTGCAACGAGACATAAACAACTGTATATCGGCGTTGCAGTTATTCAAAATTTATATTAGCAATTGGGATGCAATATTTGTATATCAATGCTCGACTCGTCTTCCAGACATGACTTTATCTCTTTGGGAGCAGTCTGAGAAGAACAAATCTTAAATTACTAAATGGAGCAAACTGGACAGTTTTCTTATAAACGTGTCCTTAAATCGCTTCTATAGTTGCTAAACCACAGCAGGTGTCCCAGAAGTCAAAACCCTTTACAACATATCATAATAAAGTCGATATGTCTCAATGCAAATTAAGCAATGGTTTTCATAACCTAAGATCATGTTCCAAGTTTTTGGAAATGAATGTTCAAAATCGCTATGCAGCTGTTAAAGAGCACAATTGCTGCATTAATTGCCTCTCATCATCTCATGAAAAGAGATATTGCAAAAATAAATATACCTGCTTCAAGTGCAAAAAAAAGCACAATGCGTTATTACGTCGAGATAATAACGTTTCACAGCAACCTCGCGGAATAATTCAGCAGTATCTAAGCCTAATATAAATTTCAATCGTGTTAACTCACATTCTACAAACATACAGTCCACTTCATCGAACGCTGCTCCAATGCAAACAGTTCAATCTTGCTTCAGCACTGTCACCAAGAAAGTACTACTTGGTACAGCTATGGTCAACATATTTCATCTTGGAATGACCTATAAAGCTAGGGCTCTTATCAGAAGATACGTTTGTCACAGAATCTGAAATTACCTACTAAGGCTGTCTCAGCACAAGTATCTGGTTTAAATGGCGCTATAAACATTAAACCCACACGGATAGAAAAGATTTGTTTAAATATGTTTGAATGTAATTAAAAAGTAATACGAAATTACTATACATGTATTAGGAATGAAGTGTAATTAAATTATAATCGAAATTGAATTTATTATATTGTCCAGCAGAATCTGTCAAATTTACCATAAATATGTTACAATACCAACATAAAATTTTAATTGCATTTGAATAAACTGTTTCTGGGCAATTTTCTTGGTTAAAACTATGTTTCGAAACACAGAAAATGTTCAAATCAAAAATCAAATCTAAATACAACGTATGTTCGCAACGCTCGTCTTAATTCGATAATTTATCGACTGACGAAGTTGGCAACGTTGTGCAGCATTTTCTACCTACGCCATCTTTTGCCATCGTTTGAACATATTGATGTTTAAAACAAACAAAAAAGGAATTGAGCTTAAATGAATGTATTCTTCCAACATTCTTCTTGTATACGAAGTTGGCACTCGTTGAGCAGAATTTTCTACATACGCCTCTTTTGTCGTTGTTTGAAGTATGTATAGGGTCATTTTAGACATGTTCGAAAAGAAACAAAAAATTAATTCTTGTATATAAAGTTGTCACTCGTTGATCGGCATTTTCTGCGTACGTGTCTTTAGTTGTTCGTTGAGAAAACGTGTTCGCGTAGGTAATAATTTTGTTATATGTAAATTAAATAATTATATAAATTGTGTTATAAAAAATACTAATAGTAACAGAGTATAATTTCTGAAACTAATGTGAAAAAACCACAAATAAAAATCAGTGTTTCGATTTTCAATTTTTTCGATTTGGCATGTTCTTTTACAAAAGTGAATTCCTTGCCTACGGTATGTGCTGTACTGAGATCAAATGTAACTGTACCAAATATAAAGCGAGCCTGGATCGTCTAGTTTAGCGTCTGCAGGTGCAATTGTGCATTTATTGATGCTGTCACTTGTACTTCAGTTTTAAACCAATTATTTTTCTATGCATTTAAAAATTTGTATATGAATTCTATTATTATAATTTTTCACTGTGCATGTTTAAAGACTTTTAATAAAAATATATGAAAAAAAACAACTTTTTATTTTTATTTTCAGGATTTTTTTTCCAAAAATATTTAAATATGTTTCTATCCAAACATACTACTTTTTGTACTAAAACAATTAAACATTGAAACTGAAACAATTAAACATTGAAACATTTAAACATTAAATTGAAGCGATTGCGCTCATTGTACTGTTGTGAATTAGTTCACACATTTTCTTTATGGTTCTTCACTATTCATTCAGTTTTGGATGTTGCTGTACACATGTTGAGCGCATCATGTTTTTATATCATATTGAACTCATGTTGTACAGCAACATGTTCATAGCATTGTCCCAACGCTTCACGTTGGGAACAATAATAATAATTTGGCAAAGCGCTTAAGCTTTACTTAGACCATACCTCTTGCAATAAAATTTTCCATTGCATAATTTTGGGTCTATGTTAAAATAAGCAAAGCAGCGGTTCTCCAACAATTATACTATTTCGCAATTGGTGCCAAAAACTGCAAGTCGGACTTTCTTCAAAAGTCACGTACACCAAAATTGAGTGAAAGTGAAAACTCACTAGAACAAAGTGAAAATAGAATTTAAGAAGGGCTTGCAAAGAAGGTATTGTTAATATCTATCGTTGCAATTTAAAGTAGAGTAGTCAGCCTTAATTGTAGGTAGTAAAGTTAATAAAAGTGTTAAAATAATAAAAATAGTCTTTTTTAACTCAAATATTAATAAGTGTTTAATTAATTAAAATCTGAAAAACGATTCATCTAAATTTTACAACATTTGGCGCAGCCGGTACGTCGGTACCAACCTCTCAAGGACCAGAATGGAAAGAAGGACGAAGGAAGGAGGACGAGAGGGAAAAGTAACCAAAATGGTGAGTGATTAAAATTTTAATTATTTGTTTTTTAATATAAAAAAATTTTAATTAATTATATTTTGTTTTTTTTTTTATAGAGATAGGGAGAGTTTTTTAAAGTTATGAATAAAAAATGTTTAAACATTCTAAATAATATAAAAATCAAATATAAAAAGGAAATACACACTGCGAATCCGAACTCCGAACCCTCTAGTGTAAAATAAAATAATTCATACTATTAGTATGAGAATTATTTTTTATATCAAACTAAATGAAAAATAAAATGCGATAAAAAAAAATCAATATATTTTCCGAATGTGTAGTCAGGAGTAACATTAAGACATATTCAAAAAAAGTAAAAATTTTATAATATTCTAAATAATAAATTTACACTTGACATTTCTCTTAAACGTCTTCTGTACTACGAAAATAATGACATAGTAACAGCGATTACATAAATTTTAATTTAATCATATTTTTATGAAAAAATCGAAAATTTATAAATTATCTGAAAAGAAAACGGAATAATTGTAATAACACTGAGATTCCAAACTACGGACCAGTGTATAACAAATAAAAAACTAAATGATTTGATTAAATTTTAAAGCGTGTAAACACAGCACTGATTGCTGTTATGATTTTAAAAAATAATAAAAAAAAAATGTATATTAAAAAATCATTTTATGTTAACATTTTTTTTTTACAATCTTGAGTAACCCAATATACATATAATTTTTTTTTTCTACCGATAATTCAGGGAATATTATTTGGAAAAATAATAATTTTATTTTTCCAAAGTTATAGAAAACAGATTTGAAAAGAAAAAAAAAATAATCCAAACACACATCATGCACTTGTGCTTTCTTTATAGGAGTCTGAATCTAGATAAGGTTTCGACCTGTAATAAGCTGGATGCCTTATCTGATTCGATCTCAAATATATTGGAACAATTTCCAGGCAGTGAAATTGTTGTTTCCGGCGATTTTAATGTGCACAACGACACTTGGTTGAGCCACTCGGGTCTTCCAGCACAGGAGGGTTGTTATGTTGAGTTGTTTGCAGAGTGCAATCAACTCACTCAATTGGTGAAGTAACCGACGTACCTCCCACGCGTCGGGGGGCAAAGCCAAAAAGTCCTAGACCTTTTTCTGACTTCACATCATGAAAAATATGATGTAAAAGTCCTTGCACCTCTTGGTAACTCCGACCAATATACTGTTTTCGCTGAGTTTTCGTATTCTAGTTTACGCGCCTCTTATTAAAGCCCCGAAGAGGACTGTATGGCTTTACGAAAAAGCAAATTGGGTTGCGTTAAATGATTTTTTTCGCAACTTTAATTGGAAATTGTGTTTCGCTGACAGAGACATAAATGCCGCGGCTTTAATGGTACAAAATATTATTTAATTAGGTATGCGGTCCTACCTTCTAAAAAAATTAGCATTAAACCCAAGGACCACTCATGTTTTAATGAGAATTGTAGGATTGCAGTCAGGTCGAGGAAGCCTTTCAAAATTGGCGTTCTAACAAGAATGCTGACACAGAAAGACTTCGCATACAGGCTAGAAATCGCTGTAATGCCGTGATCTCGCGCAAAAAGTTTCTTCACGAACAAAACGTGCGCAAAAAGGTCCTACTCTACCATAGAGGTAGTAAAAATTTCTGGTCATTCGTAAAAAGGGTGAAGAATCAGACGACATCGTCTACTCCAACTCTTATTATGAATGGCCAGACCTTCACTGACCCGGTTGATAAAGCTAATCTCTTGGCAGAATTATTTGCAAATAATTCAACGCTCCCAGAATGACACGCTCAATAATGAACTTAAATCAATCTCCGAGTGGGGTGTTGCAAATAGAGTAGATTTTAATGCTAAGAAGACCCAATGTTGTCTGTTATCCCACAAAAGAATGGATCCATCCCTCAATATGGGCGCTGTGGATATTGCGCAGTCAGCTGCTCTGGACGTTCTGGGCATATCAATTCAATGTGATCTCCGTTAGAATGACCACATATTTAATGTGTCGAAAGAAGCGGTTTTTTTTTAAAACGGTGTTAAACATACTTCACTCCTGCTGACCTACGCACTGTCTACACAACCTATATACGGCCTACAATGGAATTTAATTCGCACATTTGGGCAGGAGCTTCAAAATCCTCCTTAGAGTTCCTGGACCGAATTCAACAACGTGCGATATATTTGATAGGGAATGAAAATATCTCATCGTTTATTGGTTCTCTTGAGCACCGAAGGACCGTTGGGTGTGTAAGCCTGTTTTATAGGTATTACAACGGTAAGTGATCGAGAGAAATACATGAGAAATAAGCGCCGCGAACTTAAACTATAAAAAATCAATTGATGTGAACGCCGCATTAAACCCACATCAGGCGAATCATTCGAGCGGTTGGCAACTCTGCCCAAAAAGTCTCCAACGCATGACAGGCGCACCCATACACTCGCAAAGATGAGCGAACGCGCAAACGTCAAAGGTGACATTTGGCTCATGGTGCGACTGACTCATCACTTGAAAAATAGCAGCGAAGACGACAGCATCTCTTTTTTTTGTTCCATTAAAACTTAACTTAAATATATACTTAAATCTAATTGCTTAAAAAACTAAATAAAAATCTATAACGTGAAGAATACGTTCGGTTGGTTTTTATTGTCTCTACGAGAAAAATTTCCACAACAGCAGCAGCAAAAGTCATCTGCACTTTTGTGAAATCAGGCACCAGGCAGTGGCGAACCTGCGGCATCTACCAAACAAGGCGAGCATCAACGTAAGGTTTGCCAATCGGACATAAATTGGTCCAACGAACCGTGCAGGCGATTTTGCTGCGAATTGCGTCGTGGGACACATAAGCTTCGTCGACGGCGCACAGGCCGCCATTTTACACGTCACCGCGAGTCCCAAGGTACGTTACAATGTGCAATTAATACCAAATAAAAATTATCCAATAAAATACAAAATTTTAATGAAATTTAAAAATGTAATTGTTGTGTGTTTACACTCTCTTATTGTGCAACGCAAATGTGTGCATATAAAAATATTTTTGTCTCATTATTACGTAACCGTTTGTCGAAAATTATTTGACCGGTTATTTTTGGAAACCGTTTCGGGAACAGTTATTTTGCTTCGAGGTTTTTCAAGCATTTTTTTTCTCTCACGTGCCGTTTTTTAGTAACCATTTTTTTGTCTCAAAATAAGAGCAAGGAAACTTTGAAAAGTTTTTCGATTTATATTTTTTTTTTGTTTTTTGGTTGTTTTCTACTGAAAAAAATAAAAGGAAATAGCAGGGCGTCGCATAACTTCAAACGAATAATTGTTTTTAACAACAATTTTCATTTAATAAATTGATTTGTTTTGTCTCGCAGAGTTCAGAATAAATTGTACAATTATCTTAGCTCTTGGAAGCATTTTATAAAAAGTTATAATAACAATTTTGGACAATTTCATTATATCACCTTCTTCTGAAAACAATTGGTGAAGCAAAAGACATTATTCAGTAAGTCCCATTAATAAATGATGGCTTTTCCATTGCATGGGAAAATCTAAAAAATAAATATGAAAATGAAAGATTCTCATCAATAACCAATTAAAAATATTATTTAATTTAAAAGTATGGACGCTAGAGTCGGGAAATTGTCTCAACCGTTTGCAACGAGACATAAACAACTGTATATCGGCGCTGCAGTTATTCAAAATTGATATTAGCAATTGGGATGCAATATTTGTATATCAATGCTCGACTCGTCTTCCAGACATGACTTTATCTCTTTGGGAGCAGTCTGAGAAGAACAAATCTTAAATTACTAAATGGAGCAAACTGGACAGTTTTCTTATAAACGTGTCCTTAAATCGCTTCTATAGTTGCTAAACCACAGCAGGTGTCCCAGAAGTCAAAACCCTTTACAACATATCATAATAAAGTCGATATGTCTCAATGCAAATTAAGCAATGGTTTTCATAACCTAAGATCATGTTCCAAGTTTTTGGAAATGAATGTTCAAAATCGCTATGCAGCTGTTAAAGAGCACAATTGCTGCATTAATTGCCTCTCATCATCTCATGAAAAGAGATATTGCAAAAATAAATATACCTGCTTCAAGTGCAAAAAAAAGCACAATGCGTTATTACGTCGAGATAATAACGTTTCACAGCAACCTCGCGGAATAATTCAGCAGTATCTAAGCCTAATATAAATTTCAATCGTGTTAACTCACATTCTACAAACATACAGTCCACTTCATCGAACGCTTCTCCAATGCAAACAGTTCAATCTTGCTTCAGCACTGTCACCAAGAAAGTACTACTTGGTACAGCTATGGTCAACATATTTCATCTTGGAATGACCTATAAAGCTAGGGCTCTTATCAGAAGATACGTTTGTCACAGAATCTGAAATTACCTACTAAGGCTGTCTCAGCACAAGTATCTGGTTTAAATGGCGCTATAAGCATTAAACCCACACGGATAGAAAAGGTTTGTTTAAATATGTTTGAATGTAATTAAAAAGTAATACGAAATTACTATACATGTATTAGGAATGAAGTGTAATTAAATTATAATCGAAATTGAATTTATTATATTGTCCAGCAGAATCTGTCAAATTTACCATAAATATGTTACAATACCAAAATCAAATCTAAATACAACGTATGTTCGCAACGCTCGTCTTAATTCGATAATTTATCGACTGACGAAGTTGGCAACGTTGTGCAGCATTTTCTACCTACGCCATCTTTTGCCATCGTTTGAACATATTGATGTTTAAAACAAACAAAAAAGGAATTGAGCTTAAATGAATGTATTCTTCCAACATTCTTCTTGTATACGAAGTTGGCACTCGTTGAGCAGAATTTTCTACATACGCCTCTTTTGTCGTTGTTTGAAGTATGTATAGGGTCATTTTAGACATGTTCGATAAGAAACAAAAAATTAATTCTTGTATATAAAGTTGTCACTCGTTGATCGGCATTTTCTGCGTACGTGTCTTTAGTTGTTCGTTGAGAAAACGTGTTCGCGTAGGTAATAATTTTGTTATATGTAAATTAAATAATTATATAAATTGTGTTATAAAAAATACTAATAGTAACAGAGTATAATTTCTGAAACTAATGTGAAAAAACCACAAATAAAAATCAGTGTTTCGATTTTCAATTTTTTCGATTTGGCATGTTCTTTTACAAAAGTGAATTCCTTGCCTACGGTATGTGCTGTACTGAGATCAAATGTAACTGTACCAAATATAAAGCGAGCCTGGATCGTCTAGTTTAGCGTCTGCAGGTGCAATTGTGCATTTATTGATGCTGTCACTTGTACTTCAGTTTTAAACCAATTATTTTTTTATGCATTTAAAAATTTGTATATGAATTCTATTATTATAATTTTTCACTGTGCATGTTTAAAGACTTTTAATAAAAATATATGAAAAAAAACAACTTTTTATTTTTATTTTCAGGATTTTTTTTCCAAAAATATTTAAATATGTTTCTATCCAAACATACTACTTTTTGTACTAAAACAATTAAACATTGAAACTGAAACAATTAAACATTGAAACATTTAAACATTAAATTGAAGCGATTGCGCTCATTGTACTGTTGTGAATTAGTTCATACATTTTCTTTATGGTTCTTCACTATTCATTCAGTTTTGGATGTTGCTGTACACATGTTGAGCGCATCATGTTTTTATATCATATTGAACTCATGTTGTACAGCAACATGTTCATAGCATTGTCCCAACGCTTCACGTTGGGAACAATAATAATAATTTGGCAAAGCGCTTAAGCTTTACTTAGACCATACCTCTTGCAATAAAATTTTCCATTGCATAATTTTGGGTCTATGTTAAAATAAGCAAAGCAGCGGTTCTCCAACAATTATACTATTTCGCAATTGGTGTCAGCCAAAAACTGCAAGTCGGACTTTCTTCAAAAGTCACGTACACCAAAATTGAGTGAAAGTGAAAACTCACTAGAACAAAGTGAAAATAGAAAAAAATAGGGCTTGCAAAGAAGGTATTGTTAATATCTATCGTTGCAATTTAAAGTAGAGTAGTCAGCCTTAATTGGAGGTAGTAAAGTTAATAAAAGTGTTAAAATAATAAAAATAGTCTTTTTTAACTCAAATATTAATAAGTGTTTAATTAATTAAAATCTGAAAAACGATTCATCTAAATTTTACAACATTTGGCGCAGCCGGTACGTCGGTACCAACCTCTCAAGGACCAGAATAGAAAGAAGGAAGGAGGACGAGAGGGAAAAGTAACCAAAATGGTGAGTGATTAAAATTTTAATTATTTGTTTTTTAATATAAAAAAATTTTAATTAATTATATTTTGTTTTTTTTTTTTTTATAGAGATAGGGAGAGTTTTTTAAAGTTATGAATAAAAAATGTTTAAACATTCTAAATAATATAAAAATCAAATATAAAAAGGAAATACACACTGCGAATCCGAACTCCGAACCCTCTAGTGTAAAATAAAATAATTCATACTATTAGTATGAGAATTATTTTTTATATCAAACTAAATGAAAAATAAAATGCGATAAAAAAAAATCAATATATTTTCCGAATGTGTAGTCAGGAGTAACATTAAGACATATTCAAAAAAAGTAAAAATTTTATAATATTCTAAATAATAAATTTACACTTGACATTTCTCTTAAACGTCTTCTGTACTACGAAAATAATGACATAGTAACAGCGATTACATAAATTTTAATTTAATCATATTTTTATGAAAAAATCGAAAATTTATAAATTATCTGAAAAGAAAACGGAATAATTGTAATAACACTGAGATTCCAAACTACGGACCAGTGTATAACAAATAAAAAACTAAATGATTTGATTAAATTTTAAAGCGTGTAAACACAGCACTGATTGCTGTTATGATTTTAAAAAATAATAAAAAAAAAATGTATATTAAAAAATCATTTTATGTTAACATTTTTTTTTTACAGTCTGGAGTAACCCAATATACATATAATTTTTTTTTTCTACCGATAATTCAGGGAATATTATTTGGAAAAATAATAATTTTATTTTTCCAAAGTTATAGAAAACAGATTTGAAAAGAAAAAAAAAATAATCCAAACACACATCATGCACTTGTGCTTTCTTTATAGGAGTCTGAATCTAGATAAGGTTTCGACCTGTAATAAGCTGGATGCCTTATCTGATTCGATCTCAAATATATTGGAACAATTTCCAGGCAGTGAAATTGTTGTTTCCGGCGATTTTAATGTGCACAACGACACTTGGTTGAGCCACTCGGGTCTTCCAGCACAGGAGGGTTGTTATGTTGAGTTGTTTGCAGAGTGCAATCAACTCACTCAATTGGTGAAGTAACCGACGTACCTCCCACGCGTCGGGGGGCAAAGCCAAAAAGTCCTAGACCTTTTTCTGACTTCACATCATGAAAAATATGATGTAAAAGTCCTTGCACCTCTTGGTAACTCCGACCAATATACTGTTTTCGCTGAGTTTTCGTATTCTAGTTTACGCGCCTCTTATTAAAGCCCCGAAGAGGACTGTATGGCTTTACGAAAAAGCAAATTGGGTTGCGTTAAATGATTTTTTTCGCAACTTTAATTGGAAATTGTGTTTCGCTGACAGAGACATAAATGCCGCGGCTTTAATGGTACAAAATATTATTTAATTAGGTATGCGGTCCTACCTTCTAAAAAAATTAGCATTAAACCCAAGGACCACTCATGTTTTAATGAGAATTGTAGGATTGCAGTCAGGTCGAGGAAGCCTTTCAAAATTGGCGTTCTAACAAGAATGCTGACACAGAAAGACTTCGCATACAGGCTAGAAATCGCTGTAATGCCGTGATCTCGCGCAAAAAGTTTCTTCACGAACAAAACGTGCGCAAAAAGGTCCTACTCTACCATAGAGGTAGTAAAAATTTCTGGTCATTCGTAAAAAGGGTGAAGAATCAGACGACATCGTCTACTCCAACTCTTATTATGAATGGCCAGACCTTCACTGACCCGGTTGATAAAGCTAATCTCTTGGCAGAATTATTTGCAAATAATTCAACGCTCCCAGAATGACACGCTCAATAATGAACTTAAATCAATCTCCGAGTGGGGTGTTGCAAATAGAGTAGATTTTAATGCTAAGAAGACCCAATGTTGTCTGTTATCCCACAAAAGAATGGATCCATCCCTCAATATGGGCGCTGTGGATATTGCGCAGTCAGCTGCTCTGGACGTTCTGGGCATATCAATTCAATGTGATCTCCGTTAGAATGACCACATATTTAATGTGTCGAAAGAAGCGGTTTTTTTTTAAAACGGTGTTAAACATACTTCACTCCTGCTGACCTACGCACTGTCTACACAACCTATATACGGCCTACAATGGAATTTAATTCGCACATTTGCGCAGGAGCTTCAAAATCCTCCTTAGAGTTCCTGGACCGAATTCAACAACGTGCGATATATTTGATAGGGAATGAAAATATCTCATCGTTTATTGGTTCTCTTGAGCACCGAAGGACCGTTGGGTGTGTAAGCCTGTTTTATAGGTATTACAACGGTAAGTGATCGAGAGAAATACATGAGAAATAAGCGCCGCGAACTTAAACTATAAAAAATCAATTGATGTGAACGCCGCATTAAACCCACATCAGGCGAATCATTCGAGCGGTTGGCAACTCTGCCCAAAAAGTCTCCAACGCATGACAGGCGCACCCATACACTCGCAAAGATGAGCGAACGCGCAAACGTCAAAGGTGACATTTGGCTCATGGTGCGACTGACTCATCACTTGAAAAATAGCAGCGAAGACGACAGCATCTCTTTTTTTTTGTTCCATTAAAACTTAACTTAAATATATACTTAAATCTAATTGCTTAAAAAACTAAATAAAAATCTATAACGTGAAGAATACGTTCGGTTGGTTTTTATTGTCTCTACGAGAAAAATTTCCACAACAGCAGCAGCAAAAGTCATCTGCACTTTTGTGAAATCAGGCACCAGGCAGTGGCGAACCTGCGGCATCTACCAAACAAGGCGAGCATCAACGTAAGGTTTGCCAATCGGACATAAATTGGTCCAACGAACCGTGCAGGCGATTTTGCTGCGAATTGCGTCGTGGGACACATAAGCTTCGTCGACGGCGCACAGGCCGCCATTTTACACGTCACCGCGAGTCCCAAGGTACGTTACAATGTGCAATTAATACCAAATAAAAATTATCCAATAAAATACAAAATTTTAATGAAATTTAAAAATGTAATTGTTGTGTGTTTACACTCTCTTATTGTGCAACGCAAATGTGTGCATATAAAAATATTTTTGTCTCATTATTACGTAACCGTTTGTCGAAAATTATTTGACCGGTTATTTTTGGAAACCGTTTCGGGAACAGTTATTTTGCTTCGAGGTTTTTCAAGCATTTTTTTTCTCTCACGTGCCGTTTTTTAGTAACCATTTTTTTGTCTCAAAATAAGAGCAAGGAAACTTTGAAAAGTTTTTCGATTTATATTTTTTTTTTGTTTTTTGGTTGTTTTCTACTGAAAAAAATAAAAGGAAATAGCAGGGCGTCGCATAACTTCAAACGAATAATTGTTTTTAACAACAATTTTCATTTAATAAATTGATTTGTTTTGTCTCGCAGAGTTCAGAATAAATTGTACAATTATCTTAGCTCTTGGAAGCATTTTATAAAAAGTTATAATAACAATTTTGGACAATTTCATTATATCACCTTCTTCTGAAAACAATTGGTGAAGCAAAAGACATTATTCAGTAAGTCCCATTAATAAATGATGGCTTTTCCATTGCATGGGAAAATCTAAAAAATAAATATGAAAATGAAAGATTCTCATCAATAACCAATTAAAAATATTATTTAATTTAAAAGTATGGACGCTAGAGTCGGGAAATTGTCTCAACCGTTTGCAACGAGACATAAACAACTGTATATCGGCGCTGCAGTTATTCAAAATTGATATTAGCAATTGGGATGCAATATTTGTATATCAATGCTCGACTCGTCTTCCAGACATGACTTTATCTCTTTGGGAGCAGTCTGAGAAGAACAAATCTTAAATTACTAAATGGAGCAAACTGGACAGTTTTCTTATAAACGTGTCCTTAAATCGCTTCTATAGTTGCTAAACCACAGCAGGTGTCCCAGAAGTCAAAACCCTTTACAACATATCATAATAAAGTCGATATGTCTCAATGCAAATTAAGCAATGCTTTTCATAACCTAAGATCATGTTCCAAGTTTTTGGAAATGAATGTTCAAAATCGCTATGCAGCTGTAAAAGAGCACAATTGCTGCATTAATTGCCTCTCATCATCTCATGAAAAGAGATATTGCAAAAATAAATATACCTGCTTCAAGTGCAAAAAAAAGCACAATGCGTTATTACGTCGAGATAATAACGTTTCACAGCAACCTCGCGGAATAATTCAGCAGTATCTAAGCCTAATATAAATTTCAATCGTGTTAACTCACATTCTACAAACATACAGTCCACTTCATCGAACGCTGCTCCAATGCAAACAGTTCAATCTTGCTTCAGCACTGTCACCAAGAAAGTACTACTTGGTACAGCTATGGTCAACATATTTCATCTTGGAATGACCTATAAAGCTAGGGCTCTTATCAGAAGATACGTTTGTCACAGAATCTGAAATTACCTACTAAGGCTGTCTCAGCACAAGTATCTGGTTTAAATGGCGCTATAAGCATTAAACCCACACGGATAGAAAAGATTTGTTTAAATATGTTTGAATGTAATTAAAAAGTAATACGAAATTACTATACATGTATTAGGAATGAAGTGTAATTAAATTATAATCGAAATTGAATTTATTATATGGTCGAATCTGTCAAATTTACCATAAATATGTTACAATACCAACATAAAATTTTAATTGCATTTGAATAAACTGTTTCTGGGCAATTTTCTTGGTTAAAACTATGTTTCGAAACACAGAAAATGTTCAAATCAAAAATCAAATCTAAATACAACGTATGTTCGCAACGCTCGTCTTAATTCGATAATTTATCGACTGACGAAGTTGGCAACGTTGTGCAGCATTTTCTACCTACGCCATCTTTTGCCATCGTTTGAACATATTGATGTTTAAAACAAACAAAAAAGGAATTGAGCTTAAATGAATGTATTCTTCCAACATTCTTCTTGTATACGAAGTTGGCACTCGTTGAGCAGAATTTTCTACATACGCCTCTTTTGTCGTTGTTTGAAGTATGTATAGGGTCATTTTAGACATGTTCGAAAAGAAACAAAAAATTAATTCTTGTATATAAAGTTGTCACTCGTTGATCGGCATTTTCTGCGTACGTGTCTTTAGTTGTTCGTTGAGAAAACGTGTTCGCGTAGGTAATAATTTTGTTATATGTAAATTAAATAATTATATAAATTGTGTTATAAAAAATACTAATAGTAACAGAGTATAATTTCTGAAACTAATGTGAAAAAACCACAAATAAAAATCAGTGTTTCGATTTTCAATTTTTTCGATTTGGCATGTTCTTTTACAAAAGTGAATTCCTTGCCTACGGTATGTGCTGTACTGAGATCAAATGTAACTGTACCAAATATAAAGCGAGCCTGGATCGTCTAGTTTAGCGTCTGCAGGTGCAATTGTGCATTTATTGATGCTGTCACTTGTACTTCAGTTTTAAACCAATTATTTTTTTATGCATTTAAAAATTTGTATATGAATTCTATTATTATAATTTTTCACTGTGCATGTTTAAAGACTTTTAATAAAAATATATGAATAAAAACAACTTTTTATTTTTATTTTCAGGATTTTTTTTCCAAAAATATTTAAATATGTTTCTATCCAAACATACTACTTTTTGTACTAAAACAATTAAACATTGAAACTGAAACAATTAAACATTGAAACATTTAAACATTAAATTGAAGCGATTGCGCTCATTGTACTGTTGTGAATTAGTTCACACATTTTCTTTATGGTTCTTCACTATTCATTCAGTTTTGGATGTTGCTGTACACATGTTGAGCGCATCATGTTTTTATATCATATTGAACTCATGTTGTACAGCAACATGTTCATAGCATTGTCCCAACGCTTCACGTTGGGAACAATAATAATAATTTGGCAAAGCGCTTAAGCTTTACTTAGACCATACCTCTTGCAATAAAATTTTCCATTGCATAATTTTGGGTCTATGTTAAAATAAGCAAAGCAGCGGTTCTCCAACAATTATACTATTTCGCAATTGGTGTCAGCCAAAAACTGCAAGTCGGACTTTCTTCAAAAGTCACGTACACCAAAATTGAGTGAAAGTGAAAACTCACTAGAACAAAGTGAAAATAGAATTTAAGAAGGGCTTGCAAAGAAGGTATTGTTAATATCTATCGTTGCAATTTAAAGTAGAGTAGTCAGCCTTAATTGGAGGTAGTAAAGTTAATAAAAGTGTTAAAATAATAAAAATAGTCTTTTTTAACTCAAATATTAATAAGTGTTTAATTAATTAAAATCTGAAAAACGATTCATCTAAATTTTACAACATTTGGCGCAGCCGGTACGTCGGTACCAACCTCTCAAGGACCAGAATGGAAAGAAGGAAGAAGGAAGGAGGACGAGAGGGAAAAGTAACCAAAATGGTGAGTGATTAAAATTTTAATTATTTGTTTTTTAATATAAAAAAATTTTAATTAATTATATTTTGTTTTTTTTTTTTATAGAGATAGGGAGAGTTTTTTAAAGTTATGAATAAAAAATGTTTAAACATTCTAAATAATATAAAAATCAAATATAGTGTAAAATAAAATAATTCATACTATTAGTATGAGAATTATTTTTTATGTCAAACTAAATGAAAAATAAAATGCGATAAAAAAAAATCAATAGATTTTCCGAATGTGTAGTCAGGAGTAACATTAAGACATATTCAAAAAAAGTAAAAATTTTATAATATTCTAAATAATAAATTTACACTTGACATTTCTCTTAAACGTCTTCTGTACTACGAAAATAATGACATAGTAACAGCGATTACATAAATTTTAATTTAATCATATTTTTATGAAAAAATCGAAAATTTATAAATTATCTGAAAAGAAAACGGAATAATTGTAATAACACTGAGATTCCAAACTACGGACCAGTGTATAACAAATAAAAAACTAAATGATTTGATTAAATTTTAAAGCGTGTAAACACAGCACTGATTGCTGTTATGATTTTAAAAAATAATAAAAAAAAAATGTATATTAAAAAATCATTTAATGTTAACATTTTTTTTTTACAATCTTGAGTAACCCAATATACATATAATTTTTTTTTCTACCGATAATTCAGGGAATATTATTTGGAAAAATAATAATTTTATTTTTCCAAAGTTATAGAAAACAGATTTGAAAAGAAAAAAAAAATAATATAATATATACTTCAATTTAAATTTAAAAAAATATATATATATATGATTGATTGATTGATTGATTGGAAATATTTAATGGCAGATGATAATGAATTAAATGCGTATATTCAAACGCAATCTAGCGAATTGGACAGATTTGTTGAAAAATTATGGTCGAAATTTGTACCAACAATACTAAATAAAGATAGTACAGCATTATTTAACGATAATATATCTTGAATTCTGCATTTATCTAAATTAGAGAAGGCAGATAAAATAGTAGAAGAGTCATTAAATTTCCAGAATTTAAAAATTAAATCTGTTTTAGTAGAAAATGGTGAATTCGAAAGATTAGTTGACGTGTTGAGAAAACGTTTAAACGATAATAGTTTAAAACGCACAGCAGAGTTAGAAGAAACAGCTAAAATAGAAGAGGAAAACATAAAATTAAGAAATTTATTGAAAGAAAAGAATATTTCTGAGGAATCAATAAATAATTCTGTCAGACGCTTGGCAAGGGAGGAGAACGCGACGTTGGAGGAAGCGAACAACAAAATACAGGAGTTGAACGCGCGTATTGGATATTTGAACGAGGAGGTTAAGACAGCGCACGAGACATCCTTATACCACAAGGATGCCATAGAAAGTGACGACATCACAACACAGGGCAACATGGGGAAATTCGTTAAAAATGCGGTGCCAGATTTTGCAGGTGCAGACTCATCATCGCTGAGGACGGATCTTCACCGTTTTATTGAAGGATGTGAAGTGGTGAGCGCAGAACAAATGAAGGAGTTTTTAAAGGCGTTAGGGTTCGTTTACAGGGAGATGCTTTTGACTTAGTAAGTTCAAAGGAGTTTGACACAATAGATGATTTATACAATCTGTAAGGGAATACGTACTTGGAATGTAGGTCAGTAGATGCCATTCAATATGACATTAGAAAGGCATCTCAGTATCCGGGGGAAAGTATTAGATCTTTCTCAAGGCGTTTGGTTAACCTGCAGTCGGCAGCATTAAGCACGATTAAATGTAAATATAATGATACGAAAGACGACGTGTTCGTTAATGAATTGAATAATTTAGTTAAAAGCTCATTTAAGTTAGGACTTCGGGATTACACTTTGCGAATGCTCATGTTGAGCAGTAAGCAAACAACACTGGAGAAATTGGTGGAAGAGGCATTGGACCATGCGACGATACAAAGGGAGTCAGCAGAGTTAACGGGCATAGACAAGTTTGGAGTCCATTTCAATGAGCCTTCATGCCAAATAATCGTAATGCATCAGGTAGCCAAAGCAATTAAAAAAGGAGACGGTAGAGAAAACACAAAATGTAGAAGAAGGGACATCTGAGGGATGAATGTCATACACGGAGAAACTTGGTGCAGAACGGACGGACATGTTATTATGAATTGTTATCCCAAACGCAAATATGATGCATGGAACAATAATAACATTCCACAGGGAAACTACCAGGGGCCCAGTCAAGGCCACTAAATTGGGGACCCTAAGCACATAGTATAGTAAGGCCAGTAGTTGTAGAAGTTCCAAAGTGGACACTACAACAAAATAAAACAGCGAATATGATTAACGCAGAAAATGAAGAACAAAAAATAAAAATACATATTAATGAAGATAGAAATCTTCCAACAAAAACATATAATGAACTAAATAATAATAATACACAACTTGACGCGAATAATGAACAGAATATAGGAATTAAGGAAATTAAAAATAAACAAATTATAAAGAAAGCAAATAAAGTAAAGAAAGTAAAACCAATTGATTGGTGGATGCGTTAGAACCTTAGGCTCCACTAAGATTCAGCACACAAACATAGAAAACCTGAGTTTAACGCTACACGTTGTGTCACTTGAACAAGGGGTACCAGCAGATGGAATAGTCGGGCGTGACAATCTCTGGAACAGATCTATAAATAAAAAAAATACATTTTTTGATGAAGACAAAAATCACCTTGTTAAATTTCCATTAAAATCATTGCAAGACATAGAAAATATTAATTTTAATCAACAAATCAGGGTACAGCCCAGAACAGCCATGGTTTTATCACTGCCGTAAAGAACAAAAATTCCTATAGTTTTGTTGCACAAATAGGAAATTCAGCCAGGAGTATATTTGGGAGAGAGTTGAACAAACGTTAGAAAAAATAGAGTATATGCATCAATTTTAAATGCCACCGATAAGGAGGTGACCATTGATAGCAATTTCAAGCCACAATTTTCAAATGTTAACAAATATAATGAAGCAACAAAGGCGAGTTCTACAATAAATACAATAAACTCGGTTAATATAAAAAATAGAATTTATAGATTATTAGGGAATGTGAAGATCGATGAATCATTAAATAAAGAAGAAGTTGCCTCTTTGCAAAATATTTGCTTGTCATATCATGACGTTTTTCATTTGGAAGGGGATGAATTAACATTCACTCCGATATTAAAACATGAAATAACCACACAATGGAATCATCCACCAATAAATCAGAAACAGTATAAACTTCCTCATATGTATAGAAATGAGATTAATAGTCAAGTTTCAAAGATGTTAGATGAAGTAATTATTTCACCAAGCATGTCGCCTTGGAATTCCCCATTATTATTGGTACCTAAAAAGGGCAATAAAGATGGCAATAAGAAATGGAGATTTCCGAAAATTAAATGACGTCACCATCAAACAGGTATTTCCTATACCACGAATAGATGAGATTTTAGACCAGTTAGGTCATAGTCGGTATTTTTCAACACTAGATTTAGCCAGTGGTTACCATCAGGTTCTAGTTGAAGATAGTTACAAAGAAAAAACAGCTTTCAGTACAGGTCTTGGTCATTTCGAATTTAACAGAATGCCATTCGGTCTAACGGGGGCACTTGCCACTTTTCAAAGGATAATGAACAACATACTAACCGGTTTACAGGGTATTGACTGTTTCGTTTATTTAGATGACATAGTGGTTTATGGAAATAATTTAGCAGAACACGAGCATAAGCTATGCAAGGTTTTGCAAAAGCTGAGAGAACATAATTTGAAATTAAATACAGAAAAATGATAGTTTTTGCGACGCGAGGTTATATATTTAGGACATAAATGTTCTGAGTTAGGTGCCCTACCAGACCCAGCCAAAGTAGAGTGTGTAAAAAATATTCCAGTTCCGAAAAATAGGAAGGACGTTCAAGCATTTTTAGGCTTAATTAATTATTACAGAAAATTTATAGTAGGTATGGCGAAACTGTCATTACCAATTAACTGTGTGCTTAAAAAGGACGCTAAGTTCATATGGAATGATAATTGTCAGAATTCGTTTTTAAAACTTAAAGAGGCAATTATGTCACCACCCATACTAGCATATCCGGATTTTAACGAACCCTTTTTGCTCACAACAGACGCCAGTAACGTTATAAGCGGACAGTGGTACCATATCTCCTGCTCTATGCGTACGGCTGCCGAAGAGGTGCTTGGATTCCAACGCCCCCTGAGGAATCAGTGGTATGACCAAGAGTGTCGCGCGGCCACTGCAGTACAAATCCACCCTGCAGTCAGTAGCTACGCGAGCTGCGAAGGAGCGATACAAAGAGAAGATGAGGGAAGAGAGACGTCTTTTCAGGCGTAAAAAAGCGAGGCAGAAAGACGTGAGTGTGAGGAGATTGAGATGCATTGGGACAGGAATGAGGCTCGAAAATTATTCGAGAAAATTCGATGCCTAGTCGGAGAATCAAAATTCGGAGCCTATTCTGGTAAAGATGAGAACGGGAATCTAGTCACAGAAATCCAGAGCACACTGAAGATATGGAGGGATCACTTCTCTAAACTGCTAACCGGTGATGATGACCGCCACCGATAGAGAAGTAAACCCGGCAACCCCAGTACTTGATGACGACGTTGAGATTCCGCCATTGCTCGGCTGAAAAACAACAAAGCCGCAGGTGCTGATGGCCTGCCTGCTGAATTGTTTAAGACCGGAGGCGAAGAGCTAATAGAGAGCATGCATGAGCTCGCAAGCAGAATATGGTCGGATGAAAGCATGCCAAGTGACTGGAACCTCAGTGTACTCTGCCCAATCCTTATGAAAGGGGATCCCACTACCTGCGCCAACTACCGTGGGATCAGCCTACTCAATATCGCATACAAGGTTCTATCGAGCGTATTATGTGAAAGACTGAAGCCCATCGTCAACAGTCGACTATAAAGCCGCCTTCGACACTCCGATAAGGGAACGATTATACGCCGCAATGTCTGAGTTCGGTATACCTGCGAAACTTATAAGGCTTTGCATGATGACCCTGAGCAACACACGTTGCTCAGTGAGAATAGGAAAAGACCTCTCCGAGCCATTTCATACCGAACGAGGTTTCAGACAGGGTGACTCCCTATCGTGCGACTTTTTTAACTTATTGATTGAGAAAATAGTTCGAGCTGTCGAACTCCGTCAAAGCGGCACTATCCTCAACAAAAGTGTCATGCTGCTCGCATATGCCTACTATATTGATATCATTGGCAGGAACTCACGAGCAGTCAGCGCAGCATTCTCCAGATTGGAGAAAAAGTCGCGTCGAATGGGTCTAGCGATGAACGATGACAAGACGAAGTTCCTTGTGTCTACAAGCAAAAAAGAGTCCGTGCGTCTTGGACAAAAAGCTGATTTTGACACCCACAAGTTCGACATTGTGAAGGACTTCGTCTATCTGGGATGCAGCGTAAACAGCAACAACGACGTAAGTCTGGAGATAAAACGGAAAATAACTCTTGCCAACAGGTGCTACTTTGGGCTCAGTAGGCAATTGAGAAGCAGAGCCCTCTCTCGCCGTACAAAAATAACGCTCTACAAGTCACTCATCATGCCCGTCCTACTTTATGGTGCAGAAACATGGACGCTGGCCTCCACCGATGAGATAGTACTGGGAGCGTTCGAGAGAAAGATTCTCCGTAAAATCTTTGGCCCTATCTGCTTTGCTAACGAGTATCGAAGCAGGATGAACCACGAGCTGTATGAGTTATTCGACGACATTGACGTAGTCAAGCGCATCAAGATCCAGCGGCTTCGCTGGCTAGGTCATGTCAAACGAATGGATGAAAACACTCCAGAAGGTGCTTGAATCGAAACTCGAAGGTGGACAGCGTAGAAGAGGGCGTCTAAATCTGCGTTGGAAAGACCAAGTAGAGGACAGCCTGGCAACGCTTGGAATTTCTAACTGGCGTCAGCGCGCGCAATGCAGATCCGACTGGCGCGGCTTCATCTCAGCGGCCAAAACCGACCCACGGATGTAAGGGCCAATTAAGTAAGTAAGTAAACTTTTAAAAGAGATATACAAATTTGTATTGGAAATTATATAAATTTTTAAACTAAATTAACACAGTTAAAAAAAAATATGTATACATAATAAATTCAACAATTCTTTAGAAAATTTAAAATAATATATATGTATTTATAAAAAAAAATTATATGAAATATATTTTTTTTAATTTTACGCATTGAAAAAGGATTGAGTCCGCTGCGTTGATTCCCTCCGCAAATAAGACGACAATCTTAGCTATACTTTACATACTTTACATGACACTAAGTTTAGATAAACTAATACCACATTAAATAGTAATAGTTCAAATAATGTACCATACTTTAATTCAAGTAATTAAAATATCTTAAAATCAATCTTTTTCTTGTGACGAATGTACATAAACCATTATATAATTTACGAAAATTATATTAAGTTTACATAAGTTAGTATCACACCACACATTTGGAATAGTTTGAAATCAAAATTAAATGATTTGTTTGTAAAATATTTATGTAAATTTAAAATATCCGAGTCCACAAAAATTGTTATTTAGAGTGACCAACAGCGCTGGAGACTGACACAGGAGACGCATAGATGATCGTTGGGGTCTTGGGACTTTAAGGGGGACATGTGGAAGGAGCTCTTGGGGTTATCAACAAGAAGAAGTAATGAAGCAGAGGCCCAGCAGATTTCAATAAAAGAAAAGAGAAGAAACGAAGCAGAATGACAGAATATTTGAAAACGTGGCAAGACACACTAAACGCAAACTTGTTGTTATACCAAATACAAGTAGGTTGCAATGGTTGAATGTTTACAATTACCACAATTGCCAAATACAAGATGCAAATAACATGATGCAAAATGGACCTTGAAAATTGCCACAATTGCCAGATACTAGAAGCAAAATGGACCCTGAAAAATATAATAAAAAATAAAAAGAGAAATCGCATTATTATGTCTTCAATCATACATAAAGAAGAAACGATGCAATATCGAACCACGAGGTTTTCTGATATCAACAATTCGGAAATCTAAAATATTTTAAAACACTCATCTCGAACATATCGACAACCGAGTCAACGGGACAAAACTCTCCTGAACGATTTAGAATCCATAGATTTAACATGACGATGTCCACTGGCCCAACGCACCACATACAACGAACCATTGAAGATGAACAAGGCAAGTCCGTCCCAGCACACAGAAGAACAAGAGGAGAAATGTGGTACAACAGTAGGGCATATAAAAGTCACTCATATAAACTGTTTACAACTCTCCAAACCAAATATAAAATCAATTCAGAACCAACAGACACACTCAATACACATGCAAAATACATATAAGTTAAATCAGTTGCATAAGTGTTTCTAGATATAATATATATATATGTATATATATATATATATATATATATATATATATATATATATATATATATATATATGTATATATATATATATATATATATATATATATATATATATATATATATACATATATATATATATATATATATATATATATATATATATATATATATATATATATATATATATATATATATATATATATATTTTATTAATTTGGTTGGATTACCATTGTAACGCTTCACGTTGGCAACAATGATAATGATTTGGCAAAGCGCTAAAGCTATGCTTAGACCATACCTCTTTTCCATTGCATAATTTTGGGTCTATGTTAAAATAAGCAAAGCAGCGGTTCTCCAACCATAATACTATTTCGCAATTGGTGTCAGCCAAAAACTGCAAGTCGGACTTTCTTCAAAAGTCACGTACACCAAAATTGAGTGAAAGTGAAAACTCACTAGAACATAGTGAAAATAGAATTTAAGAAAAGCTTGCAACGAAAGTATTGTTAATACCTTTCGTTGCAATTTACAGTAGAGTAGTTTAGTCAGCCTCAAGTGGAGGTAGTAAAGTTAATAAAAGTGTTAAAATAATAAAAGTGTTCTTTTTTAATTCAAATATTAAAAAGTTTTTAATTAATTAAAATCTGGAAAACGATTCATCTACATTTTACAACAGTACCTAAAATCACTAGAAATCTGCCTTCTCAGTCCTTTGATTATAACACGTTTTTGATTCTACCGGAACTGATGTACGCTGACGCCAATTTTTTCGAAAGTCCACCCATTGACCTTTTAATTGGTGGTGACTTATATCCGCTAGTGATACTTAGCGGTATTCGCTAAGGAATATTAGGTTCTCTTTTGGCCCAAGAAACAGTCTGTGGCGGGACACTTACAGGTCCAATGCCCGAAGTGACATCGGAGCCATCATGTTCCACAGTTGTTTCATACTTTACAGAGATTTCGCTCAATGAACAGCTGTCTAAATTCTGGGAAATTGAAGAACTGCCTCGGAAGCCAGTCATTGCAGAGGCTGATAAGTTGTGTGAAGAAATTTTTAAAACTACAACTACACGAAGCACTCAGGGCCGTTATATTGTAGATTTGCCATTCAAATCATCATTTCCACAACAAATGGAACTTGGTCCATCAAGACATATAGCCTGGCGACAATTTTCTAGAAATGAAAAATCATATATTCGAAAGCCTGAGCTAAAATTGCAATACTATAATGTTATTAATGAGTATCTCGAACTTGGTCACATGAAAATCATCGATTTCATATCCAAAAATTGTACATTTTTATTTGCCTCATCACGCAGTTATCAAGCCTGAGAGCACAACCACCAAATTGAGGGTCGTTTTTAACGCATCAAGCGCATCAGCAAATGGCACTTGTCTTAACGACATATTGATTTTAAATGGAGATTTTTTGCTTATGTTTTTAATTCTGACATACAAAAAATGTACAGACAAATTTGTGTAAATCCCCTCCATACGCCTTATCAAAGAATTGTATTTCGTGACTCACCAGAAAAAGATATAAAAATTATGAGCTTAAAACGGTGACGATCGGATTAAACTGTGCTCCATAACTCGCAATACGCACTCTTCTGAAACTTTCTGAAGATGAAAAACACAATTTTCCCATTGGGGCTCAAATTTTGCGTGAAAATATGTACGTCGATGACGTATTAGCTGTAGCATACGACATCTCAAGCGCAATTGATGGTCGAAACCAACTAATCGGTATTTTAAATACAGCAGGTTTCGAATTACGAAAATGGACCTCAAACTCTAAGCCATTTTAAATGATTTACCTCGAGATCATTTGTAAGATATTGATTTTTTATCTCTAGAAGATAAAAGTACTGCGAAAACACTTGGAATTCGCTGGAACGCAAGCTCTGATTCGTTTTATTTCAACATAACCCTGCCGATCTAGAAACCCAGGGGACGTTCCATCGGAATTAAAGGATAATAAACTCTGTTGGCATGTTCCATCATGGTTGCAACTCGAAAAGAATCAATGGCCACAACAACAATCGAATGTTATGACACTACACTGGAAATAAAATCAATAAAATCTCATTTTACTAGCTCGACAGTAGAAGAAGGTATTTTAACATGATTTTCTTCATTGCCAGGAGTCCTGCGCGTGATAGCTTACATCTTTCGCTTTCATAAAAGAACATATCGTCCAACACGTGAAAATGCCTCAAAACTTGTCTAATCATACTTTCTCAAAAATTTCACCTTTTAAAAGAATACAACAATTTATCGAAAAATAAATTAATTGAATGCAAAAGTAAACTCTTAACATTGACGCCATTTCTTGATGCGGACAGAGTTCTCAGATCAAATGGGCGTTTAGCTTCATCGCCGTCATTAACTTACAATGAACGACACCCAATTATTCTCGCATACAATAGTAAATTAGCTCACTTATATGTTGATTGTACATCGTATCTCTCTTCATGGCGGAAATCAACATGTGCTTCGATTAGTGCGTCATGAATTTTGGATTCTCAAATTAAAAAAATTGATCAAAACATGCATAATTGCAAAACCTGTGTGATAGACCGTAAAAAACAACACAGTCAAATGATGGCTGCTTTACCTCCTTCTCGAACAATATTGACTCGTCCATTTTCAAAATTGAATTGTTTTTGCTGACCCTTTTGGCATCAAAAGTTTTACTGGACGATACTGTCGTATAACGAAAGGCTACGTTTTCCTGTTCGCAATTCATATGGAACCAGTCAGCGATCTGACAACTGTAGCTTTTCTAGCAGCATTATCTCGATTCATCTCACGACAGAGTTCTCAGATCAAATGGGCGTTTAGCTTCATCGCCGTCATTAACTTACAATGAACGACACCCAATTATTCTCGCATACAATAGTAAATTAGCTCACTTATATGTTGATTGTACATCGTATCTCTCTTCATGGCGGAAATCAACATGTGCTTCGATTAGTGCGTCATGAATTTTGGATTCTCAAATTAAAAAAATTGATCAAAACATGCATAATTGCAAAACCTGTGTGATAGACCGTAAAAAACAACACAGTCAAATGATGGCTGCTTTACCTCCTTCTCGAACAATATTGACTCGTCCATTTTCAAATATTGGAATTGTTTTTGCTGACCCTTTTGGCATCAAAAGTTTTACTGGACGATACTGTCGTATAACGAAATGCTACGTTTTCCTGTTCGCAATTCATATGGAACCAGTCAGCGATCTGACAACTGTAGCTTTTCTAGCAGCATTATCTCGATTCATCTCACGACGAGGTTGTCCCAGTAATATTTACTCTGACAATGAACGAAATTTCATAGGAGCCTCTAAAGAACTTAGTAAAACATGCGAAGAATTCATGAAAAACATTCGTGACGAATCTATCTCTAAATATGGGTGTCAACAATTATGTTTGCATTTTATTCCAGCATACGCACCCCACATGGGAGGCTTATGGGAAGCTGGCGTCAAAAGCTTCAAAAAACACTTTCGCAAAGTCACAGCTGATAACAAATATACATTCGAAGAATTCGCGACGTTATTAACACGCATCGAAGCTTGTCTAAATTCGCGTTCTTTAAGTCCGCTATCCGACAATGTCGCTGATTTAGCAGTTTTGACTCCAGGCCATTTCCTAATTGGTTCTACACTTTTGTCTCCTGCCGAACCTGAAGAATATTGCACATCCATTAATCATATAAATAGATGGCGACGACTTAAAGTAATGCAGCAAGAGCTCTGTCGACGATGGAAAAACGAATATCTGCTGGACTTACATAAGCGAAATAAAAGGAAATACCCAAATATGAATCTTCAAATCGACGATTTAATTGTGTTACGTAATGAATTAGTCTGTCCCACAGAATGGCTATTCGGGCGGGTAATTAAGGTATATCATGGCTCAGATAATATAGTTAGCGTAGCAGATTTAAAAACCCGAAACGGTATAATTACGCGACCGGTTCATAAACTTTTTATTTCGTCTCTAAATCGCGATGAATAATGATATGCCTCCAAATATCAAATAAACTAACTTTCTATATCTCTCTATAAATCTTTTCTATCAGAATGTTTCGTCTCTTTAACCGGGATTACCAGTGCCCAATCCGTGATACGGATCACTCTTTTTGGTTCTGTCGACAATTCAAGGAGTTGAACGTCACGCAGCGACTACAGACCGTATATCACGCAAACGGGTGTACAAATTGCTTGGCGCTTTCACAAATTAAAACACACTGCACAAGCCGTGCCACGTGTCATATTTGTTTTCAACCACACCACACATTGCTGCATCAAAGTGAGCGTCTGGAAGTAGTCACAGGCGATATGCGGTCTCCACCATCAGCACCGTGCACCGATCCACGCAACGTCATGATGAAAATGACCGTGGTCGTACATGTCGACGCACCGAGAGATCCTCACCACTATCGACCAAGTCAAATCCGTGCACTGATAAACCCCAACCAGGATCGGTCCTTCGTCTTAAGTTACGAAGTCAACCGATTGCGCTTCCCCCTAATCGGGATATATGCGCAACCAAGCTACTACGTGAATTTACGTTCGCGGCATGATACTCAGGCAGCCATTAACGTGCTGTGTAAAATCGACGACGGCGCCTATGGGAAATGCCCTCGGCGCACACCGGATGAAAGCGTTATTTTGAAGCAATACGCCGGATTGCAGCTCGCAGACCAATATTTTGCGCGCGCATATGACGTTAAGATGATCCTGGGAGCCGACGTATGTACGAAAATCATTCAGGGACAAACTCTCAACAAACCTGGTGAATTATAATGAATATAAACCAGTATACCGGGACTTTCAGAAAGATTCATTGGTGCATATACAAAGACAAATATCCAATTGCATTAAAGACGAGCAACACAATTAGACAATATTACAGTAATACGAAGAGCAAAATGGACAACATGGAAAAATCAGAAATGTTAGATTATATGTAACATTTCTAATGTGTAACCAAGCATCGGAGAGAAGACTCAACTTTAAAACGGACACGGACAAATGCGCCCACATCTATAGGAATTTGGTTGAAAAACAAAAACGACGAATAAGAAAAATCAGTAGACGAACATAAAGTGTAAGAGACAGACGTAGTCGTCGCACTGTCTACAATTGTTAAATGTTTTAATATTTGACAACATTGTAAGTTTTTGTAATAAAATATAAATATATGTTTGTAATGTAAATATGTTAAAAATGTAAATATGTCATTGTTAATAAGTGTATGTTCTTTTATAGTTTTTCCTGAAGATGACGTCCGATGGACGTCGAAATATCGGAAATTGAAAATAAATAATAATTAAATACAAAAAAGAGTATTTTATTTTTTTAACCGGACCTTGAGCCCAAACAAAACACTAATAAATAAACAAAATAAGAGGTCGAAAAAATTACAAATATAATAATGTTTTCCCGCAAAACGACTTGTGGTTCCCAAAAAAAAAAAAATTGAAATTCGGTACTCCAATGGAAATTAATGGAAATTCTTCAGCGATTGAAAGTTTGTAGTTATTTTCAGGATTCGTATTCCCTGGTGACCTATATACCACTTTGAAGGATACCCCACACATATGTGTAGGGTATGTATAGTCGGCTTAGACCGACTATAATTTTGATTATCCAAACTATCATAATAGCACCTACTTTAAAATTACCCATGTGGATAGATCACATGGTTTGATTTGTCATTGAATGTCATTGATTTATATATTTTCATTTCCTTGTCCTTTAATGTACTATTGTTAATGTTGTTTGTTAAATTTTTGATTAAATCGTTAATTGTTTTCTTGGGAAATTCGTTTGTTTTTAGTATTTTTGTTTTTATTTATGTTTTTGTCGTGAAATTCTTCGTCGCTTATAGTCAGAACTCTAGGGAAATATGAGGATCATTCTAAGGGACATATCAACGTACAAATTATTAAAACGGGACCCTACATCAACAACAACGAAACAATGATTTAGTTGAAACTCTATTTACGACAAAAATTATAACTACACAAGAAAAGATGATGTTAATAATGAGAGCAGCCACAGCACCTAGAATCTATGGGTTGCCAACAATTCACCAAGACAATATGCCACTTAGACCGATATGTTCATCCATAAATTCACCTTCAAACGGATTATGTAAATACATTATTCAAATTTAAAAAAACTTGACAAACGACTCCAAGTACAACGTATAAGACGCAGTAGAGTTTAAGAATCGTATAACTGGTTCACATATTTTTGACGACGAAACCTGTATTTCATTCGATGTAGTTTCATTATTTCCAAGCATCCCTGTTGACTTTGCTTTAAAAGCAATTGAAAACAAATGGACATTAATATAAGAACACACAAAAATAACAAAAGACGTCTTTATGAAAATTCTTAAATTCTGTGTTGTCGATAACAGATAATTTAAATATGACAAGGTGATATACCAAAAATTAAAAGGAATGCCCATGGGATCACCCGCATCGCCAATAATAGCTGACATCATAATGGAAAAACTTCTTGACACATGTATTGACAAATTAAAATGGAAACCAAGACTTACTACAAAATATGTAGATGATATTTTCACAATTATAAAATCCAGTGAGATAGAAGAGACGCTAAAAACACTTAACAAATTCAACAGAAACATACAATTCACTAAAGAGGAGGAATCAAATGGACAACTAACGTACCTAGACACCGTAATAATTCGACAAGATGACACGCTAAAACTCGACTGGTTTCAAAAACCTACTGCCTCAGGACGCCTAATCGATTATTATTCAAAACACC
The DNA here is from genome assembly GCA_951804985.1 of Dryomyza anilis. Classification (NCBI taxonomy): domain Eukaryota; kingdom Metazoa; phylum Arthropoda; class Insecta; order Diptera; family Dryomyzidae; genus Dryomyza; species Dryomyza anilis. The sequence continues at coordinate 70,676,760 of OX638135.1, forward strand.
CAAAAAGAATAATAATGATCACTGCGAACAATTTTATTAAAAGAGTTCTGACTATAAGCGACGAAGAATTTCACGACAAAAACATAAATAAAAACAAAAATACTAAAAACAAACGAATTTCCCAAGAAAACAATTAACGATTTAATCAAAAATATAACAAACAACATTAACAATAGTACATCAAAGGACAAGGAAATGAAAATATATAAATCAATGACATATATACCGGGACTTTCAGAAAGATTCATTGGTGCATATACAAAGACAAATGTCCAATTGCATTAAAGACGAGGAACACAATTAGACAATATTACAGTAATACGAAGAGCAAAATGGACAACATGGAAAAATCAGGCGTGATATATAGGATAAAATGCACAGATGACGGATCCAACGTATGCAACAAAGTATATGTTGGTACTACTAAAACACAATTAAGGACAAGAATATCATCGCACAAATCGTAACATAAATCGACCACCAAAACATTTAAACAAAAAAACAGCGCTAGGTGCCCACTGTACCAAAGAGCAACACAAACCAGACTTCGAGAGAGTGGAAGTATTACAACAAGAGACAAACAACATCAGACGGTACACATTAGAAATGTTACATATAATCAACCAAGCATCGGAAAGAAGACTCAACTTTAAAACGGACACGGACAAATGCGCCCACATCTATAGGAATTTGGTTAAAAAACAAAAACGACGAATAAGAAAAATCAGTAGACGATCATAAAGTGTAAGAGACAGACGTAGTTATCGCACTGTCTACAGTTGTTAAAAGTTTTAATATTTGAAAACATTGTAAGTTTTTGTAATAAAATATATGTTTGTAATGTAAATATGTTAAAAATGTAAATATGTCATTGTTAACAAGTGTGTTCTTTTATAGTTTTCACAAACCAGACTTCGAGAGAGTGGAAGTATTACAACAAGAGACAAACAACATCAGACGCTACACATTAGAAATGTTAGATTATATGTAACATTTCTAATGTGTAACCAAGCATCGGAGAGAAGACTCAACTTTAAAACGGACACGGACAAATGCGCCCACATCTATAGGAATTTGGTTGAAAAACAAAAACGACGAATAAGAAAAATCAGTAGACGAACATAAAGTGTAAGAGACAGACGTAGTCGTCGCACTGTCTACAATTGTTAAATGTTTTAATATTTGACAACATTGTAAGTTTTTGTAATAAAATATAAATATATGTTTGTAATGTAAATATGTTAAAAATGTAAATATGTCATTGTTAATAAGTGTATGTTCTTTTATAGTTTTTCCTGAAGATGACGTCCGATGGACGTCGAAATATCGGAAATTGAAAATAAATAATAATTAAATACAAAAAAGAGTATTTTATTTTTTTAACCGGACCTTGAGCCCAAACAAAACACTAATAAATAAACAAAATAAGAGGTCGAAAAAATTACAAATATAATAATGTTTTCCCGCAAAACGACTTGTGGTTCCCAAAAAAAAAAAAAATTGAAATTCGGTACACCAATGGAAATTAATGGAAATTCTTCAGCGATTGAAAGTTTGTAGTTATTTTCAGGATTCGTATTCCCTGGTGACCTATATACCAATTTGAAGGATACCCCACACATATGTGTAGGGTATGTATAGTCGGCTTAGACCGACTATAATTTTGATTATCCAAACTATCACAATAGCACCTACTTTAAAATTACCCATGTGGATAGATCACATGGTTTGATTTGTCATTGAATGTCATTGATTTATATATTTTCATTTCCTTGTCCTTTAATGTACTATTGTTAATGTTGTTTGTTAAATTTTTGATTAAATCGTTAATTGTTTTCTTGGGAAATTCGTTTGTTTTTAGTATTTTTGTTTTTATTTATGTTCTTGTCGTGAAATTCTTCGTCGCTTATAGTCAGAACTCTAGGGAAATATGAGGATCATTCTAAGGGACATATCAACGTACAAATTATTAAAACGGGACCCTACATCAACAACAACGAAACAATGATTTAGTTGAAACTCTATTTACGACAAAAATTATAACTACACAAGAAAAGATGATGTTAATAATGAGAGCAGCCACAGCACCTAGAATCTATGGGTTGCCAACAATTCACCAAGACAATATGCCACTTAGACCGATATGTTCATCCATAAATTCACCTTCAAACGGATTATGTAAATACATTATTCAAATTTAAAAAAACTTGACAAACGACTCCAAGTACAACGTATAAGACGCAGTAGAGTTTAAGAATCGTATAACTGGTTCACATATTTTTGACGACGAAACCTGTATTTCATTCGATGTAGTTTCATTATTTCCAAGCATCCCTGTTGACTTTGCTTTAAAAGCAATTGAAAACAAATGGACATTAATATAAGAACACACAAAAATGACAAAAGACGTCTTTATGAAAATTCTTAAATTCTGTGTTGTCGATAACAGATAATTTAAATATGACAAGGTGATATACCAACAATTAAAAGGAATGCCCATGGGATCACCCGCATCGCCAATAATAGCTGACATCATAATGGAAAAACTTCTTGACACATGTATTGACAAATTAAAATGGAAACCAAGACTTACTACAAAATATGTAGATGATATTTTCACAATTATAAAATCCAGTGAGATAGAAGAGACGCTAAAAACACTTAACAAATTCAACAGAAACATACCATTCACTAAAGAGGAGGAATCAAATGGACAACTAACGTACCTAGACACCGTAATAATTCGACAAGATGACACGCTAAAACTCGACTGGTTTCAAAAACCTACTGCCTCAGGACGCCTAATCGATTATTATTCAAAACACCCAAAAAGAATAATAATGATCACTGCGAACAATTTTATTAAAAGAGTTCTGACTATAAGCGACGAAGAATTTCACGACAAAAACATAAATAAAAACAAAAATACTAAAAACAAACGAATTTCCCAAGAAAACAATTAACGATTTAATCAAAAATATAACAAACAACATTAACAATAGTACATCAAAGGACAAGGAAATGAAAATATATAAATCAATGACATATATACCGGGACTTTCAGAAAGATTCATTGGTGCATATACAAAGACAAATGTCCAATTGCATTAAAGACGAGGAACACAATTAGACAATATTACAGTAATACGAAGAGCAAAATGGACAACATGGAAAAATCAGGCGTGATATATAGGATAAAATGCACAGGTGACGGATCCAACGTGTGCAACAAAGTATATGTTGGTACTACTAAAACACAATTAAGGACAAGAATATCATCGCACAAATCGTAACATAAATCGACCACCAAAACATTTAAACAAAAAAACAGCGCTAGGTGCCCACTGTACCAAAGAGCAACACAAACCAGACTTCGAGAGAGTGGAAGTATTACAACAAGAGACAAACAACATCAGACGCTACACATTAGAAATGTTACATATAATCAACCAAGCATCGGAAAGAAGACTCAACTTTAAAACGGACACGGACAAATGCGCCCACATCTATAGGAATTTGGTTGAAAAACAAAAACGACGAATAAGAAAAATCAGTAGACGATCATAAAGTGTAAGAGACAGACGTAGTTGTCGCTCTGTCTACAGTTGTTAAAAGTTTTAATATTTGAAAACATTGTAAGTTTTTGTAATAAAATATATGTTTGTAATGTAAATATGTTAAAAATGTAAATATGTCATTGTTAACAAGTGTGTTCTTTTATAGTTTTCCCTGAAGATGACGTCCGATGGACGTCGAAATATCAGAAATTGAAAATAAGTAATAATTAAATACAAAAAAGAGTATTTTCATTATTTAACCGGACCTTGAGCCCAAACAAAACACTAATAAATAAAGGAAAGCATTATTTTCATGTATTTGTGCATGAAGTCAATATATTTGACCTAAGCATGTAAACAGTAAAATTTAGCTGTAGATGTAAATTGTATATGAGGTATTTTAATATAAATGGTGAGATCACAGGTGAACCGATCAAGCCAATTTTTCGCACATGCAGCGTAGGTATATAAGTAATTTAAGTTATCAGTTTCATTCAATTTTTAAAGAAGTAGGGATTTCCGAATCCGAAAATCATTCAGGGACAAACTCTCAACAAACCTGGTGCTCCCTTGGCGCAGTTGACCATTTTTGGCTGGACGTTTTGTGGTCCGTTTGTTTTGAAGTCCGAAGAGCAGTTGACGATTAACAACAATTACCGCATTCATGAATTTGTCTTATAATGAATTTATTTTTTTTCTTTTTTATATTTTTCTATTTTCTTTCAAATTGGGTCTCACAAACACATAAGAACTATTGTCTCATAAAAACCTCATTTCAAAAAGTTGAATTATAATGAATATAAACCAGTTATGAAGGATAGATCACATGGGTAATTTTAAAGTAGGTGTCATTATGATAGTTAGGATTATCAAAATTATAGTCGGTCTAAGCCGACTATACATACCCTACACATATGTTTGGGGTATCAGTCAAAGTGGTATACAGGTCACCAGGGAATGCGAATCCTGAAAATAACTACAAACTTTCAATCGCTGAAGAATTTCCATTCATTTCCATTGGTGTACCGAATTTCAACTTTTTTTTTGGGACCCACAAGTCGTTTTGCGGGAAAACATTATTTTCATGTATTTGTGCATGAAGTCAATATATTTGACGAAAAAAGTTTACCTAAGCATGTAAACTGTAAAATTGAGCTGTAGATGTAAATTTTTAAGTTGATCAAATTTAACAATTTTGTATCACAATCCCACTTTTGCCACCAATGTTACGAAAATTCAGTCTACGGAAAACTGTTCTACAAGTTCGTATCTCTGGATTGTGTACAAAATAAAAACACTCTTATGTTTGGTTTAAATTACCATAATTAACTTTAATAATTCCCTTTAATAAACAACTTTACTAATAACAAATTCTAACAACTGCTGCATTTCCACAATTTAACTTGATATTTATCACACGAGATGCACTCGACCACTTTACAATCACTTCTGAAGTGCTGTGCCTCAGATGGGTCGGCCTTATATACTGCATGCATCAGTTCGACACGTTTCGACAAGCTTCGACTTGTTTCGAGAACCTTCTACTCGTTTCGTGAATGACGCATGTTATTGGCTTCTCCTTCGCACTCATGTTTTTTAATGTGCTGATCTTCCATCTCTTTCTCGCACATTGCTTAATGATCTTCCGTCTCTTTCTAACACATAGCTTAGTGCGCTGAATTGTCTTACGTCTCATTTATTATTGTTGAATGATTGCACTATGAGGCAAATTACATCTTTTCGTAACAATATTTAAACAATGCTACTTTACCGATTTCACTGTTACGCTTTTTTGTTCAGATGTAACATTTGTTAAGTTTGTTGCAATTTAAATCCAAAAAATCATACAATTTTACTCGTTCGTCGTCTGTCCGTCGTTTATTTGAATTATTTTTGTTAAAATTCGTGCAAAGTCCAGTATCGTCTTTTAATAGATAAAATATAAAATAATGAAGAAAAATAAACAAAATTAAAATCAAAAACCAATAATAACAGCGCAAACAATAAACCAAATAAATTAAAAATAACATTAAACTCACCAAACACAACAATAACAACAATAAACCAAAACCGATTTCGTCTATGCATTGCATGCTGAGTTGCTGCACTCGCTGCATTGTTTTGTTATTTTGCAATTGCCAACGCAAGGGGCTCTTCCATGCCCTCTGCCGCAATTGCACTTTCGTTATTCTTCCCTTCCATATCCAACTCCCCGCTACTAGCGTGCACGGTTGATGCTGCACTGAGTGCGTAAACTAAGCTGTGGTTAAGACATAACACTTACCACTGCTTTGCTTGCGTCTCATTTGTTTGTGTCAACTGCTGCACGTTAGTGGTATGGTAGATTGTTTTGAACTTGCCTAGTAGGAAAATGTTGCAAAAATTCCTCATATATTTTTGCAACGTTCCTGGGCTAAGGGCGAATTTTCTCTCTGTATATGCGTATGTGTCCAACCATAGGCCTCAAATAATGGCACTAGGTGAGACCCAGGTTCATGAGGGTACAGATCCACTGGATTTCCATGTGCCTGCTTGCCATTATTCTCTGCCCATAGGGGCTTTGATCTTTTTATTCGGAGTGACGTTGCGTATCAACTACAGCAACAACATAGTGTGTCGGATATCGAATTTTATACTATTTGGGTTAAATTCAAAATCCAAACACACATCATGAACTTGTGCTTTCTTTATAAGAATCCGAATCTAGATAGGGTTTCCACCTGTAATCAGCTGGATGCCTTTTCTGATTCGATCTCTAATATATTGGAGCCATTTCCAGGCAGTGAAATTGCGCACAACGCCACTTTGTTGAGCCACTCGGGTCTATCAACACATGAGGGTTGTTATGTTGAAATTTTTGCCTCGCTCAAATTGTGAAGGAGTCGACGTATATTCCTCGCGTCGGCGGGCAAAGCCCAAAAGTCCTAGACCTTTTCTGACTTCACATCATGAAAAATATGATGTAAAAGTCCTTGCACCACTTGGTAACTCCGACCACTGTACCGTTTCTGTCGAGTTTTCGTATTCTAGTTTACGCGCCTCTTCGATTAAAGCCCCCGAAGAGGACTGTACAGCTTTACGAAAAAGCAAATTGGGTTGCTTTAAATGATGTTTTTCGCAACTTTTATTGGAAATTGTATTTCGCTGACAGGGAAATAAATGCCGCGGCTTTAATGGTTCAAAATATTATTTTATAAGGTATACGGTCTTTCATACCTTATAAAAAGATTAGCATTAAACCTAAAGACCACTTTTGGTTTAATGAGACTTGCAGGATTGCAGTCAGGTCGAAAGAGGAAGCCTTTCAGTATTGGCGTACTAACAAGAAAGACTGCACATTCAGGGTAGGGATCGCTGTAGTGACGTGATCTCACGCGAAAAGTTTCTTCACGAACCAAACGCGCGTAATAAGGTCCTACTCTTCCGCAGAGGGAGTAAAAATGTCTGGTCAGTCGTAAAAAGGCGTAATAATAAGACGACATCGTCTACTCCAACTCTTATTATGAATGGCCAGCCCTTCACTGACCCGGTTGATAAAGCTAATCTCTTGGCAAAATAATTCTAATAATTCAACGCTCCCAGATAGCAATCCACTGCCCGTCGTCGATTTTCTTTCTTTTGCAATGCGGGATATTCATTTTCAAACTCGGGCAGTTTAAAAGATTTCAGCAAACCTCGACCTCTGCCCATGCGTTGAAGTAGTTCGTGTCAACGCTGGCTTCGCTTTACTGCGTTTTCAACATCTCCTACGCGACAGGAGTTTTTCCATCTTTTTAGAAGGTTGCCAATGTCCAGCCAGTTCTTTCAGAACAACATTTCATCAATTCTGGAGTTCCGCAGGGTTCCGTCCCTATTTCTGGTATTTATCAATGAACTTCTGTCATTGACCCAGAACCCAATATATTCCTTTGCAGATGACAGTAACATTTGTCATTCATACTCGTTCTACAAGCGCCCAAGCTCTTTGGAGATTGAGAGTAAAAGACTCACTATGAATGACACACTCAATAATGCCCTTAAATCAATCTCCGAGTGGGGTGTTGCAAATATAGTAAATTGTAATGCAAGCAAAACCCAATGTTGTCTTTTATCTAACAAAAGAATGGATTCACCACTCAATACGGATGCTATGGTAATTTCGCAGTCAGCTGGTCTTGACGTTCTGGGCATATCAATTCAATGTGATCTCCGTTGGAATGACCACATATTAAATGTGTCGAAAGAAGTGGCCAAGTGCCTCGGTTTTTTAAAACGGTGTAAAACCTATTTCACTCCTGCTGATTTACAGACTGTCTACACTACCTATATACGGACTAAAATGAAATTCAATTCGCCCATTTGGGCATGGGCTTCAAAGTCCTTTCATCTTCCTAAGGACCGTTGGGTGTGTAAGACTGTATTATAGGTATTACAACGATATGTGTTCGAGGGAAATACATGGCCTGATTACCATGTCGTGTATTCTCTCGTTCTACTCGGGGATCGATCCAAGCCCACCCTTTCGTAGTTCACTCGATTCTCAACAGAACCACGCATTACAGAGATAATTCGTTCTTCAGTCGCACGATACGTTTGTGGAGCAATCTCCCTGCGTCTGTTTTTCCCGACATTTTTAATATTGGGAAATTTAAAGCAAACATCCACCGACACTACTCCATCTTTCCTCCTCCCTTTAACCTATAATCCTTTCTTACGATCAACACTGTGCATTGCACGAATAGGGGGCATCCCCTGAGCGTTGGTTAATTTGTAAAAAAAAGCCCTCCCCTTCGTAGTCCACTCGGCTCTCAATAGAACCACGCATTATAAAGAGAATTCGTTTTTCAGTCGCACGACACGTTTGTCGAACAATCTCCCTGCGTCCGTTTTTCCCGATATTTTTGATATTGGAAAGTTCAAAATAAACATTCACCGACACTACTCCATCTTTCCCCGCCCCATTTAACTTATCATCCCTTCTTACGATCAACACTGTGTATTGCATGTATAGGGGGCATCCAATGAGCGTTGGTTATTTTATAAAAATTATGAAAAATTGCAGAAATTATTTTTAAACGTTGATTGTGCCACAATACATCAGATCTGCTATTTCGAATAGCAGGTCTGATGTACTGTCAATCTTGAAATTATTGCAAATTTTGTCCACCAATTGTTCTGCGGTGGCAGTTGTACATTTACTGGTGTTAATGCTGAACATTTTTCATTCAATTTGCAGAATATTTTTAAAAATATCATAACTTTGTTGATATTATGCTCTTTGCAACAGGTAGCTTCAAAAAGCTTTGTAAATTGATTTGCTGATTCTCGTTGCTGTTGTCCTACTATTGCCTGTGTAGTTCAACTTCTAATGCTACAACTCAAACTGATGACGTCATACGAATGTGTCTGTCTACCAACGGGATGAAGTTCGTCTGGGTTAAGTTGAAGCAGAAATCAAATCAGAGTTATCGTCAAGTATGAGTAAGCTACAGTCTGATGTAGTTCAATGGAACAAACTAATTATACTGGTTGACAGCAAAATGAAAAATGAGCTTGAGAATCAAAATACTGCGTTTGTACATCGTTTAAATCATGCTGATATACATCCTGCTGCATAAGTCATTACTATTGGTAAAATCTTCAATGTTAACATTGATGCTAGTGACGTGAAGCATTGCTTTTATGTACAAAACCGTAAAGCAGTTCTTTTCAGATTTAATAATCCACGATGGTTGCTGTCCAATTGGATTTAAACTAATCGGATGTCTGTGACAGATCTAGCTTGAACTTGTAAAGACCCGTTTTTATATTTTTCTATTTTGCAATTTATCATTATTATTTTGTAAACTATTGGTTGCCCTAATGTAGTGTATAACCTATTTCTTTGTTAACATAAGGTTTAATTGGTTATATTTTAATTTTCACATGTAGTTTGTATTTAACCGGTGAATGTAAATAAATTTGAATTACATATCTTGTTTATTTTTTTTTAAAGAAATATGTAATTTTAACATTTACTCAAATTCAACATGTACATTTATAATTTATTTTTGTTTTTATGCTATCCATCTCCTTAAAGAGAGGCAATTGTTTGCAAATTAAATCGATGGCTTTTAAATTTAATAATGTACAAAATATTTTTTGAACTTAATTATAGCAATTTATTAAAATGCTGTATATATCTAAATTTTGATTGTTTAATATTAATTATAGTTTTATATTTTCTTTCATTCTGGCTTCTCTATTCAAATGCTTAATATGCTGTCATCTAATTATTGGTCCCATTACTAGCAATAATTCTGAATTTTATTCTAAACTAATTCTCTATGTATCAAACAAAATAAAATATAAAATTATTTTTCAAGGACGCATGTAGGAAATGCATCGGGCCTGGCATTTCCTACATGCGTCCTTGAAAAATAATTTGGATGGACTGAAGACTCAACCAGCACTGGCAGATCTATGCTTGGTTAATAAACCTTTGCCCAAGACTCAGCCAGAACCGACAAACCTTGGTTAAGTTGGTTAAAATACCTTTGTCCAAGACTCAGTCAGAACTAACAAATGAAGGCCTGGTAAAGTAGTTCTCGCCCAAGACTCAGCCAGAACTGCCAAAGGACTGGTTAACGAGATCTCGCCCACGATTTGCCCAACCTTGACCTACCAAGACTTGGTATTGGGTTTTTAAGTCTCGGTGTATAAGTCTTCGCCCACGACTGGGTCAAGCTTGGACGGTCAAGGCTTGATTTAGTGTTGTTCTCCCAAGGAACAGCCAACTCTAAACATATGTCATAAAAACATCAAAACTAAATAAATAGTAGTCAGAAATATTTTATATGGTGATTACAGCAAACATGCCTTTTTTGTTAATTGGTAATTTAAGCAATTAATAATCAATTTGATTGTTGCGTTGGTGGCTCTGATGATTAGTGCGTTCTACTCACCACGACGACAAAATCATTTAATAGACACATTTTTCTTTATCGTGCTACCTCGGTCTCTGCAGACAATGTCAAACCTCTGAGAGTAAAGTACCGAGTAAAGTACCGTCTGTAAAAAAGCTTTTACCACGCCGTTCGGAGTCGGCATTAAACTGTACGTCCGCCATTTGAGTACAAATATAATGCGGACAGCTCAAGTGTGGGAGCGTTCGGTCTAGGTTCTTCAGAACATGAAAATTGATGTAATTTTAATTGTAACCATAGGGTTTCTTTAATGCTCCTTAGGACACAATGAATGTAATAATAATATAATAGTTTGGCGCTATAGCGCTAATATAAGAACTTAGCCCGATGATCTATGATCACACAATCATGATCCCAATCACAGTATAATGAATTTCAACTATGTTATTTTTCAGCGTATACCACCATCCAGGATAGTTTATTGCATTAAGAATTTGATTTCTAAAACTAAACAAACATATGTAAACATTGTTACTTCACCTATTTCATTGTTAAGATTTTTTTGTTCAGATGTAACATTTGCTGAGTTTGTTGCAATTTAAATCCAACAAAATCGGTTAGATTTACTGAATAAATTAATATATATTTTCAACAATGTTTTTTTTTTACAGATGAAGTAAAAACCACCTGCCCCAGGAAACATATTGAAGGCCATCAATTATATTATTTGTTATTTAAAAGCTTATTATTATGTTTACATTGTATTCATGTTATCAATAACATTATTGTAGTGTTTAATTAAAATTATTGATTGTACAATTATAATTACGGTGTTTGATTGTGTATGGGTTTGTACGCGGTTTTTGTACAAAGTTCAGCCAGCTTTCGACCACTTCTGGGAATTTGAAATCGTCCAGCCTTGACCCATTATTGTTATACAATATTGGCCAAGTATTTTTTGGCAGTCTTTGCTAAATATTTAGCGGCAGTCTTGCGCCCTTCTTATCACTCCAAGACTTAACCAGAGCAATGTATTCTTGGCGCAAGACGGGTCGAACCTTGGGCCCATAGTTTTTTCCAACATGGGGAATGGAGGCTGGTGTATACGAATCCATTTTTATTGAAATAAGTCTTAAATTAACAAACATTTTAATTGGTTAATATATTTGCCTAAGGGCGATATCGAGTGCATGGAGATCTTTATGTGAGATATTCCATCGCTGTAGTTATGGGAGAATCCAATTGCAACTTGTTTCATCATTTAATCTACGTTCCTTATGTCAACGTTCAAATTTAACTTGTGTGCCGAACTCATTTCCTACGCATTCTGATGTATGATAAAAGTACGTAACTAATTGATTTTTTCTAATAAGTGATCTTTAGATTCTCAAGTCAAATGCAGTGTCCTGCAATTTTTCATTACGATTTAATTTGTTTGTCGTTTGATGTGCCAGTGATTCGAAAGGTGAAATATATTGAATTTACAAAATATAGTGCGATAGATTATGACACTCCAGAAAATAACATTTGTGGCCGCGATTTTAGTGAAATCTATACTAAATGTAATACAGACGTGCAGCTTTCATGTTTGAATTTAAATTTAACTGATCTTTTTTCTAATTAAATCCAAAGATGAAAGCTGATTTTGTTCGAGTGATATAGTTGTCTCCAAATCTTTACATAAGTTGGCACTTAAATCATACTTGACAGATCGGTAAGAATTTAAATTTAAATTATTTTGCAAATACCGAAACCGTGATAAATCTATAATACGTAGGGCAAAATTGAAAATTGTACTTACTTTTGATGGGTTAAGTAGAAGGCAAATGTTGAACACCGAAGTTGTGGTTTTATCAATATGATTATGTAGCGAAGGTATGTCCTTTTATTTAAACAATCAAACTAATAAATTTAAAAGGAGAGCACCCCAGTGATGTTCACTCCATGACTTTATTATGATCATTGTTCTATTATTATTCTATAAACTTACTCTAGGGAAGCGCCTTGTCAGCATTTAGTTGAGAAAGCGCAGCAGTAGTACGATGAGGTTTCATAATCCGATTCCATTCCCATGCATTTGCTTTCCAACAAAGTGTGAGAATGGAATGTTGACCTTGAATTTAACACTGTGTGATACACGCATATATATATATATATATATATATATATATATATATATATATATATATATAAATATATATATATATATACATATATATTTATATTTAATATTTTTAATGCTATGTGATTAAATATTATAATATTGCATTTAATTTTTTATAATAATAGTAATAATATTTTTAATTCTATATGTTTTTTTTTTTCAAATCTCAGTTCAAAATATATTTTTTTTTATGTATTATATTTTATTACTCTGTCTTTATGCACAATTTGTGATTTTTATGTTATTAGTCCTCATTTTAATGGTATTATTCTTTATTATATCTAAAACTTCAAAAGGTCCTAAATTTTTAAATCTAGCTTATGACCAGTTTTTTAGAAGTACCAGGGGCCGGATTCCAAGAGTTGCTAAAGCTAAAACTCTAATGCTAAAAATATAAATTTCAATCTAAGCATGAATGTCAATTCAGAAAAAACTAACGCTTACTTTTGCTTTGCTATATCTTAAAATTTTAGAGTGCGCGAAAAATATTTTGACATTTATGTTATCTAAAAATGAAAAATTTTAGATAATAATTCGATTCTGAATTTTTTTTAAGCTTCGAATTACAAGCTAAAATTAATTAATAATTTTGAAATTTAGAGTCAACTTTTTGTTGATGCCAAAATTTGGCATACGAAGAAGAGGTCAATTAGGTAATTTATACCTTCAAGATATATACTTAGATTTGCAAATAATGTTTGGATTTATAAATTAAACTTATAAGAGAGTGTTAATTGCTATGTTTCACAATGTATTTAACTTTGTATTTAATGTATTTAACTTTAATTTGTTAATTATATTATAAATAAATTTTCACTTTATTTAAGTTGACAAAATGTTCAAATGTTATTGAATAAAATTGTTTCATTTTAGATTAATCAAAATTCTGGATGATCAGATAAATCAGTAATACAAAACTGTATCTTGCACGCGAATTCAATTCACTGTTGCTGCATGCATATGAAATCTCTTAAATTGTGTTTATAGAAATTTTGACATTGTAATATGTAAAATAACTGTCTGAGAAAGCTAAAAATATTTTTAGCATAGCTGCTCGAAACTTAGAATCGAATTTTAGCTGAAACTCTAAAAAATGTTCGGTGTGTTTTTTTTAGCATTTTAGCGATAGACTTTTAGCTTTAGCTAGGAGAAAGTGTGAATCCGGCCCTTGGTCACCTTAAACATAGGAGGGTACACATTAGTGTCGAAATCGTCTATTAAGTACCTTGGTGTCGACGGCTCAACATTAAGAACCACCTCGAATATACGAGCAAGAAGGCAGAAAAGCATGTGCATAGCTCTGCAGAATAATGCTGAACGCCAGGGGACCAAAACAACGCCGCAGGATACTCCTATATGGGCCGAAGCAATCAAAGTTAGGTCTTATTGGAGAGGAGTCAGATCGGTTTATCGACTCTGCACCTTGAGAGTATGTAGTGCATTTCGCACGGTCTCAGACCCGTAGAATTTGAATATATGAATTAAAAAAATGTCTATGGATAGGTTTACGAGATTGCGGGCAATAACTTTTGTACTGAGCTTTCAAAAAGGTGGTCACATATATTTTGTAAATATCTCGCGTTTTATAAAACTCGTATGTTTAATTGTTATATCGAATAAAGGTAATTATATATCCAATAAACATTTCTTACAATACTTTGGAATTGCTTAACTGGTTTAAGAGAACTCTATAGAAGAACTCGAAAAATGTAAATTTTTTCGACCAAAATTATATTCAAAAATGCATTTAAACAATGTCGAAAAATTGAAAACGCAAGATGATGCACAGTTTGTAATATTCAAAAATTATTTTTAAAGAAAATGATGTAAAAATAAAAGAAATCTATGGATATATTTTGAGAACAGAAAAAATCATGTGAAAGCATTACAATTGAGTATTAACTAAAAAAAACGCATTTTATGTTTATACCCTGGGTATACTGGGTTACAAGTTATAAAACGTATGTAAGGATATATTAGCGCCTATTAGTAGGCGTGATTGGTATGAAAACAGATATATTTCTTGATCAACATCACTTTCCGAGTCGATTTAGATATGACCGTCAGTCTGTCCGCCTATACACGATAACTTTAAAACTGCTATTCCCAATACGACGAAAATTAGTTTTAATACATTTTAGTATAATAGTAATTCAAAGTTCAAAAATGAGTCGAATTAGTCAACGTAATCTAATACATCCACTACAAGATAAAGTTATAAAATTTAAAATTAATTACAAGTCATCATGTAACAATAGGTTTTCAAAAAATGAGCGTCATCCGCTCACATTTTTTATTTTTATGCCTATTTGTATAGCACTCAATTATATTGCTTTCACATAACTTTTATCCTGAAATGTTACCCATATATTTTTGTCATTGATAGATAATTTTGGAAAATTAAAATTTCTCTATTTTTTTCAATTTTTTTAAATTATTTTTATACCCTACACCTATGAGGTACAGGGTATATTAACTTTGTGCATATATTGTAACGCCCCTTAGGAGGCGTATCCGGTATTGAAAAGTATATATATTCTTGATCAGCATCACTACCCGAGGCCGTTTAGCTATATCCGTCTGTCTGTCTTGCTGTCCGTATACACGATATCTTGAGAAAGACTGATCAGAATGCGATGAAATTTCGGCTCAATATTAGCCAAAAGTAGGAAATGAGTGTGAAAAGAAGCCAAATCGGTCAACGGACACGCCCACCTCCCATACAAGCCACTTTTATATAACTCTTTAGGAACTAATAACTCGAAAAGTATTAAAGATATAGTTATAAAATTTAAAACGTATTGTTATAATTCACCTAAAAATATGTGGTCCAAAAATGGCGTGATCCGACCACATTTTTTTCATAGTGGAAATTTGATCCGTAAATTACTAAAATCAAATCTATCAAATATTAGCCTTACAAAATTTTAAATATAGGCTTGGTCCGCCCAATTATATTTTTCAAATTTTTTTTATTATTTTTTTATACTTTTATATCAATTTTTAATTTATGGGGATATAAGACATACATTTCTGATATGTGAATAATATTCCGAGTTCTCTTAAACTAATGAACCAATTTAAAAATGTTCTGAGAAATGTTTTGTGAATATTCAATTAAATTCATTCGATATAACACTTAATCATATGTGTTATTTAGAACGCGAGATATTGCACTTGAATAATGCCAGTTCAAATTAATGATGAAAAACACAGTAAACCATGAATTTTTGAAAACTTTAGCCCAACACATTTAAGTGTGGCTATTTTTATTATTATTTTAAATGTCAATTCTTCAAAATAACTTTAAAATAGTTCACGATAACATTTTATAGAATACCTCAATCAAAATAATATTTAATCAAGGATACTGAAATCCTGACAGCAATTATTTTTAAAAAAATGGCATTATTTATTATCAGCTTCACTAATATTGTAAACTGACCATTATTTATAATTTTTCTCTACTGTTTAACATACATACTCTTTAAAGGATATCTAATTTAAAGATGTTGACTTTTTATAACTTATCCTTGTTTTTGTTATCCCTGATGCACATATCGGATAAATGTTATAATTTAATGTAGGGAATTGCAAGGACAATGTTTCGTTAGTTTTGATACCATCATTTTTGTTGACTTTTCAACAAGGATCTTTCTAAAATCTCTAAAATGAAAAAAGTTCAAAAGAAAATTGAGTATTCTTTTTCTCCATCACAGCGCTTTTTAACATTGGACAAATTTAATCTTCGATCAAAAACATTATTTGATTTCTTATACTTTCAATAAAATAAGGTAACATTACGCAGATAAACATCAAAACCACATAATCTCTTGTCGAATTAGTATAGACATAAATGTGGCTTTGAGCAAATTTATAAATATCTAAATCCGTTGAATTTGAATGCAACCAATGTCATTTCAACAGTTAAAATAAAATGTTTGATCAATTACATTGATGTCCTACATAAACTAAAAAAGGAATGGGCATCATGAATAAGAATAACAAGTATAATATAAACAAGAGATAAAAAAATGTATCTTTTTTAATTACAAAACATTTCAAGAGTGTGTTAAACGCGAGAGAAAATGCTTGTTAATGGCAGTTAACAATAATAGTGAAGCTGATGACAAATAATTCTATATATTTCAAAATAATGCAGGAAGGATTTCTGTATCCTTGATTAAAAATAGTTTGATTGAGGTACTCCTATAATTGGTGACGTGGACTACTTATAAGTTAATTTGAAGAATGGACTTTCAAAATAATAATAAAAATAGCCACTCTTAACTGTATTGTATTAAAGTTTTCAAAAATCCATGGTTTATTGTGTTTTTCATCATTAATTTGAACTGGCCTTATTCAAGTGGATCAAAATTTTATTGTATTTTTCGGATTTTTTTAAATTAAAGTAATCTCAAAATTCACATGCATTTCGGATTTTATTTTTTGGGACGCGTAACAAAAGAATCTATCAAACTGCATACAACAAATTTTAATGCATTATGAATACGGCGAGATATGAGCCAAAATTTGACTTTAAAAAACTCAAGTGGCGCGCAGTGTATGTGAGCACCTTTATGAAAGTTTGGTGCAAAAGTTATTGGCCATTATTTTGTAAACCTATTCAAAGAAACATTATTAAACCATATTTTCGAAATCAGGACGTCATTTTACATAATACAAAATAACCTTGACTGCTGCGCAGAATGACTCCTATGTAGTGTTATCGGAGGCATGTACCCGATTGAACTCCTGGCAACTGATGCAGCTGGCGGCAGCACAAGGAGCCCACAGCAAGACAAAGAATCTCGACCACGTGGCAGGACCGCTGGGACCATGCGGAGAAAGGACGATGGACGCATCGATTCATACCGAGCATAGCGGAATGGATGAATAGAGGAGTAGACGTGGCTGCTTCAAGGTTTACCTCAATCCTCACTCACGAATATAACCCGTTCTGTGATTTCTGTGTAGGCAATATTCCCGAAGACGCGGAGTGACTGCCCACGCTTCCAACTCGAACGAGACAGCCTAAGTTTAACACTCGGAGAGAGACCAATGCAGCACACACTAGTACAAAGGATGACCACGTCACAAGAGTGCTAGAATGCTGCATGCGAAATGGCCGCTGTCGTAATGACCGAACTGCAACGAAAGGAGCGGCCACGTAGAGCAAAAAGCTCCGACCAATATTTATAACAAGGAGCCACAAAGTCCTTACCAGGAGACCTTAAAGAAAATGGAGCAAATAGAGCCCCATTTTCTTTAGTATAATGAACATAAATTTATATATTATTAATCCCATTTTGTATTAATTTTATTAATACACATACAACCCATACTGCTGGCCAGCACACTCGACTTCTCATACAATTTTCCCGTCTAGTGTATGTGCAGGCGGGCGCACAATAAAGATTACGCTCTGGTTATATTTTTCTCGATGGCCGACAATTCGAATTAAGTCTGGTAAGTCGCAGCAGTGTCTGGTAATTCTGTAGACGTCCGTATTGCGCGAATCTTGTGAAATATAAAATAAATAAAAAATATGTGACCATATATGCCAATAGAAATAGAATATTTTATTTTTTGGTTATGAGGAAATTGCAGCACGCAACAAAAACTTTGGCGAAATCATGATTTGATGCAGTTTTGCATTTTTTACTTTAGGTTCTTTCTTCAATGCACATAATTCTTATTGTGTTCATTTTAAAAGGAAAACTTTAGCGAGGCAGACAAAATAATATAAGTGTGGCAATTACTATCAATGGTTTAAAGATCTTTGAACTATATTATATTTGAACTATACTATATTATTTTTTAGTACTCGTTTTTCCTTTTTTCATTAACCTTAACCTGGAAATATAAAGCGAGCATGTTATTATATGAAAAAATATCATTCATATTCGAAAACATGTTAAGTGATTTAATGGATCCTATACATACAGAAAACTAATTTGTTGCGGCAACCAACTAAATTGCCCTAGCTGATTATTAGGAGATTGTACCAACTTCTTCGTCAGCAACAATTAGGTTGTGCCAACCTCCTAGTCAACAAGCACGACGTTTTTTGAAACCTCCACGTCAGCAAGCATGCCAAAACCTCCAATTGAAATTTTATTTATTACTTATTTATGTAATGTTTTCTATATATTTTTTTTTTGATGCGTAAATATATTTGATTTTTGATTTTGATGATGCGTAAATATATCACGCACACAATTTCAAAAAGTATATCTATTAATTCATGTTCCCTGAAAAATAAAAAAGTATGATGACACATTTATTATTTTATTTCACCATATTTAAACAAAATACAAAACTATTTCTAATGCCACATATGGTCATATATTTTTATTATATTTCACTAGCTAAACAGCAATTTTTATTGAACAGCAATCATTATTTTATTCATATTGATATATTTATTTCGCATTTTTACTTAATTAAAGCATTTCCTATTGTTTGCGACTTGTGAACATTTTTGACGTTTATTTATTTCTGCATGTATCCATAAATTCTGGGTAGAAACTGGCAACCGAACTGTTGATAGACATGAGGTTGCCGTTTGTCATTTATTTTGTTGATACAATAATGTGATGAGTCATAAGTTTAAGACGACCTAACGTGCAGTTGCGGGGATTAAAATTTAATAATAATAATAGTTTGGCGCTACAGTTCTATAAGAACTTTGGCAGAGCTCTCTCACCATTTCGAGCTGTGCGTGTTATATTTGTACTCAAAATGGTGGGACCTAGAGTGTAATGCCTATGAGAGTAGAACAGAGTAGACGAGAGTAGAACGAGTAAACGAACTTGAGACACGTGTAAATGACATGGAAAGCAAATTTGAAAAATTGGAAAATGGTTTGGACAAAGAAATCCAGGAAATAAAGAAAGATTTGCACGTGTTGCAGATAAATGGACCTACACAGCATGTTTCAAGTAGTACGAGGCTAAAATCGCCGATTTACGATGGAACCACAGCGTTTAACATTTTCAAGCTGCAATTTGAGACCACGGCTGTAAGTAATCGATGGAACAATGAGGACAGCGTATCCGCACTTATCGTGTCGCTAAAAGGAGGCGCAGCCGAAGTATTGCAGACGGTTCCAGAAAGTGGTCGAAACAATTATTTAGCGGTTATGGTTGCACTGCAACGCAAATATGGCAATGATCACATGAAGCAGATCTACAGAATGGAACTAAAGAGCAGAATGCAAAGAAATGGTGAAACATTGCAGGCGTATGCAGAGAGGCTTGCGCATTTGTCGTATGCAGATTCAATGTGCGATTTCATAGAAAAGTGCAAGATAGATGCGATTCAATGTGCGATTTCATAGAAAAGTGCAAGATAGATGCGTTCGTTGATGGCATACGCGATCAGGAGACAAAACGTGCAACAGTGACTGCGCCCAAGGTAACATTTACCACAGCTCTAACACTGGAGACAGCAAATGCGTTGTGCCGACCGGCTCCAAAGGCCCGTATAATTAATTTGGAGAGCGATGACTTATTTCAAGTAGTGTGCCAAGCAGTAAAAGCAGGCAATAAATCAGAACACACAGCTGCCAACCGTGATACCCAATTCTAAGGTAAATGTTACAATTGTGATACATATGGCCATATGGCACGTGACTGTCGTAAAAAACGCAAGCGCTCAATAAATCAATCTGCAGATGAACCCAGGCATAAAGAACGACATGATCATGTCCAAAATAACGTACATTTTAATAAATCTGTAATCTAAAACAAGTCAGTTCCGCGGGGCACCATCTGACTCCCATAACCGATTGCCCCAGAATCTCCATTTCCCAAATTGCTCGAAAGCCAAATAGCTTAACTGTCGAAGGACGCATTGATTGTACAGCATATATGGTAACATTGGATACGGGAGCTTCACACTCAATAATAAGAAGTAACGTGCTTAAGGACGAAGTAGAGCCGCTAATAGGAATAAGATTACCAACAGCTACAGGTGAAGAGGCCCTTATAAGAGGAAAGATTACCAAGAATATCTCGATTGGTACTACGACAGTTGAGCTAGATTTTATAATGGCGGAAATAGTAGACGAAATAATACTTGGCATGGACTTTATGATAAGGAACGGTTTCACACTAGATCTAACAAGAAAATTTTTGAGTTATGCCAACACAGAGATCCAACTAAACATTAATTGTGACCAGAGCTCGAAAATTAAACAAGTTAGCGCTCATAAAAAAAAATATACCACCTAATTCAATTTGGAAAACTCGTCAAAATTAATCAAAAAGGGAACAGTGATAGGCCAGTGTCAAGAGACTTCAGCGGTTATAAATTGTGAGTCAAATCAATCAATATGTTACACCGCAAATAAACAAACAATCTACTCACAGGTTAATAATTGAGTAGACGAAGGATTTGGCTGCCAAAGAAAAGAGTCAAGTGCAAAAGCTAATTGATAAATATCGGTGTATATTTGCTGAAAGGGCCAAAAGGATGGCAAAACTGCCATTGTAAGACATCGAATATACACTGGTGATTCTAACCCAATTCGTCAAACACCAAGAAGAGTACCACTTGCAAAAAGAGACGAAGTATCACATTTGGTTGAAGAAATGCACACAAATGGCGTGGTGGAATCATCTGAGAGTCCATGGAGTTCACCAGTAGTATTGGTGAAAAAGAAGGACGGTAGTACTCGATCCTGCGTTGATTACCGAAAACTTAATGATGTCACAAAGAAAGATAGTTATCCATTACCAAGAATCGATGACACCTTGGATACACTATCCAATGCTAAGTGGTTTTCCACGTTGGACTTGCAAAGCGGTTACTGGCAAGTAGAAATCGGTAAGAAAGATCGAGAGAAGACTGCATTCAGTACTGGAGATGGACTATAGCAATTTTTGGTAATGCCGTTTGGACTATGCAATGCCCCAGCAACATTCGAGCGGTTAATGGAGCACGTATTAAAAGGTTTACACTGGAAAACATGCCTAGTATACCTTGATGACATCATTGTTATGGAAGTATTCCTTCGATTGAAAAATGCGGGTCTACAACTTAGCCCAAATAAATACTCACTTTTCAAGAAAGAAGTCAAGTATCTGGGTCATCGAGTTACCACGGAAGGAGTGCATACCGATGAAGATAAAATAGTTGCAGTAAAGAGTGGCCCAGACCGCAAAACCTACATGACCTACGAAGTTTCTTGGGGCTATGTACATACTACAGGCGATTTGTTCCAGGTTTTGCCAATGTTGCTACCAGTCTTCACGAGTTGACAAGAAAGAACCCTGCATTGCTATGGGGCAATGATCAAGAAAGGGCGTTTTTGAAATTAAAAGATCTACTGTGCTCGGCACCAATTCTTGCGTATCCAATTCCAGGTGACAAATTTATACTTGATACGGATGCAAGTGGATACGGAATAGGCGGAGTTCTCTCTCAAGTGATCAATGGGCAAAAAAAAGTGATCGCATACTACAGTAAAACATTGTCCAAGCCCGAGCGAAATTACTGTGTCACCAGAAGGGAGCTTCCTGCTGTAATTGAAAGTGTGAAAAATTTCCATAAGTATCTGTACGGACAACAGTTTCACTTGAGAACCGATCACGCATCACTACGATGGTTACTTCAGTTCAAAGATCCGGAAGACCAAATTGCGCGTTAGATAGAACGATTACAGAGCTACGATTTCTCAATCGAACATCGTAAAGGAGGAAATCATGGAAATGCAGATGCTCTGTCACGACGCCCATGTAAACTAGAATGCATGTAAACTAGAATGTTCAAGAGCAGAAGGTAAAGAAAACACAATTGACATTCGTTTGCTAAATGTTTTGCCCGATGAAAAATGGACTCCGGAACAAATTGAAATTGATCAAAAGAGTGATCCCGACCTCACAAAAAGAAAACCAACGTGGGAAGATATAGCGGCCGACAGTCCAATAACTAAAGCTTACTGGGCACAGAGGCAGAGCTTAAAACTGCAAGATGGTTGCTTATATCGTGTATGGGAAAGTGAAGACGGCACATCCGCTCGAAGTTTGATTATTGTTCCTAAGTCAAAAATAAAAGAGATATTAGCGGAATACCATGGTGGATCTAGTGGAGGTCATTTGGGCATGAATAAAACGGTATAAAAAGTAAAGAAACGTTTTTATTGGGTTGGATGCCAAGAGTCAGTCGCCGATTGGATTCGCAGTTGTCCGCAATGTGTACCAGCGAAAGGACCAACTGTCAGGAGTCGCGGTAGGATGCATCAGTACAACGTGGGAGCACCATTCGAGCGTATTGCCATGGATGTCGCCGGGCCGTTTCCAATCAGTGATGAGGGTAATAAGTATGTCCTTGTCGTCATTGACTACTTCAGCAAGTGGCCTGAAGTGTATCCCATGCCGAATCAAGAAGTCACAACAGTTGCGGATGCATTAGCAACTGGGTAAGCCGTTTTAGAGTACCGTTAGAATTGCATTCAGATCAAGGAAGAAATTTTGAGTCTGCTGTATTTAAAGACGTATGCAAAGTCCTCAACATACACAAAACACGAACAACGCCATTGCACCCGCAATATGATGGCATGGTGGAGAGATTCAATCGGACTTTGGAAGAGTATCTCAGAAAAGTGGTTGATAAAAATCAAAAAGATTGGGATACACACATACCACACATCATTTAATTACTGACATTAAATGACACTCAGTGAAAGTGGACGTACGTTACTCAATTGTAATTTCATGAAACAACAAAATAAATGTTTTAATAAAACAAAAAAGAGTTTTATTTTTAAAACAAAACCGGACCTAGAGCCTGAATAAATAACATAATTTATGTTAATAAATACTAGTTGAAATTATAGTTGAAATTGTAGTTAAAACCAATTATTAGAGTGTTTTCATTTTGTACACAATCCAGTGATACGAACTTGTAGAACAGTTTTCCGTAGACTGCATTTTCGTAACAATATATATATATATATATATATATATATATATATATATATATATATATATATATCAGTGTAGGGCAAAAATTATTTCAAATAAAAAATAAAAAAATATCAAATTTTTATTTTGAGTGACAAATAATTTTTGATTTATTTGTATTTCAAATAAAAAATAAATTAAATTTATTTGTTATCTTTTTATTCGTTATTTTAAAAGTTCAAATAAAAATACAAATGATTTTGTTTTCAAATATTTTATTAAAATGTGAATTAAAAACCACGTACTTTTTAAGGATATTTGCAGCGATAATGGCTGGGACTAACATCTTTTCATAAAAATCATTTTTATATACCGCTCTACCTCTCAGCAGACAATTGCAAACCAAACTGCCAAAAAAAGCTCTGAGCCGAGCGTGAACTATTACAATTATTATTATTGTTGGTATATTTAACTCCAATAATGGTGGCACGAATTCTCATGGCGATTATTTGGAACATAATTTTCAAATTTTGTTTTTATTTATTGCTTCATTTTACATTTCAAATAAATTTATTTTAATTAACAAATAACCAATAATTTATTTGTCTCGTCAAATAAAAAGATGAAAAATAAAAATTTGATATTTGAATGAAAAGTAAAAAATACAAATAAAAAAATGTTTGTTATCATTTATTTGAATAAAAATTTATTCAATAATGCCCTACACTTATATATATATATATATATATATATATATATATATATATATATATATATATATATATAATTTATATATAATATATATATATATATAATTTATACCACAGATGCGGTATGGTCTGGAAGGAATGATAGGCTATATATGGGCGGGATTGGACAAAGAGACGTGGCACCTCCCATACAACCTAAACGTTCAATACGATATAACTCGGCACTTTCACCAGCTACGAACATGAAACAAAAAACTCAAATACAAAAAAAATAATAAAAACCAAAAAAGCAAAAGCACAAAACAAAAGCAAAACCAATCACGTTTGTTCCGCTTCTCCGTCTAAACGACTGATCCGATTTTCTTGAAATTTTTACCACAGATGCGGTATGGTCTGGAAGGAATGATAGACTATATATGGACAAAGAGGCGTGGCACCTCCCATGCAACCTAAACACGATATAACTCGGCACTTTCACCAGCTACGAACATGAAACAGAAAACTCAAATTAAAAAAAAAAAATTAAAAACAAAAAAGCAAAAGCACAACACAAAACAAAAGCAAAAATACAAAAACAAATCCAATCACATAAAACCACAATCCAAACTAAATGAAAAACAAAAAAAGGAAAGAAAAAGAAAAACAAACTCACCACACTAAAACTAACCAAACTAAAACTCACCACACTAACATTAACCCTTAAATTAACCACACTAAAACCCACCACACTATAATTCACCACACTAAAACTCACCACACTAAAATTCACCACACTAAAACTCACCACACTAAAACTCACCACTCTAAAACTCACCACACTAAAATTCACCACACTAAAACTCACCACACTAAAACTCACCACTCTAAAACTCACCACACAAAAACTCACCACACTAAAACTCACCACACTAAAGCTCACCACAAAAAAACTCACCACACTAAAACTCACCACACTAAAACTCACCACACTAAAACTCACCACACTAAAACTCACTACACTAAAATTTCACCACATTAAAATTCACCACTTTTAAACTCACCACATTAAAACTCACTACACTCAAATTTCGATACACTAAAACTCACCACACTAAAACTCACCGCACTTAAATTCACCACACTAAAACCCACCACACTATAATTAACCACACTAAAACTCACCACACTAAAACTCACCACACTAAAATTCACTACACTAAAACTCACCACAATAAAATTCATCACATTAAAATTCATCACACTAAAACTCACCACAATAAAATTCACCACACTAAAACTCGCTACACTAAAATACGCCACACTAAAACACGCCACACTAAAACACGCCACATTAAAATTCACCACACTAAAACCCACCACACTATAATTGACCACACTAAAACTCACCACACTTAAAAACACCACACTTAAACTCACCACACTCAAATTCACCACACTTAAACTCACCACACTAAAACTCACCAAACCAAAACTAACCACAATTAAACTCACCACTCCAAAATTCGCCACATCTAAACTCACCACACCGAAACTTACTACATTAAAACCCACCACACTAAAACTTCTACTGGGAAAAACTCTACGGGGAAGAATTCTACGGGAAAGAATTCTACCGGGAACAATTCTACCGGGAACAATTCTACCGGGATGAATTCTACGTTGAGAATTCTACGGGAAAGCGTTCTACGTGGATTTTACGGGGAAGATTTCTACTGGGAATAATTCTGCGGAGAAGCGCAGTCTGAGAAAAAACTGTCTTTAAGAAAAGTTGTTTTGGCGGAGAATTATTTGGTTACCACATTTATAAAACCAATAAAAAAATTTCAACAGCTAAGCACGGGCCCCTCATATAAATAATAAAATGTTTTTTATATTAATAAAATCGCTCCATATCTTTGAATTCAGAAAATCTTGGCACGAGTCATGCACGGGTCCAGCTAGTATTAAATAAAAAACTAATTTGTTCTAATAAATTTTAAATACTCAAATTAAATAATCAAAATTAAAAATTAATTTGTTATAATAATATTAATATTAGTACTCATAATTTTAAAAATTTTAGAAATTAAATAATTATATAAACTCAAGTCTGTGATTATGGATATTAGCTTACCGATCTGTTATTCGTCGAAATATAAAAAAAAAGACTTTTATTAGCTCCGATATTTTTCAAATTTTACAGTTGCCAAAAAATATTTTAAACGTACTTTATTTTTCTATTAAAATAGAGTTTTTTTTTGGAAGTTATTCCCCTTAATTAATTGAAATACAACTTTTTGCATTCCGTTAAACTAATACAGTATGTGAACCACACTCAGAAAAAAATACCGTACAAACGATAGTTTTTTTTAACATGATAAATTATTATTTTAATATACAATTTAATAATTTAATATACAAAGAAAGATGATCAGAAAGGTTCAGATCCTTATTTTTTTATTTTTTGTTTGTTTTTAATTCATCATACTCTTATAAAAATAATGCATTAACACTGAAAGATTTAGAGTGACATTTTCTCTTTATTTTTTTTTTAGGTTTAAAGTACGTAAACATTCTTAAATTGCATATATATAACATGCTTGTTTACGGAAAATACCATGAGAAGAAAGTAATAATTTTTCTTTATAAAAATATTTGTATTCCAGTTTGGTTGAAAAATATTCAAGATATTTGAATACCCATTACTTCGATGTTTGACATATACATAATGTGTGGATCGGAACCAACATTTTATTTTTATTTTAAAATGTAATAGGGCCTAATAGTTACATTCTGCCGCTAGAGTTTACCACAAAAAATGTGTGCAGAAAATAATAAAAATATGGATTTCTTTTTTTTTACATCATCTGCAATGTGCGAATACAGGACATTATTTTATTTTACTCAAATATTTTGTGGTAAACTCTAGCAGAACAATGTATATTTTAGACCCTAATAAAAGTTACAGCAAATATTAGATACATTTGTAGAGCTAATTCCTAAATTGGCTCTAGTTTCTGAGAT
This sequence comes from Dryomyza anilis, assembly GCA_951804985.1. Classification (NCBI taxonomy): domain Eukaryota; kingdom Metazoa; phylum Arthropoda; class Insecta; order Diptera; family Dryomyzidae; genus Dryomyza; species Dryomyza anilis. The sequence goes on from OX638135.1 coordinate 70,703,988, forward strand.
ATAGTCCATTTTATAATATCCCATTAATTTAGTCATTAATTTAATCTTGCGCCATAAAATACAAATTTGTTTTTATGCGTGAAAAAATTTGTTTGCGAGATATAAGCAAAAGTTATGTATGGAAAATTTTATTACATAAATGAGGTTTTAAAGAGGATACTTGGCGCCACATAGTAGCCGCGGTAGCTCAGTGGTTAGTGCGTTGGACTGCGAGGCGAAAGGTCCCCGGTTGAAGCCTGGACTGGGGCTAACAACATCTTTTCATAGAAACATTTTTCTATACCGCGCTACCTCTTGGGCAGTAAATGGCAAACCTCCGAGAGTAAAAACATTGCGTATGAAAAGCTCTCACCCGCCGTTCGGATTCGGCAATAAACTGTAGGTCCCACCACTTAGAGTACAAAAGTAACACGCACAGCTCAAAAAAAAAATGGTGTGAGAGCTCGGACTAAGTTCTTATAGAACTGTAGTGCTAAACTATTATTATTATTACTTGGCGCCACATAAAAGTTCATACAAACATTTTGTCCACTAAGTAATAAAGTATTTTATTACCAAAATGTTTAACTTTTTAAACAAATTTGAATTTCTTTTGCTTATATCTCGCAAACAAATTTTTTTTTTTTTTTAACTTAAATTTTTGTATTGTAACGCGCGATATTTTTATGCGTCTAATATTGACAAGACATTTTCTTTAGTTTGTTTGTTGGAATTTTAAAAATCTTCTTTTATTTTTAAAATTCCAACAAAACAAAATAATGAGAAATTTAAAAAAGGCATATATCTCAAAAACTATAGCCAATTTGACAAAACTAATGCTAATTTCGGAATCAGCGCCACAAATGCATCCAATATTTGCTGCAACTTTTACTGCACCATAATGAGTGTAGAGCAGTGTTATTAATATATAACTACAATGGAAAAAAAAATTAGCAAAAAAAAGTGATCGCATACTACAGTAAAACATTGTCCAAGCCCGAGCGAAATTACTGTGTCACCAGAAGGGAGCTTCCTGCTGTAATTGAAAGTGTGAAAAATTTCCATAAGTATCTGTACGGACAACAGTTTCACTTGAGAACCGATCACGCATCACTACGATGGTTACTTCAGTTCAAAGATCCGGAAGACCAAATTGCGCGTTAGATAGAACGATTACAGAGCTACGATTTCTCAATCGAACATCGTAAAGGAGGAAATCATGGAAATGCAGATGCTCTGTCACGACGCCCATGTAAACTAGAATGCAGACATTGTTCAAGAGCAGAAGGTAAAGAAAACACAATTGACATTCGTTTGCTAAATGTTTTGCCCGATGAAAAATGGACTCCGGAACAAATTGAAATTGATCAAAAGAGTGATCCCGACCTCACAAAAATCATGATGTTCAAGGAACAGCAAAGAAAACCAACGTGGGAAGATATAGCGGCCGACAGTCCAATAACTAAAGCTTACTGGGCACAGAGGCAGAGCTTAAAACTGCAAGATGGTTGCTTATATCGTGTATGGGAAAGTGAAGACGGCACATCCGCTCGAAGTTTGATTATTGTTCCTAAGTCAAAAATAAAAGAGATATTAGCGGAATACCATGGTGGATCTAGTGGAGGTCATTTGGGCATGAATAAAACGGTATAAAAAGTAAAGAAACGTTTTTATTGGGTTGGATGCCAAGAGTCAGTCGCCGATTGGATTCGCAGTTGTCCGCAATGTGTACCAGCGAAAGGACCAACTGTCAGGAGTCGCGGTAGGATGCATCAGTACAACGTGGGAGCACCATTCGAGCGTATTGCCATGGATGTCGCCGGGCCGTTTCCAATCAGTGATGAGGGTAATAAGTATGTCCTTGTCGTCATTGACTACTTCAGCAAGTGGCCTGAAGTGTATCCCATGCCGAATCAAGAAGTCACAACAGTTGCGGATGCATTAGCAACTGGGTAAGCCGTTTTAGAGTACCGTTAGAATTGCATTCAGATCAAGGAAGAAATTTTGAGTCTGCTGTATTTAAAGACGTATGCAAAGTCCTCAACATACACAAAACACGAACAACGCCATTGCACCCGCAATATGATGGCATGGTGGAGAGATTCAATCGGACTTTGGAAGAGTATCTCAGAAAAGTGGTTGATAAAAATCAAAAAGATTGGGATACACACATACCACACATCATTTAATTACTGACATTAAATGACACTCAGTGAAAGTGGACGTACGTTACTCAATTGTAATTTCATGAAACAACAAAATAAATGTTTTAATAAAACAAAAAAGAGTTTTATTTTTAAAACAAAACCGGACCTAGAGCCTGAATAAATAACATAATTTATGTTAATAAATACTAGTTGAAATTATAGTTGAAATTGTAGTTAAAACCAATTATTAGAGTGTTTTCATTTTGTACACAATCCAGTGATACGAACTTGTAGAACAGTTTTCCGTAGACTGCATTTTCGTAACAATATATATATATATATATATATATATATATATATATATATATATATATATATATATATATCAGTGTAGGGCAAAAATTATTTCAAATAAAAAATAAAAAAATATCAAATTTTTATTTTGAGTGACAAATAATTTTTGATTTATTTGTATTTCAAATAAAAAATAAATTAAATTTATTTGTTATCTTTTTATTCGTTATTTTAAAAGTTCAAATAAAAATACAAATGATTTTGTTTTCAAATATTTTATTAAAATGTGAATTAAAAACCACGTACTTTTTAAGGATATTTGCAGCGATAATGGCTGGGACTAACATCTTTTCATAAAAATCATTTTTATATACCGCTCTACCTCTCAGCAGACAATTGCAAACCAAACTGCCAAAAAAAGCTCTGAGCCGAGCGTGAACTATTACAATTATTATTATTGTTGGTATATTTAACTCCAATAATGGTGGCACGAATTCTCATGGCGATTATTTGGAACATAATTTTCAAATTTTGTTTTTATTTATTGCTTCATTTTGCATTTCAAATAAATTTATTTTAATTAACAAATAACCAATAATTTATTTGTCTCGTCAAATAAAAAGATGAAAAATAAAAATTTGATATTTGAATGAAAAGTAAAAAATACAAATAAAAAAATGTTTGTTATCATTTATTTGAATAAAAATTTATTCAATAATGCCCTACACTTATATATATATATATATATATATATATATATATATATATATATATATATATATATAATTTTTACCACAGATGCGGTATGGTCTGGAAGGAATGATAGGCTATATATGGGCGGGATTGGACAAAGAGACGTGGCACCTCCCATACAACCTAAACGTTCAATACGATATAACTCGGCACTTTCACCAGCTACGAACATGAAACAAAAAACTCAAATACAAAAAAAAAAATAAAAACCAAAAAAGCAAAAGCACAAAACAAAAGCAAAACCAATCACGTTTGTTCCGCTTCTCCGTCTAAACGACTGATCCGATTTCTTTGAAATTTTTACCACAGATGCGGTATGGTCTGGAAGGAATGATAGACTATATATGGACAAAGAGGCGTGGCACCTCCCATGCAACCTAAACACGATATAACTCGGCACTTTCACCAGCTACGAACATGAAACAGAAAACTCAAATTAAAAAAAAAAAATTAAAAACAAAAAAGCAAAAGCACAACACAAAACAAAAGCAAAAATACAAAAACAAATCCAATCACATAAAACCACAATCCAAACTAAATGAAAAACAAAAAAAGGAAAGAAAAAGAAAAACAAACTCACCACACTAAAACTAACCAAACTAAAACTCACCACACTAACATTAACCCTTAAATTAACCACACTAAAACCCACCACACTATAATTCACCACACTAAAACTCACCACACTAAAATTCACCACACTAAAACTCACCACACTAAAACTCACCACTCTAAAACTCACCACACAAAAACTCACCACACTAAAACTCACCACACTAAAGCTCACCACAAAAAAACTCACCACACTAAAACTCACCACACTAAAACTCACCACACTTAAACTCACCACACTAAAACTCACTACACTAAAATTTCACCACATTAAAATTCACCACTTTTAAACTCACCACATTAAAACTCACTACACTCAAATTTCGATACACTAAAACTCACCACACTAAAACTCACCGCACTTAAATTCACCACACTAAAACCCACCACACTATAATTAACCACACTAAAACTCACCACACTAAAACTCACCACACTAAAATTCACTACACTAAAACTCACCACAATAAAATTCATCACATTAAAATTCATCACACTAAAACTCACCACAATAAAATTCACCACACTAAAACTCGCTACACTAAAATACGCCACACTAAAACACGCCACACTAAAACACGCCACATTAAAATTCACCACACTAAAACCCACCACACTATAATTGACCACACTAAAACTCACCACACTTAAAAACACCACACTTAAACTCATCACACTCAAATTCACCACACTTAAACTCACCACACTAAAACTCACCAAACCAAAACTAACCACAATTAAACTCACCACTCCAAAATTCGCCACATCTAAACTCACCACACCGAAACTTACTACATTAAAACCCACCACACTAAAACTTCTACTGGGAAAAACTCTACGGGGAAGAATTCTACGGGAAAGAATTCTACCGGGAACAATTCTACCGGGAACAATTCTACCGGGATGAATTCTACGTTGAGAATTCTACGGGAAAGCGTTCTACGTGGATTTTACGGGGAAGATTTCTACTGGGAATAATTCTGCGGAGAAGCGCAGTCTGAGAAAAAACTGTCTTTAAGAAAAGTTGTTTTGGCGGAGAATTATTTGGTTACCACATTTATAAAACCAATAAAAAAATTTCAACAGCTAAGCACGGGCCCCTCATATAAATAATAAAATGTTTTTTATATTAATAAAATCGCTCCATATCTTTGAATTCAGAAAATCTTGGCACGAGTCATGCACGGGTCCAGCTAGTATTAAATAAAAAACTAATTTGTTCTAATAAATTTTAAATACTCAAATTAAATAATCAAAATTAAAAATTAATTTGTTATAATAATATTAATATTAGTACTCATAATTTTAAAAATTTTAGAAATTAAATAATTATATAAACTCAAGTCTGTGATTATGGATATTAGCTTACCGATCTGTTATTCGTCGAAATATAAAAAAAAAGACTTTTATTAGCTCCGATATTTTTCAAATTTTACAGTTGCCAAAAAATATTTTAAACGTACTTTATTTTTCTATTAAAATAGAGTTTTTTTTTGGAAGTTATTCCCCTTAATTAATTGAAATACAACTTTTTGCATTCCGTTAAACTAATACAGTATGTGAACCACACTCAGAAAAAAATACCGTACAAACGATAGTTTTTTTTAACATGATAAATTATTATTTTAATATACAATTTAATAATTTAATATACAAAGAAAGATGATCAGAAAGGTTCAGATCCTTATTTTTTTATTTTTTGTTTGTTTTTAATTCATCATACTCTTATAAAAATAATGCATTAACACTGAAAGATTTAGAGTGACATTTTCTCTTTATTTTTTTTTTTAGGTTTAAAGTACGTAAACATTCTTAAATTGCATATATATAACATGCTTGTTTACGGAAAATACCATGAGAAGAAAGTAATAATTTTTCTTTATAAAAATATTTGTATTCCAGTTTGGTTGAAAAATATTCAAGATATTTGAATACCCATTACTTCGATGTTTGACATATACATAATGTGTGGATCGGAACCAACATTTTATTTTTATTTTAAAATGTAATAGGGCCTAATAGTTACATTCTGCCGCTAGAGTTTACCACAAAAAATGTGTGCAGAAAATAATAAAAATATGGATTTCTTTTTTTTTACATCATCTGCAATGTGCGAATACAGGACATTATTTTATTTTACTCAAATATTTTGTGGTAAACTCTAGCAGAACAATGTATATTTTAGACCCTAATAAAAGTTACAGCAAATATTAGATACATTTGTAGAGCTAATTCCTAAATTGGCTCTAGTTTCTGAGATATAGTCCATTTTATAATATCCCATTAATTTAGTCATTAATTTAATCTTGCGCCATAAAATACAAATTTGTTTTTATGCGTGAAAAAATTTGTTTGCGAGATATAAGCAAAAGTTATGTATGGAAAATTTTATTACATAAATGAGGTTTTAAAGAGGATACTTGGCGCCACATAGTAGCCGCGGTAGCTCAGTGGTTAGTGCGTTGGACTGCGAGGCGAAAGGTCCCCGGTTGAAGCCTGGACTGGGGCTAACAACATCTTTTCATAGAAACATTTTTCTATACCGCGCTACCTCTTGGGCAGTAAATGGCAAACCTCCGAGAGTAAAAACATTGCGTATGAAAAGCTCTCACCCGCCGTTCGGATTCGGCAATAAACTGTAGGTCCCACCACTTAGAGTACAAAAATAACACGCACAGCTCAAAAAAAAAATGGTGTGAGAGCTCGGACTAAGTTCTTATAGAACTGTAGTGCTAAACTATTATTATTATTACTTGGCGCCACATAAAAGTTCATACAAACATTTTGTCCACTAAGTAATAAAGTATTTTATTACCAAAATGTTTAACTTTTTAAACAAATTTGAATTTCTTTTGCTTATATCTCGCAAACAAATTTTTTTTTTTTTTTAACTTAAATTTTTGTATTGTAACGCGCGATATTTTTATGCGTCTAATATTGACAAGACATTTTCTTTAGTTTGTTTGTTGGAATTTTAAAAATCTTCTTTTATTTTTAAAATTCCAACAAAACAAAATAATGAGAAATTTAAAAAAGGCATATATCTCAAAAACTATAGCCAATTTGACAAAACTAATGCTAATTTCGGAATCAGCGCCACAAATGCATCCAATATTTGCTGCAACTTTTACTGCACCATAATGAGTGTAGAGCAGTGTTATTAATATATAACTACAATGGAAAAAAAAATTAGGTGTTGACCACCAAAATCAGTTTTATAACTTTTGGAACATAATATCTTATTATGTTTGTGATGTTTGTATTAGAGGTTTTAAAAACGACTTAACCACTACAAAAAGCATTTCATTACATTTAAATGAGACCCAATACCCCATTTCTATAATTAACTTATGGTTTACGTGCAAAATGTTGAATTTCAACGAAATGAGTGGTAAGTTTCAAGTAACTCAAAAATAGTAGTGGATTGCCTGCCTGAACTTATTTGAACACATTTACCTTCAACAAACGAAGGTGCAGCAAAATAATGCGTTATTTCTAAAGTTTATTACTCGAGGTTGCTGATCCTTCATGGTTTCTATTTGTGTCATTTTTAAATTCAAGCACCTTGCACTATATGTGTTGTCCTATCTAATAAAATACCGGTGACAAATTTTAAATAATGAATTACAGATACTTTTCAACTGTGTTCTTGATATATTTTGAAAGTAAACGTAGAGTTGTACTCAGGGAAGTATACAATTTACTACTTTTGTAATAATATTTCTTAAAAAATATAAATTTTTGACAAAATCGTGGCATCTTAGAAATTGGGACGGGGATAGAACGGAACTCCAGAATTGATGGAATGTTGTTCCGAAAGAACACCATCCATCGCAACACGTATTGAACGACCTTGGAGAAAACTCGAATCCACCGAGTAAAAGAACTACCGAGACCATATGCAATTTGTTTTGAAACAAGGGCCTCATGTCAAACTCGGGTAAACGCCTTGAAGATATCAAGAGCTAAAACTTTACTCTACCCGAAAAGGTGAATACAATGGTCCTACCGAAACCTTATTGGCGGTCACTGAGTTTCGCTACAGATAGTTCACAATGTGGAAGTTAATTACGCTCTCCATTACACTTGCCCTTTTTCGGAACTGGCTGGACATTGACAACCTTCCAACAAGATGAAACAACTCCTGTCCCGTAGGAGATGTTGAAAAGGTTACGCAACGCACAAGACAGCGTTGAAGCGCACTTCTTTCACACATGGGCAGATATGCCATCTTTGGGGCTTGGATAATGTTGAGGTTAGCTAAAACCTTTTTAACTGCTCGAGTTCGAAAATGAATCTCCGATATTGCAGAAGAAACACAATCGACGATGGGCAGTGGATTGTTATCTGGGAGCATTGAATTAGTTGCATTATTCTGCCAAGAGATTAGCTTTATCAACCCGGTCAGTGAAGGGCTGGCCATTCATAATAATAGTTGGAGTAGACGATATCGTCTGATTCTTACGCCCTATGGCAGAAAATAATTGCAGCAAGTGATACCCATGTATTTAAAAATCCAGTGCATCTACACCCTCACTAACCTGGGTCTCACCTACCCAGCAAAAAAATGAACATGCATTACCGTTTGAATTGATTCTGAATTGCAATCTTTGGATGTTAATTTTAATGAGTGTTTAAAAACCGGTTCCTGATTGCAATACAAGTAGCTTATTTGTATCGCATGCGATCAAATTGATTCTGGATTGCATTACTAGATGCTGAATAATCATGATTAAGTATAACGCGATTTTCTCTATTTAATTTTTAATTTTGTTAACATCATTTTATGCAAAAATTTATATACATATTATTTTTCGTTTTAAATCTTACAAAAATGTTCACCTTAAAAACAAAGTATATTAATAAATATATATTCTTTATTTTTTTGTTTCACAAAAAAACAAGCTAATCAAACGAGCTTAATGCTAAAACTCTAATAAGTTTTTATATACATATTTCGATATAAATTCGAAAAATATTAGACCATTTTTGAAATAAATAGTTTACGGGTGTTTGAACATACACAGAAAAAAAATTCTTCAATATGATGAATTTATTCATAAATATTATGAATTTTTACACCAACTACCAGATTCATCAAATTGATACCACCGTTCATTAAATGACATATTAATGAATGCATTCATTATATATATGAACAAAATATTCAATACAATGAATTTGAATTGTCATATTGACGAATTTGTTCAGTAGGAGATGTTGAAAAGGTTACGCAACGCACAAGACAGCGTTGAAGCGCACTTCTTTCACACATGGGCAGATATGCCATCTTTGGGGCTTGGTTAATGTTGAGGTTAGCTAAAACCTTTTTAACTGCTCGAGTTCGAAAATGAATCTCCGATATTGCAGAAGAAACACAATCGACGATGGGCAGTGGATTGTTATCTGGGAGCATTGAATTAGTTGCATTATTCTGCCAAGAGATTAGCTTTATCAACCCGGTCAGTGAAGGGCTGGCCATTCATAATAATAGTTGGAGTAGACGATATCGTCTGATTCTTACGCCCTATGGCAGAAAATAATTGCAGCAAGTGATACCCATGTATTTAAAAATCCAGTGCATCTACACCCTCACTAACCTGGGTCTCACCTACCCAGCAAAAAAATGAACATGCATTACCGTTTGAATTGATTCTGAATTGCAATCTTTGGATGTTAATTTTAATGAGTGTTTAAAAACCGGTTCCTGATTGCAATACAAGTAGCTTATTTGTATCGCATGCGATCAAATTGATTCTGGATTGCATTACTAGATGCTGAATAATCATGATTAAGTATAACGCGATTTTCTCTATTTAATTTTTAATTTTGTTAACATCATTTTATGCAAAAATTTATATACATATTATTTTTCGTTTTAAATCTTACAAAAATGTTCACCTTAAAAACAAAGTATATTAATAAATATATATTCTTTATTTTTTTGTTTCACAAAAAAACAAGCTAATAAAAACGAGCTTAATGCTAAAACTCTAATAAGTTTTTATATACATATTTCGATATAAATTCGAAAAATATTAGACCATTTTTGAAATAAATAGTTTACGGGTGTTTGAACATACACAGAAAAAAAATTCTTCAATATGATGAATTTATTCATAAATATTATGAATTTTTACACCAACTACCAGATTCATCAAATTGATACCACCGTTCATTAAATGACATATTAATGAATGCATTCATTATATATATGAACAAATTATTCAATACAATGAATTTGAATTGTCATATTGACGAATTTGTTCATAATATTTTTTCAAAAAAAAACATTTTTTTTATAAAATAATTCGAAAATAAAGTTTTGTAAATTATACGAAATTAAATTTTTTTTCGAAAAAAAATTTGTTTATTCGAAAAAAATTTTTTTCGAAAAAAAACATTTTTTTCAAAAATATATTTTTTATAAATATAACTTTTTATTAGTAAAAAGTTGTAATTATAATAAATATATTATAAAACATTTTACTAATTTATACATGTCGAGCATGCATTATATAAGAAATAACACACAAGAACTAGTTGAGAACTGAGAAGTACGGCAAAAAATGAACGAAAAAAAAAATTTGTTGATAGAAATTTGGTTTAATGAACAGCGTTCTTCAATATGATGAACATATATGTTGTATTTTATATGTTGGTTCATTAATATGATGAAACGTATTCCTCACATACAGTTCATCATATTGAAGAACACTTTTTCGAAAGTTACCAAGTGTTCTTCATATTTACTATAGCATTCATAACAATAATATCGTTAGTCATTATTATTATGATTGGTTCTTCAATACAATGAATCATGGTTTGAAGAACGGAATTCATCAATATGATGTACATTTTTTTCCTGTTTAGTCAAACTCACAATTGAATTTACATACTTTTTTATCGGTTGTACTTTAAAAAATTCGATCCCTTTTCCTAATTCATGTTCTGTTTTTGTATAAACATAATGCAACAAAATTATTATTAATTTTTATTGAGTACTAATTGTTTCTTTTTCGTAAATTTTTGAGAAGAAATCTGATAGATTTTCTATAGAATATTTCCCATTGATGTTAGCAAGCGTCCATGCCTCAAGACCATAGAGGATAACTGACACGATAGCAGCCTCCCTTCCCCAATTGCCTACTGAGCCCAATTTAAGCAACTACTGTTCAAGAATAATATTTTATTGGTGGTTCCTCGGCAGACGAAGTCCTTTATGGCTTCGAAATTGTAGGTGTAAATGGGTCGGGGCCAGCACTATTAGACTTCGTAGAAGCGCTCGTAGAAGACCTCTTTGATTTTGTTGTCCTTCTAGTTCGTCGGAGAAAGCACACAAATAAGACTAATGAAGAATGATTATGAATTGATACGGATTGTAGCAATGTTCACGGTGTGAACTTGCAGACAAGATGGTGCAGTGTATTTCCGACTGCAAACCAAATTCGTACCTCTCCATACGACACCTGTAATAGATGCCACAGGAGTTTTAAACATCGCATTTCCTAGATTGCGGTGATATCAGTCGTCTTTTTCATGGACATCATAAATCTCTATAAATGGTTCGGATGTTTCAGGTGTATATCCGTAAATCATGGTATATGCTCAGTTAACGGTGTTCACCTACGCGAAGGAGGGACTAGGAGTTATGTAGGATATGCTATGATAACTATTGAACACTACACTATTATAAATCTACAATAAATACAAATAGAATTAAATTCAATGCGGATTCAAAGTGATAAAATTTATATGAACAGCGTATTTTTTGCGTTTTCAATAATAACATATTTTATTCCGAATCCGTTCACTTTGCTACCGGCGTTCTGAATAATTAAAATATGAGAACATTTTGATATATTCCCGCCGCAACAAATCCGCCGGATTCCATAATCAGCATGATTAACTGTGTTCCTGTGATCTAGAGCCAAAGTTCTATTTTCTATACAAAACAGCAAGAAACAATTAGAACCAGATCAAAAGCTGGTTCTATCCAGTTCAATTGAAAAGTGTTTAATTCCGAAATCCCGGGATTACGAAAACACGTCCAAATTGTAATCCCTAACTATAATAATTAATGTTATTTGAAAACACTCAAATAAAATATTTAATGATTTGTTTTACTTTTTGACGTGCTTAAAATACAAACAGTACAAATTGTGTGTTTTATTCAAAGAATATGAAGAATTAAAACCGAGTGGGGAAAGTTAAGTCACACGGATAGACCTTGAAGTTGGCCAAGTCGGTTGCGTCAAGTTAAAAATAGTTTTTTTTATCGCAAAATTGAAATAACTTTTGTTTTTACGAGATAAATTTATAATACTAAAATTGAAAGTGCATAACAGTACAACATTATTTGAAATAAAGTTTAAAATATTATTTGTATATTGCATTAAATGATTATAATTACTTGATTTAAAAATGTTAATTTTTTATAATAACTCTTTGTCAACCATATAATAATTTAATTTGAATTAATAAATTATAATTTATTAAAATCGGTTATTTTAAAAAAAAACTTGGAACTTTAGGCGTTTTTTTTATTAGTTCAGGGCAAATGGAGTAGAGCACAAAGTGTCAAAATTTGTGCTTCAGTGCTTTAAATTTGTGTTCTTTTTATAGACACAGAGCGCTCGCTGAACGTGCTCGCTGAACGTGCTCGACGTGCACTGAATTAACTATTCGAGCAGACCGAGCACAAGCAAAATACATCCCTGCCATTTCTTTTTTTCGCAAATGACAGATGAAAACTGAAACTAAAAAGTGATAAAATTATAAAATTGGACAATAAAGTGTCATAATAAGATATTAAATATATTATTTAGTAATCAGTAGTGATCATTAGTGTTAAATAGTTTTATTTATATACAGTTGCAAAATATTAGAAATGACAAATGTTATTAGAGAGCTGCCCTACTCAAAGTGTAACAAATTAACACAGAAACCAGTTGCGAAGGTTAGATCACATGGGAAATTTTAAATTTGGTGTTATTATGATAGTTAGGATTATCAAAATTATAGTCGGTCTAAGCCGACTATAAATACCCTTCACATATGTGTGGTTACAATTCAAAGTGATATATAGGTCATCAGTGTATACGAATCCTGAAAATAACTACAAACTTTCAATCGCTGAAGAAATTCCATTCATTTGATACCCATATTTACAAATGGGTAGGTGTACCGAATTTCGAATTTTTTTTTTGGGACCCACAAGTCGTATCGGCGGAAAACATTATTTCCATGTATTTGAGCATGATTTCAATATATATTTGACCAAAAAAGTTTACCTAAGCACGTATACAGTAAAATTGATCTGAAGATGTAAATGCTTCCTTCTGGGTGAATATAGTTTTTTCAACAATAGATAATTCTTTGGTTTCCTTCTGTTGTACTTTTATGTGTAGTTGTGCACCAAATAATTTACATTTATTACGCTCTGGCTGGACATTGGCAACTTTCCAACAAGATGGAAAAACTCCTGTCGTGTAGAAGATAGATGTTGAAAAGGTTACGCAACGGACAAGCCAGCGTTGACGTACACTTCTTCAACACATGGGCAGATATGCCATCTGGGCCTGAGGCTTTGTTAAAACCAAGGATTGAAACCGTAACCGAAACCGATATCCGTTTAAAACCGTTTCATTTTTAAAACCGAAACCGTAACCGAAACCGTTATACGAAAATCAGAAATAAACCGATATCCAATACCGAAATAAACGGTTTCGGTTTTATACCAGTTTAAAACGGTTTTTAAAAAAGTATAAAAAGAAACAGAAAAAAATATTTTATTTTATATAGAAGATCTTACATACAAGGCATGTTTTAATGTCATTTAATATAATTTGGAGTTACCGAAATAAAAATTTCTTGTTGTACAAATATATTCACGTTTCTTTTTTGAGAGACAATATTTCCAAAACAACGGTCTTTGGTATAAAATTTGTTTTTTTTTTTTAGCGGCAGAACAAGAGCAAGTTTTTATCATTTTAATGTATTTATTATGTTTTTAAGGTAATAATGAAATTCAAAAGAATTCATGATATTACTAAATATTGAACAACAAGTAACAATGGAAAGCGTGCAAAATATTTATGAAGATGTGTGTTTTTTTTTTTTTTTCAAGGCTAATGATATAAGCATCTTAAAAATAAGATCTATGAAGCACTTTTGAAGCGGTAAATAGCTTCAAAAGTCGCTTCAAAAAGATAAAATAGACAAAACAATGTTTTTTTCTCTTTTATTCGCTACGCTAGTTCGTACATCGATTGTACGTAAGCACTGTGCTATGCACATTTTTATTTACGTTTTACTTTTATACAAAGTTTTTTTTTGTTAATTTTAAAATCATAAAGTTTTTCTTAAGTTAAGTTCTATGTGCATTAATTCATTTAACTTATAAATCAAAAAAAAAAATATATGAACATTTTCACAGTGTACCACATTTAGCGGATATTGCTTTTTGTGTTTTTGTTTTCACAAATCTGCTTTTGATAGAATTTTTGCCGGGACTTTTTTTACCACAAAGAAAACTCATTGTTGTTGCCAACTAGATAGCTTTACTAGATACATACATGTAGTGTGGTGCCATGCGACTGGCTGTTGTCATGCGTTTGTCCGTTGTCATGCGTTTGTTGCCATGTGATGATACAGGATAGCAACGAAGAATTGTCGTTGTGAAAGTGTGTGTATGCGCATCGTAATTCGTTATTGAAAACAGAAATATGCCTACACGAAATATTCCTTATTTTTATTATGAATGTATATGTTCATTTTATTATGGCCTTGAGATTTTAAATTGTCTTTGAATTGTTTAAAATTATAAACATCTTAGTAACTACTTAAGAAAATACGAAAAATTAAGTGCAAATATTCAAAATATTCAAAAGTTTTAAATTTATTAAGTGACAATAGACACAGGTGTAGTTGCTAAGCGTCAACTTCGTACATTTTAAGTATACATTTTGCAGATATTGCAGTTCACGGAAATTTCCTTTCTTTGGATGGGTATTGTACAAAATTCTTTTTATTCTTATAAAGTTCAAGAATATTTACCGATGCATTCTTGTTGATCTAGTTTAAGGTTCGCTTCTCGGCTCTCTTCTGCAATTCAGATCATATCTGAGGTGAAGTCAAAATGTTGCTTTTTATTGGTTTCCCACTTTATCCCAGAAAATGATTCTTACTTTACCCCAATATCACAATTTGAACATAACTTAGCACCATATAAACAATGTTAGATTATAGACACAGGTGTAGTTGCTAAGCGTCAACTTCGTACATTTTAAGTATACATTTTGCAGATATTGCAGTTCACGGAAATTTCCTTTCTTTGGATGGGTATTGTACAAAATTCTTTTTATTCTTATAAAGTTCAAGAATATTTACCGATGCATTCTTGTTGATCTAGTTTAAGGTTCGCTTCTCGGCTCTCTTCTGCAATTCAGATCATATCTGAGGTGAAGTCAAAATGTTGCTTTTTATTGGTTTCCCACTTTATTCCAGAAAATGATTCTTACTTTACCCCAATATCACAATTTGAACATAACTTAGCACCATATAAACAATGTTAGATTATTTCCAAACCAGTTTTTATTTCAAAAGATATACAATATTCGATCATTTTAAACACAACCAGCACTCTTAAACATTTTTTTTTCACTTGGTTCGATATGCAGAATATATATATTAATTTTATTATAACTATGGATGAAAAAGTTGATGCCATATTGAGAAGCACTTGACAATTGTTTTTATTTTTTAAATGCAAAAACATGGTCAAAAATTGCAATTGCCGACATTAATTACCCCATGTTCCACTTTATCCCAGGTTTTTTGTTGAAGGCATTGAAAATTATGAAATATTTTATACAAAAACCGAAATCAAAACCGAAATCAAAACCGAAACCGTAACATGGAACCGGTATACCGAAACCGTTTCGTTGTAAAAACTTTAAACCGAAACCGTAACCGAAACCGAAACGCGAAAAAAACCGAAACCGAAATCCAAACCGTTATTCGTTTAGGTTTCAATCCTTGGTTAAAACCTTTTTGATTGCGCGAGTTCGACACAACAAAAATTTCACTGCCTGGAAACTGTTCCAATATATTTGAGATCGAATCAGATAGGGCATCTAACTTGTTACAGGTAGAAACCCAATCTAGATTCTATAAATAAAACAGAAGCGCATGAAGTGTGACAAGATTTTGAATTTTATCTACATAGAAATAAATTCATTATCCGATGGTTCTGGTACGCAACGTCACTTCGAATAATAAGGGCGAGACCCCAATGGGCAGAGAACAATGACAGTAGATGGTACCCAGGTATTTTAAAATCCAGTGGATCTGCACCCTAACTATCCTTGATCTCACCTAATGCCATTATATGTGGCTTATAGACATGCGCATAAACAGAGAAAAATTTGCAAAAATCTATACGGAAGTTTTGCGACATTTTCGCTACTGGGTAAATTTAAAGCAAACAAACATACTATTAGCGGGCGACAGTTGAGACAAAAAAGTGAGAGCGTAAGCTAAACACGGAGAGTGTTAGGCCTTTCCATATGGGATTGGGGTTATGGCCGCGCACCTTATGTCACGACACCCATATTATTCATAGCCCCTATTTGAGGGACCACTTTTTATAAAACCAACGTAATAAGCAGTCGTAATGTTGATAGGTGATGGCCGTTATTAAAGTAGATAATTTGCTTTAGCAACTAAAGACTTTTCCAAGGGAGAACAGAAGAAAATAATAAAATTAAAATAATAAATAAATTAATAAATTAATAATAAATAAAACATAATAAAACAAAAATATTAAATAAAAAATAAATTTAATGTTGTTTGTTTTTAGTCGATGTCAAAATAGAGTAATGCAAAAACTAGTTTATCGGGCTCTAGGTCTACCAAATGTAATATGTATTTTGCACTGGTTCAAAAAAACAACAACAGTAATTGACAAAAAACAAAAACTTGTTGGCCTTGTTTCGGAAGTAGCCAAGCTTCCTCATCAGCGGTCTTGTATGCAGTTTGTGCTTAGCTAAACCTAAAACATCACTCTGTATAATGAACAAAATGCGATTTTTTTTCTGCACAAAGCAACGAGAAGGCAAACAACAAAAACTGCACCAAGTTTAATTTTTGTCAATTGCTGTAGTTGTGTTGCAGCAAGTTCGTATAGTCTGAAGAGTCTCTACAGTATTCAAATACGAGAACTGCACTTTGGATAAAAATTAAATCAATGGATTTGTGAATTTGTATGCGCCGTGCCCTTGCGTCACAATTTAATGTTGTTTTTAGTCGACATTATAAAAGAGTAATGCAAAAACTAATTTGTCGAGCTCTAGATCTACCAAATGCAATATTTATTTTGGACTGGTTCAAAAAACAACAACAGTAATTGACACTTCTATTTTAAGGTCGAATAAAAACCAACAACTTAAAATATAAAATAATAAAAATAAAAAGTGACTTCGAGTTTTATTATTATAACATTTCTCAATTGTACACTACATGCAATCCTATAGATACGAGAACCAATATCTTAGTCGATAGTAATTAATTTTGAATTTTTCTCGAGTATGGATATGTAAACGGTTTTCCAATATCAATTCAAGGGTTTTATAAATATTTATATTTATTACTTTATTCGAATCCTACTAAGAGATATTTTAAAAATCAATTAAAATTGATTACATGCAAATAAAAGCTGTAAACGTATTGATATCAGACATCCACCATTTTAAATGTAAATATAACCCTTTAACGAATTGATCAAGAAAAACTGGGAAACAGCCTAAAATTTAATTTTGTCGTACGATTTTATAAATAATAACATTAGTTGTTCCTCAAAAGGAAATTTGTATCGGGTAATGATCGGGATTTAATGACGAACAACACTAAATATATGTTTATAAACGGGAAGCTATCAAAAATATTTTACCATTATTATGAACATATTTTTATTAAATATTTACATTTAACGGTCACTTTACATCATACTCCATACCTTTCTTATTCTTATCTTAAATTTAATATATAATTTTTAATTTTCCATGTATTTAACTAATGTTATAAAATGTAGCCGCGGTAGCTCAGTGGTTAGTGCGTTGGACTGCGAGCCGAAAGGTCCCCGGTCCCCGCTAACAACATATTTTCATAGAAACATTTTTCTATACCGCGCTACCTCTCGGCAGTAAATGGCAAACCTACGAGAGTAAAACATTGCCTATGAAAAGTTCTCACCCGCCGTTCGTATTCGGCAATAAACTGGAGGTCCCACCAATTTGAGTACAAATATAACACGCACAACTCAAATGGTGAGAGAGCTCGGCCGAAGTTCTATACAGGACTGTAGCGCCAAACTATATTATATATATATATATATATATATATATATATATATATATATATATATATATATATATATATATATAATATAGTTTGGCGCTACAGTCCTGTATAGAACTTCGGCCGAAATTATGTCAAAAATATTTGTAATTTTAGAATTATTTATTACTAAGTTCAAACATAACCAATATTTTACTACGCGAAAAATCAGTCTAAATTTGACCAGTCTAAATTCGGAAACACCCGGACGTTTCCCGGCAACCCCATCCGACTAAAGATAACGTTGATTCGGTTATTGTCGATGCAGCAGCTGCAGTAGCAAAAGTTGTTTGACTTTGCTGTGCATCCGCAGCATTCAGTAGATAATTGTCTAGCCATTGTTGTCGTTGCTCATCAGGTTCATCTGTGCCGGCGGCAGCTGCTACTGGTACCGCATTGTATACACTCAGGGAAGGACTGCCTTTGATTAGGTGCTGCATTATCGTCCAGTTCAATTTACACTGCTCTAAAGGGCGGTGAGGCTGCAATCGTGGCAGCAGAACGCAATACTTGATAACGTAAATCTACAAAAAAAAAAATTATTTTTACAATCCGATGTTTGAAACTGTTCTTGGCCCGTGTAGTTGGGACAAGACACTTGATTTTTTTTTTTTTGGGTTTAATGGAGTTCTGTTGCTGCGGTTGCCCTGCTGCACCAGCTACTGTTTCGGTTGCTTATTGGTTGAATAATAAGCTAAAATAATATATAGGGTGTGTGCGAGTTCGACTAAATTGCGGACTAAACTAAATTTTGTCGGTAATGCAGCGTTTACTTTTTAATTTAGCAAATTTTCGAGCAAATTAAATTTAACTTAATTGGAAACAGACATATGATAATCGATTTATTAGGGACTTTAACAATTAACGGTTACTGAATGTCAATCAATTGAAACCCTGTACAAGTTAGTTTAGTCAGCAATTTAGTCGAACTCGCACACACCCATAATATATATTTGAAGTTATTTAAAATAAATTACGATATTAAATATAGATTTTTATTTTTTGACATCATAAATCATATGTTACTTCTGTCACTTCCACTTCAACTAGTTCGTGCAGTGTTGCATTGCTATGTATTCAATACAATTTATAGTACGTTTTTATTTTGTGTTAAGGTATCTGTTTACGCAAAAAGGCATATTTTTTTGCGGATTTTCCTAACAATTCAAAATTAATTAAAACGCAGAAATGTATGTTTTTTCACTATTTTATTTGAGCAAATACATTTTACTTAAAGGACAAACAAAAGCGTTTGCAATATAGTGTTCTGAAATGTATAAGAATACAAATAAGATTGGAAATCAGAAATGGAAATCCACAATATATATATATATATATATATATATACATATATATATATATATATATATATATATATATATATATACATATATACATATATACATATATACATACATACATATATATATATATATATATATATATATATATATATATATATATATATATATATATATATAAATTATAAAATGTAATTTTATGATGGATTGATGAGATATGTTGATTCTTACGATGTTGTGGTGGGACATCGAGCTCTGCGCAATTGCAGCCCCGAGAACCTCTAAGAAGGAGGGTTGTAAAAGAAGTGACGAAATTCCCCTCTTGACGTTTGACCTGTCACAGAATGTACTAAATAAATAATACAAGGTTTACACTGCAAGAGTTTTGCCGTAAACATTGCCTTCCACTTTGCAGTAGTACTCACTGCAAAATTAATTAGATAAAGAGAAAGATTTCCAGGCTGTAAAAGAAAACAAAATTAATATACAAATACAAAATACAAATAAGATAAAAGAATAACAAAGTAATTAACAAAAGGTACAGATCAGAAAGGATCCATCCAAAAATATGGTTTTGGGAAAGAAGCAGTATTTTGGAAATGACCAAGCTCAACCATAGAAGGGTAGTTGGTTTTAAAAGGCGAATGTACCGCATATATACCATCACTTGCGTTTGGTAACATCAGTGTCATCACCGACAGTAGTGGCAAAGCAAGAAACTTTGTGAACTGGTAGTGGTCCCGTAAGAATCTAACCAAATACAGCTATATACCATCCATCATAATCAATGGATAGAGGTCGCCATATTTGGTAATTGATGCTGGATAGATGGTTCTATTTGACATGATGGCAATTCTCCTGCAATTTTGGGTAAAACCAGTGCCGTTGCCTCTAAGTGTAACGACGGATCCAATTACAAAAGAGCATCGCTTTGTTGGACTGGCAGCGACTGGTCACAGCTCATGAAAGGAGATGAAGTGGACTGTATGTTGTTAAAAATGGTTGCGTGTTGAATGGCCGAGGGCGAGACCCTAAGGCCACCGACGTAGTCGTATCACTGCTCATAAAAGGAGCCGAATGCTCATCCCTATGTAAAAGCGTTACGCTCATGGGACCTATTAAGGCAGTTAACGAAACATTGAAACTTTTTTACAGTGGAATAGCGATCGGAAACGCTCATTTGTAAAAATAGTTTACAGACCCGCAAAACATATTTCTGTTTGGAGCAAAGAACGCAAAGTGATCCTGTAAGGCTTGCGTGAAACCTCATATATTTTTTAGGCAGAGCAGGGTGTTGTGGATAAAGCGGTTTCGCACGTGGAGGTTTAACGGTAGTGTGACCGTGGATGTATCCGATGGATTCAGGTGTCTTGAAGCGTTCAGTAAGGAACGCATCAAGATAACTGCACTTAGGGATAGCCGTCTTATCCAACAAGCTTTGTTCTCAGAGAGCCAATGTTGCTTCAGGCAAGCGCTGAGAGCATAGAAATATTAGGATGGGATCCCAATTTGTTGCATCGATATCATAAATTGAAAAAGATGCAAGACTATTCTTAATAGTTCGTTGCAAATTCTTAAGTGCTGCCGCGCTTTCATTTGTTATGACAGGAAGGTCGAATAAATGTTTAAGTTGGCCGTTGACCAATGCACGTTTATTCTCATAAACGTCTTTGAGATTTCGCCAGGCTAACTCGAAACCGCTATTCGTAAGAGGGACCTTTTGCACTATATCACGTGCGTCCCCGCTTACCTTTTGCATAAGATGGTAAAGACGCTCAACATCTGTAAGACGTGAAATGCGAATGTATATTGCAGAAATCTCTGAACGTAGGCCAAGCTGCATAATCGCCGGCGAAAACATCAGTGTCGCAAGGCGGAAGGCGTAAATTATTCGATGAAAAATCATCGGAGGCACGTGTAAAACCATAGGGCAACGCCGATCAGAACGGAATATCCGGCAACTTTGAACGATGAATCGGGAGTTCGCTACGAAGAAACGAACCGAGCAGACGCGTTATACTGATTTACCAATACAACTTTTTGTTCTCATTAAATAATAAATTATACATAATCTCTTCTTTTTAACGGTTGTGCTTCTTATTAAACGGGAAAAGCGGAGTCTTTTTAGTTCAGAAGTGGGATTATATCTTAAAGTTCACAAATTGTTTTACCAATTTTTTGAAAAAGAAATGGAAATTTCTATGAATTAGAGTGAGACTACAGGCGCGCGTGAAACGAAAAATGCAGAAAAACGAGTAACGCAATACGCAACAAACGAGTAAACGTATAAATCGAGTATCGAATAAACAACGAATAAAACGAGTAATATAAAAAAAACGAAACGAACGAACGAAAATATAAAAAAAAAACAAAGTAACTTAATTTTGAATAAACTGCAGACGTGTCGCATAACGAAAATTTAATATAAAAAAATTTAACTTTTATAAAAATGACTGTATATATCATCGCTTAAGATTACGCAGCTCATGCAATTGCAGCGGAGCGCGATTTGGCAACGGAAGGAGCAAAGCCTGTATTGGTACAACGTTTGTCCGAAGCTGTTGGGAGTGACAAAATCGAAGCAGAAGTTGATTTACAGGATCAAGATGCAGATCGTGATATGTTAACAAACATTACCACATTGATGCAAAGTAATTTACAACCACCCAGTGTCAGTAAAGAAAACAATACTTGCGCAAATCGTGAAATGACGAGCACAAACCCTTCGTTTGTAAATGTGGACACTCAAAGCAGAATTGCAGAAACACCGTCAACATCATCGGTTTGTGGACAATATTCTGTCAAAGAAATCGTGGAAACTATTCCAGAGTTTGATCCGTCAGACGAAATGGGAATGTCGGTTGAGCAGTTTATTGAACGCGTCAATAGTTCGATTGGTGCATATGGCTGGGATGATAAATGTTTATTACTAGCAGTCTATAGTCGGTTAAAGGGGATCGCTAAGATGTGGCTCGACGCGTCGAAGAAAATGTAGTGGAATACTGTTTTCGTATGAGTGCTCTTGGACAAAGATATAAATTGAGTTAAAGTGCAGTTGTAAAATATGTGCGTGAACAGTATAGGGAGCTTCAAGTTGCCATCGCAGCGTTAAGGTTCGACAACATGAAGCAAATGCGTGAGAATCTCAACGATTATCTTCGCAATTTGCCGAAAGATACGCGATTTGTGAAAAACGACGGTTATAAAAGTGATAATATTAAAGTAAATCAAAATAAAATATGTTTTAACTGCTCTGAGGAGGGACATATTTCGAGTTTTTGTACCAAACCACAACGGCGTGTACGGTGCGCTGATTGTAATCGAGTGCACCCGAGAAACGAGGCAGAAAACTGTGGAAAATCTAATTTTGCAGTGCGTAAAATAATTAAAGACAAGACCTTTGAAAAACCAGTTCGCTTGTGTGAAGAAAACTTCATTGCGTTCATTGATACGGGCAGTCAATGCAGTCTAATTAAACGTTCGATCGCGGGTAAATTACCCATCGCGCCTCAAAAATGTTTACTGTCGATACGAGGTATATATGACGGCACATGTTATTTAAAAAGCAAAATCATAGTAAACGTAGAAGTTGATTTGCAAGTGCTATCGGCGGTCGAATTGCATATTGTTGACGACGATTTTTTAACCTCTGATATATTATTAGAATGAGCCTGCAAGTGCGGGTTGTTTCCAAAGGCACCCACGATACAAGAGTCCATTTCAAATCGCGAGGATGCTGGGTCGAGATACGTATATTATCCAAGATTTACCTGGGTCTTGTCGCAAACAACGAAACTACTTATCAGTGTGTTCTGATAAACTGACGACATGCTGCAATTTGCCGATTTTAGATGACATTGCGTTCGATGATGATGATCATGTACGCGAGGTCGCTTTAATTCATCAGGAACGGCCGACTGTAAAACCATGTGACAACGCCGATCAGAACGGAATACCCGGCAACTTTGAACGATGAATCGGGAGTTCGCTACGAAGAAACGAACCGAGCAGACGCGTTATACTGATTTACCAATACTACTTTTTGTTCTCATTAAATAATAAATTATACATAGTCTCTTCATTTTAACGGTTGTGCTTCTTATTAAACGGGAAAAGCGGAGTCTTTTTACACGGCAAACGGCAGCTGTGGTGGTAGAAGTTACGCTGAGCTGGTGAGGAAGCTCGTTAAAAGCGGTTAAATTGGCTACGTAAGTCTTAAATATGGTCCTATATTTTTCTTTGACAACAGGAATATCTTCATCATCGGAACAGTCTTCCTTGGAATCCAGGAATTGCAGACACCAATTATATTTGGTTTTAAATGTGGACCAAAGAGATTTCATCACTGAATATTTCCAGTGAGAATTTGGTATGGTTGTCAACCGAAATGTCATTAAATGATGACTGAAATTCGACCAGTGCACCTGCTGCACGGATAAAAAAATCCAAAGCAGTCATGTTGGATTGAATTAAAAAGAAGCCCGAAAAAAAAATTAAAATTCAGCAGAAATAATCAACAGTATAGATTCAATTTATTTATGTTGCTTCAAGGATGGAAGCAAACACAAAAAAAATCAAATAAGTGTCTTCAAATATAAATGTGAATTCTTAAAACAATTTAAAATCAAAAATTTTAACTAACAAAATTTTAAAACTTCAAAAAATTTAAGAATTAAATTTGTCGTAAAATATTTTAAATTTGAAAAATCAAAAATGTGTTGTATTTTAAATTGTTTTACGTTGTAAAACAATTTAAAATAAATAAAAAAAATGTGCTGAAAAAGAAACTAAATATTTCAAAATAATTTAAAGATTTAATATAATTATGATAATAAACAATATAATTATAAGAAATATGAATATTATATAGGGCTTAACTTGGACGGAACTCGTTGCTAAAAATTTGTAAAAAATAAAAACAACAAATGCACTTATAAATTTACTTTAAATTTATTTTTATAGAAATGATAATCACATATGTTTACCACGATAATTTGCACTTGTGAAATTATTTAAATTATTGAAAATATTTTATTTTCGCCACTACTGGCTTGAGCAATCAAATATTTAAAATTTGAGTCAAAGCAGCAGAGTCCAATGTTGCTGCAGCAGGTTGATACGATGAGTCAATTCACTTCGTCGTCACGAAAAGATCGGAGAGAATCGCACAAGTATTGCGAGAGAGAGGTCCAGTGTCAAAAATACGATCGCATACACTCACGTAAATGATATGTCCAACGATGCGATAATTTCCACTCAATACCGGCTCTCCATCGATATGCAATGGTTAGTTCAGACGACAATATTTTCCAGCGAGAGAAAGCACTCTACCGATCACTCACGAATTGTGTGCAGTATGGAAATCACAATTAAAAAGCAATCATTCGTTTAAAATAAACTATGCTGCACTCTGTCAGAGTAGCAGCAGTTTATATTAAAGTCACTCAAAAAGACTTAAGGCACGAACGCGACGCGAAATAAATGCAACGCTGGACGTGCTCTCTGGAAGAGAGGCAGTCGTCTCTCAACTTAAAGGTGGTTCTCACTAATCATGAGGAGTGTATGTATGTGACGAAACAATAGCGAAAGAACTAGAGTTGCCACGTTACAAATTAAATTTTTAAAATAATTTTTCTTTTAAATTGTATGTTTAATGAGTCAAAATGGACTCAAAAAAGCGTTTTAAAATTATTTTATCAAAAATCACTAAGGGAAGTTTGAGTTTTGGCAACTTTTACACGATTTAATTAACTAATTTTTAAGCACACACTTTTCGCAAATAGGAGGATGGTAACCACGAAACAATACGAAATGCACTCAATTCAACGACGTTTGAATTGTTTAACATGGAGCACGAAGTCAGAAATGGACTTAATTATAATAATTTTGTAAAAATTAAATATAAATTAAATAATTATTATAATTACGTAAAAAAAAAAATACCTTCTTCCTAGAGGATTTCGTGTTTCTTTGATATATATGTATGTGGAATATGCGTTGTAAACGTCTCTATCCTTTGTTTTATTTGTTTGTCCGTCCGAAACTTCGCTTTGGTAATGCAGTCAGCTGGAGCGGCGCAATACAATTTTTATGTTTGGAGTTTATTTTGTTTATTCTGAATGGAATAAAAACTTTTTAATTAATTTTGAATTATTGATCCGGTTCGATTGGACCAAAATGTCAAAATTAATTAAAACGCAGAAATTTATGTTTTATCACTATTTTATTTGAGCAAATATATTTTACTTAAAGGACAAACAAAAGCGTGTGCCATATAGTGTTAAGAAATGTTGGATTGGATTCAGATATGGAAATCCAATCCAATAAAGGGTTTTTCAATAAGAGCGCTACAAAAGTTTTTTAAGGGGTTTTCAGAAACAGAAACGCTACAAAAGTAGAGCGACAGGGACAGCAAACGACGCCAAATTTCTTGCCGCTCTTTTGACATTTCTCTTCAGTAAGGTTTGCCATTTCATGATGGAAAGATATACGAGTCGAAATTATTAAAATTTTCTCCCGAAATTCGAATTCGTATATATTTCCATCATGAAATAGCAAACCTTACTGAAGAGAAATGTCAAAAGCGCAAGAAATATGGCGTCGTTTGCTGTCCCTGTCGCTCTACTTTTGTAGCGTCCCTGTTTAAAAACCCTTTATATATATATATATATATATATATATATATATATATATATATATATATATATATATATATATATATATATATATTTATATATATATAAATTATAAAATGTAATTTTATGATGGATTGATGAGATATGTTGATTCTTACGATGTTGTTTCTTCGGTGGGTGGCAGCAAAGAGATCGAGCTCTGCGCAATTGCAGCCCCGAGAACCTCAAAGAAGGAGAGTTGTAAAAGAAGTGACGAAATATACCTCTTGACGTTTGACCTGTCACAGAATGTACAAGGTTTACACAAGGTTTACAAGAGTTTGTGCGTAAACAGTATCAAAGCTGCATTCAGAGCCTTCAACAGTTGCGAAACTGACATTTTTGGCAGTTATTCAAATAACAATTCAAATATGAATTTATTCAATAATTTTTCAATCTTTATTAAAAAAAGAACAAACATTTTAAACATTTGTTAATATAAATTTATTCAAAATAAAAATTGCTAATAAATTTGAAATGCTTATCATACAAACCAAATTTATTCGTTATTCAAAATGTATGAATAAAAAATAAAAAATTAATGAATAAACAAATCGAGCTTCTTATTCTGAATAAACATATAAAACAATTTATTAATTTTTTCGTAAGAAAAATTAAAATAATTTATTCGTTAGTTATTGATTCTTTGTGTTCATAGTTGTATATATATTTTATGTTTGTAAAGGTTTGCAAAGGTATACTTTATTGTTTTTGTTTCAAATGTTTCAGTGAAGAAATATTTTCAATGAATTCTCTAAAAAATGAATACAAAAGTCTAACAAAAATGAATGACGTGAATGACATCGTCCATGTTACATCATGCATGAAGTGGAGGACATTTCTATAAAAATGTCATCTATTCTTTGCAGAGCGAAAATGCTATCGGTCATCGATGTTTCTGACCTGCCATATGTGAATTACTGAGGATTTATTGATGACATTTCCTGCTGGGTGTCTATGTCAATGTCGGGTAGAGCTCATACAGCTCATCTTTGTGTATCGAACAAGGTTCCTTTGAAATAAAAATAGTGTTTGTACCGTCTTTTGACACCAGATTTTTTATATTTGACTGCAAACTGCGTATCCCAAAGGTGATGGTACAAAGCGGAATCTAGGTCAGCGAACCCGTATTTTACTAAAATCGTTTAAAATCAGAAGATGGGGAAAAATTGTTTATTTTTTGTACTACTGTATTTGGTAAAAGTTTTTCATGTTTTAATGGTATTTGAATAAAATTGATTAACTTTTTATTACATTATTTATTTAATGGCACAAACTTTAACTGAAACTACACAAGCTATGAGATTAATAATTTTCAATAATATTCTGATTGTGTTTGGGAAGACATCACATAAAGTATGAAATGTATTCATGCGGCATTACTCCTCTACGTGGATAGAATGTATGTGATATTGAATAGTTAAATAAATTTGTAATATCGCTAGTATAAATATCAGCAAAGCGAAATAATCGCCTTGAAAAATATGTGGGATTATGATATGTGCGAAAAACACTGCCAAATTGTTCATTGAAGACCATTTTAGTTTTGTTTCTGTAAATAAAAAAAATAAAATATATATACAATATATATATATATATATATATATATATATATATATATATATATATATATAAATATATATATATATATATATATATATATATATATATATATATATATATATATATATATATATATATATATATATATAAATATAAATATATATATATATATATATATATATATATATATATATATATATTTATATATATATATATATATATATATATATATATATATATATATATATGAGTCATTCCATCTCAAATCAACCGAAAAAATTCAAATTTTAGCAACACCATCCCCGAATTTAATGTAATTTGGAAGTATGCTGAATCAACATAAAATTAAGTTATTGGCCAAATTTCAGCTTCCCAGATGGTGTGGTTTGAGAAATTTGGTGGTTTAAAATTTGAAAAAACTGTGTAAAAATTACAAAAGTGGTGCTAAACAATTAAACGTAACTTAAGCTGTAGTGAACCAAAAAACAAAACACAAAGGTCTCATTTTAAAGATAATAAAATTTCCAAAAAGATATCTAACAATATCCATACTATGTTACTTTAATAGTGGTCAGTTTTTAATAAAGTATATTTCAATAGGACATATCGCAAAAAACAACCTTTTTAAATTAATATATGTTTAAGGTTGACTTTTTATCTATTATTTAAGATTTGAACTAGAGTGGTAAAATTACGGGTGTAGAAGTTATGTATAAAAATGTTTTAGAATGTTGAAAATTTAAAGTTGTTTGTTTTTATTCGACCTTAAAATAGAGTAATGCAAAAACTAATTTGTCGAGCTCTAGGTCTACAAAATACAATATGTATTTTGCACTGGTTCAAAAAACAACAACAGTAATTGACAAAAAACCAAACACTTGTTGGCCGACCATACAGCAGTTTCGGAAGCAGCCTAGCTTCTCTTTGCTTCACTTTGTATAATGAACTTTGTATAATGAACAAAAAAAAAAATAGTTTTTTTAATATTTCAATATTTTTTTGTTACTTTATCAGAGAGTATACATTTGATATAGAGTTTCCTTCCGAGTTTGCTGGCGTCGCTGCCGAAAACATTGGTTATGTGGAATTGGAATTTTACAGAGGAAAACAGAGGAACACAGTGCACAAAACTGGATCTGTCCGCGGATAATTTGCAACCAAACTTACCAAGATATATTGCAATCCAACGCCTTATAAATTATAAATTTTAATTATTTTTCTGTCCAAAAATGTGGCAGAAAACATCAGAATATTGATTTGAAAATGTATCTGTTGACAACATTTGCATTTCAATTTCCACGTAACCAATGTTTAAATTTATTTGACCAAAGTGGCGAAACCACCTGTATAGAAACTCTATATCAAATATATACTCTCTGACTTTATAACAAACATGCTCAGTAACAAGTTATTCTGCCCTACACTCATTTTGGTCTTGTTAAACTTGCAACATTTAATAGATGTATTTGTTAGATATCTCTTTGGAAATTTTATTATCTTTAAAATGAGACCATTGTGTTTTATTTTGGTTCACTACAGCATAAGTTACGTTCAATTGATTAGCACCACTATTGTTATTTTTATATAATTATGCTAAGTATACTATATTATTTCCAAGATTACAATAACCTTAAGTCATCACGTTCTTCCATCCACATATGTATACTCTGTTGAGCTGCTTGACATTCATCATCTTGATTGTCCTCAATTAATTGTGTCAACATTTGCAACCAATTTGCATTCTCCTTGAATGTTTTGTTGTTTAAAGTGTTTATTTCATGCTAACAATGAAATCAAAAATTTTGAATTTGTCATAAACTGGGAAAATAACGTACAGTTAGTTCGTTGATAATTGCTCCGGTACGCCAGCCATGTTCCAAAGTTACATCTGCCAAATCACTATATGGATGGTCTCCAAAATACAATACCGAATGTCCATGCCAACCAGTCAACTCCTGCAGTTGCTTAACAGTTCCCTTAGTTAACGTATTATAGTAAATATAAAAAAAGTTAAAATTGTAAATTTTATCTGAAAAATATAGCTTATTTTAATTTTTAAATCTGAGCCTTTTTCCATCCTTCCTTGGTTCATTTAAAAAAATATTATTAAAGAGTTGGGGGTCTATCTGAAACACTCAATGTCTTAGAAATTTACTTTAGAAAAGTTGATTTTAATCTACATTTAATTATAACATGTATCATTTAAAGCCCAGATAATTACAATATTCGCATTTTTAT
This sequence comes from Dryomyza anilis, assembly GCA_951804985.1. Lineage (NCBI taxonomy): Eukaryota > Metazoa > Arthropoda > Insecta > Diptera > Dryomyzidae > Dryomyza > Dryomyza anilis. The sequence goes on from OX638135.1 coordinate 70,733,946, forward strand.
TGGGACGTTAAAAGATTTTTCTTATAAAAGTAAGGAATAAAATTGTTTTTAAACATTTTTATTAACCACAGTTTTTTTCGATTTTTGTTACTCATATTTTTTTTTAATGCATCATAATGTAAAAAAAAATTATTTAATTGGGGGCTATTTTTTTATTTTTACTTTGGTACACGTTGAAAAAAAAAGGCTCTCCCAAACATAATTTTGCAGGCATTAACATGTATGTTCGGAATTTATGTAAATATAATATAAAATTGACTGATAAATCATTTGTAAACAGGGTTGTATTGAGACTTGAATTTTAATCTTGCCACTTAAAATGGTGTATGTTCTAATAGAAATAAATTAATAACTACTACCAAACAAAATAAATATTTGAACCCAAATATAAATAAGTTCAAAATAAAACATGACTTGGAACGACCTGAATATACATATGTTTCCAGAGAAACATATCAGTTGTTTAAGTTCAAAAAGTAGTATGTTTGCATACAAACATATCTAAATATTTTTGGAATGAAATCCTAAAAAATATATATATTGTTTTTTTTTATTAATTTTTATTCAAGACCTTTAAAAATAAGCAAATCCAGAAAACCTTTAACCTTTCGGGTTGATTAAATTTGACACAAAAATTTGCGGGCACATCTTAGCGCTTTTGAATATAAACTTATAGGCCCTTATGTTATATAAATCCGTTCGCGTGCTTCACTTTTTATGAAAGCCGTCAAAGATAGAGTTCGGTAACGCTATATTGGTTTAAAATTCTAAGGAATTGTTTATTTATAAAATATAGTAAAGTGAACTTATTCTTGACTTATGACATAATATTTCAATATATTTCATATAATTAAGTATTTATAGCGAAAAACATATTTTGAAGAAATTGTGATATTTTGAACATTTAAGGCGAATTTTAAATTTAAAAGTGCTCCCGTATTTTTGATACTATAATAAAAATTAAACCAACCAAATGAAGTAAAACTGCGTTTACAGTTATTTATTTCGTGATCCCGTTTTCTTTTGAATGAAAGAGGAGAATCATTTATTCTTCAATATCCTTTGAAATTGCCAATTAATAATTCCGAAAAAAATATATGTTATGGAGTGATATATTTAGTATCTCATATCGAAATTTTATCCCTTTTGCTGTATTAGTTAACGAATAAAAAATATAAGAATTCTTTCTCCAACATAAATTTAATACATCGTCCATCAGAAAAAAAGTGTTCGATATACATACAAAAATCAAAAAGATTTGAATAAAAGAACTAAAATAAAGATACACGTGTCTCTCACTTTTTTAGTTTATGATCTTTTCGCGATTTGCAGAGGCAAAACAATATATCATTTACATCCTTCTCGGCACTTCATGGTCACTTTTTAGTCCTTTCAAACAGCTCACTTTTTTAAACAACTCTATTTGAGTTTAAAATTAAAAAGTGACAATTACTTTGTGGCGAAATTCGTCAATTTGTACAGTGCTAGGTCTAAGTTTTATATGAAAAACTATATACATAAAATAATTACAAAAAGTAAAAAAATAGTGATAAAATCGAATATCCTCTGAGATAATTATTAGCTATTTTTATCAGCTATTCACCAAGAAAAATAATCCCAATAGTGAAACTCCTGTGGTGATTATAAATTCAGACCAACGAAAACGCATTAGTCTCTGTTGATCTGGCAACAATGAGTATTTTAAGTAACACTATAAAAATAGTATAAAAATAAGCGAAATATCAATCTTGGCACGATGTCCTCCATTGTTGATGAATATATTGTAGATATTGACCGGGGCGTATACATAACAGTGATTTGAAACATATTTTTAATTTTATTTAAGTTAAATGTATTTCATTTTTTTAAATTTAATTAAATGCGTGATCATAAAACTTATATAAACCATTATAATAATAATATAATAGTTTGGCGCTACAGTCCTGTATAGAACTTCGGCCGAGCTCTCTCACCATTTTGAGCTGTGCGTGTTATATTTGTACTCAAAGTGGTGGGACCTACAGTTTATTGCCGAATCCGAACGGCGGGTGAGGGCTTTTTCATACGCAATGGTTTTACTCTCGTAGGTTTGCCATTTACTGACGAGAGGTAGCGCGGTATAGAAAAATGTTTCTATGAAAAGATGTTGTTAGCCCCAGTCCAGGCTTGAACCGGGGACCTTTCGGCTCGCAGTCCAACGCACTAACCACTGAGCTACCGCGGCACCATTGGTTTTATTAAAATGTGTTAATTAGTTACAAAGATATAAATAATTATCTAATATAGTACTTTGGTGTTTCAATTCTCATAACATTGTTTGAGTTGAGAAATCAAAAAAACTAAGTACACATTAATTTTTTTATTTTTCGGTCACCATCTATCTACAAAAATTCATCAAAAACGGAGGGAGACTTCATCGAAATATTTTTTTTAATCGATGAAGGAAACTCCAGGGTCGTATACGTAACATAAATTTGAAAAATATATTTAACTTTATCTATATATTTAACTTTATTTATGGTTAAGCTTATATAAACCATTAGTTTCATTAAAATAAAAAACTAATAAAAAACTTTGATGTTTCAATTATCATAATTCTCTGTTGGAGATAGGAAATCTTAAAAACTAAATACTCAGATATTGCTTATTTTTCGGTCACTACCTATCCACAAAATTTCATCAAAATCGGAAGACATCGTGTCAAGATTGACATTTCTGACGTCGAATGAGTTAGTTCTTATATTTAAGAAACATTATTTTTACAATATTTTGTATATCTCATTTAGATTTATATTATATATGACAACATTTTGAGTTTTATTTATATTTAATGTTTCCAACTGAATGGTGTAGTGCATGCGCAATTCAGTAACCGACTTCTTTTAGTTAACATAGCCTCTCCTACACAATTCCTAGTCTCACCTTCACGTTGTTGAACCCCGTTAACCGAGACAGAGATATTGGTCCTCAAAAATGGGGGTTGTGCGTTGGGCTTGTGACCCGCCAATTCAACGAAAACAGACAACATGCCTCGGATACCGACCCGAAAACATGATGACAACCTATGCAAGCATATAAAGGACCATGATTTACGGATAAGCACCTGGAATATCCGAACCCTTTATAGGGAAGGTGCGACTATCCAGCTGGTTGATATCCTCGAAAGATACAAGGCTGACATCATCGCAATCTAGGAAATGCGATGGACTGGCAGCCCTGTCCTTGCCAACATCGATGAACGAGCTTTAGGAGCGTTTGAGAGAAAGATTCTTCGGAAAATCTATGGCCCGATATGCGTTGAAGATGAGTATAGAATCAGATGGAACGACGAGCTGTATGAGCCCTACGTCGATATTAACATAGTCAGGCGCATAAAGATCCAGCACCAACGCTGGCTCGGACATGTCGAGCATATGGGTGAAAGCGCTCCAACAAAACAGGAATTCAATTCTGTACCAAGTGGTGGTCAACGTAGTAGGGGCCGTTCGAATCTCCGGTGAAGCGACTAAGTGCGAGACAACCTGACAACACTTGAAGTGCAAAACTGGCGCAAGCGCGCCCAATGCAGATAAGACTGGCGACGTATAATTGGTGCGGCCGAAGTAAGTTTCCAACTGCAAGGAAATGCAAATATTTATACCCTACACTAAGAGTGAAAGGGTATATTCAGTTTGGGACGCCGTTTGTAACACCCAGAAGGAAGCATCTCCGGTATGGAAAAGTATATATATTCTTGATCAGCATGATCTCCTGAGTCGATTTAGCGATGTCCGTCTGTCTGTCTGCCTGTCCGTCCATCTGTCTGTCTGTTGAAATCACGATTACAGAAAAAGTAGAAGAGCTAGAGCAATGAAACTTTAGATTTAGATTACTTATATATTTAAGCTGTCTGAACAAGAAAATTGGCATGATCGGTTTATTGTGACCTGAGAACCGACCGCTTATGTTGAAATACCTCATATAAAATTTACATCTACAAATCAATATTACTGTATACATGCTTAGGAAAACTTTTTTTGGTCAAATATATATTGACATCATACTCTAAGACATGAAAATGATGTTTTTCGGCGAAACGACTTGTGGTTTCCAAAAAAAAATATCGAAATTCGGTACACCTACTCATTTGTAAATATGGGTATCAAATGAAAGGATATTCTTCAGCGATGGAAAGTTTGTAGTTATTTTCAGGATTCGTATACACTGATGACCTATATACCACTTTGAATGGTAACCACACATATGTGTAGGGTATTTATAGTCGGCTTAGACCGACTATAATTTTGATAATCCTAACTATCATAAGAACACCTACTTTAAAATTTCCTATGTGATCTAACCTTCCCTACTGGTTTTTAATTCTGAATTTTTAAAAGAAGCTAAATTTTATTTTTGTGGTTATCAGTAGCTATTTACTAGAATTGTTTCATTATAATGAAATCCATTCACTTTATAAGAAAAAGACGAAAGCATAATAATAAACAAAAATTGAAAGCTTTTTGTTTATTATTATACTTTCGCTTTCAACCAAAATTGTTTTAAGTGTAAAGTTCTTCAAAATCACAAATACATATAAAGTTTTTGATAGTGTGCATTTGGCCTTCACTGATATAGACCGATAGATGGATCAACATGATTTAATGTTTTGCCTCTGGAAATCGCGTAAAAGATCATAAACTAAAAAAGTGAGAGACACGTGTATCTTTATTTAAGTCCTTTTATTCAAATGTTTTTGATTTTTGTAGTTGCCGTAGAGACACGGGATATGTTGACTACATTCAGTGCTCTCAAGGTTAAATTAGTGGAAGAGTGTGCACGTAGACGCGAGAAAAATGTAATGGCTGAGTGTGAAAACAGTACACAGGCATTTGCTGCATGAACGCACATAAAGAAAAATTCAAAAGTAAATAATGGAAGCAGCATCTTCGAATATAGGAATAAACTCGCAAACGTCAATTGTTATAATTGCGAGCGATTCGGGCATTTCGCCTCAAAGTGTAAAAATTCGAAAAAATTTCAACAAAAAGAACAAAAAGATAACAGAACTAAACAATCGTTCTCTATGCTATGTTCTGCTTCGTCGCAGTCTCTTGTGCGTGCATCTTGGTGCGTTGACAGTGGCGCAACTGCGCACATGTGTTGTGATCGTTCATTCTTTTCAACATTCAAAGAGCAGAAAGAGAGGATAACGTTGGCAGGCGACAACTACATCGAAGCAGATGAGCGAGGAGATGTTCGTGTTGAATGAGTTTGTTTTATGCAACGTTTTGTGCTAATGTATCATAGGTTCCTGCATTGCAAAACATTTTCCTTTTAGGAGACAGAGCAGTTGACAATGGACATACAGTCATTTTCGATAAACAACATGCAATAATCAATAACAAATTTGGCAACAACAATTTAAGAAACGGGCTTTTTCTGTTCGAAAAAAAGCAAACAAATGTTTTAATGCAAATGTAAAAATGGCATCACTGATACAGCCATTTTAATTTTTCAAGTCTAAAAGAAGCCGCGGTAGCTCAGTGGTTAGTGCGTTGGACTTCCAACAGAAAGGTCCGCGGTTCAAACATGAACTGATACTAACAACATCTTTTCATAGAAACATTTTTCTATACCGCGCTACCTGTCGGCAGTAAATGGCAAACCTACGAGAGTAAAACATTGCCTATGAAAATCTCTCACCCGCCGTTCGGATTCGGCAATAAACTGTAGGTCCCACCACATTGAGAACAAATATAACACGCACAGATCAAAAAGGTGAGAGAGCTCGGTTCTTATAGGACTGTAGTGCCAAACTATTATTATAATTTAAAAGAAATGTCAAATAAAAAAAACTTGTGCATGGACTAAAAATTAAACACAAAATCTCTGACGACGACGTGTGCATAACGTGCGCAAAAAAATAAGATTTGTGGACAGCAGTTTCCAAAAGTGTCTGGGAGCCGTTCGCAGGAATTGTTGGGTGTTATGCACTCCGATGTAGGTGGGCCTATAAATACAAAGTCCATAGGTGACTCCCGATACTTTGCAACGTTCATTGACATGTCCAGGCAAGTCTTTGTTTATTTTTTGAAAACAAAAGATGAAGTTTTTACTGCATTTAAATCATTCAGAACGATGGTTGAGAAGCAGACAAATAAGAAAATAAAAGTCTTGCGTAGCGACAATGGTGGCGAGTACATTGAAAAAGAATGTGCCATCGTAGAAATGGCAAGGAGCATGCTGATACATTCAGGTCTGAATGAACAGATGTGGGCAAAGGCGGTAGCGACCGCGGTGTATATAAGCAAACGATCGCCAACCAGAGCACTAACTGAAAAAACATCATTCGAAGCGTGGTCAGAAAGGAAGCCAAATGTCGCACATTTTCAGATTTTTGGCTCCTTGGCAATTTCACTTGATAAACTACTAACGAAAAAATTTAGACCAAAAGTCAAAGAACTTGTCATAGTTGGTTATTCGGATACATGTTAAGCGTATCGTTTATATAAGAAAGAATCTGGTAAAATGTTAACGTAAAAAGTTTAATGTTAACGCTATGAAAAATGACATAAATGTCCCGCAAAGTGTCAACGAGGCTCTGAGCGATTTACATTGAAATGAGTGGTTATCATCGATGCAGAAGGAGTATGACGCGTTGCTTGCTAATCGTACTTGGTCATTAGTTGATTTACCAGCCAGTACATTTCGAAGACTTAAATTTCCAAATCACGTCCTTAAAGTACACAAATCGAATGATGGCTTAAAGTAGAGCGGCCGCGAATGGAACAGTAGACTTGATGCAGTCTTCAAGAAACTGGGGTTCTTGCAGAAATTCAAAAGGTAACTTTAACATAATTGCAGTTTATGTAGACAATTTGATTTTTGCGTGCTCAAATGAATTTGAAGTTGTACATGGCGGTGAATTTATTTGCCAACAACAATATATTAAGAATCTCCTCAAGCAACCGGCTTTTCAGGTGAATTGTTCGGATGAACATTTGTAAGAAGAAGAAGAATGCGACAGAATATCAGTCATTAATAGGCGCACTCATGTAACTTGCGTTCAGCACATGACCTAATATTTTGCATTCTGTGTGTAAGCTCTCACAGCAATACAGAATCGCATGCAGAGCACCAAAAAGCTGCGAAGCATGTCCTACGTTAGTTAACACGTTCGTCTGATTTAAAATTTCGTTTTTATAAAACTGGAAAACCGATCAAATGCTTCGTCGATGCTGATTGGGGTGGCGACGCCAGCGATAAAAAATCATATACGGCATTTTTGTTTGTTGCAGCTGGAAGAGTTTTTTCATGGGAATCCAGAAATCGACAAATGGTCGCCTTAAGCAGCACGGAAGCGGAATACGTCGCGCTTTCAACTGCCACTAAAGAAGCAGTTTATATTGCTAAAAGAAATGGGATTTCACATCAAAAATCCAATGTTGTTACACATCGACAACCAGAGTGCGCAATGCTTGGTTAAAAATCCCATCTATCATGCCAGAAGTAAACATATCGACATTAAGTACCATCGCGATATCTACAAAAACTATGATGTGAGTCTGGAATATGTTTGTACTGGCGACATGATAACTGATATTTTAACTAAGAACTTGCAAAAAGTAAATCATTTTAAAGTTATCAATAATATGGGTTTATATTAATTTTTGTTTTATATTTTATTATATGGTGTGTTGAGAAGGAGTGTTGGAAATATTAATTGTAATAATATGGCAACACAACATATTGGAATTATTTTTTACTTTACTTTTCATGTATCTTTGTCGCTTCTTAACACGGCATTACTTTTGTATTACTTTTTATAATACATTCACTTCGTTCTGAATAAACGTTTGATTAACAAAGCGGTACTAACACAAGAACCAATTAAAAAAACACATTACACTAATACACTATAAATCTAGTGATGCGGATTCGAACAACAATTAAACGAGATTGACTTTATTTTGTTTTTAAGATATTTTGTGGTCTTATAATTTTCTAATGCAAATAAAAGATTTTATTTTATTTTTTCTCCGGTCCAGTTAACACAACATTGAACAATTAAATACAAAACATAATCAAGAATTTGTCAAAAAAAAAAATTAAAATTGGTTTTTATTTGCAACTCACAAAAATACCCTGTATACATCGCATGAGAACAAACAGACGCATGACACACACTACATGTTTGTATACTAGTACAGCCTCCAGCTGGCAACAAAAACTTCTTGCTGTACAAAAAAATTCCCGCCAAAAAATATATTAGAAGCTTGGATGATGTGTTCACTTTTTTTATTATTGCACTTTCAAAGCAGAAAATACTAAAAGCAATAATGTCAAATTCAGGTACACTGTTAAAATGTTTATAAATTAAAAATATCTATTTTTGTTTTATAAATCAAATGAGATCTATGTGCATTAAATGCATTAAGAAAAACTTCACGATTTTACAATTAACAAAAATATAAATTGCCAGTGCATCACAAACGACACTAACGTAGCAACAGAAACAACACATCTTTGTCGATTATTTTTTTTTTTTGAGTTGCGTGTTTTTTTGTTTGTTATTGTATCTATTTGCCGTTAAACAAGTGATCCGATGGACGACGAAAGATACAAGCGTAGTAAATAAAAAAAAAAATAGCTTTGCCTATTTTGTGCGTGGAGTTACCTGAGTTTTTTGTGTTGTATTTGATTTTCCGGCACACAAATGAATTAAGAATAACAAATTTCAGGCACATTTTTGTTTTTTTTTTTTTCTAAGCAACATAAGAATATTTTTGTAACAACAAGAAGTTTTATTTTGGAAAACCCAGATTTTATTTAAATAATTTTATACATGTCTTGTACGTTTAGAGATTCTATAAAAAATAATTGTTGTCTGTTCTTGTGCTTTTTAAAAACCGTTTTAAAACCGGTACAAAACCGAAACCGTTTATATCGGTTTTGGATATCTGATTTTCGTATAACGGTTTCGGTTTTCAAAATGAATCGGTTTTAAACGGATATCGGTTACGGTTTCAATCCTTGTTTTAAATCTAATACAATATTTTACTATTTATTATACATACATTGTTGTTTAATATTAACAATTATTCCATTTATTTATCTTGTTATTTGAATATTTGTTTATTGTTATTATACATCATTATGGTCGCACATACTATTTTAGCATTGACAGTTGACCAACTGAAGAAAAGATTGGGTGCATTACATTTAAATACATGGGGACATAAGCCAGTTTTACAGGACAGACTCCTCACACACTTCGGTCTGACTACGGTGGAAGTCAGCGACGTGGAGTCAAACGGTTCTGTGTATGCAGAAGGTGGCACCTATACAATTCGCGAACGTCCTGTGTGCATAGATTTTCTCTCTAGTCTGATTCGCGAATATTCTAATGTTACATTAAAAGATTAGATAAAGACATATGAAAAGGTTCGAGGTTCCAGCAAGACGTTAAACAGGTGGAGTACTCAACAAGTGTCGACTCAACACTATCTACCGGACAATTGGATAGTTCGATGAAATGCGGTACATGTGACAATGGCTTAGCGCAGGATTGTCTGGAAAAGCAAAGAAGGTGTGTAAAATGCAACCAAATTGGTCATCGCGCATGTGTATGCCGAAATGATTCCAGATAGCATGACAAGCAGATAAACTGTGGACTTATCTTCAAATACGTAAAATGGGTACGACCTGTGATTAATAAGACATGCTGACTAAGTTAAGTAATCAAACTCAGCGCAGATACAAAACATTTAACAGGTATCGTCGATAGTGAGCTAACTACGGTAGGTAGTTTTACTGGATGTTTGGAGAGTGATGACATATGTATAGAAGTAACATTGCACGTAGTACGCAAACAGGACCTATAATACGAAGCAGTCATTCAAGATGTGACATTATAATTAAAGAGGGTAAAGCAGAACTTTGCATAAGAAACGATGCAGCAAAGCAGAAAGTCCAATGTAATTCAGACGTCGAAGATTTAGTTATGGGCATCAGGTAACAATTGCAGAAGCTGATGCCTGGACAACAGGAACTAGAAACCCGGTGAAGAACAGTTGAGCAGGAAGGCAATACAATGAAAAGTGTGAACTGCTGCAAAATCAAGAACAGTTGCAAATGCCAAATTCGCAACTTAAGATGGATATCAAATAGTTGAAATAGTTGAAAGATGAGTATTATGACAGCGATCCTTTTCAAAAGGAAGAGATAAGAACATTTAGCAACACTTCCGCAATTAGACAAAATCAGAGGCATGCGCCCAAATTTTTAAGGAATTAGAGAGTTTTTTGTAGGTGGCATCATCGGAATAAAACATGAGTTGGAGCCACTAAGCATCAACAATGATAAATTAAATTGCAACTATGGACAAGTACTATTGGACCATAATCAATTCGGCAATCATGAATTTCAAACTCTTCGTTCGGGGCGAATGAATTGTCAGGAGGGCCGAATGCGGGACTGGGAACAAGACGGACGAACAGAGTTACTAGACAGTCTAAAACAGTGGTTCCCAACATTTTTGGTGTCGCGACTAGAGATTTTTTTTCTTTACTTACTTACTTACTTAAATGGCCCTTACAACCGTGGATCGGTTTTGGCCGCTGAGTAGAAACCGCGCCAGTCCAATCGGCTTTGCGCGCGCTGACGCCAGTTAGAAATACCAAGCGTTGCCAGGTTGTCCTCAACTTGGTCTTTCCAACGCAGATTTGGACGCCCTCTTCTACGCTCTCCACCTTCGAGTTTCTATTCAAGCACCTTCTTGGCTGGAGTGTTTTCATCCATTCGTTCGACATGACCTAGCCAGCGAAGCCGCTGGATCTTGATGCGCTTGACTATGTCAATGTCGTCGAATAACTCATACAGCTCATGGTTCATCCTGATTCAATACTCGATAGCAAAGCAGATAGGGCCAAAGATTTTACGGAGAATCTTTCTCTCGAACGCTCCCAGTACTATCTCATCGGTGGAGGCCAGCGTCTATGTTTCTGCACCAGTAGGACGGTCATGATGAGTGACTTGTAGAGCGTTATTTTTCTACGGCAAGAGAGGGCTCTGCTTCTCAATTGCCTACTGAGCCCAAAGTAGCACCTGTTGGCAAGAGTTATTCTCCGTTTTATCTCCAGGCTGACGTCGTTGTTGCTGTTTACGCTGGATCCCAGATAGACGAAGTCCTTCACAATGTCGAACTTGTGGGTGTCAAAATCAGCTTTTTGTTCAAAACGCACGGACTCTTTTTTGCTTGTTGACACAAGGAACTTCGTCTTGTCATCGTTCACCGCTAGACCCATTCGACTCGACTCTTTCTCCAATCTGGAGAATGCTGCGCTGACTGCTCGTGTGCTCCGCCGCTTTGACGGAGTTCGGCAGCTCGAACTATTTTCTCCATCAATAAGTTAAAAAAGTCGCACGATAGGGAGTCACCCTGTCTGAAACCTCGTTCGGTATTAAATGGCTCGGAGAGGTCTTCTCCTATTCTCACTGAGCAACGTGTGTTGCTCAGGGTCATCCTGCAAAGCCTTATAAGTTTCGCAGGTATACCGAACTCAGACATTGCGACGTATAATCGTTCCCTTATCGGAGTGTCGACTAATAGGTGGTAGGTGTCGATCTGTTTTTCTAAGGTCTTTTCCTGGATTAGGCGCAATGTGAAAATCTGGTCTATGGTGGACTTTCCTGGTCTGAAGCCGCACTGATAAGGTCCAATCAGTCTGTTGACGATGGGCTTCAGTCTTTCACATAATACGCTCGATAGAACCTTGTATGCGATATTGAGTAGGCTGATTCCACGGTAGTTGGCGCATATAATGGGATCCCCTTTCTTAAGGATTGGGCAGAGTACACTGAGGTTCCAGTCACTTGGCATGCTTTCATCCGACCATATTCTGCTTACGAGCTCGTGCATGGAGGCAAAATTTTCCACATCCAAATTCGTGTCTCTCCGCATGGCAGCTGTAGTAGATATCACAGGACGCTTGTTTCGAACAGCCCTGTCCCGTCTATCGCACCTCCTGGATAGCGATGATGTCAGCCTTATATTTTTCGAGGACAACTGCCAGCTGGATAGAGGCACCTTCCCTATAAAGGGTCCGGACATTCCAAGTGCATATCCGTAAATCATGGTCCTTAATACGTTTGCGTGTGTCGTCATCGTTGTAAACGTCGTTATCCGAGGCTTCTTTGTTATTTTCATTGGGCGCATAGGTATTTCCGTGGTGGGACCCAAACCCAACGCACGAACCCTCACTCTGAGGAAGATGCTCGCCACTCACTTTAGCAGACTTCTACACCGGGTGGTGTAGAGCGCCGTTTCTAGGTACTTCCACGAGGAGGACATCCACCTAAGTGGAGGTGTCACCATTTGACAATTTGCCAATTCTGGTGACCAGTGAGTTGACTTGAGACGACACCGACAAGGATTGCGCTGGCTTCGCCATGTTGAAGCACTCAGACACGTTGCCTTGTGATAATCGCCCCCATTGTTTACACTGTTCTATAAATTGAGGGTTTTTTGATTCCACCGAAATGAAACATATAATTTCTAGTAGAGTTTGGTCTCCTGATTCTTGTTAAAAAATAGAGTCAAAGTAGCATAAAAGGCCGTTTTTGGTACTTCATATCGTAATTTCTCGCACGAATGCGACATGCTACAGATGCAAACTTTATCACAAAATAAAATATGAACCACGCTCTACTGATAATTGGAAAAAAAAATATGAGTCCAGATATTAGTTTTTGCAAAAAAAAAAGGAATTTCTGTTACCTAAACAGTGTTTCGAACGTAATTTAACACTTTAATTTATCTCTTACTTTGTTTTCTTAAAATATAGGTTCCAGAAGTTTTTTTGTCAAATTAAAAAAAAAAATCAAACTTTATATTACTGACATTTTTTTTCTATATATTTTTTAAAGTTTGTTTATGAAACATTTGATTAAAATGCAGAGAAATACACCCAGCGATATACAATTTCATACTAAAATATTGCAGTGGGGCTAGGTGCAAAAACATACGCATTATGGGGAAACTTCTTGACTCGGCAGGCTTAATAGGCTTAAAAAAAAAGTTTTACAAACCTACATTTAACGAATTCTTCTGAACTGAAATTTTTGAATATTTTACATAACAAAATACAACGAAATTGGGAAACATGCTGCATATATGGTATGAAAATAAATTTAGTGACGTATTATTGTGTTTACAATTATGCTTTAAATTGAGCAAATTACAAATTAAATTGAAATATTTCATTTTAAATTGAGTTTATTCCAAATGAAATTGGAATTTTACAATTGCTTACTTACTTACTTAAATTTAGATTTTTCCATTCAAAATTTGAAAAATTCCAAGATTTTGAAATTGAAAAAATTACAAATTGAATTAAATTAAGAAATTAGCAACAGATATTGAGATTTTCCTTATGAAATTTGTAACAAATAAAAATATAATACAAATAATATAATAACAAATAATATAATAACGAGGAATATAAATGGGAACCGGTTTCGATTTTATATTCCGAATCAGAACACTTTTAAATGAATATGTGGGACCGAAATCGATATTATAAAAGTTGATATCAGAATCGGAACCGTTACCCAAAAGGGGTCACTGAAATCAATTGTCATTTTCTCAATTTTAATTGTGATAAATTACTCTCTCGAAACACTCCTTAGGTAACACAAATTTCGAAATGGGCAAATTCTGAGTACGCAGCAAGAATCAGGCGAAATGAGAGATTTCATTCCATATTAAAATCCTTGTAGAATAGTGTAATCATCCGAATGTTTACGAATTTTTATCTTTTGTAGAGTTTTGGAATATTGCAATTTTTCTAATATAAAAATTAAATTCGGTTTGATTTTACGACAAAATCAATTTCAAATTTTTTGTATTTTTAATACCTTTACAATTTAATGCTTTAAAATTTTATTTAATTCATTTTTTTTAATTAAATTATTTAAAAATTTAATTTAAATATCCCTTGGCGACCCCCTGAAAATGGAACCAGTGGTTGGGTTGGGAACCAGTGGTCTAACATGACTCACTGAACACACACAAAGAATACTGTATATTGAAATTCCCACACCAAACTTATTATTTCTAAAACATAGGCGCAAATTCATAGTCACTTACAGTGTTACCAATAATCAAAAATAATATCCAACTTAAGTTAGTAGTCGACTTTTGACATAAATTTATGTGGAATATTTGTCAAAACTATTTGTTAAAGCTGTGCATTGTATTTTAATTATTGGTAACGCTGTTAAAGTCGGATCTATTTAATCACATAGTTAAATAAAAGTCAGCTTTTTTTGTTTCCCGAAGAGCGCGATTTCGCAATTATTAAGAAAGCCTAAGGAATATAAAACACGAATCAATCAGTTTCATGAGTTATACGATGAAGAGTTTTATTCTCGATACAGGTTCGATAAAAGTACTGTTGAATTTTTGATTGATGCACTTGAAATACAATAACCACAAAATAACCTTGGTCTTCCCATACCAACCGATTCAATATTGATAGTAGCCTTACATTTATTTGGAATGAATGTCCATCAGAGGGATGCTGGTAAGATAAAATAACACTTCAGTTTGCGTATTATATATTCATTGCTAAAATTTTAGCAGACATACATGGAATGGCTCAACCAACTGTCGAATTATAAAGAATATTTTGAAAAAAATTGCTACCACATTTTGAAACTTTGCAAATTCAGTTGAGGAGTTTAATGAATCCAAGTTACGATTTTATGCTTTGGCTCGATTCCCAAACTTTATTGGAGCCATTGACTGCACGCATGTGCATATAAAACGACCAACTAAAATTGTTGAGCCTTTTATGGCGGGCCATTACATAAACCGATAGGTCAACTATTCTCTTAATGTTCAAATTGTATGTGATTATAACTGCAAAATTATTGACATCGTTGCGAGATCTCGAGATATGGAACAACTGTAGATTAAAGAATATGCTGGAATCAAATAAAAATTTGAATACAAGGGTTTCACTTGGTGATGCGGAATACCCATGTTCGAATATATATCTAACACCAGTAAGAAATCCATCAAATGCAAAAGAAGAGAGGTACAATAATAGTCACACTGCGACACGCAGTAAACTTGAATGCCTTAATGGTCAATTAAAATCCAAATTTCGATCAGTGTTGGAAAGGCTTCGGGTTGACATAGATACAGCCAAAAACGTTGTTGTAGCAGTAGCGGTTTTACATAATATAGCCAAAGAGAGGAACATCATTCAAAGTCAGTCAACAATATCAGCGAACATGCTGATTTAATAGGAAGATCTTTTCGGAATGTATTTATTGAAAAATATTTTGAAATTATCGAATATAAATTTATTTATTTATTTACAAAAAAAAAATACATAAAAATAATAATTAAACATTATTTATTTGCTGTGCAATTTGTTCTTTGATCAGTTGAACCATTAATTCGTGCAGTTCTTTTCGTTGTGCAATTTCTAATTCACGTAACTTTGCCATTTGCTTACTTTCCAGTTGTTTTTGTGCCAGCCGCTGACTCATTACATCGTTTTTAGTTGTAACAGCTTTCGGCAAACTCCTCAACCGATCAACCAACGAACTTCGCGGCATTGCAGCACTCGTTGTTGCTGCAAATTCTTCAGCGTTGCTGGTGGTACAATCACGTCCTGTTGGAGCTGAGGAACTGGATATGGTTGGTGTGTCAACTGTGGGAATTGGATTCAATATGACGACATCAATTAATGATGTTGAATTTACATTAGTTGCAGGTGGAATCTTCTTCTAACTCTTCTTGTATCATGGCTTGAACAAGACTATCGCTAGGATTAATGCTTGGAATTTCAACCATATTTCCGTTGCCCCTACAGCTCTTTTTATAGATGATGACGACTTTTTAGCATCCGTATCCATTGCTGCTTCATTTGACCAATGCTACGTCGATAGCCAGCAGCAATCATTGCGTCGTTCATTGAGACCCATGTATCCTTCTTTTTTTTGAATCATCCGTAAATCATTTGCTCTTAATTCCACCACTTTTATATGACGATTCATTCACTAATTCTCGGAGCGTTTCCCTTTTCACTGGAAAGGAAAACAAATAATGGCATGCATATGTTATTATTTATGAACTAAGAATTTAATTTGGCACTAACCTTTTCTGAAATTTATGAATTCATTGTTGAATTATGAACGTATATTTTTTCACAAATATTTTTTATCTTGTCAAATTGTCAAAAAAAAGATTGTAATAGATTTTGGAAAAATGTAGTCGTTTGGTTGTGCTCAAAACAAATTTTGTTTAAAAGTTAGCTTTTGTTAGAGTTTATAGCGGCAAGTTCATTTGTGCCACGAACGAACATTCTATATCGCCGAAGTGTGGCAGCCTTGTAAAGTTAATTATGTAAAAATGATTACTTTTGAAATGGTACTTGCCTATTATATTTATTTTATTCAAAGAAAAGATAACCTCACTTTTGTCAAGTTCCGCCATTTTGAAATTCGAAAATCCATAATAATAATAATAATAATTGGAATCCCTTCACACAATTTTTTTGATGTTCCGTTAATTAACACGCTACTTAACACCGTGGCGAGTAAACAGGTGCCAATTTGTGTAGTAGCACAACATTGTGGAAGATTTTCGCCGAAGATAAGCCCTGAGTTTTACATTTACATTGCTACATGATAGAACTTTTGAAAGAATACGCTTACGAACGCATATGGAACCACCGCAGACATCAATAATTTCAATTGTGTGTCTTCGGAATGTTATCGGGCACAACAACATCAAATTGAAAACCGTAACCAAAGGGCGATTGGTTTCTAACCTTATTCCATCTGCGGTGGTGACCGCCATGTTGCGTAGTTCACCAAAGCCGAAACGCAAACAAAGCGGCGTCACCAAAATCACGTTGCGTAGTTCACCAAAGCCGAGACGTGAATACAGAGGCATCACCAAAACGTCGTTGCGTGGTTCACCAAAGCCGAGACGCAAACACAGCGGCGTCATCAAAATCACGTTGTGTGTTCACTAACGTTAACACAGCGGACGGAATAGCGGAAACATGCATTCGTGCACCTACAAATGCACCAATATAGCTAGGAATGTGGAAACATCGAAGGGCTGGTGTGAATCAGTGAATTAACTGCCTTTTTAGCCGCATAAACAATTAAGTTTTGTCACTCAATGTGTGCCGTTTCACTTGGAGTCTGGTTTTAACATTTATATTTGATAATTGTTGCTTCCCATACCCGCAATATCTATACGAAATCGAGGATCTATTTTTCTAAAAGTTTTATTTTTTGTAGTACTGGTTTGAACACTGGATAACAACATAGTTAGTAAAGTAAACTAAAGGTAATTCCCTAAGATGTAGCTGTAATCTATAGTTTTTCTGTTAGTGCGCCTACTATCTATCTCTTAATCATTATAATTACATTATATTATTAACCATTATATTATATATATGTAACTAAAAATAAATATTACACTGACATTTTTGAAAATTTGACATGAACAAAAAAAAATTCGACACCCTACAGCTACTCTTTATCAAAATTAAATTTATAATATTGTATGGACGCGGCTGTAGTTGTAATATGTATTGAACATTTTATTTTAGTTAATGTCAGATTTGGAACTATTTTTCGTAAAGAATCATAATAATCATAATCATAATAATAAAGTAATAATAAAATTGGTCGCGCAACATTTGAAATCTAAATGAGAATAACATTTATTTATTGTATATTTTCAACATAGAATATTTTTTGACATTTTATTTCTTATAAAAATTAAATTTTTAATCAAACAACACAAAAAATATAGGTTAATATCATGATGTTATGATAAGGTACAAGGATCCGAGAGTGCTTTACGAATAATGCGAGAAATTGGGAAAGTAAAAAAGTAAAATTTTTAGTTCTTACTGTCAAATATTTGAAATTGTTTTTGTTTTCAATTATTTTATTTATATATGTCAATTTATTAAACAAACTCGTTACAAATTTAATACAGCGAAATCAATACATTGCACATAAACGCGACCAAAAAATGTCTGAAATTTTCGCGGTATTCTTTTAAAGTGATATATTTTGGCTGCGCGATTAGGATCCGTGTTGCAGTGTGGTGCACGGCATTTACCGGAGATATCGATCGTTGTGACTCCAATAGCTGCAGCGGTCGATATACGTCGGAAGCGGAACATTCTTTGATTAAAGCATCGGCTGGATTCAGGATTGCATAAAGAATCATGGAACAACATATGCAATTAACCTTGTATGCCAAATTCGGGCGCTTAATAAAGTCTGTAGTTTTTGGCAAACAATTAAACAATTTTTCAATTGTTGCCCACAAAATGTTCCATTGCTGAGTTATATTTCCCACATTGGGGACATTGATACAGCCAATAAAGACATTGCAACGACAAAACGCACAACGTTTTGAAATTCTGTTTTCAATTTAATAATTTCAAAAAGTCAATTGTTTTGTTCTTAAATTATTTTAGTTATTAATGTCAGTATATTGTTGTTTTGAAAACAAATTCGTTTTTAAAAAGAAGATAAACACAATATCATTCCCTCTCAAACATTTTATGTTTTGAGAGAGAAATTTATGCTTTCTTTTACCTTCTCTTTGTATCATGGGTATATATATTGCGTAGCCTTCTCTGTGAAATGAAAATAAAGGCACATTTTTTTTCTAAAAACAGTTTTTGAAGGCCACTTAATCACTTGTTTTATTTGCAATTTTGTATATACACGCAGAAAACTGTTGCGGCAACCAACAAAATTGCCCTACCGAATTATTCGGTTGCGAAAATTGCTGATTAGGAGGTTGTAGCAACCTCCTAGTCACCAAGAATAAGATTGTGATAACCTCCTAGTCAGCAAGCATGAGGTTGCGCCAACCTCCTATTCAGCAAGCATGAGGTTGTTTAAACCTCCAAGTAAGCAAGCATGCCGAAACCTCCAATTGAAATTTTATTTTGAGACATTTCTTTATACATAAAACTTATTTATGTAAAGTTTTCTATATGTATTTTTGATGCGTAAATATGTCACTGCACAAACGTCAAATTTTGGCAGAATAAAAAATGCAATCATTAGGTTACGACAACCGAACGTGCAGTTGAGCGGACTAACATTTCGGTTAGAGTAAAAAATGGTATGTTCATTTTAATGACATAAGGTTACAACCAATGATTGAAACCGAAACCGAAACCGATATCCATTTAAAACCGTTTCATTTTTAAAACCGAAATCGTAACCGAAACCGTTATACGAAAATCAGAAATAAACCGATATCCAAAAACGATATAAACGGTTTCAGTTTTATACCAGTTTAAAACGGTTTTTAAAAAAGCATAAAAAGAAACAGAAAAACATATTTTATTTTATATAGAAGATCTTAAGTATAATGTCATTAATAAAAATTTGGAGTTCCCAAAATAAACATTTTTGGTTGTACAAAAATTCACATGTTGTTTTTTGAGAAACGATATTTCCAAAACAACGGTATTTGGTCAAAAATTTGTTTTTTGTTTCATTAATCGAATTAACAACAAAACACCAACAACTCCAAGCAAAGTTTTTACGTTAAAAAATGATTCAAATTTTAATAATATTGGTTTTTTCTTTATGTTATTAGTAAAATATATAGGGGAGCTTGGGGTAAAGTGGGACAAGTTTTGAAAAGTTCATTTGAATATTTTTTATATTCTTTTAAAGGATCTATTCAATAGAATACTATTTATAAGTCTTCTAATGGATGTTTCAAAACAGCTCAATTTCGGACATAAACAAAACAATGGTAAGGCTAGAAAAAATGTAAAAAAATTTCAAATTATTAACATCTCAGTAACTATTTAAGGAAATACGAAAAATGAAGTGCAAGTTCGACAAGTTTAAAAATTTCAAGTATAAGGCAGATATTTGTTTACATTAGTGATGATTTTGCAAAAAAAAAGAACAAGAGCAAGTGATTTTAATGTATTTATTATGTTTTTAAGTTAATAATGATATACAAAATAATTCATGATATTACTAAATATTGAACAACAAGTAACAATGGAAAGCGTGCAAAATATTTATGAACGTGACCATTAATGAAGATGTGTGTTTTTTTTGTTTTTGCCAATTCTAAAGAATATAAGCATCTTAAAAATAAGGCCTGTGAAGCACTTTTGAAGGCGTAAATAGCTTTAAAAGTGCTTTAAAAGTCGCTTCAAAAAGATAAAACAGACAAATCAATGTTTTTTTTCTCTTTTCTTTGCTACGCTAGTTCGTACATCGATTGTGCATATGCACTGTGCTATGTACATTATTATTTTTGTTTTACTTTTATATATAGGGCCCTATTATGATTAGCGAAGCCAATGGTTTTGGCGAAGCGAACGTCCAAAAAGCTATTACGGTTACATTCGCCAGACTTCATTCGCCAAAAAACGGGAAAAGTTAAGCGAACGTAAAAAAACATGCAACACTCAACCGATTTTCATTCGCTTCAAGTGTCAAAATCAAGCGAATCAACAGTTCATGTGACGAATCGGCGAACGTATCTATATCTATTGTTTTTCAGTTTTTCTTTTGATTTTTATTTTTTTTTTCTTTTGTGCTTTTGTTTATTAGGCTTTTTCTGATTTTCAATTTATCTTATCCTTTAGTTTTTATAGAAGGATGTCTATAATTTTGAGTTTTTTGTGACCTAACTAATAAACGTAAAAAAAACAATTTTTTTCACACTTTTTATTTAGATTTTAAACTTAACACTAATAAAAGAAATGTCTGGAACTGCTCCGACTGCTGCTGGGGATGCAGCTTGGTTCATCGCGCGAAGTTATTTGTGCCACAGATGAATGCTTCGGAGGACAGACCACCATCACTGTAACGTATTGTAGTCTTCCTCCTCGTCGTCGCTCCAGCTTTCTGCACACCGCATTGGCTTCTGTTTAACACGCTCTTCTTTGATTGCGTTGGGCCCATCGTTTTTGTGGAACATTTTTATTATTTTTCTAAACAAGTATATTCACATCAGCTGTTTTGAAACTCGAGGGTTTCTTTAAATTAAAATGAAAGAAGTATTGCTCCAAATAAAAAAACTACATTTTTTAATAAAAAGTATTTATTTTAATGTAAAAATAATTCCAATATTAACATTTAAAAACATATTTTACTGTACATTTTAACTAATTAGAATTGTTCCGAAGTTTATTTGGATACTTTTTAATCTTTTATAGACAAAAAATAACAAAAAACCGAAAAAGTATTATTGTTCTGAATCGAGTTAACGTTTTTTAAACCATAAATAATATTAAATGGTTTTTTAATAATAAAAAAATAGATATTAAGATAAAATAGTATCTGTTCTAAAAAAAAGGCAGTACTAAAAGTACGCAACATGATACTATTTTTTTCAACTCTGAAATGGTAATTCTATCCGTCAATGTTGTAAGTGTTGCTCACTTTTAAAACCATAAAAATTAGTACATTCGCCAGTTCATTCGCCAAATTGCGTTCGCTTCGCCAAAGCGTTCGCTTAGCCAAGTACATTCGCTTCGCTAATCATAATAGGCCCCATAGTTTTTTTGTTAATTGTAAAATCATGAAGTAATAAAAAATAATATATGAACATTTTACAGTGTAATATATTTAGCTGATATATTGCTTTTTGTGTTTTTCTTTTTTCACAAATCCGCTGATTCGTTTGAAAGTGCAACAACAACAAAAATGCGAATAAAGAAGCATCCAAGCTTTTGATAGAATTTTGGCGGGACATTTTTTGTACCACAAGAGAACTCGTTGTTGTTGCCACCTAGAGAGCTGTATTAGATACATACATGTAGTGTGGTGCCATGCATCCGTTGTCATGCGTCTGTCTGTGTCATGCGTCTGTCCGTTGTCATGCATCTGTTTGTTGCCATGCGATGATACAGGATAGCAACGAAGAATTGTCGTTGTGAAAGTGTGTGTATAAGAATCGTAATCGTTATTGTTATATTCTCATCTTTCTGTTAGTATTCGCTTTGTAGCGTTTGAGTTTGTGTTCGCATGGTGTTCGCAAAGAAAAATGTTACTATGCAAGATATTATTTAAGTTCTCTTGACATACGGTATGTGTAGCATACGGATTTTGTAATCTGTGACGAAAACAGATATATGCCTATACGAAATATTCCTTATATTTATTGTATTGTAGAACGAAAAGTCACCAAACACATTTTTATGAAAAACTTAATTTTCGAGTTTGTTGATTAATATTATAAAAAGTAATTGATGCATTTTTAAAGTTTTATGTTTTTGTTGGTAAAATGTTGAAGAAATTGAAAATATGGAAAATAAGTAACTTAAATACAATTATTGTTTTAATTCTATTCGTTTTCATAATTAATATGCAGTTTAAGATATTTGTCTTCGATCTCTTATTTAAAATTTAAAAGATTAAGATTAACATTTCTTGACTTGCTCCTGCAAATGATCATCATTAGTTTACATATATTGCAGTTCACAGAATTATTGAAATTTAATTTCTTTGGCTTTTATGGATGAAAATTGTACAAAATTCTTCTTCTTTGCAAGAAGATCATATCTCAGGTGAAGTCAAAATGTTGGTTTTCATTGGTTTGTGGTCACGAAATTTTAAATTAAATTTTTTTCTTGGCGTAATCAATTAAATAATTCATATAACACAATATTTTTACTATAATAACAACAAACATTGTTTAAATTACGTTTCCCACTTTACCCCAATATCATAATTTGAACATAATTTAGCACCATATAAAAAATGTAAAATTATTTGAAAAATATGAAAATAAAGAAAATTTATACAAAAACCGAAATCAAAACCGAAACCGTAACATGGAACCGGTATACCGAAACCGTTTCGTTATAAAAACTTAAAACCGAAACCGTTACCGAAACCGAAACGCAGAAAAAACCGAAATCGAAACCGTTATTCGTATAGGTTTCAATCCTTGGTTACAACAAATGTATTTCGGTTGCAAACTGAAATGTTGGTTCAATTCACCTCATGCCAAAAGAGGAATTTCTGTGTGTACTGAAAATTTTAAATTATGGAACTTAATTCATTTTTTTAACATTTTTGAGTTTCAAAAAATATTCTGTTGACACGGCTAGTGACATTTCTCTTTGAAAAACTAAATAAAAGTGAACTATAAATGTCGGTTTTCAAGGTAATAATGGCTATGAAAATTGACATAAAATTCCATTTATGTTTTCACTCATTGAATGAAAATAGTGAGATATGAAATTTATTTGAGGAGCAAGCAAATACCTAATGAATGACTATTTTATAGCGAGGAATAAGGCTTTATAAAAAGTTACGCGCTTTTAATGTGAATTTTTTGTATTTCATTGTGACGGGAATTTACTATTATAATAGTAGATAATTTTCTGCCAACTATAAAGTAGTGAACAACCATCATTTTTTGTGTGAGAGTACATGTTATATACAAAAAATTTATTTAGTTTAAACTAGTTTATGATAAACTTCATCTTCGTTACAAAAAATAGTTCTAAATTAAATGTTCAATACATATTACAACTACAGCCGCATCCACACAATATTATAAATTTAATATTGATAAACAGTAGCTGTAGGGGTTTATTTTTGTTCATGTCAAATTTTCAAAAATTCCAGTTCAGTAGCTCAGAAGCATTCGTTGACGATGGATGTATATTTGATTTTTTTAATCCATTAAAGCCTGCCGAATCAGGTACACACCAGGATATTACGCAGTACAATTTTCCCCATCATGTTTTCCCATAATCTCCCTCAGAGAGAGGGTTCGTGCGTTGGGTTTGGGTCCCGCCACTGATAAAACTTATGCGCCCAATGCATAGTTGCCAGTTCCGTGGGAAATTTCCTATTTGTGGGAATTTTTAGTCGCTGTGAGAAAGGTAATTCTCATGGGAATTTTTAATGGTTGTCGGAATTTTTTCCCACAGTTTTTTTATGTAACTCAATTAAAGAACACACTAAATGTAAATTTAATGCTATCAACATTTCGAACGCACCGATTTGCAAAGTGAAGATTGGATCAGTGAAGGCGTTAATTCAAAAATAAGTCCGTGCCTATTTTAAAATAATAGAAAGTTTTCGTTGTTTAAGGTAAAAATGAGTGGACGTAGAAAGCTTTCCAAAACCCCACAACCTTTCAGGATTATTTTTAATAAATTCAAATTAAGAAATTTAACCATAAGCAAAAAAAGAGAATTGTGGAAAAATAAAAGAAACATGTATTTGTGTTTCAACATCAAATTTTGCACAAGTTGCAACAAAAATATTGCTGTTGCAGAATTTTTGGCAACAGCACACGCTGCATGAGCACTTTTGGAACTAACAGATATCCATTACAATGAAGACAGTATATCCGACAGCATTGTCGAGTTGGAAAATAGTGAAGTGCATCGCTTAAATATGGAAATCGATACATCTAACGCAGTTGACGATGATTATTTGCAAGAGTTTCCAAAAAAAAAATTAAATAAACATTTTAAATAAAATGATTTAAAATAAATTGATTAACTTTATATTATTTTTACAATTAATTAAGCATTTTCAAATAATAACACTCTTTCGAGACCCTACATTTGTTCAAGCTTTTTTTGGATTTTTATTAATTTTGTGGTAAATTTTAAATGTATGCAATAATTTTTCAAGTGGTTTTTAATTCCCATGTGATTTTTATGTTCATATTTAATTCATTTAAGAATTTTCTTGTTATTTATAAATTGATCTGATATTTTTTAGTTAATTGTAATTTCTGTGGTATTTTTGTGGTAATTTTCATGTGCTATGGGAATTTTTGTGGTAATTTTCATGTGATGTGGGAATTAAATCAACCAAAATTACCACGTGGGAATTTTTAATAAGTCGTATGGGAAAAAGGTATTTATTTTTATTTTTCGTGGGAATTTTTCGTTGGCAACTATGGCCCAATGAAACCACAAAAGAAACATCGGATAACGACCGATTACCACGATGACAACCCACGCAAACGTATTAAGGACCATGATTTAGGTAGATGCACTTGAAATGTCCGGACCCTTTATAGGGAAGGTGCCTCTATCCAACTGGCAGATGTCCTCGAAAAATATAAGGCCGAAATCACCGCTATCCAGGAGATGCGATGGACGGGACAGGGCTGCTCGAAACAAGGGTCCAGTGATATCTACTACAGCTGCCATGCGGAGGGACACGAATTTGGATGTGGATTTGTGGTCGGCAAGAGACTCCATCACCTTGTCTCTAGGTTCACGCCCGTGGACGAAAGACTGGCAACAATTCGCATCAAGGCAAAATCTTTCAACATTAGCCTAATTTGTGTAC
Organism: Dryomyza anilis; assembly: GCA_951804985.1. Classification (NCBI taxonomy): domain Eukaryota; kingdom Metazoa; phylum Arthropoda; class Insecta; order Diptera; family Dryomyzidae; genus Dryomyza; species Dryomyza anilis. Next base: position 70,759,296 of record OX638135.1, read on the forward strand.
ACGCTCCGACGAACGAAAAAAATTATGAGACAAAAGAGCGCTTCGACTAGCGCCTAGACAACGCATACGAGCGCTGCCCACGCCACGATATCAAAATCGTGCTAGGCGAATTTAACGCCAAGGTGGGCAGAGAAGCCATCTATTGTCCCTCAAGCCTCCATGCCAACACTTCCGATAACGGAACGAGGCTAATCGACTACGCCACAGCACGAAACATGGTAGTAAGTAGCACTAGATTCGAACATTTCGATATCCACAAGGCCACACGGTTGTCGCCCGATCAAAAAACTCGAAACCAAATTGATCACGTTGTGATTGACGGAAGGCACGCTTCGAGCGTGATGGACGTACGTACTATCCGAGGTGCCAATATGGACTCGGATCATTACCTTGTAGCAGCACACGCTTAAGCGCTGCGAAGAACGTACGGAATCAAACGCAGAGAAAGCTAGACGTCAGAAAGCTGCAATCACAACAGACAACGCAAGCCTTTTCCACTCGACTCTCACACCTGCTTAGACAAAGCACTCCTCCTCTCCTGCTATATGCGTCCGGCTGCGGAAGAGGTGCTTGGATTGCAACGCCTAGGAAATCAGTGATATGACCAAGAGTGTCGCGCGTGTGAGGAGATTGAGATGCATGGGGACAGGAATGAAGCTCGAAAATTCTTCGAGAAAATAAGACGCCTAGCCGGAGGTTCAAAATCCGGAGCCTCTTCTTGTAAAGATGAGAACGGGAATCTAGTGACAGATATCCAGAGCACACTGAAGATAAACTGCTGACCGATGATGATGACAGCAATTCCACCGCTAGAGAAGTAAACCCGGAAACCCCAGTACTTGATGACGACGTTGAGATTTCGCCACCCGACCATGACGAGGTCAGAACAGCCATCGCTCGGCTGAAAAATAACAAAGCCGCAGGTGCTGATGGCCTGCCTGCTGAATTGTTTAAGACCGAAGACCTAATAGAGAGCATGCACGAGCTCGTAAGCAGAATATGGTCGGATGAAAGCATACCAAGTGACTGGAACCTCAATTTACTCTGCCCAATCCTTAAGAAAGGGGATCCCACTATCTGCGCCAACTACCTTGGGATCAGCCTACTCAATATCGCACACAAGGTTCTATCGAGCGTATTATGTGAAAGACTGAAGCCCATCGTCAACAGACTGATTGGACCTTATCAGTGCGGCTTCAGACCTAGAAAGTCCACCATATACCAGATTTTCACATTACGCCTAATCCAGAAAAACAGATCGACACCTACCACCTATTAGTCGACTACAAAGCCACCTTCGACACTCCGATAAGGGAACGATTATACGCCGCAATGTCTGAGTTCGGTATACCTGCAACACACGTTGCTCAGTGAGAATAGGAAAAGACCTCTCCGAGCCATTTCATACCGAGCGAGGTTTCAGGCAGGGTGACTCCCTATCGTGCGACTTTTTTAACTTATTGATGGAGAAAATAGTTCGAGCTGCCGAACTCCGTCAAAGCGGCACTATCCTCAACAAAAGTGTCATGCTGCTCGCATATGCCGATGATATTGATATCATTGGCAGAAGCACACGAGCTGTCAGTGCAGCATTCTCCAGATTGGAGAAAGAGTCGCTTCGAATGGGTCTAGCGGTGAACGAGGACAAACGAAGTTCCTTGTGTCAACAAACAGAAAGGAGTCCGTGCGTCTTGGACAAAAAGCTGATTTTGACACCCACAAGTTCGACAATTTGAATTTGGGATCCAGCATCAAAAACCACAACGACGTCAGCCCGGAGATTACACGGAGAATAACTCTTGCCAACACGTTCTACTTTGGGCTCAGTAGGCAATTGAAAAGTAGAGCCCTCTCTCGCCGGACGAAAATAACGCTCTACAAGTCACTCATCATGCACGTCCTACTTTATGGTGCGGAAACATGGACGCTGGGAGCGTTCGAGAGAGAGATTCTCCGTAAAATCTTTGTCCCTATCTGCTTTGCTAACGAGTATCGAATCAGGATGAACCATGAGCTATATGAGTTATTCGACGACATTGACGTAGTCAAGCGCATCAAGATCCAGCGGCTTCGCTGGCTAGGTCATCTCGAAAGAATGGATGAAAACAATCCAGCTAAGAAGGTGCTTGAATCGAGGCTCGAAGGTGGACAGCGTAGAAGAGGGCGTCCAAATCTGCGTTGGAAAGACCAAGTTGAGGACAACCTGGCAACGCTTGGTATTTCTAACTAGCGTCAGAGCGCGCAAAGCAGAAGCGACTGGCGCGGCTTCTACTCCGCGGCCAAAACCGACCCACGGTTGTAAGGGCCATTTAAGTAAGTAAGTAGTTTTCCCATAATACTTACGTCAGATGCTAAGAATTTTGTTCGATTTTGCATCTAACACCTCAACATTATATCAGTATGAAATTGTTTGTCTCTGCGTGCAATTCCCTCCATTTTAATCAATTATTTCATAAACAAATTTTAAAAAATATTCCGAAAAATTTCAGCAAGATAAAGTTTAAAACATTTTTTTCAAAATTTTGACAGCAAAAATATTATGAACTAATATTAAAATGTTTTTTAAGAGAGCTTAAAGAATTGTGATAAATTACTCTCTCGACACACTCATTTGGTAACACAAATTTCTTATTGATTTTTTGCAAAAACTAATACTAGGCAAGGTTCATATATTATTTTGTGATAAAGTTTGCAACTGAAACGTGTCGAAATCGTGCGATAACTTGCGATATAAAGTACCAAAAACGGAAAATCTAGCAATTCTGCACAACTGGGTGTTACTCTTAAAAGGGTAACACCTTACTTAAAAGTTACTTAAAAGTTTCCGAATCGAAAGTTTGGAGAGTGATTAAGGAAGCCCTAGATATTTGTCGCAAACTTTTGGACCGAGCTATCATAAAGGTTGTCACATATATTTGCAAATATCTCACGTTTTAAATAACACATTTTTCGAGTTCTATAGAGTTTTCTTAACCAAGTAAACCAATTCCAAACTATTGTAAGAAATGTTTATTGAATATTTAATTATCTTTCATTCGATATAACAATCGAGTTATGGGTTTTATTAAACGCGAGATATTTACAAATATATGTGACCACCATTTTGAAAGCTCAGTTTGAAAGCTCAGCAAAGATATTGCTCGAAATCTCGTAAACCTATCCGTAGAACATTTTTTAATTCATATATTCAAATTCTGCGAGTCATTTCCAATAATACAAAAATAATGGAATTTACTGCGCAAACTTTTTTTCTCATTTTGTTGTGTAGTGTAATCAATGCTACGGCTACGGCGGCTCTGATGATTAGTGCGTTGGACTACGAGCCGAGACACTGTTTCAAAGCATAGCTGGTTCGACACAATTTTTCTTTATAGAGCTATGTACATCTCTCTCTGCAAACAATGGCAAACCTCTGAGAGTAAAGCACCGCATATAAAAACACTTTTACCGTTCGGAGTCGGCATTAATGTACGTCCGCCATTTGAATAGAAATGTAACACGCACAGCTCAAAAATTGTAGGAGGTTTTTCAGAGGAGTAACGCTAAACTATTATATTATTATAGTCAATCAAATTGTTGTAAGTTTTATTAATGTAATAATAATATAATAGTTTGGCGCTACAGTCCTATAAGATTGATGGGACCAACAGTTTATTGTGATTCCAAACGGCGGGGTGAGAGCTTTTCATATGCAATATTCTAGGTTTGACATTGACTGCCGAGATGTAGCGCGGTTTTTCTATGAGAACATGTTGTTAGCCACAGTACAGGTTTAATTATGGGACCTTTCGGCTCCTATGCCGCTAACTTCAACGAGTAGATATCTATTGGTGTTCGTACCTAACAGATATCTCTTACCTATCCGGTGTTTTTACTCCTTAATTATGCGTTGAAGTTACGAAAATTTGCTTACACGATAGATAACAAAGCACCAGTAGATATCTATTCGTTGAAGTTACGGGCATTAGTCTAACGCACTAAACTCTGAACTACCAACGCTACCATTAATGAATGTATACACACAGCAAATAGGGCATTATACTATAATAGCATGGTACATGGTACATATACAGCCATAGTATAATTCCATAGTAACATACTATGATCGCACAATCATGATCCCAATCATAGTATGATGCCCTTCAACTATGTTATTTTTAGCGTATAACTTCATCCAGTATTGTTTAGTATATCTTAAGCGTTTGATTTATAAAATTATACGTGCATATTTAAACATTATTACTTCACCGATTTCACTGTTAATGTTTTTTTGTTCATGAAATAATTTCCAGTTTGTTGAAATTTAAATCCAATGAAATCGGTTAGATGTACTGAATAAATTAGTGCAAGAAATCGACAATAATAAATAAGACGCAAGGCAATTCAGCGCACTGTGTTAGAAAGAGACGGAAGATCATTCAGCGCACTGAGGCAATGTGCGAGAAAGAGATAGAAGATCAGCGCATTAAAAACACATAAGTGCGAATGAGATGCCAATAGCATGCGTCATTCACGAAACGAGTAGAAGATTCTCGAAACATGTTGAAGCTAGTCGAATCGTGTCGAACTGATGCATGCAGTAATAAGGGCGCCGCATCTGAGGCACAGCACTTCAGTAGTAATTGGAAGGTGGTTGAGGGCACATCGTGTGAAAACAATGTCAAGTTAAATAGTGGACATGCAGCAGTTGTTTGAATTTGTTATTAGTAAAGTTGTTTATTAAAGTGAATTAATAAAGTTAATTGTTATAATTTAAACCAAACATAAGAGTGCTTTTATGTTGTACACAATCTGGAGATACGAACTTGTAGAACAGTTTTCCGTAGACTGAATTTTCGTTTTTTTTTGTTTTTTAGAGGTTATGTATATTTAATATTTATATTATATTTAAAATTGACATGTACGTGAAACTAAGGATTATTATAAGAATTTGTGCAAAAACAGTTTTTTTTTGGATTTTACGGTTTATATTTGCATATAAAATGCAAGTGCATATCACATTTTCATACACGGATAGAAAATATTTGTTTGAATATGCTTGAATGTAATTATAACGGTGTTCGAAATCACAGTATAAATATTAGGAGTAAAATCTAATTACATTATAATTGAACTGTATTATTATTTTGTTTAGATTATTATTATACGATATTTAAACATACATTGCTTTACTGGCGGATTTATATGAATTCATTATATTAATGTTTCTGTAGAAACAGATATATTTCATCAAATATTACTATATGTATGTTTGTAATTTCTGCTATTTAACACAGCCAACGTCAAAAAAAGGTTCTTTGAATAATACGTATTTTGTTATTCCTGGGTGACAACGAATGTAAAAATAATAGAATTAGTATGACAACGCTTTTATTATATTTATGTTTGGCATTACAAATAAATAACAACGCTGCCTACTTTTAGCACTTAGTAACACTCACAATAATACTTTTCATATAGTTCAAACGTTTTGGTGGATGATAAGTACCGACAATCACTGTTAATACCAGGTAGTGGCTGTTTGTGAAATATCCAATTAATCCGTAATTCAATGAGCTCAAAATAAGAAAAATATATGGAAATGAAATAAATAAGTATAAGTAAAAGATGTGTAATAAAAAAAATAATAGTTGAATTTTATAATTACATAATATAAATAAAATGTAATTTAAAAAAAGGAAAAAATTAATATTGTGTAAAAAAATATTAGCACTAAATTTATTTTTTTTACATTAATATAAAATGTAAACATCAATATGTTTACATGTACATAAAATGTTTTTCACATTCAAACATTTATATGTTTGCAAGAACGCCAAAAATTCTTCATTCTGAATATAAATATGTTTGAACGAAAACAAAAATGTGTTTGGCTGTTATTATAATAATGTTGTGCAACGCAATAATGCTTTTGTTTCCATATAGCTCCAAAGATATATGTAATGCCTGCAAAATTATGTTTGGGAGAGCCCTTTTTTTTGCAGCGTGTAATTAAAATATTTTTTATATATGGGGTATTCCACGTCAATGCGCCGAGCTTTGACCCTAACCCCCTTAGATTTGCTTCACATTTTAATATGTTGTTATTATTGGTCAATGAAGTTTAAATTACATTTTTCTATAGTTTTCTACAGCATCCCCTTCACCCCCTTAGCAAAAAGTAAAAACACGATTTTGCTGTTTTGCATCACAGCATCCAAAAACTACCTTTTTGAAATTCTAAAAACGATATTTACATAAATTCTTGACATTAAGCAAAGATCATTCCACTTTGGAGTGGTAAGAATTTTTCTTTTATTTTTTTCTTAAATTTGAAAATTCGGTTTTTTAGTATATAAATCGCCATAACTTTGGATTGGTTTGAGATAAAAACTGGTATATGCTCATATGTTTTAAGTACAAGCCGTGTTACAAAAAATGGGCGGTTATTGTCAACTGCCACGCCCAGCTGCCATATAACATTTATAGTAAACACGCTATAACTCTGAAGATATAAGAGGTATATTATTGAAATTTTGTGGAACATAATGTAATATAAAAAAGAAATGGACCACTAAAAATTGTTTCGATCGACCAACTACCACGCCTACCCGTCATATAAATTTAAGATATAAAGTGCTAAATTTTTGGACTTATATGAGGTAAAGTCATGAAATTTTGATTGTATTCGTCTTTTGTATGTAGTAATATTAATTCGAAGTATGGTCTAGTTTAGTGAACTGCCACGCCTACCTGTCATATAAACATTATATTTCATCAGCCATAAGTCTGTTTCTATATGAGATATCGCGATGATATTTTTGATGTTTGTTACATGCACCTGGTTATCGTACCGGATATGACCATCGGCTAGCTCAAGATGGACCAGGGTGGGGTGTTCGACCCGCCATATCCATTCGAGGGCATCACAAAAACTCTGACAAATTCGAAATTCAAAAAAACTCAAACAGACAATAACGGACGACTCCAACGGACATTAACCCCAACGAACACTCATAAATAACAAAAGACGCAATATTAAGCCAGGACACGGTGTTAGATTTTGCCTACTTTCATACCCTCCCTCCATGATTATTGCACATTCAACATAATTAGCAATAACTCCTTAATCACCACAACAATTCACAATTAACCGAACTCTACCACATTTCCATTCCCTCACTTACGCCCTATTCTACCACATCCACAGAATATCGATCTATTCCATGATAGACATGATATTACAAAACGAAAATATCACAGATTGCAAACATACAAATACTCATCCAATTTTCATTTATATAACTTATTCTAATTTATCTCAACTTATTTATTTATTCTATTTATTTTATTTATTTTATTTATTTTATTTATTTTATTCATTTTATTCATTTTATTCATTTTATTTATTTTATTTATT